>OX016541.1:78372056-79572056 GCA_943590905.1 Sphaerophoria taeniata | reverse complement strand
TACGGAGTGCAAGCCTTTGGTATCTCTCCGATTGAGGAATTCGAGAAGACGCAAAGATACTTTTTTAAGCGCTTGTTTAGACTACCAAACTCTACACCAACGTATGCCATTCATGTCGAATCCGGTTTACCACCTATATACATTCGAAATCTAAAAGCCCACTCGGACTACCTTGTCAGAGTTATGTGTAGAAATGAAAACAGTCTTCACAGAAAAATCCTAGAAAGACTAATGGCAACTAACGCCTCCCCTTTCAGGGAATGGAATCAGATGGCCCTATCACATAACCTTGCAATGCCAACGTCGATAGCTAACGTGGGAGAATGGAAAGATATGTTTAACAGGGTGATTGCTAAGGTTGACGAACAAATATTCAATCAACATATCATCAGAGCCTGCTCGTCAGAGTCCAGACCAGTCTACAAAAATCTTAATCATCAATTGCTAACAGAAACCAAGTACTTCAATAACTGTTTTTCTGCGGAAATTATCAGTGTGATTTTCAAGGCGAGAGTTGAACTCTTGGATCTCAATTTTATTCCGCATCGCAATGATAGACAGCAAACTTGTGATCTATGTAACAGAAGGGAACTTGAGAATGTGAACCATTTCATCGCAGTCTGCCCTTTCCTGCAAGAGATAAGAAGATTTTATTTCAACGAAAACCTCCTCAACCAAAACGATCTTTACGAGATTTTGAATGGCAGTCGGGGCTGGGAGTGTCTGTTCAAATACTGCAAGCACGCCTTATCTTACCGCAACAGCTTCTAAATATTTTTGTGTTTTAAATCATATCAAAATTAATCGACTTTATGTTGCAAATCATTAAAATTGCTCACTCAATATTCTCGCTCTTCCATCTTTCTCGCTTTGGCATCTCATACTAAAAAGCTAATTCAAATTTGTCCATTGAAATAGTAATTCTCAGTATCTATGTATATATTGTATATGACTTATTTTCAACCCAAATCTTTTTTATTTTTTAAATCTTGTTATTTTAAATTGCTAAAATGTATTTCATTTTCTTTATCATTTTGTTAATGTAATCAAATGTCAATACCGGCAGACGGCTCAGATAGCCACGTCCGTATTCTTTTATAAAATATTGTAACTATTACTGAAAAAATAAAGAAATCTATCTATCTATCTATCTTATATAAATTATTGTTTAAATTTTGATTGTTGTAGCACGCAACTTGTGAGCTCTGATATGCTTGAGGTATCTATAGTACTTAACTCTATAAAAATGGTTTTTATGTGTTTCTATAGGCTTCATAAATTTAATGAAGAGGTTTTTATTGAGGAACTTAATTCACTGCTTTATACAAACAATGCAAAGCACTTGTTCATTTTAGGTGACATAAATATAGATTTGCTTTCTAATACTGCTGCTTTAGATAATTACAACTCGTTAATTGCATCTTATGGTTTCATATCATGCATTAATGTAGCAACTAGGATAACTTCTACTTCTAAAACATGTCTAGATCATATATTAGCCAGAATTGACCTAAAAACTAATTTACATGTCACTAGTTCAGTTGCTGACCTTAAAATTTCTGATCATCACATGACATGTTTATTTTTCAATTTCAACGACAATAAACAAACTCAGTATAAGAACCAGATTATAAATTCGTCGAATCTGAAAACTTATTTCTTACAGCTCAATTCTATACTTCTTTTGGAAAACTGGTCACAAGTGGTTCGTATTCATGATCCTTGCATCGCTTTTGACAACTTTATGTTTTTATTAAAATATCATGTTGAGAACAACTCAGAAGTTCTTATGAACAATAAACGTAAATTTTGTTTTAAATAAAATAAATGATAAAAATAAACTAAGAATAAAGCTCAAGAAGCATCCTAATAACAGTTTGCACCGCGAAAGATACGATAAATTATGTGAATAAATCAAACTTGATGTATCTATTTGTAAAGAAAATTTTTATATGGACAAGTTTCATAAGGCTAAAGGTGACCTAAGAAAGGAATGGGGCATAGTTAATGAATTGTTTTGCAAACATAAATTTTCTGATATTCCTCCTTTTTTGGTTAACGAATCTGGAATTATCTTTGATCATGCTGATATGGCTGAAATCTTTAATGATTATTTTATAAATATAGATACTGATACAATCGTGAACGCAGGCATAATTAACTCCACCTTTAATTGCTCTGAAGCTTGCTTCAGCCTCGTAGTTTCTTTTTTGTACCTATTTCTTCTTTTGAAATTTTTAGTGTGATTCAAAATCTTGATAATTCCAACTCATCTTCATCTACTAGTTTTTCAAACAATTTAATCAAACAAATTTGTCTAAATATAGTTGATACCTTGCCCCCCTTACTCAACAATTGCATTTATCAAGGTATATTCCCAGATAGTTTAAAACTTGCTGAAATTACTCCAATCTTTAAAAAAGTTGATAAAAAATGTATCTCAAACTATAGACCTATTTCTATTCTTCTTGTTTTTCTTCTAGTATTTCTTTCTTCAATGAAAGGCAATTCGGCTTTAGAGTCGGAAAATCTACTGAAGATGCATTCTTAGCTCACTGTAGCTTAGTTTATGAATCTTTGAATCAAAAGAAATTTACTTCCGCTCTTAATATTGACATAAAAAAGCCTTTGATACAGTTAACCATAACATATTAATACGTAAATTAGAAAAAGCTGGATTCAGAGGCTTTATACTTAACTGGTTTTGTTCTTACCTCAAAAACAGAAAACATAAGGTCAAAGTAGGTGACAAATTCAGCGAAGTGAAAAATATTGACATAGGTGTTCCACAAGGTTCCGTCTTAGGTCCATTACTATTTCTGATTTATATTAACAGTATATTTAGTCTGAACTTTAAAGGTAAAATAGTTGGCTTTGCTGATGATATAGCTTGCGTTTATTCTAGTCCTAGTTTACTTGATATGGTTTCAGACATTAATCATGACTTAGAGTTACTAAGACATTGGTTTGGTATGCATAAACTTGTAATAAGTGAGAAAGCAAGAATTATATTTTTCAAACCACATACTTTAGATCTGAATCTTCCATCACTAGTTCTACATAATTTTGACTGTATAAAAATCCCACTGAGTATAAATTCTTGTTGTAATTCCGAAGAAGTTCAAGTTATTGCCTTAGATAATATTTGTTCTCCAAACTGTTTCTGTATTGAAACGGTTACTGAATATAAATATCTGGGAATACATATTGACAACAGAATGGACTGGAAAGTTCACACTCAAGCATTAAAGAAATACTTATCTTCAACCACTTATATCATGTTTCATTTGAAAAAATTGTGTTGCAGAAAACTCATGAAAACTTTGTATTATGGGTTAGTTCAATCGAAATTACAATACGGTACAATTTGTTGGGGTGGTTGTTTCAAAAACCTTTTTCAACCTCTTTTAGTAACACAAAAGAATATAATACTTACCATATGGAAGAAAAGGAAATATGAACATTGTTTGTCAGCTCTGGCATTCTTCCTCTGAAACATCTCTATTTCTATAAAGTTTTAAGAATATTTTTTTTGAGAAGTGGCTAACTTTTGAGTTCCAACATTCCAACTTACTCACTGCGCAGTAATGAAAGAAACCTTGCTCCCATTCCAGTACATAATACTACTTAATCAATTTTTAAACTTCTTTAGTTCAATACCACCTAGACTTTTCAATGCATTACCCTTTGATTTACGTTGCACTCACTCTACTCATATATTCAATAAAAACATAAAAAAAATGGCTCTTTAGCTTTGATCTCGATGAAATTGATAATATTATCAGGATCATTATCTAATTTTTAATCACATACTTTTCATTTCCATTTATTAATTTTAAACTTTTTTTTTCTTCTTATTAGATTATATCGAATCTCGCATCCAGTGTTCACCCCAAAACAGTTATTTGTAAATATTTATTAGTAATCCTTTTATTTTCTCTATTTTTTTCGGTACTTCGATTCTTGTCTTAAGGCAACAGATTGTACCTTCTTCTTTTTACCATATGAAAAACACTTTAGTATTAATTAAATTATAGCTAATTTGAATTGTTATTTCTATATTTTAATTTGTAAGATCTGTATATTCATGTTAAAAAAAAAAAAAAATTTCACGATTTCCAAAAAACAAAATACATAACTCCTTCTCGATCTTTTTCAAAAATTCCCCGACTTTCTTGATCTTTGACTTCTCGCTTGGTTGTATCTCCACAGAGTGCCTTCCAAGCTATTTTCCAAAAATAATTCTCCTCCCTCGTCCACCACATTCACCCACACATGCATTCTCACCAAACAATCGTTTTCGTGATCATCGGTCACGGATTTACGGCTTCCTGGAAGCTTTACGCTACCCGAGACCGAGAGAGCTACTGTTGTTGAATCTCAACGAAACTTTACTTTCACACACACAAACATGGTTGCAACAAGTTGTTGGATGTAATTCCAAAACTTGCCAAAACATTATGGCCGAGTTCAGACCCCTTCCCAACTAAACTTATTCTTCGAGAAAAATTGAAAAAGTTATAATCGAGAAGAAGTCTTTCTAGGCATTCTCGTAACAGACTACGTTACAATTATCGTGCGGGATTCGAAGTGCAAATTCATAAAATTATTCTATTTTGGAGATACGAAGGAAGACGTTTCTTGAAAATATTCTTTTTAAGCTAATAGAAAAGCTAAGTTACGTCGCGTTAAAATTATATTTTGTACACATAAATTTAGGTGAATTAATATTATAGGCGGGGAGCACCCATACAAGAAATACCCGTCAGCGCGCCCACTAAAATTTTTAATGAGGAATAAAAGATAAAACCAAGACGAATAAGATTTGCTTGGTCGCTGTGAATTTACTTAGCCGGAAAGGCCACGCATACCTGTTGCAATGTGGTGAATGACGGTGAAATGTCTCCATCATCACGGATTCTATTTCTGTTTCTTTCATTACACTTGCTTGCTTTCAGACTGCCGAAAGTATGACCTAAAGTACTGTATTTTTATTACAAACTAGCTGGTACCCGCGGCTTTGCCCGCGTTAAGTTAAAGTTAACTTATTATTTTAATATGGTGTTGTACAGGATGTAAGGTGAAACAATGAAAAGATTCTGGGCATTCATGGGAGAAGCACAGCTTTTCTTGATTAGAGAACTATTTACATATCTGAATTTTTCCTAGCTTTGCAACCTTAAATTGTATGCTCTCTCTATGCTAAATTCCTTCACTCGCAGAGTTTTCCGAGTTCCAATCCAAAATTTTCCATTTTTCCGTTTGCACCTACAATTACATGCGATTTTCCCATTGAAAACCAGTGAGTCTTCCGAGTTTTTCATCAAGAATTTTCTATTTTCCATTCGAAACCACATTTTGAAACAAAAAATTCCAAGCAAAAAATCAAATATCTGCCCTTTGTTTGGATTTTCCAGTTTTTTTCAGTTTTCCCACTCTTCCATGAAGTTCTTCCATTTTTTTCACAGAAACCACCACTGAATACAACAGTATTTACCATGAAAATTTCACGAATATCTGAGGGGCCATTTCGGATTCCATTGGATATATACATACATAGGTACATACATTTTTATAAGAAGAAGAAGATCATTTGTAATACAGGAGCAAGTTCGTACGAACTAGTCGTGGACATATTTTTTTAATTTTCATTGGTGTTTCGCAATAAGTATTGAATCAATAACTAAAGCTTCGTCCAACCGTCCTTTCTCAAATCCTTTGAATAAAAAAAAAAAACAAATGTTCTGAACAAAAAAATATTGGCAACCTATCGTTGGAAAAAGCAATCCGTGGTTCTGGCACATCTATCAGCAGGACTATCGTCACCAAATCCACCCAATTATTGGCATACGCAGACGACATTGGAAGGAACCCACTTAACTAAGTACATGGTGGCCCGTCTGCTGAAAACGTTAGCAATAGTAGAAGAACAACTATTAAGGTGGAGGTGCACGAATTTGAAGTAGTGCTATCGTTCAATTACCTTGGATATGTAGTAGCAGCCGATAAGAATATGGAAGAAGAAATACGCAGGCGGCCGGCTGCTCAAAGCCCACAGAACCTACTTAAGTCTTTCAAGGCTATTTATATCCTAAAAGGTTATTGTTTGTTTGAAGAATCAGGTGAATCAATGGGTGAGATTAAAAACTTCAAGATTTTAATGGCTGTCGAAAATATGAAGAAAAGGAAACGCACTCTTTGAGATTTGGTAAAACAGTGGTTAATTTTTATTGCCCTCCATATAACCTTCAGCATTATTATTTACAATTCTTTATACATAAGATTTTTGGTATAATATTACAATACAAAGGCAAAATATCGAAATTAATTGACAGTGACGTTTGTGACAATTTAGGCTGTGTTGACATATAAATTTAATGGCAGCATTCAACATTCTCCGCCCCCAGTGAGCGACGTGAACGATCTTTGGCATACAAAATTTGCAGTGAGCAAAGGGAACGACGTTTATTTGTTTTCTCCTTCACGCATGTTGTCTCACATGAAAATAAAGAAGATATTAATAAATACACTGTATAAATTTAAATTTCAAATAATCTGAATAAATATCCATAAAAATGTTACAAGCGCCATCTATGTGACAACCTGGTGAAATACAATACGTTTAGTTAACACACGCCCTTAATGTTTCTCAACCATGATAGTTCGAGTCTCGAGTCTCGCTGTCAAACTGCAATTGATTTCCGCCATCGTGATCTATTGTTGTAAAAAATTCCATTCATCGTGTTGTGTTGTGTTGATATTTGTTTGTTTTTTTTCTTCGTTTTTCTTATATTTTGCGAGAATTATATTAAATTAAATTCGGATTGAGATTGAAAATGGTAAGTACAATGTGTTTATCTGTTTTGTGCATCTTCATATGTAAATGTTTCATTGCATATTTGATTCCGTAATTGTGTTGTTTTTGTAATTGTCGTATTCATTGAGTAGTGTATTAATTCGAGATAAATTAGAGATGTGCAATCTGTTTCGTGTTGATTTTTGATTTATAAGTGATGATTAATGATTGTTTATTTTATTTTCAGATTCTTCTAGATGATTTTTGAGTGGGTGAGTGTGGGTGAGTCATTTTGTTGAATTAGTTGAATTGGATATTAATTAATTTTCATTTTCAGATGCATTTTATCTATGGTTGCCACCTATGGCGAAATGAATTATATGAGTGAGTTGTTTTTATATGCATTTTTTTGTTTTCATTTTATTATATTTCATTGATTTCTTAATATTAATTGATAATTGCTTTTTTTTTTTTTTAGGTCTTTAGGTTATTTTAATTATTTCTTGTTTGGACCTTGTGTTGATTTTAATGTGGTGTATGAATGGTTGTATATAGTGTTGAACGCATGAATGTGATATCGATATGTAGGTGTGTGTATATATGTGCTTTATATGTATGTGTGTGTGTGTGTGTGTTTGTGTGTGTGTTTATATGTGTATGGGTACACTCTTAGATTTTATTTGCGATTTGTATGCTTCTTGAATTGAATGTTGAGTTGAATTGTTGAATGGACTACTATTTGATGAATGTGTTTTAGATTATTTTGTTGGATTAAAATGCTTTTAATTGAATGGAATTTTGAAAATTATATTAAAGTGTCTTCAATTTGAGTATTATTAGATGGTAGTGGGCATATTTTAGTGATAGTTCGTTTGAATTCATTTGTTGGGGTTTTAACTTTTACTACGCGGATTAGATTGTCTACGCCAGGGTAGGCTTCAATGATTCTGGCCATTGACCATTTTGATGGTGGGAGTCTTTCGTCGCGTAGTAAGACCAATTGTCCGACCTTAGGTTGTTCACATTTGTCAAGCCATTTTGGGCGATTTTGTAGCCTCGTTAAATATTCACCACTCCATTCCTTCCAGAATGTTTGTAGAGTAGCTTGAATTTGCTTCCATCGGTCAAGGTGCCCCATTTTTTCGTTTGAAAGGTCGGGTTCCGGAACAATATGACATGATGTGCCAATCAAGAAATGTGCTGGTGTAAGTGCACTAAAGTCATCCAAACTGTCGGTTACCGGACAAAGAGGTCTTGAATTCAGACAAGCTTCTATTTGAGTTAGAAGAGTGCTGAGTTCCTCGAAGGTGAGCGCTTGGTTCTGGGCTATGCGTCTTAAATGGTATTTCACGGATTTTACTCCAGCTTCCCATAACCCACCGAAGTGCGGAGAAGCGGGAGGAATAAAATTCCAGTTTGTTCCCAGTTGGCAAAGTGAATTGGCGATGTCTTTAAAGTCGTGCTTTG
The DNA here is from genome assembly GCA_943590905.1 of Sphaerophoria taeniata. Classification (NCBI taxonomy): domain Eukaryota; kingdom Metazoa; phylum Arthropoda; class Insecta; order Diptera; family Syrphidae; genus Sphaerophoria; species Sphaerophoria taeniata. The sequence goes on along the minus strand of OX016541.1, from coordinate 79,563,793 downwards.
CACCGTTTAGTAATTTTTGTAATTCCGTATTAGCACCTTTGAAGTTGGTTCCACAGTCGCTATACAGGTTGGAGCATATTCCTCTTCGCGCTGTAAAACGTCGGAAAGCGGCTACAAAGGCTTGTGTGGTTAAATCTGTTACCGCTTCAAGGTGGATTGCCTTAGTTGACAGGCAAATGAAATAACCTTTGAATCGCTTGGCACCTCGTCCTTTCCAGGCTTTGACCTCAATGGGTCCAGCATAATCAACGCCTGTATGAGTGAAAGGTCGCGATATGTTGACCTTTGGTGCTGGAAGATTTCCCATGAGTTGTTGCATTGGTTTCGGCTTATTTTTGAAGCATATAAGGCATCTGTTTAGGTGTTTCTTGACGGTTCTCTTCATATTAAATATCCAAAATTTGTTGCGAATGTATGATATTACTTGTTGTATCCCACCATGTAGCGTTTTAAAGTGTGCGTCTTCAATGATGAGTGTTGAGATCTTATGATCTGGTTTCAAAACAATTGGATGTTTTTGTTCGTAAGTAAGGGTGGCATTTTCTAATCTGCCTCCAATTCTTATAAGGCCACATTGGTCGATAAATAAATTGAGGGATTTGTTTAATTTTGTTTTTTGGTTTTTCCTTAATTCATTAATAGCATCAGGAAACATTTGTTCTTGTGCATTTCTTATTGCTGTACGCAGCGCAATATCGAGTTCTAGGGGTGAGAGTACGGATGTGGTTCTAAGACTTTTATCAACTCGAGTGTTGTGCACGAATCTGTGCAGCAATCCAATAATTCTTAACGCCTTAAAGAGCTTTGATTGCTTACATAAAATTTCTAAAATTGAATTTTCGTTTTGAAAGGTTGCGTGAATTTTGATTTCTCTGATCTCTTCTTCTGTGTCAAGTTGATTAGGTTGAACTGGTATACAAAAGTCCCATTTTTCTTGTAGAAATGATGGTCCTTTCCACCAAAGTTGGTTTTCTTTTAATTTAGAGGGAAGTACTCCTCGAGATACGAGATCCGCTGGATTCTGTTTCGTAGAAATATGTCGCCATATATCAATATTGGTGAGTTTCTGTATCTCAGTGACTCTGTTTGCGATGAAACTTTTCCATTTCGATGGCAAAGCAGTAATCCAACACAGTGTTATGGTGGAATCAGTCCAGGCGAAGACTGGCGCATTTTGAAAAGGCAGAATTTGTTGCGTATAGCTTAGGAGTTTGGCGAGCATAACAGCTCCGCATAACTCTAATCTGGGAAGCGATACTGTATGCACTGGAGCCACTTTGGTCTTTGCAATGAGTAGATGGGTGTGTATGTTGTTGTTGCTGTCTAGCACTCGAAGAAATACTACGGCTCCGTATGCTTTCGTCGATGCATCACTGAAACCATGGACTTCAATCTTCTGAGTGGTATCACTAGTACTTATCCACCTTGGAATATGTATGTCCTCCAAGTACTTAAACTCTTCTTGAAAGACGTGCCATTCTCGCTGAAGTTCTACTGGAAGTGGTTCATCCCAAGAGAGACCCTTAAGCCATAATTGCTGCATGACAATTTTTGCTTTTACAACGCAGGGTGCAATCCACCCAAGAGGATCGTAGATTCTAGCGATCGTGGAAAGAATCGTGCGTTTGGTGATCTGTTCTTCGATTAAAATCTTGTTGAACGAAAAGGAATCAGACGATGGATACCAACTGATCCCAAGCGTTTTCATATAATCCAGTGATCCAATGGTAAGTGAAATTTTGGTTTCTTGATCTTCTTTTGGAATGAGTTTTAGAAACTCCTTTTCATTACTCATCCATTTCCGAAGATGGAATCCTGCCTCAAGTAACAGTTTTGAAATTTGCTTATACTTTTCTTCGGCTTCTTCTAGAGAATCTGCACCAGACACTAAATCATCAACGTACATATCCTCCTGAATCATTTTCGCTGCTAAGGGATATGTTTCTTCTTCGTCAGAAGCTAGTTTCTTCAAGGTTCGGTTTGCTAAATATGGCGCTGGGGCAGTGCTGAACATAAGAACTTTGATTTTATAAAGCTTCACGGGTTTGGAAGGATCTTCTCGCCAAAAGATCAGCTGGTAGTAAGCGTCATCAGGATGAATTTGGATCTGCCGGTACATTTTCTCGATGTCCGAAGTGAAGGTAATCTTGTGTATTCTCCATCTAAGAACAATTGAAATTATGTCCGTTTGAGTTTTAGGTCCAGTCATTAATCGATCGTTTAATGAATAACCATCTAAACCCTTTTTTTCACGATTTCCAAAAAAACAAAATACATAACTCCTTCTCGATCTTTTTCAAAAATTCCTCGACTTTCTTGATCTTTGACTTCTCGCTTGGTTGTATCTCCACAGAGTGCCTTCCAAGCTATTTTCCAAAAATAATTCTCCTCCCTCGTCCACCACATTCACCCACACATGCATTCTCACCAAACAATCGTTTTCGTGATCATCGGTCACGGATTTACGGCTTCCTGGAAGCTTTACGCTACCCGAGACCGAGAGAGCTACTGTTGTTGAATCTCAACGAAACTTTACTTTCACACACACAAACATGGTTGCAACAAGTTGTTGGATGTAATTCCAAAACTTGCCAAAACATTATGGCCGAGTTCAGACCCCTTCCCAACTAAACTTATTCTTCGAGAAAAATTGAAAAAGTTATAATCGAGAAGAAGTCTTTCTAGGCATTCTCGTAACAGACTACGTTACAATTATCGTGCGGGATTCGAAGTGCAAATTCATAAAATTATTCTATTTTGGAGATACGAAGGAAGACGTTTCTTGAAAATATTCTTTTTAAGCTAATAGAAAAGCTAAGTTACGTCGCGTTAAAATTATATTTTGTACACATAAATTTAGGTGAATTAATATTATAGGCGGGGAGCACCCATACAAGAAATACCCGTCAGCGCGCCCACTAAAATTTTTAATGAGGAATAAAAGATAAAACCAAGACGAATAAGATTTGCTTGGTCGCTGTGAATTTACTTAGCCGGAAAGGCCACGCATACCTGTTGCAATGTGGTGAAATGTCTCCATCATCACGGATTCTATTTCTGTTTTTTTCATTACACTTGCTTGCTTTCAGACTGCCGAAAGTATGACCTAAAGTACTGTATTTTTATTACAAACTAGCTGGTACCCGCGGTTTTGCCCGCGTTAAGTTAAAGTTAACTTATTATTTTAATATGGTGTTGTACAGGATGTAAGGTGAAACAATGAAAAGATTCTGGGCATTCATGGGAGAAGCACAGCTTTTCTTGATTAGAGAACTATTTACATATCTGAATTTTTCCTAGCTTTGCAACCTTAAATTGTATGCTCTCTCTATGCTAAATTCCTTCACTCGCAGAGTTTTTCGAGTTCCAATCCAAAATTTTCCATTTTTCCGTTTGCACCTACAATTACATGCGATTTTCCCATTGAAAACCAGTGAGTCTTCCGAGTTTTTCATCAAGAATTTTCTATTTTCCATTCGAAACAACATTTTGAAACAAAAAATTCCAAGCAAAAAATCAAATATCTGCCCTTTGTTTGGATTTTCCAGTTTTTTTCAGTTTTCCCACTCTTCCATGAAGTTCTTCCATTTTTTTCACAGAAACCACCACTGAATACAACAGTATTTACCATGAAAATTTCACGAATATCTGAGGGGCCATTTCGGATTCCATTGGATATATACATACATAGGTACATACATTTTTATAAGAAGAAGAAGATCATTTGTAATACAGGAGCAAGTTCGTACGAACTAGTCGTGGACATATTTTTTTAATTTTCATTGGTGTTTCGCAATAAGTATTGAATCAATAACTAAAGCTTCGTCCAACCGTCCTTTCTCAAATCCTTTGAATAAAAAAAAAAAACAAATGTTCTGAACAAAAAAATATTGGCAACCTATCGTTGGAAAAAGCAATCCGTGGTTCTGGCACATCTATCAGCAGGACTATCGTCACCAAATCCACCCAATTATTGGCATACGCAGACGACATTGGAAGGAACCCACTTAACTAAGTACATGGTGGCCCGTCTGCTGAAAACGTTAGCAATAGTAGAAGAACAACTATTAAGGTGGAGGTGCACGAATTTGAAGTAGTGCTATCGTTCAATTACCTTGGATATGTAGTAGCAGCCGATAAGAATATGGAAGAAGAAATACGCAGGCGGCCGGCTGCTCAAAGCCCACAGAACCTACTTAAGTCTTTCAAGGCTATTTATATCCTAAAAGGTTATTGTTTGTTTGAAGAATCAGGTGAATCAATGGGTGAGATTAAAAACTTCAAGATTTTAATGGCTGTCGAAAATATGAAGAAAAGGAAACGCACTCTTTGAGATTTGGTAAAACAGTGGTTAATTTTTATTGCCCTCCATATAACCTTCAGCATTATTATTTACAATTCTTTATACATAAGATTTTTGGTATAATATTACAATACAAAGGCAAAATATCGAAATTAATTGACAGTGACGTTTGTGACAATTTAGGCTGTGTTGACATATAAATTTAATGGCAGCATTCAACATTCTCCGCCCCCAGTGAGCGACGTGAACGATCTTTGGCATACAAAATTTGCAGTGAGCAAAGGGAACGACGTTTATTTGTTTTCTCCTTCACGCATGTTGTCTCACATGAAAATAAAGAAGATATTAATAAATACACTGTATAAATTTAAATTTCAAATAATCTGAATAAATATCCATAAAAATGTTACAAGCGCCATCTATGTGACAACCTGGTGAAATACAATACGTTTAGTTAACACACGCCCTTAATGTTTCTCAACCATGATAGTTCGAGTCTCGAGTCTCGCTGTCAAACTGCAATTGATTTCCGCCATCGTGATCTATTGTTGTAAAAAATTCCATTCATCGTGTTGTGTTGTGTTGATATTTGTTTGTTTTTTTTTCTTCGTTTTTCTTATATTTTGCGTGAATTATATTAAATTAAATTCGGATTGAGATTGAAAATGGTAAGTAAAATGTGTTTATCTGTTTTGTGCATCTTCATATGTAAATGTTTCATTGCATATTTGATTCCGTAATTGTGTTGTTTTTGTAATTGTCGTATTCATTGAGTAGTGTATTAATTCGAGATAAATTAGAGATGTGCAATCTGTTTCGTGTTGATTTTTGATTTATAAGTGATGATTAATGATTGTTTATTTTATTTTCAGATTCTTCTAGATGATTTTTGAGTGGGTGAGTGTGGGTGAGTCATTTTGTTGAATTAGTTGAATTGGATATTAATTAATTTTCATTTTCAGATGCATTTTATCTATGGTTGCCACCTATGGCGAAATGAATTATATGAGTGAGTTGTTTTTATATGCATTTTTTTGTTTTCATTTTATTATATTTCATTGATTTCTTAATATTAATTGATAATTGCTTTTTTTTTTTAGGTCTTTAGGTTATTTTAATTATTTCTTGTTTGGACCTTGTGTTGATTTTAATGTGGTGTATGAATGGTTGTATATAGTGTTGAACGCATGAATGTGATATCGATATGTAGGTGTGTGTATATATGTGCTTTATATGTATGTGTGTGTGTGTTTGTGTGTGTGTTTATATGTGTATGGGTACACTCTTAGATTTTATTTGCGATTTGTATGCTTCTTGAATTGAATGTTGAGTTGAATTGTTGAATGGACTACTATTTGATGAATGTGCTTTTAATTGAATGGAATTTTGAAAATTATATTAAAGTGTCTTCAATTTGCGTATTATTAGATGGTAGTGGGCATATTTTAGTGATAGTTCGTTTGAATTCATTTGTTGGGGTTTTAACTTTTACTACGCGGATTAGATTGTCTACGCCAGGGTAGGCTTCAATGATTCTGGCCATTGACCATTTTGATGGTGGGAGTCTTTCGTCGCGTAGTAAGACCAATTGTCCGACCTTAGGTTGTTCACATTTGTCAAGCCATTTTGGGCGATTTTGTAGCCTCGTTAAATATTCACCACTCCATTCCTTCCAGAATGTTTGTAGAGTAGCTTGAATTTGCTTCCATCGGTCAAGGTGCCCCATTTTTTCGTTTGAAAGGTCGGGTTCCGGAACAATATGACATGATGTGCCAATCAAGAAATGTGCTGGTGTAAGTGCACTAAAGTCATCCAAACTGTCGGTTACCGGACAAAGAGGTCTTGAATTCAGACAAGCTTCTATTTGAGTTAGAAGAGTGCTGAGTTCCTCGAAGGTGAGCGCTTGGTTCTGGGCTATGCGTCTTAAATGGTATTTCACGGATTTTACTCCAGCTTCCCATAACCCACCGAAGTGCGGAGAAGCGGGAGGAATAAAATTCCAGTTTGTTCCCAGTTGGCAAAGTGAATTGGCGATGTCTTTAAAGTCGTGCTTTGCACCGTTTAGTAATTTTTGTAATTCCGTATTAGCACCTTTGAAGTTGGTTCCACAGTCGCTATACAGGTTGGAGCATATTCCTCTTCGCGCTGTAAAACGTCGGAAAGCGGCTACAAAGGCTTGTGTGGTTAAATCTGTTACCGCTTCAAGGTGGATTGCCTTAGTTGACAGGCAAATGAAATAACCTTTGAATCGCTTGGCACCTCGTCCTTTCCAGGCTTTGACCTCAATGGGTCCAGCATAATCAACGCCTGTATGAGTGAAAGGTCGCGATATGTTGACCCTTGGTGCTGGAAGATTTCCCATGAGTTGTTGCATTGGTTTCGGCTTATTTTTGAAGCATATAAGGCATCTGTTTAGGTGTTTCTTGACGGTTCTCTTCATATTAAATATCCAAAATTTGTTGCGAATGTATGATATTACTTGTTGTATCCCACCATGTAGCGTTTTAAAGTGTGCGTCTTCAATGATGAGTGTTGAGATCTTATGATCTGGTTTCAAAACAATTGGATGTTTTTGTTCGTAAGTAAGGGTGGCATTTTCTAATCTGCCTCCAATTCTTATAAGGCCACATTGGTCGATAAATAAATTGAGGGATTTGTTTAATTTTGTTTTTTGGTTTTTCCTTAACCCTAGTTTACAAATTGGGGTTCGCGCGAACCCCAGAGCATGTTTGAGAGCTCATAACTTTTGTTCAAATCGTATTTTCGACCTAGGACAAAAACTCAGTTATCAAAATTCATTTTTCTTTACGTTTTTGGTCTTTTTTCCATCACAGCGGTTTTTGAAAATTTTTTGGAATTTTTTTCTGAAAAAAAGTCACAAACCAAACTTGGAGTTCGTGCGAACCCCAATGCTCAAAATGGTATACAAAATTTTTTTACTAAACACGTATTTTATTTGAAATCAATATAGACAACAAAATAATGAAAAAGATGATTTACAAAATGATGATTTTCAAATAAATATGATAAGAACCTTATAGAAAACTGAGTATTCTGGAATCATGGCAATTCCTTGAGGCATTTTACGCAGTAGATGTTTTGGTGGCGAAGACAAAAAAATTTACACAACATTTTTATAAATTTTTGGAAAAACCAAACATGTTCTATAGTTGGAACACACCTCAACTCTAAACTCAATGAAGAAGAAAATAAAAATGCATCGCCTAGTAAGTAATAAGCAACTAGAAATGATTAATAACTGTGGGGTTCGCGCGAACCCCAAGTTGTTTTATTCACGTATTTTGCGTGTCGTAAACTAGGGTTAATTCATTAATAGCATCAGGAAACATTTGTTCTTGTGCATTTTTTATTGCTGTACGCAGCGCAATATCGAGTTCTAGGGGTGAGAGTACGGATGTGGTTCTAAGACTTTTATCAACTCGAGTGTTGTGCACGAATCTGTGCAGCAATCCAATAATTCTTAACGCCTTAAAGAGCTTTGATTGCTTACATAAAATTTCTAAAATTGAATTTTCGTTTTGAAAGGTTGCGTGAATTTTGATTTCTCTGATCTCTTCTTCTGTGTCAAGTTGATTAGGTTGAACTGGTATACAAAAGTCCCATTTTTCTTGTAGAAATGATGGTCCTTTCCACCAAAGTTGGTTTTCTTTTAATTTAGAGGGAAGTACTCCTCGAGATACGAGATCCGCTGGATTCTGTTTCGTAGAAATATGTCGCCATATATCAATATTGGTGAGTTTCTGTATCTCAGTGACTCTGTTTGCGATGAAAGTTTTCCATTTCGATGGCAAAGCAGTAATCCAACACAGTGTTATGGTGGAATCAGTCCAGGCGAAGACTGGCGCATTTTGAAAAGGCAGAATTTGTTGCGTATAGCTTAGGAGTTTGGCGAGCATAACAGCTCCGCATAACTCTAATCTGGGAAGCGATACTGTATGCACTGGAGCCACTTTGGTCTTTGCAATGAGTAGATGGGTGTGTATGTTGTTGTTGCTGTCTAGCACTCGAAGAAATACTACGGCTCCGTATGCTTTCGTCGATGCATCACTGAAACCATGGACTTCAATCTTCTGAGTGGTATCACTAGTACTTATCCACCTTGGAATATGTATGTCCTCCAAGTACTTAAACTCTTCTTGAAAGACGTGCCATTCTCGCTGAAGTTCTACTGGAAGTGGTTCATCCCAAGAGAGACCCTTAAGCCATAATTGCTGCATGACAATTTTTGCTTTTACAACGCAGGGTGCAATCCACCCAAGAGGATCGTAGATTCTAGCGATCGTGGAAAGAATCGTGCGTTTGGTGATCTGTTCTTCGATTAAAATCTTGTTGAACGAAAAGGAATCAGACGATGGATACCAACTGATCCCAAGCGTTTTCATATAATCCAGTGATCCAATGGTAAGTGAAATTTTGGTTTCTTGATCTTCTTTTGGAATGAGTTTTAGAAACTCCTTTTCATTACTCATCCATTTCCGAAGATGAAATCCTGCCTCAAGTAACAGTTTTGAAATTTGCTTATACTTTTCTTCGGCTTCTTCTAGAGAATCTGCACCAGACACTAAATCATCAACGTACATATCCTCCTGAATCATTTTCGCTGCTAAGGGATATGTTTCTTCTTCGTCAGAAGCTAGTTTCTTCAAGGTTCGGTTTGCTAAATATGGCGCTGGGGCAGTGCTGAACATAAGAACTTTGATTTTATAAAGCTTCACGGGTTTGGAAGGATCTTCTCGCCAAAAGATCAGCTGGTAGTAAGCGTCATCAGGATGAATTTGGATCTGCCGGTACATTTTCTCGATGTCCGAAGTGAAGGTAATCTTGTGTATTCTCCATCTAAGAACAATTGAAATTATGTCCGTTTGAGTTTTAGGTCCAGTCATTAATCGATCGTTTAATGAATAACCATCTAAACCCTTTTTTTCACGATTTCCAAAAAACAAAATACATAACTCCTTCTCGATCTTTTTCAAAAATTCCTCGACTTTCTTGATCTTGGACTTCTCGCTTGGTTGTATCTCCACAGAGTGCCTTCCAAGCTATTTTCCAAAAATAATTCTCCTCCCTCGTCCACCACATTCACCCACACATGCATTCTCACCAAACAATCGTTTTCGTGATCATCGGTCACGGATTTACGGCTTCCTGGAAGCTTTACGCTACCCGAGACCGAGAGAGCTACTGTTGTTGAATCTCAACGAAACTTTACTTTCACACACACAAACATGGTTGCAACAAGTTGTTGGATGTAATTCCAAAACTTGCCAAAACATTATGGCCGAGTTCAGACCCCTTCCCAACTAAACTTATTCTTCGAGAAAAATTGAAAAAGTTATAATCGAGAAGAAGTCTTTCTAGGCATTCTCGTAACAGACTACGTTACAATTATCGTGCGGGATTCGAAGTGCAAATTCATAAAATTATTCTATTTTGGAGATACGAAGGAAGACGTTTCTTGAAAATATTCTTTTTAAGCTAATAGAAAAGCTAAGTTACGTCGCGTTAAAATTATATTTTGTACACATAAATTTAGGTGAATTAATATTATAGGCGGGGAGCACCCATACAAGAAATACCCGTCAGCGCGCCCACTAAAATTTTTAATGAGGAATAAAAGATAAAACCAAGACGAATAAGATTTGCTTGGTCGCTGTGAATTTACTTAGCCGGAAAGGCCACGCATACCTGTTGCAATGTGGTGAAATGTCTCCATCATCACGGATTCTATTTCTGTTTCTTTCATTACACTTGCTTGCTTTCAGACTGCCGAAAGTATGACCTAAAGTACTGTATTTTTATTACAAACTAGCTGGTACCCGCGGCTTTGCCCGCGTTAAGTTAAAGTTAACTTATTATTTTAATATGGTGTTGTACAGGATGTAAGGTGAAACAATGAAAAGATTCTGGGCATTCATGGGAGAAGCACAGCTTTTCTTGATTAGAGAACTATTTACATATCTGAATTTTTCCTAGCTTTGCAACCTTAAATTGTATGCTCTCTCTATGCTAAATTCCTTCACTCGCAGAGTTTTCCGAGTTCCAATCCAAAATTTTCCATTTTTCCGTTTGCACCTACAATTACATGCGATTTTCCCATTGAAAACCAGTGAGTCTTCCGAGTTTTTCATCAAGAATTTTCTATTTTCCATTCGAAACCACATTTTGAAACAAAAAATTCCAAGCAAAAAATCAAATATCTGCCCTTTGTTTGGATTTTCCAGTTTTTTTCAGTTTTCCCACTCTTCCATGAAGTTCTTCCATTTTTTTCACAGAAACCACCACTGAATACAACAGTATTTACCATGAAAATTTCACGAATATCTGAGGGGCCATTTCGGATTCCATTGGATATATACATACATAGGTACATACATTTTTATAAGAAGAAGAAGATCATTTGTAATACAGGAGCAAGTTCGTACGAACCAGTCGTGGACATATTTTTTTAATTTTCATTGGTGTTTCGCAATAAGTATTGAATCAATAACTAAAGCTTCGTCCAACCGTCCTTTCTCAAATCCTTTGAATAAAAAAAAAAAACAAATGTTCTGAACAAAAAAATATTGGCAACCTATCGTTGGAGAAAGCAATCCGTGGTTCTGGCACATCTATCAGCAGGACTATCGTCACCAAATCCACCCAATTATTGGCATACGCAGACGACATTGGAAGGAACCCACTTAACTAAGTACATGGTGGCCCGTCTGCTGAAAACGTTAGCAATAGTAGAAGAACAACTATTAAGGTGGAGGTGCACGAATTTGAAGTAGTGCTATCGTTCAATTACCTTGGATATGTAGTAGCAGCCGATAAGAATATGGAAGAAGAAATACGTAGGCGGCCGGCTGCTCAAAGCCCACAGAACCTACTTAAGTCTTTCAAGGCTATTTATATCCTAAAAGGTTATTGTTTGTTTGAAGAATCAGGTGAATCAATGGGTGAGATTAAAAACTTCAAGATTTTAATGGCTGTCGAAAATATGAAGAAAAGGAAACGCACTCTTTGAGATTTGGTAAAACAGTGGTTAATTTTTATTGCCCTCCATATAACCTTCAGCATTATTATTTACAATTCTTTATACATAAGATTTTTGGTATAATATTACAATACAAAGGCAAAATATCGAAATTAATTGACAGTGACGTTTGTGACAATTTAGGCTGTGTTGACATATAAATTTAATGGCAGCATTCAACATTCTCCGCCCCCAGTGAGCGACGTGAACGATCTTTGGCATACAAAATTTGCAGTGAGCAAAGGGAACGACGTTTATTTGTTTTCTCCTTCACGCATGTTGTCTCACATGAAAATAAAGAAGATATTAATAAATACACTGTATAAATTTAAATTTCAAATAATCTGAATAAATATCCATAAAAATGTTACAAGCGCCATCTATGTGACAACCTGGTGAAATACAATACGTTTAGTTAACACACGCCCTTAATGTTTCTCAACCATGATAGTTCGAGTCTCGAGTCTCGCTGTCAAACTGCAATTGATTTCCGCCATCGTGATCTATTGTTGTAAAAAATTCCATTCATCGTGTTGTGTTGTGTTGATATTTGTTTGTTTTTTTTCTTCGTTTTTCTTATATTTTGCGTGAATTATATTAAATTAAATTCGGATTGAGATTGAAAATGGTAAGTACAATGTGTTTATCTGTTTTGTGCATCTTCATATGTAAATGTTTCATTGCATATTTGATTCCGTAATTGTGTTGTTTTTGTAATTGTCGTATTCATTGAGTAGTGTATTAATTCGAGATAAATTAGAGATGCGCAATCTGTTTCGTGTTGATTTTTGATTTATAAGTGATGATTAATGATTGTTTATTTTATTTTCAGATTCTTCTAGATGATTTTTGAGTGGGTGAGTGTGGGTGAGTCATTTTGTTGAATTAGTTGAATTGGATATTAATTAATTTTCATTTTCAGATGCATTTTATCTATGGTTGCCACCTATGGCGAAATGAATTATATGAGTGAGTTGTTTTTATATGCATTTTTTTGTTTTCATTTTATTATATTTCATTGATTTCTTAATATTAATTGATAATTGCTTTTTTTTTTTAGGTCTTTAGGTTATTTTAATTATTTCTTGTTTGGACCTTGTGTTGATTTTAATGTGGTGTATGAATGGTTGTATATAGTGTTGAACGCATGAATGTGATATCGATATGTAGGTGTGTGTATATATGTGCTTTATATGTATGTGTGTGTGTGTGTGTTTGTGTGTGTGTTTATATGTGTATGGGTACACTCTTAGATTTTATTTGCGATTTGTATGCTTCTTGAATTGAATGTTGAGTTGAATTGTTGAATGGACTACTATTTGATGAATGTGCTTTTAATTGAATGGAATTTTGAAAATTATATTAAAGTGTCTTCAATTTGAGTATTATTAGATGGTAGTGGGCATATTTTAGTGATAGTTCGTTTGAATTCATTTGTTGGGGTTTTAACTTTTACTACGCGGATTAGATTGTCTACGCCAGGGTAGGCTTCAATGATTCTGGCCATTGACCATTTTGATGGTGGGAGTCTTTCGTCGCGTAGTAAGACCAATTGTCCGACCTTAGGTTGTTCACATTTGTCAAGCCATTTTGGGCGATTTTGTAGCCTCGTTAAATATTCACCACTCCATTCCTTCCAGAATGTTTGTAGAGTAGCTTGAATTTGCTTCCATCGGTCAAGGTGCCCCATTTTTTCGTTTGAAAGGTCGGGTTCCGGAACAATATGACATGATGTGTCAATCAAGAAATGTGCTGGTGTAAGTGCACTAAAGTCATCCAAACTGTCGGTTACCGGACAAAGAGGTCTTGAATTCAGACAAGCTTCTATTTGAGTTAGAAGAGTGCTGAGTTCCTCGAAGGTGAGCGCTTGGTTCTGGGCTATGCGTCTTAAATGGTATTTCACGGATTTTACTCCAGCTTCCCATAACCCACCGAAGTGCGGAGAAGCGGGAGGAATAAAATTCCAGTTTGTTCCCAGTTGGCAAAGTGAATTGGCGATGTCTTTAAAGTCGTGCTTTGCACCGTTTAGTAATTTTTGTAATTCCGTATTAGCACCTTTGAAGTTGGTTCCACAGTCGCTATACAGGTTGGAGCATATTCCTCTTCGCGCTGTAAAACGTCGGAAAGCGGCTACAAAGGCTTGTGTGGTTAAATCTGTTACCGCTTCAAGGTGGATTGCCTTAGTTGACAGGCAAATGAAATAACCTTTGAATCGCTTGGCACCTCGTCCTTTCCAGGCTTTGACCTCAATGGGTCCAGCATAATCAACGCCTGTATGAGTGAAAGGTCGCGATATGTTGACCCTTGGTGCTGGAAGATTTCCCATGAGTTGTTGCATTGGTTTCGGCTTATTTTTGAAGCATATAAGGCATCTGTTTAGGTGTTTCTTGACGGTTCTCTTCATATTAAATATCCAAAATTTGTTGCGAATGTATGATATTACTTGTTGTATCCCACCATGTAGCGTTTTAAAGTGTGCGTCTTCAATGATGAGTGTTGAGATCTTATGATCTGGTTTCAAAACAATTGGATGTTTTTGTTCGTAAGTAAGGGTGGCATTTTCTAATCTGCCTCCAATTCTTATAAGGCCACATTGGTCGATAAATAAATTGAGGGATTTGTTTAATTTTGTTTTTTGGTTTTTCCTTAATTCATTAATAGCATCAGGAAACATTTGTTCTTGTGCATTTCTTATTGCTGTACGCAGCGCAATATCGAGTTCTAGGGGTGAGAGTACGGATGTGGTTCTAAGACTTTTATCAACTCGAGTGTTGTGCACGAATCTGTGCAGCAATCCAATAATTCTTAACGCCTTAAAGAGCTTTGATTGCTTACATAAAATTTCTAAAATTGAATTTTCGTTTTGAAAGGTTGCGTGAATTTTGATTTCTCTGATCTCTTCTTCTGTGTCAAGTTGATTAGGTTGAACTGGTATACAAAAGTCCCATTTTTCTTGTAGAAATGATGGTCCTTTCCACCAAAGTTGGTTTTCTTTTAATTTAGAGGGAAGTACTCCTCGAGATACGAGATCCGCTGGATTCTGTTTCGTAGAAATATGTCGCCATATATCAATATTGGTGAGTTTCTGTATCTCAGTGACTCTGTTTGCGATGAAAGTTTTCCATTTCGATGGCAAAGCAGTAATCCAACACAGTGTTATGGTGGAATCAGTTCAGGCGAAGACTGGCGCATTTTGAAAAGGCAGAATTTGTTGCGTATAGCTTAGGAGTTTGGCGAGCATAACAGCTCCGCATAACTCTAATCTGGGAAGCGATACTGTATGCACTGGAGCCACTTTGGTCTTTGCAATGAGTAGATGGGTGTGTATGTTGTTGTTGCTGTCTAGTACTCGAAGAAATACTACGGCTCCGTATGCTTTCGTCGATGCATCACTGAAACCATGGACTTCAATCTTCTGAGTGGTATCACTAGTACTTATCCACCTTGGAATATGTATGTCCTCCAAGTACTTAAACTCTTCTTGAAAGACGTGCCATTCTCGCTGAAGTTCTACTGGAAGTGGTTCATCCCAAGAGAGACCCTTAAGCCATAATTGCTGCATGACAATTTTTGCTTTTACAACGCAGGGTGCAATCCACCCAAGAGGATCGTAGATTCTAGCGATCGTGGAAAGAATCGTGCGTTTGGTGATCTGTTCTTCGATTAAAATCTTGTTGAACGAAAAGGAATCAGACGATGGATACCAACTGATCCCAAGCGTTTTCATATAATCCAGTGATCCAATGGTAAGTGAAATTTTGGTTTCTTGATCTTCTTTTGGAATGAGTTTTAGAAACTCCTTTTCATTACTCATCCATTTCCGAAGATGGAATCCTGCCTCAAGTAACAGTTTTGAAATTTGCTTATACTTTTCTTCGGCTTCTTCTAGAGAATCTGCACCAGACACTAAATCATCAACGTACATATCCTCCTGAATCATTTTCGCTGCTAAGGGATATGTTTCTTCTTCGTCAGAAGCTAGTTTCTTCAAGGTTCGGTTTGCTAAATATGGCGCTGGGGCAGTGCTGAACATAAGAACTTTGATTTTATAAAGCTTCACGGGTTTGGAAGGATCTTCTCGCCAAAAGATCAGCTGGTAGTAAGCGTCATCAGGATGAATTTGGATCTGCCGGTACATTTTCTCGATGTCCGAAGTGAAGGTAATCTTGTGTATTCTCCATCTAAGAACAATTGAAATTATGTCCGTTTGAGTTTTAGGTCCAGTCATTAATCGATCGTTTAATGAATAACCATCTAAACCCTTTTTTTCACGATTTCCAAAAAACAAAATACATAACTCCTTCTCGATCTTTTTCAAAAATTCCTCGACTTTCTTGATCTTTGACTTCTCGCTTGGTTGTATCTCCACAGAGTGCCTTCCAAGCTATTTTCCAAAAATAATTCTCCTCCCTCGTCCACCACATTCACCCACACATGCATTCTCACCAAACAATCGTTTTCGTGATCATCGGTCACGGATTTACGGCTTCCTGGAAGCTTTACGCTACCCGAGACCGAGAGAGCTACTGTTGTTGAATCTCAACGAAACTTTACTTTCACACACACAAACATGGTTGCAACAAGTTGTTGGATGTAATTCCAAAACTTGCCAAAACATTATGGCCGAGTTCAGACCCCTTCCCAACTAAACTTATTCTTCGAGAAAAATTGAAAAAGTTATAATCGAGAAGAAGTCTTTCTAGGCATTCTCGTAACAGACTACGTTACAATTATCGTGCGGGATTCGAAGTGCAAATTCATAAAATTATTCTATTTTGGAGATACGAAGGAAGACGTTTCTTGAAAATATTCTTTTTAAGCTAATAGAAAAGCTAAGTTACGTCGCGTTAAAATTATATTTTGTACACATAAATTTAGGTGAATTAATATTATAGGCGGGGAGCACCCATACAAGAAATACCCGTCAGCGCGCCCACTAAAATTTTTAATGAGGAATAAAAGATAAAACCAAGACGAATAAGATTTGCTTGGTCGCTGTGAATTTACTTAGCCGGAAAGGCCACGCATACCTGTTGCAATGTGGTGAAATGTCTCCATCATCACGGATTCTATTTCTGTTTCTTTCATTACACTTGCTTGCTTTCAGACTGCCGAAAGTATGACCTAAAGTACTGTATTTTTATTACAAACTAGCTGGTACCCGCGGCTTTGCCCGCGTTAAGTTAAAGTTAACTTATTATTTTAATATGGTGTTGTACAGGATGTAAGGTGAAACAATAAAAAGATTCTGGGCATTCATGGGAGAAGCACAGCTTTTCTTGATTAGAGAACTATTTACATATCTGAATTTTTCCTAGCTTTGCAACCTTAAATTGTATGCTCTCTCTATGCTAAATTCCTTCACTCGCAGAGTTTTCCGAGTTCCAATCCAAAATTTTCCATTTTTCCGTTTGCACCTACAATTACATGCGATTTTCCCATTGAAAACCAGTGAGTCTTCCGAGTTTTTCATCAAGAATTTTCTATTTTCCATTCGAAACCACATTTTGAAACAAAAAATTCCAAGCAAAAAATCAAATATCTGCCCTTTGTTTGGATTTTCCAGTTTTTTTCAGTTTTCCCACTCTTCCATGAAGTTCTTCCATTTTTTTCACAGAAACCACCACTGAATACAACAGTATTTACCATGAAAATTTCACGAATATCTGAGGGGCCATTTCGGATTCCATTGGATATATACATACATAGGTACATACATTTTTATAAGAAGAAGAAGATCATTTGTAATACAGGAGCAAGTTCGTACGAACCAGTCGTGGACATATTTTTTTAATTTTCATTGGTGTTTCGCAATAAGTATTGAATCAATAACTAAAGCTTCGTCCAACCGTCCTTTCTCAAATCCTTTGAATAAAAAAAAAAACAAATGTTCTGAACAAAAAAATATTGGCAACCTATCGTTGGAGAAAGCAATCCGTGGTTCTGGCACATCTATCAGCAGGACTATCGTCACCAAATCCACCCAATTATTGGCATACGCAGACGACATTGGAAGGAACCCACTTAACTAAGTACATGGTGGCCCGTCTGCTGAAAACGTTAGCAATAGTAGAAGAACAACTATTAAGGTGGAGGTGCACGAATTTGAAGTAGTGCTATCGTTCAATTACCTTGGATATGTAGTAGCAGCCGATAAGAATATGGAAGAAGAAATACGTAGGCGGCCGGCTGCTCAAAGCCCACAGAACCTACTTAAGTCTTTCAAGGCTATTTATATCCTAAAAGGTTATTGTTTGTTTGAAGAATCAGGTGAATCAATGGGTGAGATTAAAAACTTCAAGATTTTAATGGCTGTCGAAAATATGAAGAAAAGGAAACGCACTCTTTGAGATTTGGTAAAACAGTGGTTAATTTTTATTGCCCTCCATATAACCTTCAGCATTATTATTTACAATTCTTTATACATAAGATTTTTGGTATAATATTACAATACAAAGGCAAAATATCGAAATTAATTGACAGTGACGTTTGTGACAATTTAGGCTGTGTTGACATATAAATTTAATGGCAGCATTCAACATTCTCCGCCCCCAGTGAGCGACGTGAACGATCTTTGGCATACAAAATTTGCAGTGAGCAAAGGGAACGACGTTTATTTGTTTTCTCCTTCACGCATGTTGTCTCACATGAAAATAAAGAAGATATTAATAAATACACTGTATAAATTTAAATTTCAAATAATCTGAATAAATATCCATAAAAATGTTACAAGCGCCATCTATGTGACAACCTGGTGAAATACAATACGTTTAGTTAACACACGCCCTTAATGTTTCTCAACCATGATAGTTCGAGTCTCGAGTCTCGCTGTCAAACTGCAATTGATTTCCGCCATCGTGATCTATTGTTGTAAAAAATTCCATTCATCGTGTTGTGTTGTGTTGATATTTGTTTGTTTTTTTTCTTCGTTTTTCTTATATTTTGCGTGAATTATATTAAATTAAATTCGGATTGAGATTGAAAATGGTAAGTACAATGTGTTTATCTGTTTTGTGCATCTTCATATGTAAATGTTTCATTGCATATTTGATTCCGTAATTGTGTTGTTTTTGTAATTGTCGTATTCATTGAGTAGTGTATTAATTCGAGATAAATTAGAGATGCGCAATCTGTTTCGTGTTGATTTTTGATTTATAAGTGATGATTAATGATTGTTTATTTTATTTTCAGATTCTTCTAGATGATTTTTGAGTGGGTGAGTGTGGGTGAGTCATTTTGTTGAATTAGTTGAATTGGATATTAATTAATTTTCATTTTCAGATGCATTTTATCTATGGTTGCCACCTATGGCGAAATGAATTATATGAGTGAGTTGTTTTTATATGCATTTTTTTGTTTTCATTTTATTATATTTCATTGATTTCTTAATATTAATTGATAATTGCTTTTTTTTTTAGGTCTTTAGGTTATTTTAATTATTTCTTGTTTGGACCTTGTGTTGATTTTAATGTGGTGTATGAATGGTTGTATATAGTGTTGAACGCATGAATGTGATATCGATATGTAGGTGTGTGTATATATGTGCTTTATATGTATGTGTGTGTGTGTGTGTTTGTGTGTGTGTTTATATGTGTATGGGTACACTCTTAGATTTTATTTGCGATTTGTATGCTTCTTGAATTGAATGTTGAGTTGAATTGTTGAATGGACTACTATTTGATGAATGTGCTTTTAATTGAATGGAATTTTGAAAATTATATTAAAGTGTCTTCAATTTGAGTATTATTAGATGGTAGTGGGCATATTTTAGTGATAGTTCGTTTGAATTCATTTGTTGGGGTTTTAACTTTTACTACGCGGATTAGATTGTCTACGCCAGGGTAGGCTTCAATGATTCTGGCCATTGACCATTTTGATGGTGGGAGTCTTTCGTCGCGTAGTAAGACCAATTGTCCGACCTTAGGTTGTTCACATTTGTCAAGCCATTTTGGGCGATTTTGTAGCCTCGTTAAATATTCACCACTCCATTCCTTCCAGAATGTTTGTAGAGTAGCTTGAATTTGCTTCCATCGGTCAAGGTGCCCCATTTTTTCGTTTGAAAGGTCGGGTTCCGGAACAATATGACATGATGTGTCAATCAAGAAATGTGCTGGTGTAAGTGCACTAAAGTCATCCAAACTGTCGGTTACCGGACAAAGAGGTCTTGAATTCAGACAAGCTTCTATTTGAGTTAGAAGAGTGCTGAGTTCCTCGAAGGTGAGCGCTTGGTTCTGGGCTATGCGTCTTAAATGGTATTTCACGGATTTTACTCCAGCTTCCCATAACCCACCGAAGTGCGGAGAAGCGGGAGGAATAAAATTCCAGTTTGTTCCCAGTTGGCAAAGTGAATTGGCGATGTCTTTAAAGTCGTGCTTTGCACCGTTTAGTAATTTTTGTAATTCCGTATTAGCACCTTTGAAGTTGGTTCCACAGTCGCTATACAGGTTGGAGCATATTCCTCTTCGCGCTGTAAAACGTCGGAAAGCGGCTACAAAGGCTTGTGTGGTTAAATCTGTTACCGCTTCAAGGTGGATTGCCTTAGTTGACAGGCAAATGAAATAACCTTTGAATCGCTTGGCACCTCGTCCTTTCCAGGCTTTGACCTCAATGGGTCCAGCATAATCAACGCCTGTATGAGTGAAAGGTCGCGATATGTTGACCCTTGGTGCTGGAAGATTTCCCATGAGTTGTTGCATTGGTTTCGGCTTATTTTTGAAGCATATAAGGCATCTGTTTAGGTGTTTCTTGACGGTTCTCTTCATATTAAATATCCAAAATTTGTTGCGAATGTATGATATTACTTGTTGTATCCCACCATGTAGCGTTTTAAAGTGTGCGTCTTCAATGATGAGTGTTGAGATCTTATGATCTGGTTTCAAAACAATTGGATGTTTTTGTTCGTAAGTAAGGGTGGCATTTTCTAATCTGCCTCCAATTCTTATAAGGCCACATTGGTCGATAAATAAATTGAGGGATTTGTTTAATTTTGTTTTTTGGTTTTTCCTTAATTCATTAATAGCATCAGGAAACATTTGTTCTTGTGCATTTCTTATTGCTGTACGCAGCGCAATATCGAGTTCTAGGGGTGAGAGTACGGATGTGGTTCTAAGACTTTTATCAACTCGAGTGTTGTGCACGAATCTGTGCAGCAATCCAATAATTCTTAACGCCTTAAAGAGCTTTGATTGCTTACATAAAATTTCTAAAATTGAATTTTCGTTTTGAAAGGTTGCGTGAATTTTGATTTCTCTGATCTCTTCTTCTGTGTCAAGTTGATTAGGTTGAACTGGTATACAAAAGTCCCATTTTTCTTATAGAAATGATGGTCCTTTCCACCAAAGTTGGTTTTTTTTTAATTTAGAGGGAAGTACTCCTCGAGATACGAGATCCGCTGGATTCTGTTTCGTAGAAATATGTCGCCATATATCAATATTGGTGAGTTTCTGTATCTCAGTGACTCTGTTTGCGATGAAAGTTTTCCATTTCGATGGCAAAGCAGTAATCCAACACAGTGTTATGGTGGAATCAGTTCAGGCGAAGACTGGCGCATTTTGAAAAGGCAGAATTTGTTGCGTATAGCTTAGGAGTTTGGCGAGCATAACAGCTCCGCATAACTCTAATCTGGGAAGCGATACTGTATGCACTGGAGCCACTTTGGTCTTTGCAATGAGTAGATGGGTGTGTATGTTGTTGTTGCTGTCTAGCACTCGAAGAAATACTACGGCTCCGTATGCTTTCGTCGATGCATCACTGAAACCATGGACTTCAATCTTCTGAGTGGTATCACTAGTACTTATCCACCTTGGAATATGTATGTCCTCCAAGTACTTAAACTCTTCTTGAAAGACGTGCCATTCTCGCTGAAGTTCTACTGGAAGTGGTTCATCCCAAGAGAGACCCTTAAGCCATAATTGCTGCATGACAATTTTTGCTTTTACAACGCAGGGTGCAATCCACCCAAGAGGATCGTAGATTCTAGCGATCGTGGAAAGAATCGTGCGTTTGGTGATCTGTTCTTCGATTAAAATCTTGTTGAACGAAAAGGAATCAGACGATGGATACCAACTGATCCCAAGCGTTTTCATATAATCCAGTGATCCAATGGTAAGTGAAATTTTGGTTTCTTGATCTTCTTTTGGAATGAGTTTTAGAAACTCCTTTTCATTACTCATCCATTTCCGAAGATGGAATCCTGCCTCAAGTAACAGTTTTGAAATTTGCTTATACTTTTCTTCGGCTTCTTCTAGAGAATCTGCACCAGACACTAAATCATCAACGTACATATCCTCCTGAATCATTTTCGCTGCTAAGGGATATGTTTCTTCTTCGTCAGAAGCTAGTTTCTTCAAGGTTCGGTTTGCTAAATATGGCGCTGGGGCAGTGCTGAACATAAGAACTTTGATTTTATAAAGCTTCACGGGTTTGGAAGGATCTTCTCGCCAAAAGATCAGCTGGTAGTAAGCGTCATCAGGATGAATTTGGATCTGCCGGTACATTTTCTCGATGTCCGAAGTGAAGGTAATCTTGTGTATTCTCCATCTAAGAACAATTGAAATTATGTCCGTTTGAGTTTTAGGTCCAGTCATTAATCGATCGTTTAATGAATAACCATCTAAACCCTTAAAGGAAGCGTTGAAAACCACACGTAATTTGGTTGTGGTACTAGCTTCTTTGATGACAGCATGATGGGGAACCACATAGTGAAAGGGTGAGTTGAAGGTTTTATCATTTTGCATGTCAATTTCCTCCATTTGATTCAGTTGAAGATATTCTATTATACAGTCGTTATATGCTTTGTGTAGTGTTGCATCTTGAAGCAATTTTTGCTCTTGCTTGTAAAACATCTTAATTGCGCTATGCTGTGTATATTTGAACTCGGGTCGAAGATTCTCTTTGAAGGGCAAAGACACTTCAAATCGCCCTCCCGGCATTCTTTTGATGTTCTCTATAAAATGCTTTTCGCATTGGGTATTTTCTTGAGTATCAATCTTTTCGTAGGGTGATTCTTCAATCTCCCAAAAAATCTTCATTTGAGCGTCTATATCTACAACTTGGCTATAGACTTGCAAAGGTCTATGTCTTTCAATTGGAACCTTTCCTAAGATTACCCATCCAAATTGGGTATTTTGTGCTATTGGAGAAATGGGTTCTTCTCCTCTTAATATTTCGGGTAAGACTATTTCGCAATAGACATCACTGCCCAGCAGATCGATCGGTGCAGGTCGGTAGAATGTAGGGTCGGCTAGTTTCAAACCGCTAATGTGTTTCATTTTGTGTTTTAAGATTTCGTTACTTGGTAAAAAACCAGTAAGGGTTTTGTAAATGTATCCCTTAGTTGTTGTGACAAAGTCCGAATAATTCGACTTCAAACTAAGTTCGACAACATTTTGGCATGAAGCTGCTTTGGTTTGACCCAAAACTGATACCTCAAATGAAGTTGGATATTTTTTGAGTCCTAGTATTTGAGCAGCGGATTCGGTTATGAACGTTGCTTGTGATCCAGGATCAGTTAGTGCTCTTAATTTCATAAAATCTCCTCTTACTGATTTAACTTTTACAATTGCAGTTGCGAGCAGAATTTGCGTACTTCTATATTCATTTAAATAGTAGCAGTTTGAGGAACTTGAGGCGGGAATTTCGTATGGATTAAATGAAGATGCATTTGGATTAAATTCTGTTGAAACATGATGTGTTTGAGAGCGTGATGTATTTTGAGGTGTTTGATTAGCATGATTCGTTGAGTTTGGATTGAAATTTTGTTGCGTAAATGAGTTCGATTGCGGTTGAGGGCGAGAATTTCTTGTAAATTGTTTATTGTTATGAGTGTTGAATTGATTTTGGTTGCTTTGTGTGAATGATTGCTGTCCATATGAATTCGGGTGTGAATGTGAATGCAAGTATGATTGTGGGTTTGTATTTTCAAAGTTTGAATTGTATGTGTTGGGAAAATGAAGAAGCGAATTATGTGGCTTTTGACAAAAATGACAAGTGTAGTTGCTAGGACAACTACCAGTTCGATGAGTTGAAGCGAGACAATTGAAACATAATCCGAATTGTTTTACAACTCGTTGCCTAGCTTGTACATCCATTTTTAAAAATTTCGCACAAGTTCGTAATGAATGGGCAGCTCTATTGCATACTTTGCATGTAAATTTTTCTGTTGATTCCGTGCTGACGTGGAAGTTATGTCTTGCTTGTCCCTTTTTGGTGGACATTGAGTTTGAATTTTGTTGATCAACCATTTCTAAAGTTCGAAAATTTGTTTCTAAGAACTCGGCAATATCTTTGAATGAGGGAATTTCCTTTTTTGTGCCAAGTGTTGTTTCCCATTTTGATTGCAGCGTAGATGGAAGTTTTTTTCAGAAGAAGGAACACAATTATTGCATCCCAGTGTTGAACTGGCAGTTCAAGATTCGTGAGAGCGTGTAGATTTTTTGTTGAATTTTCCAATAATTCACGAATACCTTTGGAGTTTTCATAACGGACAACAGGCAGTTCATATAATAATTTTAGTTCGTTATTTACCAAGATTCTTTTGAAGTCATATCTTGACTTTAAAAGTTCCCAAGCCTTATCGTAGCTTGCGTCATCCACGCTTATGTGTTCGAGTAGAATACCTGCTCCCTCTTTACAACTAGACTTTAAATAATGTAATTTTTCTATTTTAGTAAGCGAAGTATTACTGTGAACCAGAGACACGAACTGGTCATGGAATGAACTCCAGTTCTGGTACTCTCCATTGAATATTGGCGGTTGAATTTTTGGTAAGCGGACGTCGTGCGATTTTTGACTAACCAAATGTTGGGCTGCATCAGACCCGGAACGATTGTCATTTGGTTTTGTTGCAACATCAAGTTTATCTAACTCGTCTAGCAGCGAGGCTTTATACATGGTATACATTTCATTTGCGTCACTAAATGACTCTTCCATTGAAATTAAAAGGTCTTCCTTCAAATCTTCGATACAAATAACTATATTGTATTGGGAATCAATAGTAGCCCAATTACTTTCCAGAGTTTGAAGTCTTGTGGTGACGTAGTTTTTTGTTCGACGACTCGGATTCACAGTTTTTTGAAATTTTCATAATCTTTTGCAATCTTGGCACACATACTTTTGAGAATTTTTATAGCATTCATTTTGTTATTTAAATATGTGTGTAATTATGTTTTAAGTATATGTAATATATTGAAATTTGTATAAAATTAGGAAAAAAGTAAGTAAATGTACTCACTGTGGCTTTTTCTTTCTTTGCAGAAGCGTGATGTAATGGTGTTGATGCTGAAGTCTTGGCGAATGACGATGGATTGGATGGGTGGCGATGGCGTTGGCGGTTTGCTTTTTGTCCAAAAATGTTTGCTGCTGATGATGATGTCTGCCCTCTTTTCGAGCTTGGTGGATGATTTCGTAGTTTTAATTGCGTTTAAATGTTTATTTTAAGTTGTGAAATGTATGAATTTAGAAATTTATCAACTAATAACCAATAAATGAAATTAATTGTCTTGTTTTTGAACAAACTTGAATTACACACACGACAAGATGTCGTCACACTGTCTTTGAATTCGAAAGGAATAAAGTTTAGAGTTTTGGGAATATGACACAATTCACTATTTAGTGTCTTTTAAATGTTTTATTGTGGTTCCTTATTTTAAAAGGGCTCGAAGGACCAAATGTTTGTTTGAAGAATCAGGTGAATCAATGGGTGAGATTTAAAACTTCAAGATTTTAATGGCTGTCGAAAATATGAAGAAAAGGAAACGCACTCTTTGAGATTTGGTAAAACAGTGGTTAATTTTTATTGCCCTCCATATAACCTTCAGCATTATTATTTACAATTCTTTATACATAAGATTTTTGGTATAATATTACAATACAAAAGCAAAACATCGAAATTAATTGACAGTGACGTTTGTGACAATTTAGGCTGTGTTGACATATAAATTTAATGGCAGCATTCAACAGTTATCATTGCATTACTTCTAAACTGCTGCTTTAAGACTATAGTCTTACCAGTACTCACCTACGGATCTGAGACCAGGGTGCTTAGCCAATGGCACTCTGAATTCTTAGTTCTCCCTGTTTGTGAGGAAGGACGATTCTGGAGACGATATAACCTTGAGCTATGTATGTAGGTATATGAAATCTAAAAAAAAATTTAGGGTGGTAGACTCTAGGTTAGGTTAGGTTGTAGTGGCTGTCTAGTTGTTGTTGACTCACTTAGACCTCAAGGATCCGTTGTGATACCACAAAATACTCATGGGAGAGTAATGAGCTTAAACAAACCAATTCGTGCTTTTAATGAAGTTAGAGAGACATTTTGTGTCGATCGTTGCCAGTTCACTGGTATTATCGAAGAAGGGATTACCGAGAAAGTTATTCCTTCCAATGGAGAGTGCTGGACATGTACATAGAAGGTGTTGGACTGTTTCCTCTTCCTCCTCGTCCATGCAGCTTCTACAGAAGTCAAAATGGACTCTAGTGGGAACCAAGTTGTATGACCGAAGAGGAACGGGTCGGGAAGTCTTTTGAGGTACAATTCATGGTAGAACACAGCGTTGCAAACCAAATTTGCGCTGGGATTGTATACATATGTATGAATGTACACCACGACGAACACAGCCTCAGGGTGGTTGATTTGATTTCGATTTTGTTTATTATACAGATTGTCCATTTAAGGTCATTAACGCACTTATATTAGGACATTTATCTGATTTCCTAGCATCGATTTGGAAAACCTTGGACATTCGTCTCCAAGTCTGTGCATCGAAGTAACAAAAGGTTCCTCGTTCTTTTGTACCGTTCTTTTCATATTGATTAAGACCTGGAATTCGAGCTATCCAAATTTTATCTTCTATGTGATACCGACATTCTCGATTATGTATGTATCTGCAGCGGCCATCAATTGCATAACATCACCAATATTTGTGTAGAATAGAAAGAATAGCAGGTGTTCTTGCAATTAAGGACAGATTTCCCCGGGATATATGGAAGAACTTGCTGATCCCGGTTGTGGCTCAGATGAAGGGGGAAAATTCATTATCTTTTCTTGGTCCATATACATATGTATATGTGTGTACATACATATGTATTTTTTTTTTATTCAAAATTCATTTTTTTTTAATTTCATTTTACTTATAACTACTTATATACTAGACAAAAGAATTCAAAACTAGCTTATGATCTAAAATCTTATATTTAACTTACTGGCCCCAACCGGGCGCTCTAAGTAATTCATGGTTTCTTACAGTTAATGCCTTTCGGCTTATGAACTTTGTGTTTTCTTTACTTTATTTTTGTTTATACACCGGGAGCCCTCAATCCTAAAAGTGCACTTACACGGATTTCAAAATTTCTTATATTAAAAGATAGTTTATGGAAATACCAACAAATTAAGCCCGGTATGACGAGGCCTACCCTGGCACCAGTATTTTTTGCATTTTTTTGCATTATTAATAATTTGCACTTATCGCGGATTTTAATTTTAAATAGCGCATACTATTCGAAATTTAATGTGCTTTCAGGAAAAAATGGTATGACAGCTGCCATCCTGGCACCAATATCTGTCATACCTATTTTAAAAACATATGAGTGACAAAACTTTAAAATAGGTATGACAGACATTGGTGCCAGGATGGCAGCTGTCATACCATTTTTTCCTGAAAGCACATTAAATTTCCCATAATATGCGCTAGTTAAAATTAAAATCCGCGATAAGTGCAAATTATCAATAATTATTAATAATGCAAAAAATTGCAAAAAAAATACTGGTGCCAGGATAGGCCTCGTCATACCGGGCTTAATTTGTTGGTATTTCTTTAAACTATCTTTTAATATAAAAAATTTTGAAATCCGTGTAAGTGCACTTTCAGGATTGAGGGCTCCCCGCCTATTATGTATGTTAGAAAATTTAAGAAAAACTAACACCATATCAATTTCATTTTTTTCTTACGAGCTACTTAAAATTATATCCTTAAACATAAAACATAAAATTAACTAAAACTTCCTATTCTACCTAACAACTACTTACAAACTAGAACAGCCATAGCAGCAAATCTCTATCATTTTTTTTTATATCACTTTGCATTTTTTTTTTCTTTCTTTTTTTGTTTGTATATTTATTTTTTCTTTTTTTTTAATATTCTTTTTATTTCATTTTTTTTTTTAATTTCAAATTTGTTGTCCATGTCAATATCTGTGCCACCATGCCTACTCTACTTAAACCTAAACCCAAAACCCTTAGACTAAAACAAGTATGCAAGCCGGCCAAGGCTCAAAACCCCACCCCGACTACCCATTATCAAGTGCTGACTGAAGCCACCAGAACTGGTGCTCCTGCTTCACCCTATCGATTTGGTCCCGTTCGGACACAGCCCTACTGAACCGAAGGAGCTCTGCTCCGTGCTGTGCGAGGACGTCGCGATGGTAAAGGAGCCGCCGATCGACGGTTCTCCGCCTGACGCCAATCTGTCCTGTATCAGACCGCATTTATCTAAATGGAGGAATGCTTCTGGTGGAATGAAGCCGCTCGAGCGTGCACTATCAAAATATTCGTCGTTCGGATAGAACGCCCCAAAGATCAAACTATTCGTCGAAGTCATAGCTCTCGCAATGTGACCCCGAATAAGTTTTATCACGAAATTGTCAATTCTGTTGATCCGAGCCTCGTTGTACAGAACCTCGTTAGAATAGTAATGTACATAAGAAGATTCCGGTGTCCGATACAAACCGAGACAGCGCCGAAGACACTGCCTCTCGAACACCCGAATCTTCTCCATTTGAGATGGCGCAACGTTGAACCACACTGGACAGCCATAAACGATCATCGGCCGTATGAGGGCCATGTAGCAAATTACCTTCACTCTGGGGTCAAGCCGACTGCTGTAAAACAGCCGTTTCGTCAGAGCGAAGGCTCCTCTGGCCTTAGTCAGAGCAGCATCTATATGTCTGTCGAAATACAGATACTGGTCCAACCAGATACCGAGGTACTTCACTTCACTCTTGCTCGTTAATCGCTGTCCGTGAGGCCCAACGATGACCATCTTGCGCCAATTCTTGCGCGTATCCCTCGTGGCCCCAGCCAACGAGGTCCGGAACAGAATTGTTTCGCATTTCTGGACATTTATTTTCAGTTTCCAGTCATCGCAATATCGCTGAATCTTCTCGAAGTCAAGTTGCAAGAGAATTCTAATGACTTCGACCTTTGGGGCAGTTCTGTACGCAATCAGGTCGTCGGCATACGCAATTGCCTGGGAAAGGCTACCTATCAGATCGCTGGTGTAAATACTGAAGAGGATCGGCGAGTTCACCGCTCCCTGTTGAAGACCGTTTTTGATTTCAAAGGTGGTGGTAGAAGTTACATTGCCACTTTTGACAATAAACTTTCTACCGTTGAGCATATCATAAAGCATATACAATAATGGTTTACTGATGCCTAGTCTGGTGAGTTTTAGGTACAACCCTTCTAACCATACGGTGTCGAAGGCCTTCTCTAAATCAACCAGAACAGCACCCGTGCATTGTTTCTTGGACTTGTTCCATTGGATATCAGAAACGAGCTTAGACGCGGCATGAATAGTGTCATGTCCTGCCTTGAACCCGAACTGATTATCCGGAATTATACTGTTGTCCGCAGCCCACTCAGCCAGAGCCCTATTGATTACCTTTTCGAATACCTTGCTGATGCTTGGAAGAAGACTTATTGACCGGAGATTTGAAGGATTGGAGCTGTCTTTTCCCTTTTTGGGGAGAGGATGAACCACAGCTGTCTTCCAACGCTCTGGATAATACGCATTATTCAACGCGTTGTTGAACAGAGTGGTGTAGATGTCTATTGCCTCAATCGGTAAGTGTCTTAGTACAATGTTGGATATACCGTCGACACCTGCTGACTTCTTTTTCTTTATTGAATCGAAGATGAGCTGGAGTTCTACCTTCGTGATGAGCAAGGGACTTGGGCCCGTTCGTTCGGCGATTATAGCGTTCGCTAAGAAATCGTCATCAAACCGGGTAAAACCACGATTCTCGGATCGCCAATGCGAAATATCATTCCTCAGGTAGAAGTGATGAAGTAAGGCTCTGTTCTCCAGGTCGTGGTTCGGGCGAGTGCAAGCATTCACCTTATACACTTGCTGGAAAGCAGCACCAACTGTCTCCACTTTCTCCTGCGGATCTTCAATCACAAAGTAGTCATCGTCCAAAACGGCTTCCTCAGGATCAATTTGCGCTGTCAGGAGTAAGTCTCTGTTCTCTATAGTTCTCTGGAGTTTCAGGCACGGAAGGTCGTTCTGATTGTTTTTTCTAAATATCTTATTGATTTGGGGAAACATACTCGGTCGCTAGAATTAACGGCCCGAATTTTGTTGTCCCAAAACAAATTGATAGATAGTCTATAGTTTTCTTTAATCAGTTGATTTACATTTTTGATCGACGACTTCAGCGCCCTAATTTCCAGGTCGTGTGGGTCTGTGAAGCGTCTGTACAAGTTTTTCAGTCTTGTCAGTAGTCCACTTTTATGTCTGTGAAGTGCGTCTATAGTCGCGTTTCTGTAGACGTCGTTTTGGTCATGTTCTTTGTATTTCGGTATTATCCGTTCCATCGTTCGTTTTATCGTTTCGTCCATCTGTTGTAGATGTTGGTCGATTTCGTTGTTCGTTAAGTTTCTGTTATTTGGTGGGGCTATGTCACTCGAACGGAGTTCTCTCGCTAGGGCATTGGTGAAACGAGGCCAGCGCATCTTACTGTAATTGTAAGAATGCGTTGGAACGTTTTCATCCAACCACACGCGCTCGTTCGGAATCTGAATTACAGCAGCCAAGCCACAGTGATCACTGTCGTACTCGACTGTCTGTAAGCAGTTTCGAGGGTGATTACCCACTTTGTCCGTTATTGTCAGTCTGGTATCGTACAGCAAAAGGTCCAGGAAGGAACCGCTCCTTGGGAACGATGGCCTTTCAGTAGCCAGCAGGTCGACACCATATTCAACACTGCAAAGATTCATCAAATTAAAAAGATGATTACCTCTTGGATTATTTGTTTGATTTCCCCAATCTCCATGTCTTGCGTTCAAATCTCCGGCCATAACGAAATAGTTTTCTTCCAAGCTCAGTTTTAGTACTCTGAAAAGAATCTCGAGCTCTGAAATAAAGATATTAGCCTGCGGAGCTTCAGCCGCATAAGCCGCAATCATATACATCCGCTTCCCTTGAGTGAGAGAGATGCATACGACGCAAACTTCTAGCGTCCTAAGTTTTCGCAAATCATTATTGTATATGACTTTATAATTAATGCCCTTACGTATGAAGATTGCAACACCGCCTCCTTGGGTAGAGCCGGGTCGATCCCTTCTTACTATATTGTATTTGTTATTAGTCAGTTTATGTTTCTGATTTAGCTTGGTTTCGCTAGCCATGAACACATCGGGACTGTGGTCTTTCAACAACTGGAACAAATTAGCTCGGCGTTCAATCCTAATCAGTGAATTTACATTCACAGCTAGGATCCTTAGGCGCGTCTCCGGCAGCACGCCCTTAACCATGACGTTGCGCTTGGCCAGTCACTAAAGAGTGGAGGTGGTCCACTCTTGCGGCTTGCTCCCATATCTGACTTTGCAGTCCTGCTAGTTGGCCTTGAATGGCCACCAACAAGGCCACAATGTCTGGCTGCCCCGCCGCTGCCTTAGGCTCTTGGGCCTGTGGGGCGACCGGTGGTGGAGCCTGTCTCGCTTTACCCATTCCTTTCGCAGAGTTAGCGTAAGAAACGTCGGGTCTTACGAATGAGTTTGTTGTCGGAGCTTGTCGTACTGGTCGACTTTCTACGGCCTTCTGACTGGCCTGTTTTTCTTTGATTTGTTGGACCTTAGGGCAGCCCCTATAATTGGCAGGGTGCCCCTCGTTCCCACAGATAATGCACTTGAGCTGGTTTAAGTCTTCTACTCGCTCCGTTCCTAACCTGCATTCCCCTCTTTTGTGGGTTTCTGCGCACTTGACGCAGCGCTCCTGCATTTCGCAGTTGGCTGCGGCATGGCCGAACCTTTGGCAGCGCATGCATTGTAGCATGTCGTCGTGCCTCATTAGTTTTTCCCATCTTATAATTTGGAAGTCAAGGACGGAAATACTCCTTAGGCTCACCAATTTACTTTGGGGCGATAATGTTACTAGGAACATTGGGAGCTTGTAACCCCCACGCCTAGACTTGACCGTGGAAAACGGCTTGACCCCGATAAACTCGAGATCGTCACTCGCTTTTTGACGGAGCTCATCTAAGAGCGCCTCAGGTTCCGTGCAGGAACTGATGCCCTTTAAAAGGACCGTCTTCAATTTTTCGCTTCGAGGCGTGAAGCTGAAGAACTCAGCTGTGGCCTCCTTCAAGAAATATTTAACCATGTTGTATTCGGACAATGTGAAGCATTGCACCGAATACCTTTTTTCTTTTTCATTAATGATTTTTATATTAAAATTACCATTTGTGGCCGACTTACATACCTGTTTTACGTCGTCCAGGTCTATTTTGTGGGTCCTTATTGGTGGCATATTTTTGTCTTTCTTAGGCTGTGGCTGCTTCTGGTGTTGCTGTTGTTGTTGTTGTTGTTGTTGCTGTTGTTGCGGTTGTTGCTGTTGTTGCTGTTGTTGCTGCTTCCTGGCTGCTGCCGACGTCGTCGTTGGGCCCTCTACATAAGGGCCTGCTCTGGCCCTGCAGATTTTACGGGTTGCTCCACTCCTGTCGTTGGTTTTACGATAACATTTTGCTGCTGCTGTGGTTGTTGTAGCTGTTTCTTTGAAACTTGTTGTTGTTGTTGTTTTGGCTGCTGCGGTTTTTGTTGCTGCATTTTCAATTTCTCGGCTGCTTCTAATTCTCGGCGCGCCTCCTGTTTTTTTTTTAGGATATCTAGTAGGGGCTTCATGTCCTCCCTGAGCTTCTTCAGCAGCTCCTCACACTCGCTGATTTTGCTTTGCTTGACTTGGAGGGCCTCCTCAACTTCTTCGTCCGATAGGTCAGACGACAGGGGCCCGAACATGTTGCTGGCTCCGGCCCTGTACAAGCCTTCTCCTCCTTCAGACACATACTCCAAATTCTCTTCATCAGATGACGAGTCCGTATTCATCTGCCGTTGAATTTTCTCGTTTGCTGTTGTTTTCGCTGCTCTGATGTCAACCACCCCAGCTTGCAGCTGTACTGAGGTGGTGGCTTGCCTTTTACAGTCCAAATCCGGCATAGGTTTAAAGCTCCGCCTCCTTTTCGTAGTTCCCACGGTCTCGGTTGCGGTGGTTTTTACCGCTGCCTTCTCGTGTGATTTTTGTTTTGCAACAGCTTCTTTCGAAGCTGCTGCCACCTTCCCCATCACCATTTGGTGAAACCGAAACATACGCGGAAATAAAAAAACTTTATGTTCCGACCAGGTTTCGATCCCACGACCTCTTGATTACTAAGCCGATGCGCTAACTTTGCGCTACCGAACACTTGAAAATATACTTGCACAATTACAATATAGACCACTTGCTATTTGTTTACACTTTTTAAAGCCAATTTGATCCGTGTACGTCCTCACACTAGCGAAGTCAAATATCGACTCGACATACATATGTATCCTATCATACATATGAACATACATATATAGCATATATAAAATTTTCTAAAATTTTTCGATTTGACAATTTTCGAAAATTGAAATCGATTAGATTTGTTTTTTTTTTTTTTTGTAGTGAATTTTTTTTTTTTTAAACATTAGCACCGTTTGTCATTTGATTGCATTTGAAAAGTATACATTTTATTTTTTCTAAACCTTCTACCCTAATACCTCTTACAGTTAGAGAAAACATTAGGAAAATCGGTCAACCAGTTAGCGAACGAACAAAAAAATTAGGCTGTTCTTTTATATACATATATAGATAACAGTAGTTTCGTTTATAAAAAATCTGGTTTGCGCGATACTTTCGGCAGCCTGAAAGCAAGCAAACCAAGGTATTTCTACATCTTACATAAGGACGCGTGTAATGAAAGAAACAGAAATTGAATCCGTGATGATGGAGACATTTCAACGTCATTCACCAAATTGCAACAAGTATGCGTGGCCTTTCCGGCTAACTCAATTCACGCCGATCAAGCGAATCTTATTCATCTTGGCTTTATTTTTTATTCCTCATTAAAAATTTTAGTGGGCGCGATGACGGGAATTTCTTGTATGGGGGCTCCTGGGCTATTAAAAGTTAGAATATAAAAAGTTAAGTAACGTTAATAAAGCATTAGCAGTGACTGTTAAATTACGTTAACGTTCAGTTTAGCAAATACTAGGAAAATTGAATAAAATGTACAATTTTGTATAATGTGTGATTGGTAAATATGTGTTGTTATCTATTATTGTTGTAGTTGTTGTTGTTGTTTGTGTTGTTGTTGTTGTTGTTGGTGTTGTTGTTGTTGTTGTTGTTGTTGTTGTTGTTGTTGTTGTTGTTGTTGTTGTTGTTGTTGTTGTTGTTGTTGTTGTTGTTGTTGTTGTTGTTGTTGTTGTTGTTGTTGTTGTTGTTGTTGTTGTTGTTGTTGTTGTTGTTGTTGTTGTTGTTGTTGTTGTTGTTGTTGTTGTATGTAAGAGTCCGCCCGACTCTTTACTTCTTCGGCTCATTCGCCGGAACCTCAAACTCGTTCTCGTATACCTATATGGGGGTTGCTTTTGCAAAATAAAGGCTCGGTCTTTTAACTGTTCTTTTGTTATATGTGACAATCAACATGGTTTTGTTAAGAAGAAGTCTACAATCACTAATTTATTGATTTTTTCTAATTATTGTTTAGATGTATTCGAAAAGCGATCGAAAGTTGACTGTGTGTTCACTGACTTCAGCAAAGCGTTTGATAAGCTAAATCACACAATTCTTTTAAAAAAAACTTAATAAATTAGGACTCAGCAATCATTTTGTTTTGTGGATATCGTCATATCTTAGAAATAGAGTCTATAGTGTACTGTTTAAAAATAAATGTTCTCATCAATTTATTATTAATTCTGGAGTAACACAGAAGTAAGAAAGATTTAACGTCAGCACATAGGTAGCAATTAAGCCTTATCTGACGGTGGACCTCTCCACACCGTCGGCGTGACAATTTCCAACCGAAGTCAGCAATGTCACTATGTTTTATTTAAGAGGACACTAAACCTCTTCCTGATGATCCACCAGCATACAAAAGCACACCTCAACTTTCTAAAAAAAAGAAGCGGGTACCCCGTATCTAGATTCACACCAGTACCAATCGAATTATTATTCATCTTGGTTTGATTCTAGACTAACTATTCATGCAACAGCACGGAAAACCGCACTCAACTTTCAGTCACGCGAAAGAAGAGCCGTTGTCCGGTCACGGAAACTGCTCAACTTTCGTTACCCAAAGTAGAGCCGTTAACCGTGATTTGCGAATAGCAGCTGAAGCTAAACTCAGATAACCACAACCCCCGCGAAGGTCCATCCCACTAGTGAGGTGCTAAATCTCACTACCCACGGTACCCATTGCCCCTGGGTGAGGGGTGGTGTCACATTTTGTATAACAATTAGTTATACTTTACTTTTTGTGATATTTTTGTTTTGCAGCTTCTCCAGCTGGCGGATGAAAGACACCGCTCACCCTCTGTCAGGTATATCCACAATCCACATTGATCGAAGGGATGAACCAGCCAATCAAGGGACACACCCAACATTTTGTCTTATTTCCTTAACGTTTATCCACATTCGGTACTCGTTAATCGTAATTTCCTCCTTTACTATATGACAGGCTATAGTATCTGTTAAGGATCGCAATCGCATTGATCTTCATCGTACGTCCTGCTTCAATCCGTTAATTCCATTAGACTAAAGCTGCCTACGTCCGCGAGTTCATGCCAATTAATCTCGCAATTTAAAAAAAGTCAAGCATTAAATATTTAAAACAATGCATTTTTTAATGAGAGAATTTAAAGATAATTTTTTTCATTACAAACAACCAATGCATTTCAGTCAAATTTAACAAAATATTTACTGTACAGTTCAAATAGCTAAATATGTATATTCTTAAACCTAGGAAAGTGATAGATTTCAAGCTATATGCCCTTAAAATATTCAACTCTGGACATTCTTTGTTTTTTTTTAACAGATGGATCTTAAGACCTTTCTGCGAATAACTGTTCGGTTCGAATGCATTGCTTCGTAGCTCTGTTGCTTTTCGACTGTCCGAGCTTATGCCTTTCCATTATTAGTAAATACCGTTTTCCTTTTGGTTCATGCTTAAATATGTCTGAGAAAATAAAACACTAAAACTTGAAATTTCGCATTTAAAATAAAATATTTATTCATTCCCGCGCGCGAATAAATAAATATTTTATTTTAAATGCGAGATTTCAAATTTCAGGATTTTGATCTGCGAGATTTTAAAATTGCGGGATTTGAAGAAGCGAATTTTTGTGACAGCGAGATTTTGTGAACAAGATTTGAATCTGCGGTCTTTCGTAGCCAACATATTGATTCTTGTTATTTATACTTAACATTGCTAAAACACTTATATTGATGTTATCTGATGGGTAAATAATTTTATAGGGTGTTCTCAATATCAATGCATGTATGTATATAACACTTACGTAATATCACATTATAGCAACAGTTGGCCGGGGAATAAATCACGAAAATCACCTGACAACAGAATCATGGCCCCAGCAAAAATATTTTGGTTGTTTCCAAGATCTTGCAACGTTCTGTCCAGTGCCTCTAGTGACCTCCTTTGGGCTGTGGTGCATTCATCCCAAACAATCAATTTGCATACCTGTAGGATCTGGGCCATTGCGCTATCGCGATGTTAAGAATGGTTGTCTCATTGATTTGGAGTTTTAAAGACAATTTTAAGGCAGAATGTGCAGTTCGCCCGTCTTCTAGCAGAGTCGCAGCTATTCCAGATAAAGTAAATGCTAGAGCTACATTATTTCGCGATCTGATCTTCGCCAAAAGCAATGAAATTAAAACGTTTTTCCGGTTCCTCCAGGAGAATCTAGGAAAGAAATTCCACCAGATCCACTGTTCACAGCTTCTATCAACAAAGTGTCGTACGCAACGCAATTCATTGTTGTTTACTTACATAATTGTGGAACATTTTGTACGAATTGTTTTGGCGAAGGCTTCGAACCACAAGTACAATGGTTTAATGAATCGTGAATATGACGATTTGATTTGGTAGGTACTGTCATTCCAAAACACAATACTTTATTTGCTTTATTTGCCATTAATAAACACATATTGTATCTTTTATTATGATAAATTGTTTTTTAAAGTCAAGTTCATTTATTTTTTAAGTATTTGAAAAAGCAAGCACATTGCTTTGATTTCTATTAAATGAAAGTATGGGATTTTTTTTTCTTTCATAACGTGTGTATTTGTGCATTTTTTGAAAGTTTCTCACCATTTAAGCCTTCCCTGAACTTTCATCAATAATTTAAAACCAAAATTAGCCAAAATAGTCCAGCCGTTCTCGGGTTTAAGCGAGGCTAACGAACAACAATTAATTTTTATACATATATATTTTATAGAATAGATAAAGATGTACAACCCCACTGTATTTGTGGCTATAGATTTTATTTAACCTTAGCGGTATAGGTACCTCGATTAATAAGCTTGAGTTGTTATATCTTTCTTTTATTTGTTTAAGCTTTAAGCGGTTTTTTTATAATTTAAAAGAGCGCACTGTAAAGTCACAATACAACTGCGTGTGGAGTTGTAGTTTGAGATTTTTGGCTATTGCTTTATTGGTATAAGAGCTTTTCTCTGTCATTTCAATTTCAAATAGAGCACAGTACGGAACATTGTTAAGTATCAATATACATAATTAAATATATGTACATATCTACATATACTCGGTATATCAAAGTTTTCATCGTTGGGTACGTTGCATTAAACCGTTCTTCGACTTCAAGGACATTCAAATAAATATAAAACAACCCCATCTCGCCTCAAGCACAGAATAATTAAGCTTTAAGCTACCTACTGGTACCTTCTTGTTAGAAGCCACAATTTAATTGGAAACTGTCTGCAAGCGAATTCGACAAACACACCTTGTTTTACCACCTGTCACTCACTGCTTAATTAAATCCTACACACACGCGATATTTCGATCCACAACGACAACGTTCAAACTTAGCTGGTAAAGTTTTATTTTAAAGCAAGGTAAAGATTGAGACGGAGGATATCAACAGAGATAAATTTTCTTAAAATTTTGGTCCACATCTTAATTATAAAAACCTAAATGATTCATCTTCAAGGATAAATAATCGCTTTATAAAATAATTATACGAGTAAATTATGTACCTACGTGTATATCTTTTTATAAACCTATATATTAAAACATGCAAATCCTAGATTATGCTGATATCCGTGCAACAACGGGAAACTCTTCTAAAACTCAGACACACAGCCATTAAGATTAAGGGATTACATGAGTCAAAGGATTATTTTCCGATTTTCTAAAGACTTAAGTGACTTGTCTTGTGTAATAATTCTTCGGTAAATGATGAATTATGATACGTACATTTTACATGTTCATTTAAAAAAAAAATCCTTAGCAATAAATCTATAATCTTCAGTCAACACCTTGCTATGCACCCGGATGAAAACAAACAAATTAAGGTAAATTTGTAATTTTAAATTTAAATTAAATGTAAAAATTTCTTAAATCTTATACTTACTTACTTACTTATCCGGCTCACAATCCATGAAGGGTCTCAGCCTGAGATACTGCTGTCTTCCATCGTGAACGATCCCTCGCATGCACTCTCCAGTCACCGAGACCAAGCGCTTTGGCATCCGCAGTCACTTGGTCTTTGTACCGTAGGTTCGGTCTTCCTTGTCGTCTTGAACCTGGGGGCTGGGATGAGAAGACTTTCTTGGCTGGAGCCTTGTCGTCCATTCGCTCGATGTGGCCGAGCCAATGTAGTCGTCTTTTCTTGGCCTTCTGGACTACATCCACATCTTGGTACAGCTCATACAATTCTCGGTTGTATCTTCTTCTCCATTCGCCATCGTCGCATACGGGACCAAAAATCCGTCGAAGAATTTTTCTTTCGAAAGTGCCCAGTATCAATTCCCCTTTTTTACTTATCGTCCAGCACTCCGCGCCCGCCGTAGAGTAGGACTGGTAAAATCAAAGTTTTGTATAGCAGACACTTTGTCTTTCGAGTGAGGAGTTTTGAACCCAGTTGTTTGGCCAAACCGAAGCAGCAGCGGTTCGCTAGGGTAATTCTTCTTCGGATCTCCACTAAGGTGTCGTTCGTGGGATTGATGTTTGAACTCCTTAACTACCTCGAAATTGCTGCTACCAACAGTGACGTTTTGTCCTAGGCGGTGGACAGATTTTGCTTTGTTTGTTGATAACATGTACTTTGTTTTGTCCTCATTCACTTCAAGACCAATTAGTTTCGCCTGTTCTTCAATCGCTGTGAAGGCCTCAAGCACAGCGCTCTTGGATCGACCGATGATGTCTATGTCGTCCGCATAGCCTAGGAGCTGGGTGGATTTGTTGAAGATAGTGCCCTCCGTGCTCACACCTGCCTTGCGCACTATCTGCTCCAGGACTATGTTGAAGAAGTCACATGACAATGCATCTTGTCTAAACCCTGCGCATGTTTGGAACAACTCGGATGAGCTGTATTGTTTAGCGTCATGCGGCACAGCTGGATCAGTTTGTTCGGGATCCCGAATTCAGACATCGCCATCATAAGCTCTTGGCGGTGGATGCTATCATAAGCAGCTTTAAAGTCGATGAAAAGATGGTGGGTTTCGACTTGAAATTCGTTGGTCTTTTCCAGGATTTGCCTCAGTGTGAATATTTGGTCTATCGTTGTTCTGCCTGGCCTAAGGCCACACTGGTACGTGCCGATTATTGTGTTGCAAAAAGGTTTAAGACGCTCACACAGTACGTTGGATAGGATTTTGTATGCAACATTAAGCAGGGATATGCCACGGTAGTTTTTGCATAACATCGAATCGCCTTTTTTGTAGATGGGGCATATGGAGCTTATCGACCAGTCAGTGGGCATGCATTCTTCCTCCCACACTTTGATGATGACCTGGTGCATGCGGTTCATGAAAACACCTCCTCCATGTTTAAAGAGTTCCGCGGGTATGCCATCCGACCCGGCGAACTTGTTATTCTTTAGCTTTTGGATGGCTCTTTCTACCTCTTCTCTGCTGGGGGCTGGGACTGGGTCTTTATTGACTGGTCCTGCTTCTCTTTCGTTATTATCTTGCTCGACATTTTGCGCATTCAGCAGCTGTTGGAAGTGCTGCTTGAAAACATCTACAATTCCCTGTGCTTCGGTGACTAGGTTTCGAAGAGCTTGTGTCCCGGGTCTGAAACCAGAAGCTAATTGCTTCTACCTTTTAAAGAAACGTCGGGTGTTGTTCTTGGCCCGAGACTCCTCTAGATCTTTGAGCTGAGAAACTGCGGATGCTCTTTTCTTCCTTCGCAGGGTCTTTTTCTCATTTCTCCTTTTCGTGCGGTACTCTTCCCTTGCTGCTCTTGTTTCCCGTTGCAGCATCTGCACACGTGTATTTTCCGTCTCTCTTTTCAATATCACGCATTCATCATCATACTCATACCACGGGTTCTTTTTCGGGGGTGGCTGGTAACCTATGGTGGTCTCGGCTACATTTTTTATTATTTCGCGATATTGGTTCCACAATGTGTTGACGTCTGTAGTATTTGGGAGGACGGTGGCGGAGAGTCGCTCGCTCAGGCGCTCACTGTTGTCTCTGGCTTTCTCCAATGTGCTAAGGCAACCGATGTTGAACTTCTTTCTTTGGGCGGCACGTGTTTTTTTGTCGTTCGATATTCGAGCTCTAAACTTAGGCACTACCAGAAAGTGGTCAGAGTAGACATTTGCTCCTCGGAAAGTGCGCACGTTCAGGATGTTGGATGCGTGACTTGCGCCGATTAGCACATGGTCGATTTGGTTGGTGGTGTTGTATCTCCTCCTATACCTACCAGAGGAAATCGTCGTGCGTTGAACTCAGCACACTTCAATTGTGTTGTACTCTTTGATTGCCAATTCGATATCATATTACGGATATTGTTTTGGGTCAATCAAAGTGCAATCATACAATAGTTGAATTGTGCTGACTCTTTAAACGTGCCGACGATTATCCACTGCTAATGTTTGGGCTTGCGATCACCAAAATGACACGACAAGGAGAGTCTTGTAAAAACATCCCAAGAAGTCGGTCGTCTATTATTTAACATTGGCGCAGCCGGTAGGATCAGGAAGGAAGGAAGTTGAAAACACGGTGTTGACAACATTCAAAATAGGGCTAGTCGATCCAGCTCTTCGCCAATTTATGCTGGGCAGCAAAAGCAAGGACCTCAATGAAATCTCTGAGGAAGCCTTGAAAACTTCACTGCTAATACAGCCAAATGCGATGGGCTATATGCCGTTGGATCGTATTGGTTCAATGTACCAAATTCCTGGTACTTTCCATCACAACTACAATAGCCTGACTCAAACATATCCATCTGTGCCTCCTCTGCCTCAACTTTTAAACAGTTATAATACACTACCACACCATTTACCTCAAGTGACACAAAACTATACATCTACACCCACACAACATCCCTCACACATCACATATAATGAAACACCTCAATACATCCAGAATTTTCAAGACCCTCCCCACTCCAGCAATAGACAGTCAACAAGGTCTGCAAATCCCATTAAAACTTGTGGATTCTGTGGTAAGCAAAACCACAGCTATGTTGATTGTAATATTCGTAAAAGAACGCCATACTGCGACGCTTGCGAGGACTATGGGCATGCTCAAAACAGTTGTCCCCGCTCACAAATACGAGCTACTCGGACAATAAGTCAAACGCCTAGAGTCAAATGCAAGTGGTGTTCTAGGGTGGGGCATGTGGAGGACGATTGTTTCTCTAAGAGAAATTACCTCAAAGACCAATCGGGAAACGCCCCGGGGGCCAATTTAAATCTCTAAATTGTGCCCCAAAAAATTCGCCCTCCACAAATTCAACAACAAAAAATAAAAACAAAAACAAAAAGAAAATGACGAAAAATAAAAAAAGCAATGTAGACGAAGTAAAGCCATTAGCGCCTGTATTAAACGATGAACAAAAAGAAAAAAGAACACAAAACGTTGACTCGGAGGAGTTAAATTTCTTTACTTTTGAGTCGATTCGTAAAACGAAGCAGAAGTCAAGGCCACCAGTTTCTGGGACAAATATAAACCCAGGTCAGTTTGGTTTCTTATTTCTGATTTTTAATCTTCGTTTCGTTTGGAGTAAGTGCTATTCAAAGGTGGAATTTGTTTATAACTTTTTGAATGATTATTTTAAGTGTTTTGTTTTGAAGTGTTTCAACCAGTATGCTTTGCCGAGAAGTAAGGAAAAAATATTGTATGCATTTAGGAATCTTCGTAAGCATGACGTGTTCGTCGAGCTGCCTATGTCAATGGCCAAGTCAGAAAAGGTACTTCTTCTGGTCGACACAGGAGCGGACTCGAGCTTATTAAAAAGAAGTTCATTAAAAAATGCGACCAATATAAATATGGATGAAACAAAGCAACTGGGGGGTGTTTTCGGTGGAGTAGGTATGACATTGGGTACAGTTAAGACCAATTTACTTTTTCCAAGAAAATTTTTTACTAAATGGAATGTTGTAGATGGACTAGAAGATATACCTGCTGATGGTATACTGGGTCGTGATATCCTTTGGAATCACACAATCATCGACGCAGTTTCCAAAAGAATAAAATTTTTGGATGAAAAAAAAGAAGTTTTAATTGATCTACCTCTAAAATGTCTGCCAACGAATCCTCCTCCTTTTTCTTTATTAAACGTTGTCAAGTGTAAGATTGGAGCTCGTACGCAAACT
The DNA here is from genome assembly GCA_943590905.1 of Sphaerophoria taeniata. NCBI lineage: Eukaryota > Metazoa > Arthropoda > Insecta > Diptera > Syrphidae > Sphaerophoria > Sphaerophoria taeniata. The sequence goes on along the minus strand of OX016541.1, from coordinate 79,521,586 downwards.
ATTGTTAAAATAAAAATTTCTAATTCCAAGTCAAATGAATTCCTGATACATTCACAGGAAATTGATGATGGTATTTATTTAGGAAACACAATAGTTAAGGCACACGACAGTTACGTCCATGTCCCTGTTTTGAACAGTACAACAGAGGACTATTTCATGGATAAAAGCTTCATACCTACAAACTCAAATCTTAAAAATTATTCAATACTAAAAAATAATCCGGGATCGAAAATATATGCGAGTTTTAAACAGATCCACATTAAGGAACGGGTAAAGAACCTTCTATCTTTAATTAAACTAGATCAAAACTTAACAGAGCAAGAAAAAAATTCTATAGAAAATTTGTGCATTAAGTTTAATGATGTATTTTTATTAAAAGGTGATCGTTTAAGCTTTACACCCGTGTTAGCCCACAACATACCCACCAAATCTGACCAAGCACCAATCAATACAAAGCAATATAGAACTCCGCAGATTCACAAACAGGAAATTGAAAGGCAAGTGCAAGAAATGCTTGACCAAGACATAATTCCTGAAAGTAAATCACCTTGGAATTCACCATTGCTCATTGTGCCAAGGAAAATGGTTGAAGGTCAAAAACGGTGGAGGGTGGTTGTTGACTTCAGAAAACTAAATGAAGTCACAATTAAAGACGCATTTCCCCTTCCTAGAATAGAAGAAATTCTCGATCAGTTGGGCCATAGTCAGTTTTTCACCACATTGGATTTGGCAAGCGGTTACCATCAGGTGTTGATCGATCCAGCCGATAGAGCAAAAACTGCATTTAGCACCAGTACAGGGCATTACGAGTTCAATAGAATGCCCTTTGGTCTAACCGGTGCTCCGGCAACATTTCAGAGGATCATGAATCACATTCTGACAGGGTTGCATGGAATTGATTGTTTCGTTTATTTAGATGATATTGTTGTCTATGGTAAAAATCTAGAAGAACATAATCAAAAACTTTCTAAAGTTTTGGGAAAACTTAGGCAGCACAATCTCAAATTAAATACCGAGAAATGTAACTTCCTACGGCGTGAAGTAACATATTTGGGTCACGTATGTTCTGAAGCTGGTGCTTCACCCGACCCAGCTAAAACACAATGTGTTACAGATTTTCCTAGACCCAAAACAATAAAACAGGTGCAATCATTTCTGGGACTTACGAACTACTACAGAAAATGTATACCGCAATACTCTAAAATAGCAGCCCCAATGACAAAGCTGCTGCGTAGTGAAAGTAGTTTCGAATGGTCTTCAGATTGTGAGAAATCATTTCAGTTCCTCAAGGAAGCGATTTCCTCACCACCTGTTCTCATCTACCCAGATTTCACACAGCCATTTATCCTGACTACGGATGCCAGCAACGAAGCTTTAGGAGCCGTTTTGTCTCAGGGCAAAGTGGGTGAGGATAAGCCTATTGCTTATGCTAGCCGTTCGCTAGATTAATCTGAAAGAAATTATTCTACGATAGAAAAGGAATTGCTTGCCATAGTTTGGGGGTGTAAGCACTTCCGAACATATCTTTTAGGTCGAAAATTTACAATCTTTACAGACCATCGTCCTCTTATAGGAGTATTTAATGTAAAGGATCCAACCACAAGACTCTTGCGTTTTCACCACAAATTGTCTGAATATCAAGGTAAAATCATGTATAAGCCTGGTAAAACCAACTGCAATGCAGATGCGTTGAGCAGGATACACAAAGATAATGATTGTATCAATATTGTACAGACAAGGAGTAAGGCCAAACAGAATAGGGATGTTCTTAATATTGGAAACAATATAAATATTAAAAACGACATCGAAAGAGGAAATGGTAAGAAAGGTAAGAACAATCGAGGAAATAGAAATGACTTCCAAATTTTAGAAAATCCCGATGACATACAAACAGTCCTTCGCGATTTTCACAACTCCGCACTAGGGGGACATCAGGGGATGACAAAAACTTTTGCACGAATTCGTCGTCAGTTTAGATGGAAAGGGATGAAAAATGACATTGCAAATTACATCAGGAATTGTGACAAATGCCAAAAGAATAAGTCAGGGAAAATGACCAGAATGCCAATGGTATTGACAGATACCCCATGTTTTCCTTTCGAAAAGGTATACATGGACATGGTCGGTGTTCTTCCACTGACTTATTCAGGAAATAGATACATTCTAACATTCCAGGACGACTTAACGAAGTATATGACCTGTGTGGCAATTCCTGATGCTGAAGCATGCACTGTAGCAAGAGCTTTTTACGAAGAGATTGTTACAAGGTTCTGTATACCCAAAGTTCTTGTCACAGATAATGGAACAAATTTTACTTCGAAGCTTTTTTCCGAAACTTGTAAACTTCTGGGAGTTAAAAAGATCCACACTACCGCCTATCATCCACAGGCCAATGGTTCACTGGAACGCAGTCACAGACCCTTAGCGGAATATCTAAGGAGTTTTGTTGACAATGATGATCAGTGTTGGGACCAGTGGCTGAGACAGGCAATGCATGTCCACAACAACACGGTGCATACCGCCACTAAACTGACACCAACGAAGAGCTTGTATGGTTTCGAGTTCGAAATGCCGACAAATTTAAAGAGTACACCTAAACCTCTCTGTATAATGATGAAGACTATCCGAAACTTCTTCAACACCAACTGCAGAAAACTCATGAACTTGCAAGAAAGAATCTCGAACTGGCAAAACAAAAATCGAAACAGCAATACGACCGTCAAACCAACCCTGTTTCGTATACAGTTGGAGCAAAAGTCATGCTTAAAAATCCAACTAGGAAAAATAAGTTCTCCTCTATTTGGTTGGGTCCCTACGAGGTGGTGTCTGTAAATGATATTGTAAATACCAATATTCGAGTAGGTAGGAAAATCAAAAGGGTACACAACAACCAACTTAAGGCTTATTGTAATGATTAAATTTGATTTCTTTTATTTCTTTTTTTTCTAGACTGTTGACTGACTGGTTAATTTTTAAATTTTTTTTTTAATTTTTTTTTTTTTTTTAATCAAATATAAATTATTGTTTCTTTTTCTTACATTAAATTTATCGATTTCAATTTGTTTGTTTGTTGTTTGTAAGTGAACGAAGAAAATGTACGAATTATTTAATACAAAACAAACCCATTTAAATATCTTTTTAATGTGTAAACTAAGCTTTATTTTTCTCGTGGCAAACATACCGAACGTAACAACATCAACTCCTTATCAAATAGAAAACCTTACTTTAACTCCGGCACTATTTGAAGGCATTGGGAATGCTGTCTTCTTTAACAACAAATGGACCATATTTACAAAAATAACACCCATGGATTTTTCGGAAGTTTTGAATTTTGTAGACAAGTGTGACGCTAAGATCAAACAGCTGTGCGCACCTCTACAACTAAAATTCAAAACAAATTGCAACACTAGAACGGACGAATTGAAAGCGATCATATCCAACCTTCGGCAAAACAACATGCGATTAAAGCATATGGTCTCTCACCGAAGAAATAAGAGAGCCATAGAAACAATTGGACATTTCTTCCATTGGGCTTTTGGAACTATGGACAAAGAGGATTCTGATAAGATTTTTGACCATCTTAGCAACTTGGATACCAACGAAAATGAAACGCTCAATTTAATTACGAAACAGATAACGGTGGCAAATTCCAATTTTGATAGGCTGAGTAAACCTATCAAAACGTTAACGGAAGAGGTTGGCAAAATTGGGAAGAGTTTCGAAAACTTTACCACAGATATTGAAAATTTCGCGACGGCAACAATAAAAGAGTTAGCTGCGATGAAATTGAAAGTGGAGATAAATGAAATGATCTCATTAGTTACCTCTAAACTTCTTGAAATCCAAAGTCGCCAAACAACTGAGCTATCAATTTTGACTGATTTGTACCAAAATAAGTTCATCCTTTTATTTTGGACGCAAACTATATATCATCAGTGCTGAAGAATTCTAAGTATGAAAGAATGGTTCTTAATCCAACCGCGTTGTTTCAAGTTGTTCAACTGTTGACCTACCCTCAAAAAGATTCAATCGTTTTAAAGATCACTGTTCCGCTACCTGAAGCCGCCATTCAAGATATTCAAGATATACCCAGTGCGAACAAAACTCGATCACCATTGGGACTTGGTTTTGGACGTTAAGACTGAATACATCGCAGAAGCAGACGATCGTGCTTTGTTTGTCACCATGACACGTACAAAGTTGATGCAATGTTCAGAGATCCCGTTCAATTCGTCAATAACGATAAAGGTATGTCAACACCAAAAACCCATACATACCGGTGGAATCTCCGAATGCCTAGTAGAGCTATTGCAACACTCTGTTACCTCAAAAGTGAACTGCAACTACGTCGCCTCACCAACTACAAAGGGGGTAATCACGAAGATGTCAACGAAAAATCAATGGCTTTTCAATATGAGAGAATCAATTGCTCTCAATTTTAATTGCGATGGGGAACTGTATACTCCAGTGCTTAAAGGATTCGGAATTCTGCACATTCTACATCCTTGTGAAATAAATACGAAGGAATTGCGTATACCATACGAGCAGGTTTGGAGTTCAAAGCTTAAGATCCATCAACCGAGAGTGAACCATTCAGATCTTATTGAACTACTAAGGGATAGATATGCCAATCTTACAGTGAGAACCTTTTCGAAACCACCACCACTATCTTTAGGTAGTCATAGCGATATGATTGCAAGTTTGGAGGAGGGGAAGAAGTCGTTAGAAGATCTACAAGAGGAAGCGAATCAGATCGAAAACAGGAAGAGTGTGAACAGTCAGCGATTGGAAGTGGACGTCCATCGATACTCTCTTGTGTCCATCAGTGTGCTCATAATAGCACTCGTGTTGTTCAAATGGTACCTTTCGAGAAGTTCGTTTGCAAACACCGCCAACATACCAAGTCGGATAACAACAAACATAACAAACGTTGTCCCAGAAATATCCGATGCCGCCAAGATAGATGCCGTCGAGATGGATGCCCTGCCAGATCGTATAGCTGCAACAAGGAAATCGATACGAGGAGTAACGTTTGCCCGAGTTTAAAAAAAAAAACTTATTTGTAATGTATAATGTAGTAAGAAAAAGAGAAAACAAATAATTAATAAATAAATAATAATTAAATAAATAATTGTAAAATGAAAATATAAAGAAAAAAAAATCTTAAAATAGTTACTACACTTTTATACAAATATAACGTTTTGTTCTAAAATATATATACAAAAATAAATAAAATAAACTGTCCATTACCTCAGAAAAATGTATTGCTTACATAAAAAAGGGGTTATTTTTATATATAAAAGGAAAATTATAATAGAATATAAAATTATATTTGTTAAGTATTTTTAAGAAATTGTCCAATAAAATAAATTAATCTTGTCGATTGTCATCCGGTTGATCGTGAGTTCTTCCTCCGGGTGGGGAGGGATGTTGTATCTCCTCCTATACCTACCAGAGGAAATCGTCGTGCGTTAAACTCAGCACACTTCAATTGTGTTGTACTCTTTGATTGCCAATTCGATATCATATTACGGATATTGTTTTGGGTCAATCAAAGTGCAATCATACAATAGTTGAATTGTGCTGACTCTTTAAACGTGCCGACGATTATCCACTGCTAATGTTTGGGCTTGCGATCACCAAAATGACACGACAAGGAGAGTCTTGTAAAAACATCCCAAGAAGTCGGTCGTCTATTATTTAACAGTGGTTCGACCATCCGGAGATCGCCAGGTTGCTGTGTAGATCTCCCGTCTTGGAAACCTAGTGCTACTTATCACCGGATTACGAGCTGCAGCAAAGTCGATTAGTCGGAAGCCGTTATCTGTTGTTTCTTCGTGGAGGCTGTGCTTTCCAACTAATCCGCCAAAGATGTCTTCCTTCCCGATTTTTGCATTGAAGTCTCCGAGTACGATTTTGACGTCGTACTCTGGACAGGCTCCGTAGGCTCTATCCAGGAGGTCGTAGAAATCATCCTTGCTAGACTCCTCAGCATCATCGGTAGGGGCGTGTGCACAATGCACATATTATACTGATGTTTTGTAATGTGGCCTTGATGCGGATCACAGCCAGGCGATCACTTATTGGCTTGAAATCCATGACTTTCGATCTAAGCCGATTTCCCACGACGAATCCACATCCAAATATATGCAATCTTTGATGACAGCTATATTAAATGTCGCAATTCTTTCTCTTCATTGTCCCTGATCCTATCCATCGTATTTCCTGGATCGCAGTAATATCTGCCTTATACTGCGAGAGGACAGATTCAAGTTTCTGAGTTGCACCTGGAGTGTAGAGGGTTCTTACATTCCAGGTACAAATTCTCAATGCGTAGTCCGTTGTCGTTCCGGGTCTGGTTACCATAAGAGGGGGTTCATTATCCGAGGCTGGTATCTCTCTCATAACTTTCAAGTTTTTCACTGTGGAGGGGTTGTTAGCCCCTCGCACTAACCTCCAAATTTGTTGGGCCGTTAATAAGATGCTTTTTTCCCGATTTGCACCCGCGCTTACAAGTTTCGCAAGTTATATCTAGAGATATAACCAGTATCCGGTGGTTACCACGAGGAGGTAAAGTAAGCACTTGGTGTGTAGGAAAAGTTACAGCATAAGCCCCCAGATCCTACAACACCCAACCACTTATATATATACTCATATTCTTATTAAATTCATTTTTTTTTAAATTTTAATTTAATAATTCAAGTTTTTCTTTGTTATTATCATACCAACATGAATTTTATTAGATTTTTTTTTATATTTTTCTTTTTTTTATAATTAATTTTTTTTTTTTGAAATTAAATTTTATTTTTATTTTATTTTTTTTTTCATTTTAATAAATTTTTAAATTATGTATTGTTGTAATGAAAGATTTTGATTCTTTTTGAGTTTATTTTTTTTAATGATTGTGTAAAATTTTAAATTTTTGGTGACGTTGGATGTGGTGTAGGTATGAGGATGGAGTAAAGTTTTTTTTTATAAGAACTCTCCTCCTTTCCTTCAGTGACCTTCGCCTCCTCATCTTCGGGTCTTAGGACTTCTTTTGAACCCCAAAAATGTTTTTTTTTACGGCATGAAATAGTAACAGTTCAGTGCTACGGTTACAAGAACGCGTTGCTGTAGCCTGGACACTCTCCTTAGCTTATTACCTGGATCGTTCTTAGGGTCGTGTAGACTAAAGAACGCGAAAGGAAGCCAAAGGTTGAAGAGGGAGGAACATGGCTTCGTTACACACTAAAGGCATTTGTAGAATAATTCAATATTTGATAATAAACAATAAATTTAATTAAAACTGTTTCAAAGAAAACAACGTTGAAATTTAGATATTTCTCAAAGAATAGAAAACCATCTACAACTATCTACAAAGAAATAGCACACTTAACCATTTGCTTAGTAAAATTAAATTTATTTTCGATTTTTTAACTTAAATATTTTATGTCTTATTTCAGGACATGAATTCATTTATAACGACTGTTTAAAGTAATAATTGAAAATTATTTATTGATTTGAAATCAATTTATTATAACTGAAAACTTATAATTGTGTAATCAATCGATAGAAAATAAAACATCATTTATATTTAACATTTTTTACTTATAACGGATTCCTTTTGTTTGCTTTAAGTTTATTTTGTACAAAAGTTTAGGTCTTTTATTTTTCGATTTATTCATTTATTTATTTAATTACGTTAAATACTAACGCTAGGTTAACAAGAAACTTATATCAAATAAAAAAATATATAAATATTATATACAAAATAATATATTTAAAAATTCATAAAAACATTAAACATTAATAATAACATCAAACACAAAGTTGAGAATTTAAATAATGAGAGTAAAAATGAATATTGGGCTTAATATTCCAAAATTTGTTGATGCAATTAAAATAAGAAATTAATTCATACTTTTCCCAACGTTTCTCCGGTTGTTTTCCGGCATCTTCAGGGGTGAATTTTATTAAAAACCTTTTGATTTAAATGACAGTTGTTTAAAATGAATAATAATTTGTTTACAAGTTGATTTTTATAGTTAAGTACTTACTATTTAATACTTCATTTATGTTTGAATAATTTAGGAAAGCTAGCACAGACAATTATTAAAGTTAACAAGCAAAACAGAAAAACTAAACTTTAATATCACAGGAACTATTTAATATTAACACTATATATTGCACTGATATTGTCGGTGTCTTCTTTATAGTTCATTGTTCGTTCTATGTTTTTTTGAATATCAAGGCTCTCTAGTGTGTAGCGGATACCCATTCATCTTTCCTTGTCTATTATTCTCACATTGTCAAATCCGCTACACCACTAGAGAGCCTGCAACTTCATATTAAAAAAACATAGAACGAACAATGAACCGTAAAGAAGACATCGACAATATCAGTATCTTATGAGCTTTTTTTACTATGTTGTTTAAAATGGTCAGTAAAAGATAATTTTGAGTCCAAAATGATACCTAAGTCTGAGAAGTGAGTCAATTTTTCCAGGTTTGAAGAGTTTAACGTATCGTATAGTTATAGTAAAGAATATTGTGTTTTCGGGTAAAACTCATCGTTATACACTTGAAAATATTTAACAATAAGCGATTAGTATTGCACCATTCCCATAAACGAAGAAAGTCATCTTGTAAAAATTCGCAGTCCTTAAAGGAATTAATTTTCCGAAATATTTTCACGTCAGCGTATATTAAAGTCATAGAATTTCTAAAAATACATGGCAGATCCTTATAAACCAAGATGACTTCCCTGATGTACACCAGAATTGACGATAAACGGATTAGAATAGTCATTTTTGAACACAACACAATATTATCTGTTTGTAAGGTAAGAAGATATCCATGCTATTAATATATCTTTTAGTCCAATTTTTTCTAATTTCCCTAAAAGTACTTTATGGCTAGTTTTTCAAATGCTTTTTTAAAGTCTATAAATACACAGTCAACTTGTTCTTTATTTTCAAAAGTATCAATACAATATGTTGTCGAGAAGATTTGTAACTGTCGATTTTTTCACTAAACCATGTTGATTGTCACAGAAAACAGAAGAAGATTTAAAAGAAAGAACATCACAAACAATAAATTCAAACAATTTCGGTATAACAGACAGCTTAGCTATAGGACGATAGTTGCATATAACATGTTTGGGACCCTTTTTATGGGTTGGTTTGAGAAATGCATATTTCCATTAGAGTAAAAAATGGGAACAATTAAATGACACATTTTTTGTAGCATAAATGAAGGCGGTCCGGCAAAGCCTGGACTAAGGCTTTCGTCAAGTTTTAGAATGTTGTCTTAGATAGTAGATTCAGAGATTGTGAGAGTTATCTGAGCCAAGTGAGGAAATTGATAAGTATTTGTTAAAACTATTGGGGTGTGATTTCTTGGATAAGAATCTTCTTAAAGCACTTTTTAAATAATCAGCAAACATATTCGACAGTTCTTGAGGATCATGGCTTGTTTCGTCTCTATATGTCATGTTTGGAGGATAACCGTCTTTACGCTTACAGGCAACATAATTTCCAAAAATTTCGTGAATTCGTCTTAAGTTCCCGTTCAGTGTTTGCAACAAACTCGTTATAAAGACAGTTAGAATAATTAACACATTCATTTCTGATTTGTTGGTAGATACCATAATCAATATCAGTATGTGATTCGTTATATTTTACACACGCCTTATTCCTTTTATTTTTTAAGCTTTTAAGATTCCGATCAAACCATGGTGGACTATTATCTTTGGCATTAATTTTGCGGAGATAAATAGTCTAATATATAATTCTTTTGTCATAGGTACTCCTCCGAAACGGCTTGACCGATTTCAATGAAATTTCATATGTATATTCAGTAGGTATGAGAATAGGTTTATAACTAATTTTAACACCCCTTAGTGTTAAGGGTGGTTCACCCAAAAAGAAAAGTTTTTTTTATTATTTTGACAATTTTTTTTTTGTTATTTTTTATGGTGTGGCAAGATCGCAATAGTGATAGTGACATTAAAGATTATTATTGTGACAGGTAGGTTAAATAATATAATATATAAGTAATCATTATCATCATTAAAACAGCAAACAATGTCAATGTGGCGTTTTGTACCAAAGGAGTGTTTGGCATTAAATATTGAATGATCGTTCAGGTAGTGGGGTTGATAGATTTTAAGTATTTTGTGCAAAATCGACCAAGCCGTTCATGAAATATGACCAGGGTAGCGGGTAGCGGTGTAGTGGCTAGCGGGTAGAGTGGTGACGGGTAGTGGGTATTGGGTTTCAGGTAGCGGGATGGCAGGATGGCGGGAAGCGATTAGCGGTTTAGCGAACAGTGTGTAAAAGAAGATGGTAGTGTTTATCGGTGTAGCGGCTAGCGGATTAACGGGATAGCTGGGTAACATGGTAGCGGGGTAGCGGGAAGCGTGGTAGATGGTAGCAGACAACACAAAAGCTTAAATCATTTATTTATCAATTGGGGCGGTAAGAAGTCTGCTAGTATTTTATAGAATTTGAAAACCATATCAACTCGTTTTAAATTTATAAATATGGAATCCTAGTCCAAATGATTTAGGTCGGTAAAAAGTTAATTGAAATTACATTTTTTGAAGTCAAATTCAATTTGACTATCACATGTGGTATCAAGATTACAATCAATTAACCCTAGTTTACGACACGCAAAATACGTGAATAAAACAACTTGGGGTTCGCGCGAACCCCACAGTTATTAATCATTTCTAGTTGCTTATTACTTACTAGGCGATGCATTTTTATTTTCTTCTTCATTGAGTTTAGAGTTGAGGTGTGTTCCAACTATAGAACATGTTTGGTTTTTCCAAAAATTTATAAAAATGTTGTGTAAATTTGTTTGTCTTCGCCACCAAAACATCTACTGCGTAAAATGCCTCAAGGAATTGCCATGATTCCAGAATACTCAGTTTTCTATAAGGTTCTTATCATATTTATTTGAAAATCATCATTTTGTAAATCATCTTTTTCATTATTTTGTTGTCTATATTGATTTCAAATAAAATACGTGTTTAGTAAAAATTTTTTTGTATGGTTCGCACGAACTCCAAGTTTGGTTTGTGACTTTTTTTCAGAAAAAAATTCCAAAAAATTTTCAAAAACCGCTGTGATGGAAAAAAGACCAAAAACGTAAAGAAAAATGAATTTTGATAACTGAGTTTTTGTCCTAGGTCGAAAATACGATTTGAACAAAAGTTATGAGCTCTCAAACATGCTCTGGGGTTCGCGCGAACCCCAATTTGTAAACTAGGGTTAAGCTTAAGGATATTGTTAATGGTGCAGGGAACTAACTTCACTGGGAACTAACTTCACATGGGAATTAACTTCACTTCAAGTGGGAACTATCTTCACTTTTTTTTGGTGAAGTTATATCCCAACTGCTCATTTTCTCTGCCACTGTCCTTCGCTCTGTCTTGCTAGGAAGAAAACTCTAGGCAACTTCTTCTTCAATGAACTAGCGGAACTGCCAGGCAAAAGTTTACTAAACTTTGTCAAGACCTTTAAATGGTTAAACGAACCACATGATTCATAGGTTATTATATTTTTTCAGGAAGTTACAACACTTCGGGGTACCACAATGGATCTACATTGATCTAAGTGTGATGGTAACAACATCAACTATCAGCCCGCTTAACCTAACCTAACCTAACCTATATCCCAACTATGGTGGGAAATTACTTCATCAGAAATTTGTGTGAAGTTATTTCCCACCCGTTGTTCATATATTTTAAGAGAAACAATCAGCCGAAAAAAAAATTATGACCATCCGATATACGAATTCAAGAATGCCATGTTTTTTATAATAAGCAGCCAGAGCAGACAAAGGCCTAAACTTCATAAATTGAGCTTCAGCTTTTAATTAACCGAGCGCTTTTTGTATATTATTTGGACTAAATAATGGTTAGGTAAACAAGGAGCCTTATATGGGGATTGAGATTAGTCCTCCGCTTTGGTATAGTATCCGGTGACCATATTTTCCGAGACAAAATAATGAACAGTACCCAAAAAATGAAAAATGTTGACCAGTTTTCAAAAATTTTTTTTAATTCACTGAGTAATAGTAAAAAAGCAGTTGCCCGTAGCTTAACGATAAGGTGCGTTGGCTGCTGAGCAGAACGTCGTCGTGGGTTCGAGTCCTACTCTTGAACATAAAGTTTTTATTTCACCTTTCACGGGTACTGCCTCTTGCGAAGACCTGACAAAATTTCCAAGAGTATCCATCTGTCATGAAAAAGTGCTTCTCAACTTTGCCGTTCGGAATCAGCGTTAAATTGTAGGTCCCCTCAGTTCTTCACACGCACCCAGAGAATTGTTGATGATAGTAAGCCACTTAGGACTTAGCTCTTCAAGATTTGTCGCGCCCCTGTATTTTTTTTTGAATAGTTAATAAATACAATACAATATAAATTAATCAATAAATATAGTATAATTATATTTATGAAATAAACCAAAACGGAACTTTTATCGAAAATAAACAAAACAAACATAGTTAAGCTCCAACGACTTCGATGGTTGAGTAGTAGAGTAGAGCAAATGGAAAATAATGCTTCGGCTCGTACCGTCTTCGAATCCAACCCGGAAGGACGTCGCAGAAGAGGAAGACCGTGCTCAGGTGGAGCACACAGGTGGTAGAGTACCTGAACCAACTTGGCGTGCGAAACTGGAGACAGCTAGCTAGGGACCGAGCTGGCTGGAGACGTTTGTTGGATGAGTCCCTGGTCCGACCTGGACCTTAGCGCCACCATAAGCAAGTAAACTGTTTATTTTCCAGAGGCAAGCGACAAGCGAGAGGAAAACGATATCAAGAAAGACTACGAATTATGATGTAAGGGTACGTTTCCATCAAAAATTTAATGGTTTTCATGCTTAGGCTTTCTTTAAAGAAAAAAAATATCTAAAATAATGAACAAATAATGAGCAATTTCTAAAATAATGAACATTTTTATGTTTTCCGACACACAATAATTCATAATGAACATTTTCTTCAAATAATGAACTGTTCATTATAATAATGAACGGATGGTCACCGTAAGTATCGTGAATCTTGCTGCGGATCGCCCACGTTTAATGGAACCAACAACTCTACTACTTCGGGAAATACAATGTACAATACAATTTTTTTTTGCCAAACAGGAAAACAGTTTGGGGTGTGAAAATAAAAAAAAATTATTTTCACACCCCAAAAAATTTTGGCTCGCTTCGCTCGCTTTGCAGCGCTACATTATAAATTAATTTTTTTTTGGTATAATTGCACTAGCATGTTTTTTTGGTAAGATGATAGTTTAAAAAAAATATTTGACATAATTTTCAAACAAAATTGGTAATTTATATTTGAATTGATCAGCTTAGTTCATATTTTGTTGTAGTAGGAAATGCATCATTTCTTAACATTTGCAACATTTGTGATTTGAATAGTATACATTTTGTTTATTCTAAATCTACATATAGTTAAATAAAAAAAAAATCAAGAAAATCGGTCAACCGGTTTAGCTGGTTAGTAAACGTACAAAAAAAAGCTATTCATTTATATAGATTCTTAAAAAATCATGACCAACTTCCAATGCTAAGTGGATTTTTCAATGCTAACATTAAAACAGAAAAGCACCAGGGACCCCACGAAATTTTCTTTCACCCCACCACTGGAAATAAATTTGTCATTGATTTTGATGCGAAAGTAAACTACACAACATGATAATAATGTGTAACTCCTATAAAGATAAGTGAAATTAATTTCCACCTTCTGTGGGAAATAGCTTCACATCAAAGTGAAGTTATTACCCATAGAAAAGAGAAGTAATATCCCACCATAGTTGGGATATAACATCACCAGAAAAAAGTGAAGATGTTTCCCACTTGAGGTGAAGTTAATTCCCATGTGAAGTTAATTCCCAGTGAAGTAAGTTCCCTGCACCATTGTTAATGCAGGATGATATCGATCTTATGTTGCTGTGGTTTTTGATTGAGTTAAGCTGAATGAGTCCTAGAGAGAACCGATTGAAGTCTGTAATCTTCAAAATAGTGGGGCATATAAATCTAGTATTTACTAGTAGTAAATACTTCAAGTAAATACTAGATCAACAAGTAAAAGCTCAGATTCGTAGTATTTACTTAATTTGGTATGCATAAAAAAAGTAAATGCTAGCCAGTAGTAGTAAATACTAGATTCATCCAAGTAAAAACTACATATTCATCGGAAGACTTAGGCATTTACTTACAGCAAATGAAAAAATAAAGTAAAATGAAAAAAATGGAAAAGTAACAAGAAAAACCTTAACTTTGCTTTAATTAAATATTTAGATTTCATAACTTTAAGCTGAAGTACCTATTTGTTATTGATTTTTTAATTATAAATTTTCATACAACCTAATCTTGACAAAAAACGAAAATAATTGTACGTCAGATTTTGTCAAAATGCTTGAGGTGCATTCGGTTCTTTTGATCAAATCTATTTCATTCCTTCGCAGCTGCCCCTATCTCCTGATTTCAGGTGCACCAGAACTGCGTCCGTGGTCGTTGGTAGTTTCGCTTTTCACTCCTTGTCCTCTTCTTCAAATTTGTCGGGTTTCATTTAAATACTTTGCAACATTATGCAAAACAAAACATGCCTTTATCAGAGTTGCTACGTTTTTTAATTGCACCCGTATACAGTTTTGTAATATTGGGAATCGACTTTTAAGCTGACCAAAACATCTTTCTATGATGACCCTCTCTTTTGTATGTAATTTGTTGTATGATTTCTCCTTGCTCGTGATTGGGTTTCTATGAATGGTGTTATTAACCAAGTGGTGATTCCATATCGCTCATAATGCCAAAAGAACTGTGTTAACTGAATTTCTTAAAATTGGTTCGTAAAAACTGTTTTTCCAAATCCTGGAGTCATGAACTGAACCTGACCATTCACAAACAACACTTGTAAAAGATTTTTTTACATCACAGGTGGCTGTAATGTTGATGGATGCATACCTATCCCTTCCGATTTATATATTCTCAGAATGCAAGTGAGGTTGTTAAATCTCCACATGTGTGCAATCCAAGGCTCTAATACAAGACAGAAAATTGTACTTAGAAAGCCAACCAACATTTACTTTTTCAAGGCGGTAAAGCTTGAAGATCATCGTTCCTTGTTAACTTGTTCAGTATTAATGTGCAAAAACGCGGCCATTTGACAAGAATATTGAACCGATCGCCTTGAATGTTGATTTGCAAATGAAAATGTTCGTTTCAAACGCCCAAAAGTATTTACTAGCAAATTTTCAAGTTGCTCTTTAGCAACTTGTAAAAATTGAAGTAAATACTTGTAGTAAAAGGTTTTTATGCATATCACTTTAAGTATTTACTACCAAAATTCATCCATACCTAGTAAATACTTTAACTTCTAGTAAAAGCTTTTATTCAAGTTGTTCGGAATTCCACATCACCCAGTTAAACACCAAGATGGCAACACCCTTTTCTTTAACTGATCGAATGTCAAATGTGACAATACATCAAATTTCTGCACGTGGCAAATATCTACTGTCATATGTAAAATACTAATTTCTTTCTCTTTAATAAATCAACCATCGAACAAAGAAGTTGTCTCTGGTAACATTTTTGGTGCCTCCTGTGAGGAACTTACTTCTCTGAATATTTAACATTTCATTTGATTAAATCCATTATGTTGATACATTATACTGAATACAAATTTTGTCTAATTTGTTTGATTGTTCTCGGAAATGGCTGAGCTAAACCTAAGACTTACCGCTAGCAATGGAATAAGGAGGATTCGAGAACGCATCTTTAAAGCTGACTTAAGCATCTACGACATTTCTCAGCTCAACCAGGAGCTCAAGTCAGTCCAGGCGTATTATGACCGTTTTGTCGTTAATCACATGATTTTAGTTGGCCAGGCTAAGGCTGACGAGATCGACGCACATGAAAGGCTCTCCGATCAGAACGAAATCTTGTACAACGAAGTCTGCGTCGCCCTTAACCGCATGATTCTGGAGTTGAGTCCGAAACCCAAGACTCAGGGGTCCAATTCAACAGAACGTAACTTCGATTTGAAACTGGACCCAGTATCAGTACCTTCGTTTGATGGGTCGTTGCACAATTGGCTGGCTTTCAAAGACGCCTTTGAAACTTTAGTCCATGAAACTGATTATCCGGAAGCATATAAGCTTAGCAAACTGCGAATGGCAGTAGACGTTGCGAAGGTTCCTTTGGTAGGTAGTATCGCACGGTCACCAATATCGTTTGCAAATAAAAAACACGATTTATTAATTTATATCACAAACTTTTATTTTTATTAAAATGAAGACTAATGTCGACCAATCGACTACTGTGTTTCGCTCTTGATTTTACATTGACAATTCTTCTTCTTGTTCTAGGTTAGTTGGATAAATTTGGTGCAGGGTGCACAACCTTGACATAATAAAATGAAATAAGAATGAGTTCGTAAATGCAATAGAATTTTCTCTTCCTACTTTTTGTGCTGCCATCTGTGTTGAGGTTTTTACTTAGTGAGTCTGCCACTACAACACTCCCCTCCCAGTGAAACTAATATGTTTCACGAAGTCACCTGTATGAGGCAATTGTAAACTTTTTTTCAAGGTTTAATTTGTCGCACACAGCCGTCCTCGTGGAACAATGTTTCTTTAAAAAAAATTATGAGCTGAAATATGGTTTGATTCGATCGATAGATACTGAGTAGTTTTTTCCAAATCTGTCTACAATGACTTGTTTTCGTACCTTTCTAATAACTCTGAACGGGCCTTCGTATGGGGAGTCCATACTTTTTCTTACTTTGTCGCTTCTGATCAAGACTTGGTCGCAAGTGTTTAGACTACTAGGAATATATACGTGTTTTGTTGTTTTTCTCGTAGAAAGTTCAGTTGGTTTAATGTTTTTGAAAAATCGTTTGAGTTGTTCAATGAAATCGTGTTCATTTGTGTTCTCAGAAGAACAGATGGATAAGTCTAAAGGCAATTTGACATTTTCTCCGTACAGGAGTTCGGAAGGTGTATAGTTGAGATCATCTTTAATGTCGTACGTATTCCGAGAAGAATGATTGGAAGTTGTTGTGACTAATGAATTCTGTCACCAGAAGCACGAATTGAAGCTTTTAGTTGACCATGAAATCTTTCAACCATACCGTTCGCTTGCGGGTGGTACGCTGAGGTTCGAATTCGATTTGTTCCTAGGAGCATGGTTAATTCTATGAACAACTTGGATTCAAATTGTGAACCTTGGTCAGTTGTTATGATATTAGGAACTCCGAACCTTGACACATGTTCTTGAACGTAAGTTCTTGCAATTGTCTCTGTGTTTATGTCTCGTATGGGGTAGGCTTCTGGCCACCTTGAAAATCGGTCGATAATTGTCAGAATGTACTTATATTCGTCTGATGGAGTGAGTGGTCCTACGATATCCATGTGGATATGTTGAAATCGTCCTGGCGGAATGGATATTTGTTCGAGTGGAGATTTTATGTGCCTTTGCACCTTTTCTTTTTGGCACTCTGGACATGCTTTCGCCCATGAGTTGATATTGTGGTTCATTTTGGGCCAGAAGTACATCTTGGCGATTTTCTTTCTCGTACCACGAACTCCAGGGTGAGAAATACTATGAATTTGCTCGAAAATTGTTTTTCTGAAAGACTTTGGAACGTATGGACGATTACGCTGGGTGGATGTTTCACACCAGAGAGAGATGTTTAAGGCTGGAATTTTGATGAATTCCAATTTGACTTTGGATTTGGGGTTCGGATTGTTCTGAAGAGATGATAATTCTTCATCACTAATTTGGGCCTTCGCCAATTCATCCACGTTAGTGGGTGAAGAATTTTCTATTGCGTCTGTGTTTGGACGGGACAATGTGTCCGCGACCACATTCAAAGAACCTTTGACAAATCTTATGTCACTAGTGAACTGCGAAATGAAATCTAATTGACGTTCTTGCCTCGGACTGCGTTTGGCTTTGGTGAAAAGTGCGGTTGTGAGCGGTTTGTGGTCCGTGAGGACGCAAAAGTCTTGCCCTTCGACGAAGTTTTGAAATTGAAGGATTGAAAGGTATATTGCGAGTAATTCTCGATCAAAAGCTGAGTACCTCGTTTGTGGTGGAGATAGTTTTTTACTGAAAAATGCTATGGGCTCCCAGTAATCTCTGTTTTGTTGTTGCAGAACTGCTCCAATGTCCGTGTTGGACGCATCAGTCGTGATTCTGAGCTTTGCGTTCTCACGAGGATGGTTGAGTAGGGTTATTTTTGCTAATTCGGATTTTGCTTTGGAGAAAGCTTCTTGGCACTTTGCAGGCCAAGTAAAACATGTCTTGTTCTTTTTATCGAGGCTTGAAAGATGATCATAAATTGGCGTTAGAATGCGAGCTAGGTGAGGTATGAATCGGTGATAATAGTTCACCATACCTATGAAACGCTGAGCACTTTTAATTGAAGTCGGTTGAGGGAAGTTGTTGATAGCTTCGACTCTTTTTTGTGAGGGTTGAATGCCTTCCTTTGAAATGTCGAACCCTAAGAATTGAAGTTTTGAGACACCGAAAACGCATTTTGAGGTTTTGATTCGCAAACCGTACTCTTCTAAACGCTGAAAGAGGGTTCTTAAATGTTTTTTGTGTTCTTCGGGGGATTTGCTGGCTACTAAAATGTCATCCACAAAAACCCACACGAAATCGAGATTTTTTGTTACTTGAGACATGAAACGTTGAAACGTTTGGGCCGCATTTCGTAGCCCAAATGGCATACGCAGAAATTCGAATAGCCCAAAGGGTGTCGTAATGGCTGTTTTGTTGATGTCGTCTTCTGCCACGGGAATGTTGTGGTAAGCACGAATCAGGTCGACTTTTGAAAAAATGGTGCAACCGTGTAGATTTGCGTTGCAGTCATGGATGTGAGGCAGTGGATTACGATCGGGAATGGTGGCGGCGTTCAGCCGTCGATAATCACCGCAAGGTCTCCAATCGTTTGCTTCGTGTTAGAATTTTCTCTTCCTACTTTTTGTGCTGCCATCTGTGTTGAGGTTTTTACTTAGTGAGTCTGCCACTACAGTAGTATGTACACGGGTGGTTATGAGGAGGTTTGGAGGGCGTTGAAGGAACGCTTTCAGAACCCGAAATTGCTGGTTGAGGTTCATGTGTCACGCTTTATCAACATTAGGTCTGTGTCAGAAGAAAGTTCGAAGGCCTTGCTCTCAATTGTTGACACCGTGCAGGAATCATTCAGAGCTCTTCGCGTGATGAAGGTACCGGTTGATCATTGGGATGCGCTTGCGATACCAATTGTCGTCTCTAAGCTTCCTGCGAATACTCAACGTGGATGGTGTATGACTTGCTCGTCAAATGAAATCCCGAAGCTTTCTGCATTGCTTTCCTTTTTGGAGAATCGCGCGCATAGTTTAGCCACAGAACTGGTTAGTGTAAGTCGACCTGCATTTTCGGGAAATCGTCACAACCAACGTGCACATCGTACAGTTAAGGCCCACGTGGCGGCGACAGAACAGTTAAGGTGCAATCATTGTCAAGGCGCCCATCGTATTGGCCGTTGCTCAACATTGCTCGCTCTAAGCCCAGATCAGCGTTTTGAATTATTAAGGAATTCTAGCTTGTGCTTTAACTGTCTTAAATTTGGACATTCCTCACGTCAGTGTACAGCGGAAGGATGTCGACAGTGTGGTCGGAAGCATCATACATTGTTTTGCCGGAAGCCTCAATTACAGGCATCATCGCTTACTATTCCAACTGCTGGTCAAGCAGGTGCGACTACATCATCATTGGTCACACAACAATCCGCATGACTAGCCGATGTTGATGTGAGTAGTAACATGGAATCATATAACTCTGTTTTGTTAGCAACGGCGCTCGCCTATGTACATGGGAATCAAGGAAGTCAGCAGCGTTTAGCTCGTATTCTCTGCGATCCCGGATCGCAATCAAGTTTCGTGACAGAACGTCTCGCGAACTGCCTCAATCTTTGGAGGGGAAAACAAAGAGTAGTAGTTGAAGGAATTGGAGGTTATTCATTAGCGAGAACAAAAAGCAGCGCTTTGCTCACAGTTAGATCTTTATACGACGATTTTAATTTAACCGTTACAGTGTATATTATTCCCGCAATTACATCATATACTCCAACAAAGCGTGTCGATGTGAAGCAATCGAAGCACCTTGCTGGACTTCAGCTGGCAGATGTTCATTTTGGCATCCCAGGTGGTATTGAACTTTTGCTTGGAGCTGACTTATGGGGTCGGCTTATCGATGATGGAATCATCAAGGGAGAACATGGTTCACCTACCGCTCAGTACACTAAGCTTGGTTGGGTTGTGTTTGGACCAACTAAGGCGTTGAAATCATCAACTCCCTCCGTTCTGTCATTTTGCATGCAACGCTCCGACGAAGACGTTGACTTGACAGAACTCCTTACAAGATTTTGGACCTTGGAAGAAGCAGCCGAACCGAAAGTGATTGACGACGAATGCAATAGAATACTTGCGACAACCCACTCGCGCACAAAGGATGGACGTAACATAGTCCACATTCCGTTTCGTAAGGACATGCCAGCTATCGGCGACTCATACTCATCAACACTACGTCAATTTTACGCCTTAGAACGTCGACTCGCTGCGAATGATGAGTTACGACGTAAATATATTGCTTTCATGCATGAATACTGGAACATGTGCACAAGAAAGTAGCATAAAATATAGCTCCGCAAAAAGTGATTTAATTTCTTGTTATACAATCTTAATAAACAATTAAAGTGTTAGGGTAGAGACGGCACCCCTCGACAGTAGAGCACCTTCGACAGTCACTATTATCTCTGTGTGTAGACCTTTAAAAATTCTGTAAAAAATTGTGGATATGTCTTTAATCATGCCAAACATATGTCAAAAATTTCAGCAGTCTGGCTTCAAATCCCGCCAAGTTAGGATGTAAGGTAGGTGACCCAAATAAGGCCCGGACCCTAATAAGGCCCAGTGCATAAAAAAACACATAGCCAACAAGTAACGGGACTTTTTGTTCTTTGTGTTCGTACAGCCGTTACATTCGAACTCATACAAAAGAAAGCAACCAGTTACTTCGATCGGTTTAAAATTGGCAGACAATTGAAAATTTCTTAGTGACGTGCACGTGCTTTTTATAAAAAAAAAGTTTATAAAATTTTACTGTTTCCACGTATTTTATCAAGTAAGTACAATTGTTAATTTTTTTCGTAGAATATATTAACTGTAGCCTTATTTATTGCAATTTTTGTTTATATATATTTGCTAGATTTTTGTTTATAATTTTATAAACAAAAGTCTTTCGTGTTCCTAACAAGGCCCATTAAAAATATGACTGGGCCTTATTAAGTATGTGAAAAATTTCATTTTTTATTTCGGTGGATTTCAGTCAATATGCCAAGACAGACCGTTACTGAGAAAAAAAGAGCTTCTTGGACTGAAGAACGAATGGACCAGGCCTTGAAATCAGTTCAAAGAGGCTCATTATGCCAGCATGAGATTTTAAGATTTTTAAGTCAGAAAGACTTTTTTCTGTTATTTTTTTTTTATGAATAAAATCAATTTAAATTTATTATAATTACAGATTTTGCCTTTTTCTTTCATTTTACTTTATTAAATATTTGATTTCAGCAAAAACTACAGTGAAATTTAAAAGAAAAATGTATGGGCCTTATTAGGAACCCGTGTTCCTAATAAGGCCCAACGTAAGGTTTTTCAAAATGATCGAAAAATATATTTCAGTTTCAGAATCTTAAAGTTAAAAGTCTGCTTTCCTCTGCATAATATAACTATTGTTTATAATATATTAAGTTTGAGTTCATTTTTATCAAGGTGTGAAAGTTGTTAAGGATAAACAATAAGGTGGGCCTTATTTGGGTCACCTACCTTAAAGCATTTATTTGGACCACGTGCTATAATTTTCAGGGTAAGGTCTTAAGATTTTCGTAGTCGTGTTTTTAATTTTTTCTAGCAGTGAAGTTGTTTTTTATATACAATACTATGTGTTTATTTATATTTTTAAAGCTAATTTGATAAATCTTACTTTGGGAAATAATAAAAAAAAAAAAGTAAAATAACATCAAGTGGGGCACCTTCGACATTCTTGTCTGGGCACCTCCGACATACTGTCTCCTATGTTTATCCATCACAAAAATTAGTTAATCCTCAAAATATTTATTCGAACGGAGAAATTAATCGTCCGAGTACGAACTTCACGCCAAAGAAACCGTGGTTTGATACTGCTTGCTTTTATGCCAGGAGAAATGTCATGAATAGCCTAAAGATGTACAGAAAATACAATATCGACGTTTACAGAACACTCTACCGTGAAGAGTACAAGAAATTCAGGGCCTTATGCACAACAAAACTGCGTAATTATTATCAATATATCACTAGACAACTAGCATCAGTCAAGACAACAAGTGACTGGTGGAAACTGGCAAATAAAAGAAAATACGTAACAATACAAACGAAAGCAACACTTCGGCAAATATAAACACATTAGAGTTTAGAACACACTTTCAAAACCTACTCTATCAAACATTGTCCACAGAAACATCTTTCGAATACGCTTCAAATAGAGCTGTATATATACCCTTGCTTGATAAGGAAATTGAAATCAGCGAAGTTCTTGCAGCTATTACTACGGCAAAGGATAATAAAGCTCCGGGAATCGATGGAATTCCATTTGAATTCTATAAAAATGCAACGCCCAACTTAATCATAGAAATTCATCGTCTATTCAGCGATACCTTTCGCACTGGTACAATTCCCGACTCGTTCAAAAGATCAATAATATTCCCTCTTTTTAAGAAAGGAAACCCAAAGGATGTAGCCAACTACCGTGGTCTGTCTTTTATGGACACTGTATATAAGCTGTTCACAACTGTTCTTCTGAATAGACTAAGTCAATGGGTCAAAGCAAATCATATTTTAAACGAATTCCAAGCTGCATACACAGAAAACTACTCAACCACAGACCAAATCTTCAATCTCTCCTGCCTTATAAACCTACAGCTTAGCCGGAAAAAGAAACTGTATGCGTTTTTCATAGATTTGAAAGCGGCGTTCGACAATATTAACAGAAACGCATTGTTCTACAAACTGACAAAACTAGGTATATCTACAAAAATGGTATCGATTCTTAAAGCACTCTATACCAACAACACTGCTACAGTATGGAACGGCACTCATATCAGTGACTTATTCCCTATTAATCAAGGTGTGAAACAAGGATGTGTTCTAAGTGCTCTGCTATTTATATTGTTCTTAAACGACCTTGATTCTGATTTGCCGTGTGGAGTTACTATAGAAGGAGTATCGGTAAAAGCTCTACTTTACGCAGACGACATCGTGCTACTCTCAGATAATCCTGCTTCCTTACAGATAATGATAAATAGCTTTGCAGATTATTGTACCAAATGGCAGCTGCATGTGAACCTAACAAAATCGGAAATAGTTATTTTTCGAAATGGTGGACGTCGAGCAGCTGAAGAAAAATGGAAGTACAAAGATACCGAGATCAAAATATCTAACAATTTCAAGTACCTAGGAGTAAATCTCACATACAATATGTCGTGGACGGAACATCTTACGCAAAGGCTTGTAATGTCTAAGAACTCAATTAATGCTACTTGGTCAAACTTTATCAGAAATAAGAACATACAACACTCAGATAAATTCAAAATATACGAAGCTGCTTCAAAGTCTATAATGAATTACTGCGCCCAAGTTTGGGGATATTCGGAGTATAACGAAGTGGAAAAGTTGCAAAGGTTTTTCATTAAAAGATGCTTCTCCCTACCTAATAACACGCCAAACTATGTTCTCAATATAGAAACTGGACTAAGTAAAGCTTATATTACGACACTAAAACTCCACTTTAAATACATCCAAAGAGTAAGCACGCTCCCTGAATACAGACTACCAAGAAGACTTATGGACATCATCGTGAGAAAAAAGATCTACTGGGCCGAAAAATGGTCAGAACTCTTTAACGATCTGAACATTGAGTTTGACTGGAACACAAAGTCTGAATGGAAGGCACTGCACGCAGAAACTTGCGCTAAACTTGTAGAAAGGCATTGGTCGGAACACACTAATAGAGCTCTTCAATCACGATTCCATGATGAATATTGCAACTTGAACTATGCTGAGGTACCAAACTATTTCAATGATAGCACCTCGCGTGAAATGATAAGCATGGTGTTAAAGTCAAGGTGTGGATTGCTTAACCTCAATGCACGAGCATTTAAAAATAATACGGATGGAATTTGTACGATCTGCAACCTTGACGCTACTGAAAATACGTATCATTTTGTAGGAGTGTATCCTTGCTTCAGAACTTACAGAAAAAGATTCCTTGGAAGCGAAAAACTTAACCGTGATCAGTTCCTAGAAATTCTGAATGGCCAAAACTATTTGCAACTCTACAATTATTTAAAAAGCGCTCTAAGGTATAGAAAACTAATAATAATTAATGAATATTCTTAAAAAATACACCAATCCAACGCTGAACTTACTTAAGTAAACAATTTAACCTGACAGGCAACATAAAATGTTATTGTCATTCATTTAATTTATATTATAAGGAAAACCATGAAATTGTTAATATTCAGAAAATAAAATTTTTTATCTATCTATCTATCTATCTATCTATCTATTTATTCGATTGTTAAAGAAAATGGTTCGAGTTTATAAAAAAAAGGCTATGAAAAAGGCACTTACCGATGTCATCAATAAGGTGGAATCACACAGTTCAGCAGCGGCAAAATATTGCGTAAAAAGGACTACCCTTATATCTACTTATTTATTTTTTGTTAAAACTATTTTTTAAATACAAATAATTTAAAAATTAAATGAATTCTTATAGCAAACTATATCATCGCTTTTATTTAAAAAAAAACTAACATTATGATGCATTAATTTTCAAGAATGTGCATTGCTGTCGAAGGTGCCCCACGCATTGTCGAAGGTGCCCCACCTTTTTTTTTATTTTCTGTTAAGGTGTCGAAGGGTGCCGACTCTACCCTACTAAAGTTTAATAATATAAAAATCTACTTACTTTTCATAAGTTAACATTGAACATTTAATTCCACGCATTAAAAAAAGGTTTTTAATATTTTATATTTTCATTTCTGTAAAATAAAAATACAAAACAACTTGAAATGTCAAGTGAGCAACAACGAAAGCTCAGGTCGACGGAGAAGAGTTCTTCCAGTCCAAGCTCTTATATCAGTTCCCCTGCGACAAACTCTGCTTCAACAAAATTGTGGAACAAAATCGAACTTCGACTTAACAAAATTGAGACCCGACTTGATTCGCTCTCTAAAACTATTGTGTCACAATTAAAATCTGAAATTAACACAATGGAACAAACTTTATCTTCGCGCATTAACAATTTAGAACTTGATATTAATGAAAAAGTTAAAACGATTACAAAATCATTCAATGAACAACACGACACTTTAACTTTGCGAATTAATAACACTGAGTTTGATTTTGATGATAAAATTAAAAAACTGGAAAACACATTCAATCAGAGACTCGGCTCATTTAATCACTCATTGTTTACATTGGGTAACCGACTTGATACATTGGAGCAACAGGGAAGTAGAATGGACACGCACGAAGAGGAGCTTTCTTTGGTTAAGGCACAAGTGTTAGAAAAAGATAACACTTTGTTGAAAATGCAAATTGATGCACTTGCACGCAATAATATTTCTGGAGATCTGGTGCTACATGGAATACCAATACGGAATAACGAAAATCTTAAAAATATTTTTGAGCGTTTCCGATTCACATTCTACGCACTAAACCGAAAAACTCTTCAACAACTAGTGCAATTATTGTTAAACTTCCGCACGCACAAGATAAAATCGATGTTTTGAAAAAGGCAACTGCTTACTACAAGCTGAACTCTAAAGCTGTAACCTTGACTGATCTTGGGTTTGAGGGAAATAAGTTTGTTCGAGTGTATGAGAGCTTAACTAAATACAACCATTCAATTTATCGAAAAGCTATTGAATTCCGAAAGAAAGGTTTCTTGCACACTGTGTTTACAAGACAAGGCAAAGTATACGTTAGACAAACTAATGATGAACAAAGAAAACCTCTATGTACAACAAGTGTGGCCTCTCTAGAAGTGCTTTACTCATATAGTACTTCTACAAATAGTACCGTTGATGCTGATTCTGTTGATCAGATAATTGATAAGGAATCAGAGGAATTATTTTCACACGCTAAAGCTGCAAGTGTGGTTTCTGTTGCTTCTGATGCTGCTGAAAATGTGAATGAGCTGGTTGCTGTTGCTGTTGGCCCATCTGGATATAAAGGTGTTGTTGGGTGTAATGATGCTGCTGTTGATCTTGGTGATGATTCTGTTTGATGATGCTGTTGTTGTTGCTACGACGCCGACCGACGTATGAATAATTATTAAAACTTGTTTACTCTATTTTTGTAATATTGTTTTTTCTTGTTATTGCTCTCTTTTAAAATTGAATTGCTTGAGCAGGGTTAACTTTTTTTTGCAATATGATTTACAGAATATTTTTTTATAAGGGTTTCTTATTTGAATCACACTTAAAAAATTTTAAATTATTTATTTTATCTAGCTGTATTTATAAATTAATGGAATTCTCTTTTTCTTATATTTTCAATGAATGTCTTTCTTATTATTTTATTTTAGTGCAAATTGGGTCCTCTTTAAAGCTGGTGATGGTTCTTTTTAAGAATTTCTTTGTTAAAAATGGTTTTTGGTACAGATCCTGATAATGTAAGGAGTGTTCTAAATGTGATGTGTCGTGCGTTTGATGGCCTTAATGTTTGCTGTTTGAATGCTGAAAGTATACGAGCTAAATATTCAGTATTTTATCAAATGTTTAGCACCTCTATGGTGGATGTCATTATGGTATCGGAATCATGGCTGAGTGCTCATAATTCGAATGCTCTTGTTGCCTTACCTGGTTATAATTTGTTCAGGAATGACCGTAAAGACAGGGTTGGTGGTGGTGTGTGTTTATATGTGCGGGAGCATATTTCTGCTTATGTAGTCTACAGGTCAACTGCTGCTAATATTGAATTTATTTGTGTTGAAATTAAAAATGCAGTTGAAAAATGCTTACTAGTTTCTTTATATAGCCCACCAAACATGTTTAGAGAAGAAAATTTATTTGAACTAAAAGATACGTTATTGAAACTGGGCCCTAGGTACAGTGGCATTCTGATCGGAGGTGATTTTAATGTAAATATTTTACTTAACAATAGTACAACGAGACTACTAAACTATTTTTGTGATGTTATTGGACTGTCAGTTTTGAATTCCATCTGGCCCACTTGTTTTAAGTCTGATTCAAATCCTTCCTTACTGGACATGTTTTTGACAAGTTCTAAGAGGAGAATTTTAGGAAATGATCAAATAAGGCCTATATCTGATTTCATTCACGATTTTATATTCTGCTCTTATCAGTTTGAAGTAAATAGAACAAACTTGAATCGTACAATTAGTTATAGGTCGTATAATGGCTTCGACCATGAGAGTATACAAACGAGTTTTCTGAATTCAGAATTGAATGAAATTTATTTTCCATCAGATGTTAACTCTAAAGTTTCAATTTTTAATAATGTTGTTACCAGGCTGTATGATGAATATGTTCCAATTGTTACAAAAGAATTTAAGTTTAAAAAGTGTCCTTGGTTTAATGAAAACATAAAGGCTATGATTAGAGAAAGGGAACGTTTGTTCCGGAGGTTTAAAGGTAACAGAACAGAATATAATAGAAGACAATATAAAGTAGCTCGTAATAAAGTTATTTCTCTTATTCGTAACTCCAAGCGAGAATTTATTTCAGCGAAGCTTGATCCGTCTCTCGGCTCTAAGGACTTATGGAATAATTTGAAAAAACTTGGTGTTAAAGAAGACAAAAATGAAAACAAATGCCCTTTTAGTGCTCAATCTATGTCTCATGTTTTGATCCCCCCATTTTCTGGTTCATGTATTCCTCATGATTTGTTTAATGTTTCTGATGATGGAAATACCTTCTCATTTGTCTGTATTAGTCCTAATGAGTTATTTTGTGCAATCAAGTCAGTTAAATCAAACTCTATTGGTCCTGACGATATTTCTCCAAAGTTCTTAAAGCTTATATATATGAAGTTGTTTTTTATATACAATACTATGTGTTTATTTATATTTTTAAAGCTAATTTGATAAATCTTACTTTGGGAAATAATAAAAAAAAAAAAGTAAAATAACATCAAGTGGGGCACCTTCGACATTCTTGTCTGGGCACCTCCGACATACTGTCTCCTATGTTTATCCATCACAAAAATTAGTTAATCCTCAAAATATTTATTCGAACGGAGAAATTAATCGTCCGAGTACGAACTTCACGCCAAAGAAACCGTGGTTTGATACTGCTTGCTTTTATGCCAGGAGAAATGTCATGAATAGCCTAAAGATGTACAGAAAATACAATATCGACGTTTACAGAACACTCTACCGTGAAGAGTACAAGAAATTCAGGGCCTTATGCACAACAAAACTGCGTAATTATTATCAATATATCACTAGACAACTAGCATCAGTCAAGACAACAAGTGACTGGTGGAAACTGGCAAATAAAAGAAAATACGTAACAATACAAACGAAAGCAACACTTCGGCAAATATAAACACATTAGAGTTTAGAACACACTTTCAAAACCTACTCTATCAAACATTGTCCACAGAAACATCTTTCGAATACGCTTCAAATAGAGCTGTATATATACCCTTGCTTGATAAGGAAATTGAAATCAGCGAAGTTCTTGCAGCTATTACTACGGCAAAGGATAATAAAGCTCCGGGAATCGATGGAATTCCATTTGAATTCTATAAAAATGCAACGCCCAACTTAATCATAGAAATTCATCGTCTATTCAGCGATACCTTTCGCACTGGTACAATTCCCGACTCGTTCAAAAGATCAATAATATTCCCTCTTTTTAAGAAAGGAAACCCAAAGGATGTAGCCAACTACCGTGGTCTGTCTTTTATGGACACTGTATATAAGCTGTTCACAACTGTTCTTCTGAATAGACTAAGTCAATGGGTCAAAGCAAATCATATTTTAAACGAATTCCAAGCTGCATACAGAGAAAACTACTCAACCACAGACCAAATCTTCAATCTCTCCTGCCTTATAAACCTACAGCTTAGCCGGAAAAAGAAAATGTATGCGTTTTTCATAGATTTGAAAGCGGCGTTCGACAATATTAACAGAAACGCATTGTTCTACAAACTGACAAAACTAGGTATATCTACAAAAATGGTATCGATTCTTAAAGCACTCTATACCAACAACACTGCTACAGTATGGAACGGCACTCATATCAGTGACTTATTCCCTATTAATCAAGGTGTGAAACAAGGATGTGTTCTAAGTGCTCTGCTATTTATATTGTTCTTAAACGACCTTGATTCTGATTTGCCGTGTGGAGTTACTATAGAAGGAGTATCGGTAAAAGCTCTACTTTACGCAGACGACATCGTGCTACTCTCAGATAATCCTGCTTCCTTACAGATAATGATAAATAGCTTTGCAGATTATTGTACCAAATGGCAGCTGCATGTGAACCTAACAAAATCGGAAATAGTTATTTTTCGAAATGGTGGACGTCGAGCAGCTGAAGAAAAATGGAAGTACAAAGATACCGAGATCAAAATATCTAACAATTTCAAGTACCTAGGAGTAAATCTCACATACAATATGTCGTGGACGGAACATCTTACGCAAAGGCTTGTAATGTCTAAGAACTCAATTAATGCTACTTGGTCAAACTTTATCAGAAATAAGAACATACAACACTCAGATAAATTCAAAATATACGAAGCTGCTTCAAAGTCTATAATGAATTACTGCGCCCAAGTTTGGGGATATTCGGAGTATAACGAAGTGGAAAAGTTGCAAAGGTTTTTCATTAAAAGATGCTTCTCCCTACCTAATAACACGCCAAACTATGTTCTCAATATAGAAACTGGACTAAGTAAAGCTTATATTACGACACTAAAACTCCACTTTAAATACATCCAAAGAGTAAGCACGCTCCCTGAATACAGACTACCAAGAAGACTTATGGACATCATCGTGAGAAAAAAGATCTACTGGGCCGAAAAATGGTCAGAACTCTTTAACGATCTGAACATTGAGTTTGACTGGAACACAAAGTCTGAATGGAAGGCACTGCACGCAGAAACTTGCGCTAAACTTGTAGAAAGGCATTGGTCGGAACACACTAATAGAGCTCTTCAATCACGATTCCATGATGAATATTGCAACTTGAACTATGCTGAGGTACCAAACTATTTCAATGATAGCACCTCGCGTGAAATGATAAGCATGGTGTTAAAGTCAAGGTGTGGATTGCTTAACCTCAATGCACGAGCATTTAAAAATAATACGGATGGAATTTGTACGATCTGCAACCTTGACGCTACTGAAAATACGTATCATTTTGTAGGAGTGTGTCCTTGCTTCAGAACTTACAGAAAAAGATTCCTTGGAAGCGAAAAACTTAACCGTGATCAGTTCCTAGAAATTCTGAATGGCCAAAACTATTTGCAACTCTACAATTATTTAAAAAGCGCTCTAAGGTATAGAAAACTAATAATAATTAATGAATATTCTTAAAAAATACACCAATCCAACGCTGAACTTACTTAAGTAAACAATTTAACCTGACAGGCAACATAAAATGTTATTGTCATTCATTTAATTTATATTATAAGGAAAACCATGAAATTGTTAATATTCAGAAAATAAAATTTTTTATCTATCTATCTATCTATCTATCTATCTATTTATTCGATTGTTAAAGAAAATGGTTCGAGTTTATAAAAAAAAGGCTATGAAAAAGGCACTTACAGATGTCATCAATAAGGTGGAATCACACAGTTCAGCAGCGGCAAAATATTGCGTAAAAAGGACTACCCTTATATCTACTTATTTATTTTTTGTTAAAACTATTTTTTAAATACAAATAATTTAAAAATTAAATGAATTCTTATAGCAAACTATATCATCGCTTTTATTTAAAAAAAACTAACATTATGATGCATTAATTTTCAAGAATGTGCATTGCTGTCGAAGGTGCCCACGCATTGTCGAAGGTGCCCCACCCTGGGGCACATTCGACAATTTTCTACTTTAAAAAAAAAAAAAAATAGTAAACATTTTTCTAAAAATCTAAGGGTCCGCCAATATGTTGATAAAATAATAAATTTAATAAAAAAAAATTAGTTTTTGAAAAAAAAAAATAAACTATGATTTTGTGTATTTTCTGTTAAGGTGTCGAAGGGTGCCGACTCTACCCTACTAAAGTTTAATAATATAAAAATCTACTTACTTTTCATAAGTTAACATTGAACATTTAATTCCACGCATTAAAAAAAGGTTTTTAATATTTTATATTTTCATTTCTGTAAAATAAAAATACAAAACAACTTGAAATGTCAAGTGAGCAACAACGAAAGCTCAGGTCGACGGAGAAGAGTTCTTCCAGTCCAAGCTCTTATATCAGTTCCCCTGCGACAAACTCTGCTTCAACAAAATTGTGGAACAAAATCGAACTTCGACTTAACAAAATTGAGACCCGACTTGATTCGCTCTCTAAAACTATTGTGTCACAATTAAAATCTGAAATTAACACAATGGAACAAACTTTATCTTCGCGCATTAACAATTTAGAACTTGATATTAATGAAAAAGTTAAAACGATTACAAAATCATTCAATGAACAACACGACACTTTAACTTTGCGAATTAATAACACTGAGTTTGATTTTGATGATAAAATTAAAAAAACTGGAAAACACATTCAATCAGAGACTCGGCTCATTTAATCACTCATTGTTTACATTGGGTAACCGACTTGATACATTGGAGCAACAGGGAAGTAGAATGGACACGCACGAAGAGGAGCTTTCTTTGGTTAAGGCACAAGTGTTAGAAAAAGATAACACTTTGTTGAAAATGCAAATTGATGCACTTGCACGCAATAATATTTCTGGAGATCTGGTGCTACATGGAATACCAATACGGAATAACGAAAATCTTAAAAATATTTTTGAGCGTTTCCGATTCACATTCTACGCACTAAACCGAAAAACTCTTCAACAACTAGTGCAATTATTGTTAAACTTCCGCACGCACAAGATAAAATCGATGTTTTGAAAAAGGCAACTGCTTACTACAAGCTGAACTCTAAAGCTGTAACCTTGACTGATCTTGGGTTTGAGGGAAATAAGTTTGTTCGAGTGTATGAGAGCTTAACTAAATACAACCATTCAATTTATCGAAAAGCTATTGAATTCCGAAAGAAAGGTTTCTTGCACACTGTGTTTACAAGACAAGGCAAAGTATACGTTAGACAAACTAATGATGAACAAAGAAAACCTCTATGTATAACAAGTGTGGCCTCTCTAGAAGTGCTTTGCTCATATAGTACTTCTACAAATAGTACCGTTGATGCTGATTCTGTTGATCAGATAATTGATAAGGAATCAGAGGAATTATTTTCACACGCTAAAGCTGCAAGTGTGGTTTCTGTTGCTTCTGATGCTGCTGAAAATGTGAATGAGCTGGTTGCTGTTGCTGTTGGCCCATCTGGATATAAAGGTGTTGTTGGGTGTAATGATGCTGCTGTTGATCTTGGTGATGATTCTGTTTGATGATGCTGTTGTTGTTGCTACGACGCCGACCGACGTATGAATAATTATTAAAACTTGTTTACTCTATTTTTGTAATATTGTTTTTTCTTGTTATTGCTCTCTTTTAAAATTGAATTGCTTGAGCAGGGTTAACTTTTTTTTGCAATATGATTTACAGAATATTTTTTTATAAGGGTTTC
Source organism: Sphaerophoria taeniata (assembly GCA_943590905.1). Classification (NCBI taxonomy): domain Eukaryota; kingdom Metazoa; phylum Arthropoda; class Insecta; order Diptera; family Syrphidae; genus Sphaerophoria; species Sphaerophoria taeniata. The sequence goes on along the minus strand of OX016541.1, from coordinate 79,488,710 downwards.
TTATTTGAATCACACTTAAAAAATTTTAAATTATTTATTTTATCTAGCTGTATTTATAAATTAATGGAATTCTCTTTTTCTTATATTTTCAATGAATGTCTTTCTTATTATTTTATTTTAGTGCAAATTGGGTCCTCTTTAAAGCTGGTGATGGTTCTTTTTAAGAATTTCTTTGTTAAAAATGGTTTTTGGTACAGATCCTGATAATGTAAGGAGTGTTCTAAATGTGATGTGTCGTGCGTTTGATGGCCTTAATGTTTGCTGTTTGAATGCTGAAAGTATACGAGCTAAATATTCAGTATTTTATCAAATGTTTAGCACCTCTATGGTGGATGTCATTATGGTATCGGAATCATGGCTGAGTGCTCATAATTCGAATGCTCTTGTTGCCTTACCTGGTTATAATTTGTTCAGGAATGACCGTAAAGACAGGGTTGGTGGTGGTGTGTGTTTATATGTGCGGGAGCATATTTCTGCTTCTGTAGTCTAGAGGTCAACTGCTGCTAATATTGAATTTATTTGTGTTGAAATTAAAAATGCAGTTGAAAAATGCTTACTAGTTTCTTTATATAGCCCACCAAACATGTTTAGAGAAGAAAATTTATTTGAACTAAAAGATACGTTATTGAAACTGGGCCCTAGGTACAGTGGCATTCTGATCGGAGGTGATTTTAATGTAAATATTTTACTTAACAATAGTACAACGAGACTACTAAACTATTTTTGTGATGTTATTGGACTGTCAGTTTTGAATTCCATCTGGCCCACTTGTTTTAAGTCTGATTCAAATCCTTCCTTACTGGACATGTTTTTGACAAGTTCTAAGAGGAGAATTTTAGGAAATGATCAAATAAGGCCTATATCTGATTTCATTCACGATTTTATATTCTGCTCTTATCAGTTTGAAGTAAATAGAACAAACTTGAATCGTACAATTAGTTATAGGTCGTATAATGGCTTCGACCATGAGAGTATACAAACGAGTTTTCTGAATTCAGAATTGAATGAAATTTATTTTTCATCAGATGTTAACTCTAAAGTTTCAATTTTTAATAATGTTGTTACCAGGCTGTATGATGAATATGTTCCAATTGTTACAAAAGAATTTAAGTTTAAAAAGTGTCCTTGGTTTAATGAAAACATAAAGGCTATGATTAGAGAAAGGGAACGTTTGTTCCGGAGGTTTAAAGGTAACAGAACAGAATATAATAGAAGACAATATAAAGTAGCTCGTAATAAAGTTATTTCTCTTATTCGTAACTCCAAGCGAGAATTTATTTCAGCGAAGCTTGATCCGTCTCTCGGCTCTAAGGACTTATGGAATAATTTGAAAAAACTTGGTGTTAAAGAAGACAAAAATGAAAACAAATGCCCTTTTAGCACAGATAATAAATTTATACAGATGTCTCATCCCTGCAGAAAAAAATGAAACATATTTTGCTCTTAACAGACAACGCCTTAACAGACAAGGAGCTTCTTGAAGCTTTTTTCCTTGCCTAAGTATCCATTTATGGGCAATGAGGCGAGCGAAAATAGATTTTTAATGCATTAAGTGAATGCGTTAAAGCTTTTGGAAAAAGCTTTTTTTTTTGTAGCTTTCAGTTTCATATATCATTTCTCGCCATAAGGGTGAGACATCTGTATAAATTTATTATCTGTGCTTTTAGTGCTCAATCTATGTCTCATGTTTTGATCCCCCCATTTTCTGGTTCATGTATTCCTCATGATTTGTTTAATGTTTCTGATGATGGAAATACCTTCTCATTTGTCTGTATTAGTCCTAATGAGTTATTTTGTGCAATCAAGTCAGTTAAATCAAACTCTATTGGTCCTGACGATATTTCTCCAAAGTTCTTAAAGCTTATACTCCCTTTCGTAGCTAGTCATCTTCTTCATGTAATTAATTTTTCTATTTATAGTGCCCAATTTCCTGATGCGTGGAAAAATGCTAATATAATACCAGTCCCTAAGAAACCCAATCCTTCTAATGCTTCTGATTTCAGGCCTATCAGTATATTATGTTTCTTGTGTAAAGTATTTGAAAAAATTATTCACGACCAAATCCAAGCCCATATAATTGAAAACAATTTGCTATCACAGTGGCAATCTGGGTTCCGCAGCAAACACAGCTGTGAGTCCGCGGTAGTTAAAGTTACTTCGGATTTTAGATTTGCTCTTGATTCAGATAAATTTGGTGTGATTGTATTACTTGATTTTTCCAAAGCGTTCGACCGTATTGATCATTCCATCCTTCTATCTAAACTTAAGGTGAAATATAATTTTTCTAGTACATCAATTAAGCTTATGAGTAACTATTTAATAAATCGAATTCAACGGATAAAAACGGATATGGGTATTTGTGATCCTATTATAATCAACACGGGTATACCACAAGGTTCAGTTTTGGGTCCGCTTTTATTTTCTTTGTTTATTAATGACCTTCCCTCTGTAATTAAAAACAGCCAAATTCATTTATATGCTGATGATGTTGTACTATACATCTTTCGTCCAATTGGTCTGATGGAGGATGGTATAGTAAGGTTAAATGAAGATCTAAGTAATGTTCTTACGTGGTCGAACAACAATTCAATGAAACTTAATCCAGCTAAATCTGTCGCCATGCTATGTTCTAGGGACGAGTTAAGCTTTGAAGAATTTCCCCCGATAATTCTTGACAATGAAAGAATAGTGTATGTAAATGATGTTAAATATCTTGGGTATAAAATAAATAGTAAGTTAAGCTGCTGTGGAGCAATCTCAGATACTATAAGGAAAATTTATTTTGGTCTGCGATCTTTAAGATCTTCCTCTGAGTTACTATCCTCTGACATGAAAAAATACCTCATTAAATCGTTGATTTTGCCATACTTTACATTTAATTGTTCAGTGTATCCGGTTCTTGATTGTCAATGTAAGCGTAAACTTTATGTTGCTTTTAATGATTGTGTTCGTTTTATTTATGGTATTCAGAGACATAATAGTGTATCCCATTTACATCACTCCCTGGTTGGTATGAGTTTCGAGAATTATTTGAGATATAGACTTATTCTAAGGTTTCAAAATGTCATCCACAATAGATGTCCTGCATATTTAAGTGAATCAGTCCAATTCGCCAATTCTCAGCGAGGATTGAAATTAATTTTACCGCGTTTTTCGCACATCATAGCTGAACGCTCCTTCTACGTTTCTGCAGTTCGTTTGTGGAATTTACTTCCAAACGAATTGCAGAATATAGCCTCACCTTTCGCTTTTAAGAGGAAACTATATTTGCACTACTCAAATTTATAAGAAAGAACATTTGTCTAGTTTTATATTACGAATTAAATTAATCTATTATCTATGCTCATATTGCTTAAAAATACTTTTTTATTCTTATTTTCTGTGCCTATTATATATCAAAATGTAAATTAAATAATCGAATTTATTACTGTAAAAATTTTAAATTGTGCGTATTCTAGATACTCTAAAAGATTTATGTCTTAATGTATCATAGTTATAACTTTAAATTTTATTGAATAAATTGAAATTGAAATTGAAATATTCCTCTTTGGGCCATATGGAGCAGGTAGTCGAGAGCAGTATGCCAACTCAGTGCTATTATATTCCGCACCATGCGGTTACCTCTAAGTTTCGCGTTGTTTTCAATGCATCGTTCCGGATGAACCTGGGAATCTCACTGAATGAAACTCAATTGGTAGGTCCAACAATTCAAGAATCTTTAATCAACATTGTGTTTCGTTTCCGTAGGTACCGTATAGCACTCAGCGCCGACATTGAGAAGATGTTCAGGCAAATATTAGTGACGCCAGTACACAGAGATTATCAAAGAATTCTTTGGCGAGAATCTGCCAATGAGGACATCAAGACTTATCGTTTGACCACTGTCACTTATGGTATGGCATGCAGTCCGTATTTAGCAGTACGAGCTCTTCACCAATGTGCGTATGACAATTTTAGCATGGTTGAGGACAGGAATCAGGCTATTTACGCTCGAGACACTATTTTGTCGTCATTTTATGTAGACAATTTCTTGGCTAGTTGTGATGACGTTGACACAGCAGTGACATTAGCAACGAACGTCGATATAATCCTTATGGCTGGACAATTTAAGTTACGCAAGTGGAACTCAAACAGTTCGGAGCTGTTGGCATAGATCCCTGGAAACGATTCTTTGAATGCAGAACTTGTCCTCAATTGCCCCACAGCGTCAGTGCTCGGTCTACGCTGGGACCCTATTCAAGATGAGTTATTCTTCAAGGTGACATTAAAGAACATTGACTCCGTGCCAACGAAGCGGATCGTTCTCAGCGAAGTTGCTCAGCTTTTTGACCCAACAGGGTTACTCGCGCCAATTGTGATCTCTGGTAAGATTTTTATTCAAAGATTATGGACTGCTGGTATATCCTGGGATGATGCTCTTCCACATGAGCTCCAGGATTCATGGTTTGACTTCCGGAATTACCTCTCTACGGTAAACAGAATTCGTGTTCCGCGCTGGCCTGGTATGACGAATGGAGAGATGACTGAGTTACATGGTTTCTGGGACGCTAAAGCAAAAGGCCTCTGCTGCTGTGATATACACTAAGACTTGGGGTGCAGATCAAATCTCTCGAATATCACTACTTACTGCCCGTATAAAGGTAGCTCCTACAAAGGGTGCAACAATTCCTCGCCTTGAGCTGTGTGCTGCTCATCTCCTAGCCGTTATGATGCAAGGTGTTCGGTCGGCATTGGGGCTTATGAGTTCTCCGTTCACTTTATAGTCAGATTCTCGCATTGTTTTATGTTGGCTACGGAAGGACTCAACCACTCTCAAGCCATACGTGGCCAATCGAGTTCGGGCAGTTCAGGATATCGCGCCATGGAGACACTGGAATCACGTTCGATCTGCGGAGAATCCAGCCGACTGTGCTAGTCGTGGAATGAGTGCATCTGGACTATTGACGTATCGACTTTGGTGGGACGGACCCGCATGGCTCACCGACTACAGAATCCTGCCCAATGTGGATAGTGAACAACAGTTACAACTTGAGGAGCTGCAGGCAGTTCATCCCGAACAAAAAATAACTTCTCTCGCTACAGTTTTGAGTTTTACCGACCTGACCACAAGGACGATTGATGGTTCTGTTATTAGCTTATGGGATAGATTCAGTAACCTTCTACAACTTCAACGCATAGTTGCACTTATTTTCCGATGGAGAAAGGAATGGCGACACAATCGGAAATCAGGGAGCATCATCAGTGCCCTCGAATTGAATAACGCATTAAAGGCTCTCATCCGTATGGACCAACAACGTGAGTTTTCTTCAGATATCCTACAAATTCAAAATGGATCCGACTTAAAACAGACCAGTCGTTTGCGGTCATTAAATCCATTTCTGGACGATGACGGACTTCTGCGGGTAGGTGGTTGCATCAACAGGGCTTTGGTTTCCCAAGATCATCGGTTTCCAATTATCTTACCGAAGGCAAGTACATAGGTTTGGCTTTTAATCAACAAGACACATATAGAAAAGCTTCATGGTGGACCTCAGCTTATGCTACAAACACTTCGAAGTCGATACTGGATCTTAAATGGAAGACAAGCAGTCAAAAGCTTCGTCCAAAGGTGCGTCATATGTCGTCGGCATAGGGGTGTCATTTTTAAACAACAGATGTCCTCTTTACCGAGACATAGAATCAATGCTTCTCGTCCGTTTTTGTCATCCGGCGTGGATTATTGTGGACCGTTTTCCGTACGAGTTGGAGCCAAGAGGTCACGGACAAAGGTAAAAACATATTTGTCTATTTTTGTTTGTATGGTTTCCAGGGCCGTACATATTGAAGTCGTGGACGACCTATCTTCCCATGCGTTTCTGGATGCCTTTACTCGATTTATAAGTCGTCAAGGACCTTGCCGAGATCTATTTAGTGACAATAGGACAGCATTTGTCGGAGCTAATCGTTTACTGAAGGAAGACATAGCAGCTTGGGAGAGTGAACAGAACAAGCAATCTTTATCTACCATTGGGACCAACTGGCATTTCATCACACCGGGTGCCCCACATCAGGGTGGGCTTTGGGAAGCGGCGGTGAAATCGGCCAAACACCATCTCGTTCGTTTGGTTGGAGGACAAGCTCTCTGGTACAGCCAATTACAAACTTTAGCAACAAGGATTGAAGCCTGTTTGAATTCGCGGCCGATCACACCATTATATGATGACCCGGATGATAAGCTTGCACTGACACCTGGAGATTTCCTGATCGGCGCCCCCCTACTTGCAGTACCTGAACCTACAGTCACTGAGATCCCAGTCAACAGAATAACCCATTGGCAGTGGTTACGACAGATACATCAGAACTTTTGGAAACGATGGAGTGAGGAGTATCTCTCAACTTTACAAACTCGGAGCAAATGGCAGCGGCGTTCATCCAACATTCAACTTGGTGATATTGTGCTCATTCGCAACGAAAATTTACCACCTACACACTGGCGTTTGGGCCGAGTAATAGAAGTCCACCCGGGCAGCGATGGTTTGATTCGGAATGTTACTTTGAAGACAGCAGGTGGTTCATGCACAAGAGCAGTTCAATATATATGTCGACTTTTGGATGCGGACGATTTCGAACCTGGTGGTTCAACCGGGCAGGATGTTCGGAATTCCACATCACCCAATTAAACACCAAGATGGCAACACCCTCCATGGGGTAAGCCTTGACGTGGCGGAGCGGCTTACGGTAACTACTAAGCATCGCATAGAGCGATGCGATCGCGAAACTTGTTTTCGCAGCAGGGCCTCCCATGGTCGACAGGTCGAAGCGGAGTAGGCTGTTACTACTAATTATCCCACAACGAAGGAGTGTTCCCACCAAGGCACTTCCCAAGAGGGACGGCAGCGGATGAATTTCTTTTTTGGAATCAACGGTGGCGTCCTCAGTTCCAGTTAGGTCGAACTACTTGGTGAACACCTTTACGGGCTACTTCGACATATTTGGAGCTCAGGTCGTAAAAGGAGCGGTTTTGCCGGCTCTGTACTTGGAGTCACATCAAGTACCTGGTACTCCAGGTTGGGGGTTGTACGTCGGGGTGACTTCCCGACTATGTAGAAAAAAGTTAATTGCGAAGCGACAACAGGCCTCGGAAACGGACGGATACACTAATGACGACCCAAGCAAACGTATAAAGGACAACGATTTTCGGATATGCACGTGGAATGTTAGGTCCCTTAATGGACCGCGTGCTGCCGAACAATTAGCGGAGACCCTCAACTGCTACAAAGCAGATATTACCGCTATCCAGGAAATGCGATGGAAGGGACCGGGCGAAAAGAAGATGAAAAATTGCGACATCTACTATGGGGATTGCTACCAGGAACAAAAACAGCGACTGTTTGGATGCGGATTCGTCGTGGGAAGCAGACTCAGGCAAAAAGTCTTGAGCTTCAAATGCGTAAGCGAACGCATCACGACGATCAGAATCAAGGCTAAATTCGGCAACATAAGCTTAATATGCGCGCATGCCCCCACAGAAGAGAAAAACGACGACACCAAAGACGAATTCTACGAGCTCCTCGACAAAACATATGAGCAATGTCCTAGCTATGACATGAAAATTGTCCTCGCAAAGCTGGGAAAAGAAGGCATCTTTGGAAGAACAGTCGGAAAGCACAGCCTGCACGACACCACTTCCGACAACGGATTCAGGCTGATCGATTTTGCTGCGGGGCGAAATGTTGTGGTAGCAAGCACCTGGTTCCCACATCTCAACATCCATAAAGGTACGTGGAGATCTCCTGATCAATCAACCGTCAACCAGATTGATCACATAGCTATCGACGGGAGGCACTTTTCCAGCATTCAAGATGTTCGAACTTTCCGAGGAGCCAACATCGACTCGGACCACTACCTCGTCGTAGCCAAGGTAGTGCCGCGAATATCCCGACAACGGCCAAAACAAAGAAATGCTGCAAGAAAATTCGACGTCGGACGGCTACAATCGCAAGAGATCGCCAGATCCTTCTCTGATCGAGTGTCAAGTAACCTCTTAAGGAGTCCTATGCTGCCAACATCAAGTATTGAAGACCAGTGGCAACATTGCCAGAATGCAGTTAGAGATGCCGCCTCTAATGTGCTGGATTTCACACAGCCGCCAAAACGAAACCCCTGGTTTGACGAAGAATGCAGGCAGGCCCATGCAGCCAAGCAGGAGGCATACAAAGCGGCGCTGCAAAGAAGGACAAGAGTTGCTCGCGAGCTCTACGAGCAAAAGAGGAGAGAAGAACGCCGGCTTCTAAGGAGAAAAAAGAGAGAGCATGAGAAGCGTCAGATCGAAGATGTTGAGAGAGCTAACAGCAGGAATGAAGTTCGGAAGTTTTATCGGAAGGTGAAACAGCTGGCTCAAGGTCATCGAGCAAGAACCGATGCCTGCAGAGATCAACAAGGGAACATCATAGTAGAACCGCAGTCAGTGCTGGAGATTTGGAAGACCACTTCTGTAGACTGTATAACGGCGACGACGAACAGAACCCCGCCATCAGACAGGAGCCTTTTATCATACACGATGACAGCCAACAATTCCGTGAACCCGACCTAGAAGAAGTGAAAACACCAATATCACGGCTGAAATCCAACAAAGCCGCTGGAGCAGATGGTCTAGCTGCCGAGCTGTTCAAAGCCGCAGGCGACGATCTAGATTGGAGCATGCACCAAATCATCTGTAAGATATAGTCGGAGGAATGCATGCCCGATGAATGGAACCTCAGCATTGTTTGCCCGATTCTGAAAAAGGGAGATGCTCTAAACTGCGCCAACTACAGAGGAATCAGTCTGCTTAACATCGCCTTCAAGATCCTCTCTACCGTAATATGTGAACGTCTGAAGCCTTTCGTTAACAATCTGATTGGTCCTTATCAATGTGGCTTCAGGCCAGGAAAGTCTACCATCGACCAAATTTTCACGTTGCGGCAGATCCTGGAAAAAACCTATGAACTCATAATCGATACCCACCACCTCTTAATCGATTTTAAGGCCGCGTATGACAGCATCTACAGAGACGAACTGTATAAAACTATGTCTAGTTTTGGCATCCCTGCCAAGCTCGTACGCTTGTGCAAAATGACAATGGAGAACTCACGCTGCTCCATCAAGGTTGGCAATGAGCTTACGGAATCATTCGACGTCAAAAAAGGATTCAGACAAGGCGATGCACTGTCGTGTGATTTCTTTAACATCGTTCTTGAGAAGATAGTCCAAAACTCCACCGTCAACACCAGAGGCACTGTCTTCTATAAATCTGTTCAACTTCTCGCGTACGCCGACGATATTGATATAATGGGAAGAACACAGCGTGATGTCAATGGCGCCTTTGTGAGAATTGAGATAGAAGCGGCTAAGATGGGTTTAGCGGTAAATGAGGGAAAAACGAAGTACATGCTGTCTTCGAGTAAGGACACCCAACATCGACGGCTCGGACAGAACGTCACAATAGACGCATACAACTTCGAGGTAGTTAAGGAGTTTGTCTACCTACCGCTGGCAATAACACCAGCGCTGAGATAAGACGAAGAATTACTCTTGCTAATCGCTGTTTCTTTGGGCTAAGAAAGCAACTGAGTGGCAAAGCCCTATCTCGAGCAACTAAGGTAAAACTGTACAACACCCTCATCATCCCTGTCCTGCTATATGGTGCAGAAGCATGGACCCTAACAAAATCGGATGAATGTGCCTTAGGCTGTTTCGAGAGGAAAATTCTTCGGGTCATCTTTGGCCCCGTGTGCATTGATGGGGAATGGAGAAGGAGATACAACAGCGAACTTTACGGGTTGTACAACGACGTGAACCTAGCCAGAAGGGTCAAGGTCCAGAGACTCAGATGGCTCGGTCATTAAGAGCGCATGGACACCAATGCTCCGGCCCGGAAAGCCTTCGACTCTATTCCCGAGGGACGCAGAAGGAGAGGAAGACCGCGACTCAGGTGGCGCACACAAGTGGAAGAGGACCTCAATCAACTTGGAGTGCAAAACTGGAGACAGCTAGCTAGGGACCGAGCTGACTGGCGGAGACTGTTGTTGAAGGCCCAAGTCCACACCGGACTGTAGCGCCACCTTAAGTAAGTAAGATGGCAACACCCTTTTCTTTAACTGAACGAATGTCAAATGTGACAGTGACATCAAATTTCTGCACGTGGCAAATATCTACTGTCATTTATGTAAAATGCTAATTTCTTTCTCTTTAATAAATCAACCATCGAACAAAGAAGTTGTCTCTGGTCTTTCTTTTTTATTGATAACACAAGTATTTACTTGAAGTTTATGCATACGAAAAAAAGGAAATACTATCAAAATTGACTAGTAAAAGCATTTAGTACCGTTTATGCATATGGCTCAGTATATCTCTTAAATCGGACTTGATTGAGCTAAGTTTTAATTCAATTTAAGAATGCCCAAGAGCCTTAAAAAATAAGTTGAAAAAATTCCCTAGCAGTGTAAGATGCATTATTTCAAATAAAAATAAATAAAATCAATAAAGTGGAGCGACAGCTCTTGAAGAGCCAAGGCCTAAGTGGCTTACTCTCATCAACAACTCTCTGAGTGCGTGTGAAGAATTGATTCCGAACGACAAAGTTGAGAAGCACTATTTTCATGACAGATTGATACACTATTGCAAATACTTATAAATAATAAAAAGTAGTTTCTCAAGTTTTTTTTTCAATTTAAAAAATGAGAGTTCCTTTAACACATGAGTTGTTTTTGTTTTTTTGAGCTCAGCTTCAAAGTCAGAACACTAAAAACCTTCGTCGGAAAACAGACGTCTGTAATTTCCAATTCCTGTTGTTACAATTTTTCCACACAAACGATTTTGCAAACCGACCCGACTTAGAATTTTTTTTATTATTCGATATTGGATTTCCGATCCAATATCGAAAACGATTCAAAATAACTTTTTAAATTTATTAAACAAAACAAAACGAAATGCACACAACCGATGTGCCGCGAAATGGAAATTTAATGTCAAGCAAAAGAGAAATGTCAGGTCGTATGACGTTTTGTGATGGAAGAATCCAACAAGGCAGCAATACAAGTGCTGCCACACCGGTAGCTCAATTAAGGGGGTGGGTTTAGTAAAATAATTTTTTGATCGAGGTGATCGAATAAAATTGATATCAAATGATATCGAAATTAATTAGAAATTAAGTACAGGGGCGTACTTATTTCTTGAAGTGGGCGCCAGGAAACTTTTTTAATGGAAGTTTACCAAAACCAAGGATGATAGAAAACCTGAAAATATCTTCAAAATTATTAATGAAAGAATACAGTTAAGTTAAGTTAAATAGATTTATTGCCTGGAAAACCGTGTCTGTCGCCTGGATTAAAAACCAAGATCTTTTCGACAGAAGAAAAAGAAAAAGGTAACAATAGAACTTTCTGAGACTGACAGAGGGTCAATTCTCGAAAGTTTTAAGGTGATTAACGCAAGCAAAAGTAAATCAAGACAGATTTTGTGTCCAGGGACACGAAAAGTGAGACTACACAAGGCAGAAACTAAAAGACCAAAACCAATCTACTAAATAAACCAACAAAATACTTAGCTCTTCTTTTCTTAATTTTCCAATTCCGAAATGAAATGTCTCCTCCTCTTCAAAAAAAGTTAAAAATTTTCTCCCCAAAATCTTTATCGTAAAATTTCCAAAATGGCTTCTCCAATTTTCTATCACACGTCTACACGTTTTCAGATCCTTTCTCAAAGAGACCGACAAAACTCGCAAAAACATGGTGGCTGAAGCTTTTCCGGTCACTTGGCCCTAAGGCCTACCCACTCTGACCTTTAGCGTGGTGAAGTTCTGTCTCGGTCCTGCACTTTCCTCCGTCCATAAGACTGGGGTGTGCGACAGAGAAACCATGAAGCATTCATCGCACGCGGTCTCGTTCGAAGAGTGATACGATCACTCCGCAACCAATGGAAGAAGTCAGCCCCCATACGAGTGGAGAGAATTCGAGAAGCTTTACCGAGCAATTAGATTAGTCAATTTATGAGGACACATTTTTAGCCGAATTGAAAATTTAAGAAATCGGTTCGGTTGTGTTCCGGTGAACGATCTCAAAGTCAAATTGTTGAAGCCTAATGGCCCAGCGAGCCAACCTACCCTGCGGATCCTTTAGATTGCTTAGCCATATTAAGGAGTAATGATCGGTCACGACAGTAAATCGAACTCCTTCGAGATACGGTCGCAACTTCTCAATAGCCCAAAGTACAGCCAAGCATTCCTTCTCTGTTGTGCTATAGTTTCTCTCGTTTCTATTCAAAGACCTACTAAGGTAACAGACAACCTTCTCCCCCTCCTCAAAGTTCTGCGAAAGAACTGCACCGATGCCGTAATCTGACGCGTCTGTTTGAACGACAAAGGGTCGTTTGAAATCTGGACAAGTGAGTATAGGTGCTGTCACCAAACACTCCTTTGCCTTCCTAAAGCTATCCTCACATTCTGTTGTCCAATTGAACTTCCTATTCTTCTTTAACAAATCTGACAGTGGCCGAAGTAATTCAGCGAAGTTCGGTACAAAACGACGGTACCAAGAAACTGTCCCTATAAAACTCCTAACTTCTTTAACATTCCTCGGTGCTGGAATCCTAACCATACTTTCTACTTTTTCGGGATCGACATGCAACCCATTCCGATCCACGATGTACCCTAAAAACTTTAGCGAGGGCATGCAGAAGTTGCATTTCTCCCTGCTGACCTTAAGTCCTGCATCACACAACCGTTTCATCACCTCACTCAGAACTTCGAGATGTTTCTCAAAAGATTCAGAGATAATGATGATGTCGTCTAAATAGACGAAAACGAAAGGCTCAAGATCGGCACCCAAAACCGTGTCGATAAATCTCTGCCAAGTCGCCGGTGAGTTGTGAAGACCGAAAGGCATCCTCCTAAACTGAAATAATCCCCGCCCAGGTACCGTAAAGGCAGTATAAGGCTTAGATTCTTCTTCCATAGGTATCTGCCAGTAAGCTGACTTGATATCTAGGGAAGACAAAAATCTAGCACCACGAAGCCTATCCAAAATTGAACTAATATACGGTAAGGGATACGCATCCCTATCCGTATTCCTATTCAGCTTCCTATAATCCACACAGAATCTATAGGAGCCATCTTTCTTTTTAACTAAAAGTATTGGAGATGACCATGCACTTGTCGATCTCTCAATAACTCCTGCCTCTAACATCTCGTTAAGTTCCCTATCTATATGCTCCTGCATTGCCGGGGAGACCGAATAATACCGTTGTTTTATCGGTTCCGCCGACGTCCTAATTTTGTGCTCAACTAGTGTTGTGCACCCTAAGCCCTCAGGCATTTTCCTAAAAGATTCCTCTACTAATGACTCTAAAGTCCGTATTTCCCTATCACTCAACTCTGATCTTTCCATAAGAGAATGTATCGAAACAGCACTAGCCTGTTCGGAGAAAGTCCACTCACGTGACCTAAGATCCGGGACAATACCCGACAGCGCCCAAAAATCTGCGCCCAAAATCACGGTATGTGGCAGAGTTGGTATGACTAAACAATCAACAAGGATTGCCCTATCCTCAACTACAACCGGAAGAGAGATTGCTCCTAACACTTCGACACTTGACCCATCTGCCAAACACACGCAGTGTATAGTGTCCTTCTTCAAAGTAAGCCCTAAATTACTAAGTATTTTCCAAGAGTCCCTACCTATTATGGTTCTAGAAGCTCCTGAATCTAATAAACCTAAAAAGCTAGAACCATAAATGCTAACTTTCAAAAATGGTCTCCTATCCCTACCGTTTGCCTCCAAAGTAAATCCTAAATGAACCCTACTAACCAGCTGGTTTCCAGCAGGCGAAACCCCTAACGTCTTCGAACTTCTCGCCCTGCTGCCGCAGAAGTCCGATTCCCATTTCCCGCACAATTCCTACAATCTGGTCTTTTGACCCCTAACGCCCCACAACCATAGCAACGCCTGGGAGCGGAACACCTATCTGCATAATGGCCTGTTCCATTGCAGTTGAAACACCTAATATTTGACGTGGGACGAGGTTGGTTTGATGATTGGGCCTGACGAGAGGTTCCGTTGTTCTCCGCAACAACCGAAACCGAAGGAATATCAACACCTACGTATGCTAGATCCGGTTCTAGCAACGACCTATTCTGCCTAACACTTGGTGGTGGAACATACGCATCCACGTTGGCCCTAACTGCCTCTAAGCTCCTACCTAATGCTACCAGATCAGACACACAAGTTGGTTTCGCCAAACCAAGCTGCGTTTGGTAAAAGGGTGTCAGATTCCTCTGAATCATCGACAGCCTTCTACCTTCCGAAATGGGCTCTGTCAACCTACCAAACAAATTCTGCATCGTCGCGACATAGACGCCGATGGATTCATCCTTGCCTTGTGTCCGGCGCCTAATCTCTTCCAAAAGTTGATCATCATAGTTCGGTGGTAAGAACTCGAGTTTCAACTCTTTCACGAGTTCCTGCCACGAACCGATCGAAACCCTAACGGCCCTAAACCAAATCAGAGCTTTCCCTACAAAAAGTTCTACCGCTGACCTAAATAGTTGGGTTTCCGAAACCCCCCTAGCCTGTCGCATTTCTTCAACCCTCTCTAGGAATGCGTTCACTGAGGCACCACAGCGCTCTCCAGTAAACTTAACATCCCATTTTGCGATGTTGTGCAACCGGTCCGATTCCACAAAAATCCTTTCTCCGTTGGAACTATCCCTACCAACGATGTTGATCCTATCTGCCTCTCCTACGCGTGTCGATGAACCGGCAGCAGTCCTCATCGATCCGCTCTGATTTGCTGAGTCATCTGAACGCTGACTCTCGTTTTCTTTGTCCCTAGAACTCTTTTCTTTCCTATTATCTTCCTCTCCCTCATCATCTCTATCTAGTGCTGACATAGCCACTACTACCTTATTCTTCAAGAAAAGTTTGGCTTTATCCTGGCCTTCGTTTTCGGGAATGCTCCTATCTAACCTACGTAAACACCATTCTATCTTCGTTAAAATCTTTAAGTAATCAACCGAAGTTTCCGACTTCGGTGGATTTTCTAAAAGTTTCCCTATTTCTATCAGTTTCTTTTCAACTGCAACCGCATCCTGTTCGAAAGTGAAAGGATACGATTCAGCCACAAAAGAACTCCTACGCTCTAATTTCAAAGTTGCCCTAAGCGTTTTTCGCATCTCCTCTACTGTCCCTACTACTAAACCGCGGCACTCTATTTCATAAGTTAGCTCGTCCTGAGATAACCTGTTTATTTGACTAACGTCCATATTAAAAAGATTTAAAAAAGTATATAAATTCTCAAATTCAGAAAAAAAGAGAGAAAAAAAAAACGGAACACCCTGTTGTTTAAACTAATAAATTTGATTGAAATTAGAAACACTACAAAATCTGGAATTAAATTAATAAAGAAGATGTCTCAAAATACTAAAATTTATAAAATTTAGAAATGGTAACTAAATAATAATTTAATAATATAAGTGGCAACCCTGCCAATGCAGTTGCAACTTCTAATAAAATAAAATTTAGATATCAAATCGTACAATAAAAACAAAAAAAACTTTTTTTTTTTAAACAAAATTTTAAAAGATTACAGGAGTTGACAAAGTGGCAACCCTGGTAACGCAATTTGAAATAATATCCAAATAAATACTAATAACTTTGTATATCTATATTATAGTAGTTTCATCCTAGAGAAACGACGACAGCGACGCGTGTTTTACCAACCAGAACTATTTATGTCGGTACTATAGTTCCCATGAATAACTGCCAGCGCCATCGACGAGAAAAGTTTCCAACTTAAAATTCTCGACGATGAAAATACTATTAGGTGTATATACAAAGCTAATAAGATTAAATGCAACCCAATGTGAAAGTTAGAGTGAGACAGCAATATTTCGCTGCTCACAAAATGGTCGACGAACTAATTAAATTTCAAGAAAAAAAAAACTAAAATTGAAATTATATCTCGCTATTATGTATGTAGAGATTTCCTACCAACAAAACCCGGTGAAACCAATAGGTTGCAATCACAAAAAGAAAAGAATAAAAAGACTCACTTTGATTTTCACAGCAAATCACAAAAATATACACCCCACTTGTCACTTGTCAATCCTTTAATTTTCAAGGTTATTTCCTTAGGGCTCTTGTGCCCATCAATTGCTCGAAACTTTACCTAGATAAAGAAAAACAACACTAAGTAAAAAGGCTCTCCACAAAGATTACAAAATAAATAAATAAAAATGTCACTATCACCGAAATCGCCGAAATACTTCACAATTGAGAGGAAAATTTTGAGGTTATCCACCAAACGTATTATGCCTCTTGTATACACCTTTGAAGGAACACACGATTCACCTAAAGAATTAGAAAAAAAAAACACCAAGTAAATATATCTTTTAAAAGAGGTTTTCTGATTAATATTCACTTCCCTAAAAACACAGAACAAGACACAAAAGTAACAAAACAACGAACGAAGATGAAACAAGCCCCACGTTGGGCGCCAATTGTTACAATTTTTCCACACAAACGATTTTGCAAACCGACCCGACTTAGAATTTTTTTTATTATTCGATATTGGATTTCCGATCCAATATCGAAAACGATTCAAAATAACTTTTTAAATTTATTAAACAAAACAAAACGAAATGCACACAACCGATGTGCCGCGAAATGGAAATTTAATGTCAAGCAAAAGAGAAATGTCAGGTCGTATGACGTTTTGTGATGGAAGAATCCAACAAGGCAGCAATACAAGTGCTGCCACACCGGTAGCTCAATTAAGGGGGTGGGTTTAGTAAAATAATTTTTTGATCGAGGTGATCGAATAAAATTGATATCAAATGATATCGAAATTAATTAGAAATTAAGTACAGGGGCGTACTTATTTCTTGAAGTGGGCGCCAGGAAACTTTTTTAATGGAAGTTTACCAAAACCAAGGATGATAGAAAACCTGAAAATATCTTCAAAATTATTAATGAAAGAATACAGTTAAGTTAAGTTAAATAGATTTATTGCCTGGAAAACCGTGGCTGTCGCCTGGATTAAAAACCAAGATCTTTTCGACAGAAGAAAAAGAAAAAGGTAACAATAGAACTTTCTGAGACTGACAGAGGGTCAATTCTCGAAAGTTTTAAGGTGATTAACGCAAGCAAAAGTAAATCAAGACAGATTTTGTGTCCAGGGACACGAAAAGTGAGACTACACAAGGCAGAAACTAAAAGACCAAAACCAATCTACTAAATAAACCAACAAAATACTTAGCTCTTCTTTTCTTAATTTTCCAATTCCGAAATGAAATGTCTCCTCCTCTTCAAAAAAAGTTAAAAATTTTCTCCCCAAAATCTTTATCGTAAAATTTCCAAAATGGCTTCTCCAATTTTCTATCACACGTCTACACGTTTTCAGATCCTTTCTCAAAGAGACCGACAAAACTCGCAAAAACATGGTGGCTGAAGCTTTTCCGGTCACTTGGCCCTAAGGCCTACCCACTCTGACCTTTAGCGTGGTGAAGTTCTGTCTCGGTCCTGCACTTTCCTCCGTCCATAAGACTGGGGTGTGCGACAGAGAAACCATGAAGCATTCATCGCACGCGGTCTCGTTCGAAGAGTGATACGATCACTCCGCAACCAATGGAAGAAGTCAGCCCCCATACGAGTGGAGAGAATTCGAGAAGCTTTACCGAGCAATTAGATTAGTCAATTTATGAGGACACATTTTTAGCCGAATTGAAAATTTAAGAAATCGGTTCGGTTGTGTTAAATTTACAACTCGGACCACAATCATGAAAATATTAAAAAGAACTTGGCCTTGTATAATCTTCCTAACGTGTTTGGAACTATTTATGTTGGGCACTCGGCCATACTAATTTTTTTTATGTTGGCGTGATAACAATTCACGCATCGTTGGGCATGGGTTATTTCTTCATGCCTTTTCCACTCAACCCAAGGATAAGTCTATCGTATCTGTGGACCGCCCGTCGCACAATTCGTTGGTGTGGACCTCCTGTCGCACACTTGTATTGAGGAAACCTGTGAAATTACGTTCCTAAAATGCTAGAAGAGCAGGTCACTGGCTGATGGCCCAGGTTTCAACTGAACTCTTCGAGAATCTCAGGTTCGCAAAAGGAAATTATTAGTTCCGGGAAAGATGAAACTTGTTGTGGTAAATTTTACCGCAACACTGTTCATGTGTTGGTTAGCTGTCTTCGATTTTTATTTTTGCGCCGAAAAACAAAAATGAAAAATATTGTTTAGAGTGTCGCTTTTCACCAATTTCCATTTCTTATTCTTACTTTTGGATTTTAAACCAGAAAGACTGTTTGTTTCAGTTTCCAATTCTCTTTTTCATCAGTGATAATTTGTAATAAAATTTGGTGACAAAAAAAAAAAAACAAGCGCCTTAAAAAACAATATGATAAATTAAAATTTTAAATTTTGTTTTCTAAATTTGAAAATATTTGTGAATGTGTTTTTTTGTTTTTTTAACCAAGGTTTTTAGGTTTTTGACGGATTCAAGCAAAAAAGACGTGCACCAGCACCTTTTCTCTTTAGCCAACACTTAAAATAGGCAAAGCAAATTGAATTTACGTTTGTTTTCGGGTCAATTATTTCGGTTAAAAATTCAAAATGCAAAAATCATTTATTATTAACTTTGCTTCGTTCATAAAATCTTAGGCTTGAGAGTTTGCAGAACATATTGAATTTAAATTATATTCCTCCAATTAAATAATATTGACCCATTTCCTTAAAAAAGATATAAAAACAGACAAATTAAATTCAATATGATTCATATGACGTAAGTGTACGATAAAATTCTTATTATACTACAGTTTTGCCGTTTAATGTTGCATCAAACTAAAATTATTGTTGATGTTAAACTGACTGCAATGTCCCATTTGCATTACACAGACATTCACTGATCCGCGCAAGGGACAAATAATGGCAGCACGTGGACTTGTGACATTTTTATCGGCCTCTCTTTTTTTATTAAGCAATTTCTGTGCCAAAAAATGTGTGTGTAACTTAATAAGGCCTGCAGATGGTGAAGCTTTTCGAGAGCCCAAGGGCCTCCCTCTCAAAAGGTTTGCTGTTAAATTAACTCCATAAAATTCAGACAGAATTCTTTTTGTGGGAAGGCTCAGGTTTGAATATGTTAAAAAAAAAAAAAAACTTGTATACTAATAAAAAGTCAGAGTAGAGTTGAAATGTTGAAATATTTTTTTACATCTGGCTTATCCCTTTATGTTATTAGGTACTGGGTATAATATGTACAATGTACATTGTACATTCACCACTTTTATGGTGTTACAATTATTAGGCCTTAAAAAGCATAAACAAAACAAAAAGTATTTTTATGTTGTTTTGCTTTTGTGGAGAATGCAAAATAGAACAAACGTGCTGATCGACGCATTCATTGAGGTTCAAAGCAATTGTGACCTTAATAAACGGTCAAAGCAATGCTTTGGATTCTCGATGAAGCAATTCGAAGCGTCATCAGAAAGTTTGTCAACACGACGAACGTTGAACCCAAAGCAACAGGTGTGAAGTGCGGAAATGCATTTTAACATGACGACATCAATATGAAAATGAGGTGAGTTGTACGAATGTTCTAATATTCGCGTCACTATAGACAGAACTTAAACTATAATTCACTTCAATTCATTTTAAATGTCAATTAGTTCATTTATTTGTATCTTGCAATACGTTCCACAAAACGTCACTTTTAACCTTAATGTACTTACAATGTCAAATTATCGAAAAATTACTGGTACTAATGTAAATTACGAGTGTACAACTCAAATTGAAACTTTTATACGAAAATTAAACCAAATTGTTAACAATTCTATCGAAATTACGTTTTTCATTTATTTTGAATATCTGAGCTTTTCTAATAGTTTTCGAAACTATCTAGTCGACACATTTTGGCTGCAAGTTTCATCCGAAGAAACCACAAAACGTTCAATGTTGTCGACCATCGCCAAGTTCTTTGACCCACTCGGTTGGATATCACCTTGCGTCATCACGGCGAAATTAATGGTGCAGCGTCGTGGGAGCACGGCTGCGATTGGGATGATCCTATTTCAATTGCCTTGAAGACGAATTGGGAAGCTTTTCAACGAGAACTTCCTCTCATAGAACAACTCCGAATTCCAAGATGGATCCACAGAAGTCCGATTAGCACGAATTGAAGAAATACATGGTGGTTCCGACGGACTTGAACGCATTGTCACGCTTTGCACCAGGTCGGGTCGGTTCAAACGACCGATTTCTAAAACTGGCCTGCTACCGTCGAATAAAACTATCGAGCAAACAAGCTTAATTTAATAAAATAAAATCGCATTTGTTTTCTTCGAAATTGCAACATCAACCAAAACCTGCAACCAAAGATAACAAAACAAGTCAACGCTCCACATAACAATAAAACAACAACTTCTGTTCCACAGAATTAAATTTATTTCAGTAATTTATCATAAAATGTAACAATATTTAAACTTAATCCTAATTAATCGAATTGTCGTCTAGCATTCAAAGAGAGTGGTTGTGTCAGTGCTTTGTCCGCGTAGTTTGTTTTTCTATGTCCCGTCCTTGTTCCTAAGTCCACCCCGCGCGTGATTAAAACTCGCAACAACAAAAAAACAATAACATAAATACAACTAAAACCGCACCCAAAAATATAATTAATTACAAATCAACAACACCAATTAAATAAAATCAAAAACAGAGCATCAATCCAATACAAAAAAAATTAATACATAAAATCAACCAGTTCAATAACGGAAAAAAGCACACACAAAAAAAAGGCATAGAAATACCTACTGCCACAAGAGCACAGTGAGTGATCATCACATTCTCTTTTTTTTTATGGCTTAACAGTTGCATGGCTTACCATATGCATTACATTGCATTGAGTTTTTTTTTGCTCATACAATGTAATGTATGCATATGATATGTTGTCAACAACAGATGAATAAAGTTTTGCTGTTTAAATTCCAGGGTCGGATCGATTCACGCTGCTGTTAAGGCATAACACTAACAGTGGCGCTGAATCGTAAAGAATTCCTTCAATTTAATTCAGTAACTCTTTTAGATCTCGTTTGTTTTGGTTTTTATTATTTTTCGTTTACTTGCAATGATTGGCAATTTCAGGGTAGACTACTGTAACGTTCGTGGGCTACGTACGAATTTTCTTGCTACATACATCCACACTGTGACTAACAGGCCAGCTGTTTTGGCGCTGAGTGAAACCCAAGTAGGTGAGAATTCCGATCCTACTGAATTTCTCATTCATGGGTATAGCTTAGTGCCTTTATTCCTTTCCCACCATGGTCTCGCCGTTTACATTAGGAGTGATGTTGCGAATCAATTCTTACCACAGTATGGACGTTGCTCTAACCCTTTTTTCAATTTTATGTGGTTTAAGTTTTCCATAAATAAGCACATCATTCACTATTGCTTTCTTTATCGAAGCCCAAACCTCGACAGAGTTTCAACTTCCCATGAATTCGATGCTCTGTCTGACTCCATCCAAAGAATTGTTTCCCTGTACCCTCACACTGAAATCGTTATTACGGGCGATTTCAATGTCCACAATTCTTCGTGGCTTCTCCATTCGGGCCCGACAACACCCGATGGTATGTGTGCTGAGATCTTTGCTGAGTTCAACCACCTTACTCAGCTGGTCACCGAGCCGACCCGAATATCGGACATTGATGGCCAAGCTGAAAATAGTGATGGGCATAATCGAATGATTTCAATAATCGAGAAAATAGTATTCGAATGATTTGAATAATCGAATGATCATTCGAATGATCATTCGAATTACGAAATCCAATGAAAATGGTGAAAAATTTAAAGTTTACAGTGCACAATGAGCTATTTTACAGGTATAATAATATTGACGGTCATTTTTCAATAGACCTGCCTTAGAAAATACCCTCTCAGATGGTAGGTACCGACCTGGGTTTATTGTTCAATTTCATTTTAGAAACATTTTTAAAAATAGCCTGTTATTCTTCTTAGCTATAAACAATGTTCCGTATTCATTTTTTAAACACTAATTCGCAAAAATTTCTACCAATCATGTACATATATAAAAAAAAGCAAAGAATCTCCAAATACAAATTTTTGTTTGCCTTTAAAAAAGTAACCAAAAATCATAAACAAAATTCCATTGCAAAGATTTGCAAATTTAACGAGAAATAAAATCGTCATTCGAATTAAAACTTAAAATATATGTATTCGATTTGTTTTTATGCGAATATTAATAATCGATTCTTTTCATTCGAGTACTATTTTCATTCTATTACTATTTTCATTCAATTACTATTTTCATTCGAGTACTATTTTTATTCGATTACTATTTTCATTCAATTACTATTTTCATTCGAGTACTATTTTCATTCGAGTACTATTTTCATTCGAATGATTTTTCATTCGATTATTAATAATCGATTATTCATTCGAATGATTTTTCATTCGAATACTAATAATCGATTATTTGCATTCGAATGATAATAATGGTCATTCGACTACTAATAATCGTCATTCGATTTTTTTTTCATTTGAGATTTTAATTTTGAAGAGTAGTAGTTGTATCTTAAGGTGGCGCTACAGTCCGGGGTGGACTTGGGCCTCAACCAACAAACCTCTCCAGCCAGCTCGGTCCCTAGCTCGCTGTCTCCAGTTTCGCACGCCGAGTTGGTTGAGGTCGTGTTCAACTTGCGCGCGCCACCTGAGCCTTGGTCTTCCTCTACTGCGTCTTCCCTCTGGGGTGGATTCGAAGACTTTACGGGCCGGAGTATTGGTGTCCATCCTCTCCACGTGACCGAGCCATCTGAGTCTTTGGACCTTGTAGTTGTATCAGGGTTTGAGAAATCATTCGAATGATTTCAATAATCGAATGATCTCGAATGATTGCCATTATCGATTATAATTGATTATATCATTCGAATGATCCCATCACTACTGAAAACACTCTTGACTTGTTCCTTACTTCTGACCCTGATAGTATCATAGTATCATATCTGCAAATTTCTCGTGTCAAAAAAATCCAGTTAATGAAAGAGCTCCGAAGAGAACCGTATGGCAGTACGAGAAAGCCAACTGGGACGGTATCAACAACTTCTTCCGGATCTTTAACTGGTCACTATGCTTCCTCGATAGTGACGTAGACTCCAGCGCAGATATGATTACTAACATGATTATTTTGGGAATGAAAACTTTTATCCCGAATAGGGTTAAAAGCATCAAACCCAAGGAAAAGTCATGGTTTGATTCAAGCTGTAAAGAGGTTATCAGTGAAAAAGAAGTAAAGTTCCGGTGTTATAGAGCCAACCCAACTGAGGAAAACCGGAACAAATTTAAACAAGCCAGGAGTGCCTGTAATGCCCATTTTCGACGGACAAAGTTTTTACATGACCAAAAATTAAGGCAAAAAATACTGCAATGTCCCAAAGGCAGTAAGAATTTTTGGTCATTTGTTAAAAATATGAAGAATTCTTCTTCTTCCTCGGTCCCTACGCTCGTTGACAATGACACTTCAGTTGTTAGCTCTCACGCGAAAGCTAACCTTTTTGCTAGGCAGTTCGCCGCCAACTCTTCGCTGCCTGAAAGTGTCATGACTCCTCCAGCTCTTGAGCGCGTCAATGATTCCATGGGACAAATCTTCTTCCGCACTCGCGCTGTGGCGAGAGTCCTAAGGGATCTCAACATACATAAATCCGCTGGTCCGGATGGTATCCCCGCTGTTGTTCTGAAGAGGTGTTCTTCCACGCTGGCAAAACCCTTGCGTAAGCTTTTCCATCTATCCTATTCTTCTGGGCTCGTTCCGAGCAGTTGGAAAACAGCATTTGTCCAGCCAATCCCAAAAAAAGGCGAATCTTCTTCTCCCTCCAATTACCGACCGATTGCACTTACGTCCCTTCTTTCTAAGGTCATGGAAACGCTGATAAATTATCAGCTCAAGAAATATCTCGAAGACCGAAAGCTTCTTAATGACCAGCAGTACGGCTTTCGCAGCAACAGGTCCACTGGTGATCTGATGGTTTATCTCACCGAACAGTGGAACAAATCTTTACATCGTTTTGGAGAAAGTAAGATTGTTGCACTTGATATTTCAAAGGCATTTGATAAAGTCTGGCATCTTGCTCTCTTATCGAAAATGCGTGCCTTCGGTATCGATGAATCCCTCCTTCGTTGGATTAGAAATTTTCTTTCAAACCGTTCTATACAAGTCGTATTGGACGGGTTCAAGTCTGAAACCCACAAAATAAATGCTGGCGTGCCCCAGGGCTCCGTTTTGTCTCCGACCCTCTTCCTCATTTTCATTAATGATCTCTTGTCTGTTACTTCTAATCCAATTCATTGTTTCGCTGACGATAGTACCCTTAGCTTTTCATATTCGTTTCCAGACTCACACCCCTCCTCTTCGGATGTGGAACTGGAGCGGCAAAATATGATAAGCTCATTAAACTCTGACTTAAACAGCATTGTACAATGGGGAATACAAAATCGCGTAGAGTTTAATGCTTCGAAAACTCAATGCTGTCTTGTATCGTCGAAGCGAGACATACCCCCCCTGCCACTATCTATGAGTGGCACTTGCATCAACGAAACGGAACATCTCGAGATTCTCGGTATGTGCATCACTGACCACCTCTTGTGGAACGAGCACATTTGCGATGTCGCCAAAAATGCCGCAAGATGTTTGGGTTTCCTAAGAAGGTGCAAGAAATTTTTCTCCCCGTCTGATCTGGCTATTATCTATAAGACTTATATTCGTCCAAAACTTGAGTATAATTCCCATCTCTGGGCTGGTGCTCCAGCTACATATATAAGCCTCTTGGATGGTATTCAAAAAAGAGCTATAAAAATGATTGGTGTGAGAGACATCACTAATACATTCACGTCATTGGAACACCGTCGTAACGTCTCATGTCTCTCTTTGTTCTACCGTTACTTCAATGGTAATTGCTCTAGTGAAATAGCCAGTTGCATTCCTCCCCTTAAGATATTCAACCGTAATACCCGCGCCTCCAGGAATGCCCATCAGTTTACCCTCGAGCCCAACTTCGGACGTACTGTTAAGTATAGAGAATCGTTCTTTAGCCGTACTACGCGAATGTGGAACTCCCTTCCACGCTCTGTCTTTCCCAGTCATTGCAATGTGGATGAATTCAAAACCAATGTACACCGACACTTACTTTCAAAACCTTTTCAAAATTCTTAATGCGCTCACTGTGTCTCTGGCATAACAAGGGTATAAAAAGCCCCTTTAGTGTGCGCAAATTAAAAAAAAAAAAAAAAAAAAAAAAAAAAAAAAAAAAAAAAAAAAAAAAATCACACATAATGCTTCGACAATCACATTTATTTACAAAATAATTCACAATTTTAAGTTAAACAAATTGTTAATAAAAGAATTTGAATTAACACAATTCACTAAAATGTAAACAAATCACTTTAATGTTGAATCACCATCATCGTGTCAAACAATCCACAGCCCAAACTTCAGAAATTGAGTCCACAGTTCATCATCAGCGCATCAAACGTCAAAATAAAGTCATAAACCATATTTAACAACAAATAAAATAATTCACCGAATTAATAAATAAAATGTCTTCATTTGCTACGCAAAACACAAGAAAATAAAAACAAAGTCAAAATAAACAATTCCACGAATTCATCAAGTAATTAAAATTCACACACTTGCACAAAGTTACAAAATAATGCACTCAATTAAAACACAATTTTATAATTCATCACACTATATTCCAAGATTTAAAATATAAACAGTCACTCGACTCAAAATAATAAACTTATGCGCGAAAGCATGCGACCGATGCGCGACACCGTCGTCGTCGTCCAAACACCAAACATAAACACAGTCACTCGACTCGACAAATTAAAAAAAAATAATATATGTTTAGACCGATACACGTCGCCTTACGTTTAAAATTATTAACACATTTTCTTAACTAGAAATCAAAATCATAATTACACTATGTACTCACATAAAAAAAAAAACAGTTAACGATTCCATAAACCGTGCATACGCCGCGACAACCGAAATTATTAATGCACATATACATACATATATACGTATCAATGCAAATGCAAATCACAAACTTACATAATATGTATATACATATAAAATGAACACTTAAAACTAAATAAAATTTACAAAACTTAGGTAAAACTAAATTGAATTAAAGATTGAATAAGCACTCACCCGGTACAATCAATAGAGCTGCAGCTGCAGTCAAATAAAAAAAAAACAACAACCAACCTGCATACACCAGGGGCGAACGCAGGTAGGGGTTTTGGGGGTTAAAACCCCCCCCCCCCCCTCCGAAATATGAGAATTTGCGCAGTTAAAAAATAGATATCCATTACTGTTCAAAAGAAAAAAAAATACAGAAATGGTACAAAATAAGTTTCCATTTCAAATTCTCAAACTATGTTAACGAAAATTTTTAATGAATCTGTTGAAATTGGTGGGTCCCAAATAACGGAAGCTATGACGAAAATATACAAAAATTCACTTATCTGCTTGCAAATACATTGAATCGGTCGTTTCTAATCTAACGGGCGTTGCGAGCAAAATCTACGAAAAAAAAACCTTCATCATAGCCACACCAAATCACACATACTTAAAGGAAGCCCTAAATTAAGAACATGCTCGAGCTCGGCTTAAATTCGTCATAATAGGTAGATGGTTCGCTGTTGCCAAACAATTTCGATTTTCTCATTTTCGCATTTTCGTAGGTTTCACATTTCACATTTAGGGAGATAGTCCCAAGCAGTGCTGTCGTTTCAAAAATGTAATGGGGAGTATTTTTGAATTATTTTGAGGAGTATTTTCTATATTTGGGTAGTATAATTTTTTAAATATAGGAATTTAGCCCGATAAATCGCCTCCGGAAAAAAGTATCACTTATAATGGGTTTTGCAGATCGTTTTGAAGTTTCAAAAATGATGCGGTTGAAGTTTATTAGCAAACGATTGTTTCTTATTAATTTTTGGGAGTTCTAAAACCCAAATTGTGTGTTTGTCGGATAGGAGGAGCCTTTTATACAATCGAAATTGATATCAACTTGAGGATTTTATCCTTAAATTTCGATTTAAGTTGTCTTCATTAGAAGCTGTCACTGTCAAAAAACTAAATTAGATCATTAAACATACGTACAATTTTCTGTCAGATATTGTGTGTTTTCTGCATTTAGTAAAACACTTTTTTTTAATTAAAAAAATATTAAAGTTATCATCATAAAGCGAAGAGAAAATTACGAAGACTTGAGCTTTGAAAGTACGAATAGAGTAGGGAAAAAAAAGTTTAAAAATCTAACTGACTAGTGACTATACACTATCTGTATGCACACAATTATGTATTGCGTTTACTTTTAAGGGTTTATACTCTTTCCCAAGAGATTTCTTTGATTGGCGGGTCTTCGAACACAAAAGTAGTTTCCTGTATGGTCATTTTGGCCTGGTACTTCCTAGAGAACATTTTTGCCGGAGGAGGCTATTATGTCATTATGAAGAGGTATCTGTCGTCTTTTTTCTTGATTCAGAATTTCATCGCGCAGCTGCTTTCGCCGTCTCCAAAAGCAAAAAATCATGTTTCTAACATAACTACTCCAAATTGTTATGAGTTTCCCAGTGGCTACTACTTTCGAATTTAAAACTCTGAATTAAAAGTTACGTAAGTAAAGAAAAACAATCTTCAGCTTGACTTTAAAATTCAACTTTTGAGTTTGTCAACTGCAAGGGTTCACAAGTTGAAATAAGTGAAAAAAACGGCTCCAAATCAAATGTTTTTGCCTATAATTCTTTTTCGCTAGTTTCCCACTTTTCTGACGAATTGATATTTAAAGGTTCCCCAAGTTGTCCCTTAATTATAAATTTAACCACGGAACTGCACAGAAAATATCACTTCAGATTTGAAAAAGTTGAATGCATGCCACAGAGGTCTTGTGATTAAAAAGGTTAGGTTTTCTTACAGTTCTATTTATAGTAATTCCACCAGTTGAATTTTATTTATTTCATTACAAAATGTTTAATCTAGTTTTCAACTTTTACCTTTCTGTTAATGCTTATAATTTCGTTTCTGGATCTTCAGTGTAGGTTGTAGTGATCCTTATCTTGATCAATAAAAGCGTGTTTAAAAAATGCAGGCTTATTTTTTCAACATTTTCGAGTAATTAAGGTGTGGAACTAGGTGTGTAGTTTAAGGAACCTTAAAATGTACGTTAAAATATTTGGCAATTTTCGTAAATTGGTTACTTTGACTTAAATTTAGGCCAACTATCTCACTGATTGAACATAAATGAGCTAAGAAATGTGAGAATTTTGATTTTCGATTCTTATTTTGTCTCATACTACATAGAATATAGGTAGATTTTGTTTACTAAGATTGGGGAGTATATTTCGTCTAGGGGTAGTAGAGTAGCATTTGACTCTCGAAAGGAGTAAAATACTACTATAGTAGCAAAAACGACAGCAGTGGTCCCAAGCAAATTTCATTTTTTTCTATGAAATAACAAATAACCATTAACGCAGTGACTTAGCTTCTCTTTTTGACATCCTCACACACACCTTAAAGAATCAACACGTACGAATTACGAAATGATGTTCGCCAATTTTATATTCGCCGTGTAGGGAATAATGCAAACGATCATGTTGCGTTGTTGCCCTACAAGGCTGAAACCTTCTATTTCTTAATTTTTTTAACCTGAAAATGCAGTTTTAATGGAAATTGTATTCTCTCTTGATTGGCGCAAAAAAAAGTTTTTTTGTAAAATGTATTTTCAGTAGTCACTAGTCAGCCGCTTATATAAACGTAAGGGCCGACTTTAGAAGACAAATACTCTTATGTCAGCCTTTTATGATTAGTAGATTAGCAAATGATTTGTTTCTTTAACAACATAAATAGGTAGTGTAGGCAAATAATAACAAAAGCTTAGTTTCAAAAAATATCTTAACTTCCAGCACTCTTAAAATGGGTAGTTCCGAACAGAAAGCAAAACGCGAATTCCTCAAGTACCTCGAACGTATTAGTAAAAATAACAGCATAATTGGCCGATCAGAGAAGCATACGAGGTCCCTCGAGGTAGACAACAAGAAAATAGGACAGGAAACTGTCATTAGTTTAGCCGAAGAACAAAAGCTTGTTAAGTGGCTCATATACATTGCCAAGTGTGGCTTTCCTCAGAAACCCACAGACCTCTTGGTGACAAACGTCCATCGTGAGGACAAACGTAGGACTGCTTTTCAAAGATAGCCTACAAGGGAAAACGTATTACTAGGCCTTCTCAAGATGTCACATTACATTATGAACTGCGGGACTCAGAAGAGGACGAGCCACCGGGACGTATGAGTATTTAGGAGAGATTGACGCAGCCGGCATTTTAGAAGACCCCTTAAGATTCTGAATGGAGATGAAACATCATTCATTTCTCTAAAACCAGGAGTCGCCAAGAGGTTGGACAAATCTTTATACTGTACAACATGGAAACGAATATGAGGCGATCACTGTATAGGTACTTTTTTTCTTCAGTGACGAAACCTTTGCTTGTGTTTCCCTATGTGTTCCCTCCTCCAAGCTGTTGCAAAAAGTGTGCCGGATAAATGGTCTTACGTCTTACCTCTTAGGCAGATCTGAAAGTAGGTGGATACAATCCGAGACGTTTTTCTAATATGTGGCCAATATAGTTTCAACGAACGGATTATGGAAAGTAATATAATAAGCTCAGGACTGCTTTAAGTCGATGGCCACAAATCTCTCGTCTCAATGGAATGCGCAGAGTATTAACGGAATCATCTTGTACGCTCTTTTACCCAATACAACACATATTACACAATCCGTGGGCGCATTTAAAGGACTGGAAAATCGATTACAAAAAAAAATCACATATCACAGAACTGTGTATGCTGCCAATGAACCATTATCCAGGTGTTTAAGAGAAACAAATACTGTTTGCGACATGATTGATTTCAATGTTAGAAGATATTTATTTAAATCAAATTTATTGTTAATTTTAAATAACTATGCTGATGGTAATGTTTAAAATTAAAAATGTATATTTTTATCAAGTAATCACTAAACTAAATTTCAAACAAGTTTCGAAGACATACATATTTGACTGAAAAACAAGATTGTTTTTAATTAATTATTTGTTGTATGTTGTCTTTTATTTATTTAGAAATAGATATTTTTTTAAAAAATGTCTTGTTAATACATTTAAGATTTAACAACGGCTTATAAATTATAAATAATTAATTTACTAAAGGGAGCTGACTACTGACAACTCCCGTGGCCGACTACTGGAATTTAAGGGGCCGACTATAATAGAATCCAACTTCTATTTGAATTATATTTAATAAATTTGTTTTAGGTAACAAATAGCAATATTTTTTCCTTATCTGCAAATATTAACAAATCGGAAAAAATAAGTTTCACGTCCAACAGACCAAAAATTAAATAACTAATTTTTAAAGACCACGCAAACACAAAAATTAAGTTAAAGGGCTGACTACCAGTGCCATAACCCTTTAATACCTATATATTTTTTGAAACCCCCCCCCGAAATTTTTTTCTGCGTTCGCCCCTGGCATACACCATCGCTTTAATATAAATGATGAATTAACTTCAACCGCACTTGAATTAATTCAAACAAATTGATGTTACGCATCAGACAAAACACTTACATCGGCTATAATAAAACAAAATTTAATTTACAAATTAAAAAAAAAAACGCGAAATTTCAACAAATTAAACACACAAAAAACGCACACGACCGGTCAATTGAAGAATGTAACGAGAAACTACACATAATAAAAATACCATATAAATCATGAACGAATGAAAAGGCACGCACTTCAATGAAAATGCAAAACGCAACATTGCGGTTTTCTATTACGCATACTACAAACTACGTTCACTGCTATGCTTATGGTTATCGTAATATTTTGCATTGTTGTCGTCTTGTTGATCGTGTTTTGTATTGTTGTTTTTCTTATCACCATAACTATAATCGTTTTATCTCTTTTCATGTCAAATGCAATTGAATTTATATGTCGGTAGCGCAGTGCAGATGAGTTATACCAAACTACCCAAGGCAGTGAGAATGGTCATGCCAAATCATCACGATCATGTTGCTTACCAGTTACCACATACCACTAGATGGCGGGGGAGAATGTACGAATGTTCTAATATTCGCGTCACTATAGACAGAACTTAAACTATAATTCACTTCAATTCATTTTAAATGTCAATTAGTTCATTTATTTGTATCTTGCAATACGTTCCACAAAACGTCACTTTTAACCTTAAAAGTTTACAAAGCCAAATTAGCTTGAAAATTAACTAATAATTAATGGTACTATTGTTAGAATCGAGTATACAACTCAAATTATAAGAAAATTAAACTGAATTTTTGTAATCTAAATATCGAGACAACGTCTTTTATTTCTGAGCTATTTCTACTAGTTTAAAACTAGCTAGTCGATACATGAGTATTGTAGTAGGTTAGGAAATTAATGCTAAGGAAGTAGGTTAAGAAATGTAGTAAGTAAGCATAAAAATAATATAAATTGTTAAGTAGTTTAGGTTAGTAGCACAGTCGATAAGAAGGTTAAGAGGTTGAAGTAACCATTAGTAAACACAAGAAGAGATTGTAACCAAATCATATCATAATAAAAACAAAGGAATACCAAATAAAAAGGTAAATAAAATCTGTTAATTCAATTTTATAAGCTAGAAATATGGCTTACCTTGGCGAGCCCTTAAAGCCAAGGAAACCCCTAAAACTCCACTCCTATCCCGTCTCCAAAATCCCCCTTATATAACATTGGCGCAGCCGGTAGGAAAACCAGAAAAACCAAATAACTGTGATACAATCAGGATTTGAAAAATTGAAGGAACCTCTAATAAGCTTAAAAGAGAACCAGAAGAATATTACATTAACCATAAAGGTACTAATTGCTTAAAATAAATAATGTAACCACAAAAAACCAAAAACTACTAGATATGTTACATACCATAACTCTTCAAATCTTAGACATCCAAAGGAGGCAGCAAACACTAATGGATATACTAACAACGTTGGACAACAATAAAATACACCCATCTTTAATAACCCCAAACGCATTTTTAGAAAAATATGAGCAGGCGCCCAATCCCAACGATAAAGAACAAAGAAACACTTATTACTGCTAAAAAAACATTGGAGATACGAACTCATTGTATGAACGGAGTACTAGTTGTTCGGATAATACTACCCATTTTTAATATGGAAAGCTATGACCTTCACCAAATACACCTGTTTCCAATTCAAAACAACTCAACGGTAACAACAGTTTTAGATATACATGATGATTTCTTGGCAGCAAATTCACTAACTAAAGAATTTATTCTCATGAGCCAACAAGAATACAATCTATTAACAAAAGTATCTATAGAAACAAACAAAAAATGGTACGTAGGACCGTTAATGACGACCATTATTAGGGGGCCCAGCACACAAAATTGTCCGATATCATTATTATTCAATCCTTACAACGAGGAAAATAAATGTAATTACCTAATACAACCTAACCCGAGAGATTACATAATAAAACTGATGCATAAGAATTCATGGTTATACTCCTTCAGAAACTCAACGAAAATTAAAATTCAGTGTCCTAGAAAAATTGTTGGAGCAAGTTTAAATGAAAATGGCATAATTTCATTACTACAACCGTGTATGTTCCAAATAGAAATACAAATAATAATCTATGAAGAGACAGACCACGTTAATTTAACTTACAAACAACCAGATATGGAGGTACCTAAAATTTACGCACCAAAAAGTGAATTCACTGTCAACAGAATAAGTGACCACGTACTGATATTGAAAGGAGTAAATGCGAACAAAGTACTAAAGGAAAACACCTTGGACGTTGCAACGCTGGAACAAAACGTATTTTTGAAAAAAGACATACAGAACGAACAGAATACAAAATATCAACTATAACATCAATTTCATTCAGTACATTAGCTATACTTTGTACAATAGTAGATTTGATTCTAATAATCATCTCAAGAAATAAACAAAAGAAAAATACCAGACCCAACTACGAACTACCAAGACACACAACCACTATCAGCATAATACATCACCCAAATGAATTCCCAACACCCATGAAAACAATAAGACCACCAGTAACGCCACCACCACCAGTACCAAAAAACAACCCAACTGACAACCTTAAAAAAACAAGATCCTTGAGAAGACCGAAGAAACTACAACTATAGGTTAGGTTAGGTTTGAGTGGCTGTCCAGATGTTGTTGACTCACTTAGACCTCAAGGGTCCGTTGTGATACCATAAAATACTCATGGGAGAGTAATGAGCTTAAACAAACCAATTCGTGCTTCTAATGAAGTTAGAGAGACATTTTGTGTCGATTGTTGCCAGTTCACTGGTGTTATCGAAGAAGTGATTACCTAGAAAGCTGTTCCTTCTAATGGAGAGTGCTGGACATGTACATAGAAGGTGTTGGACTGTCTCCTCTTCCTCCTCGTCCATGCAGCTTCTACAGAAGTCATTTGTGTAGACCCCTAGCCTCAGAGCATGTCTGCCTATGAGGCAGTGTCCTGTTATTACTCCAATTGTAGAGCTTATATTTTGTCTGCTCAGGGATATCAAGCCTTTTGACCGTTTTAAGTCTATGCTTGGCCATATTTGCTTTGTTGCTAGGCAGGTGGTACCCTGCGACCATCTAGCATTGGTTGATTCTAGAGCATATTGTTTGAGAAGATATTTGCATGTAGCGAGTGGTATTCCTATGTTGTGTTTTTGTCTAACATTGGGCAGAAGTGTTCCGTTTTTGGCGAGCTCGTCGGCTTTGCAATTTCCCGGAATGTCTCTGTGGCCCGGCACCCAAATGAGGTGAATATTAAACTGTTCCGTCATCTCATTCAGAGATGATCGACAATCGTGGACTATTTGAGAGTTTATGGAGACAGACGCGAGAGATTTGAGAGCGGCTTGGCTGTCCGAGAAGATTCGTATATCCTTGCAAGATATAACGTTTTCTTTGAGCCAGGATAGTGCCTCTTTAATCGCCATTACTTCTGCCTGGAATACACTACATTGATCGGGAAGTCTGTATGATAGACTGAGATTCAGTTGTTCTGAATAGATACCACTACAACTACAACTACAACTATACTGATGATATTTTTTTTCTTACAGTACCAAAATGACAGCTTCACAAATGGCAACATTCTCCGAAAAAACTCAGGAAAACAAAAACTTCCTAAATGAAAACCGAGTATACAAATTCATAAAACGGGTGCAAGATCAACCGGGACACTCTGTTTGCAATCTACAGTTCATAACTAACAGAATTCTTAGAAGGGAACCGAGTGTTGAGATGATAAAATGGTTAGGACAAATCAATGTGTTCGATTTCAAACTTCTTTACATCCCAATAGAAATAAAGGGACTGCACTGGTCACTTATAG
This sequence comes from Sphaerophoria taeniata, assembly GCA_943590905.1. Classification (NCBI taxonomy): domain Eukaryota; kingdom Metazoa; phylum Arthropoda; class Insecta; order Diptera; family Syrphidae; genus Sphaerophoria; species Sphaerophoria taeniata. The sequence continues at coordinate 79,454,196 of OX016541.1, read as the reverse complement.
TGGTGAACAATATAAACAAGACCATAAAATACTACGACGGCCTAGGAACCTCTGGAACAAACGCAATGAGGGCAACCAAAGAATTCTTGGAAGGAGAGTGGAAGAGAAATTTGAAGAAAACTAAAACACCGTAATACACCACAAAGAACGTACGGGTCCCCAACGAATTACAAGGCTTCGATAACGGAACCCTGACGTGTAGCCTGATCCACCACCTAACAGAAGAGACAAAACTGCCATTGAAGAAGGAGGAACTGTTACAACTGGAACTCATATGAAAAAAAAATAATAATAATAATAAAAGAGGGAGATATTGAGCCCCAATTGTAAAAGGTGCAATTCCTTCAGGAATCAACCAGAAAGTATTTATTTTGTAATATATAGGTTTTATTCTTTCGAGTGTTTGAATAATAATAATATCAAAATGAAATATCAAATAAACAAGTTTTAAAAAGAACACTTGAAAATTAAATAAAGTACAAAGTATTGTTAAACTAAGTTTTCTTATAACTCGGCCAACCTGACAAATGATTGTCTCGATCATAATAAAATAACTAATATGTAAGAGGATTGGCACACAACAATTTCAACGTAAACATTATAATAATACATATAATAAATTAAAATCAAGATAGAACATTAGAATTGAAACAAAATTAAAATTTACAAAATTTACTTATATTAAAAAGTGTTATTTTTCGCAACCAGAATCAAGATTAACATCCATTGAGTTACGCCAATCAGCCCAACTACGGATATTTCTAGCTTAAATAACTCCATCGTATGGTATTTGCGTAAGTTGACAGTTTTCAATATCTCTGATTACATATCTATCATTTGGAAGTCTTTTATGAATTTTATATGGTCCCTTAAAGCTGTTTATTAATTTTTTATTTGTTCCGATTGTTTTGTCAAAATTTCTAATTGCCACGAACTCCCCTTCAGTAAATATCTTAGCCGGAAAATACTTCTTTGTTATAATATCAGAATTTCGTTGGTGAGATTTTTCAATTTGCTTAGAAGCAATTTCTCGCATTTTATCTAAATCACAATCAAGAGATTCAAATTTATCGTCTAGATATTCAGTAAGAATATCAACTCTTGGACCCCGCTGGACTACCCCACATAAAAGTTTAAAAGGTATCTCACCTGTACTAGAATGGATAGAATTATTTAAAGCATATTCAACTTGAGTTAACATTTTTGTCCAGTCTGAATGTTGAATGGGTTCGGAAAGTTTAGCAAGCATTGATTTGAGAATTCGATTAACACGTTCAACTTGTCCATTGGCTTGAGGAGAAGATGTCGCTACTTAAACATGTTCAATATTATGATTTATAAGGAAAGAACTAAATTCTAAGGAGGTAAAGCATGAACCTCGATCAGAAATAATTCTTCTAGGTCGGCTTAAATATTCAGAGTATTCACTAACGCAAGCACATACTTCTTTACTACTAGTAGAATTCACCGGGAAAAGCTTCACATGCTTCGTAAAAGCATCTTCTATAACCAAAATATGTTTTCGCTTTGAACGAATAGATGGAAGCGGGCCAAAATGGTCAATATGTAAAGTATCGAAAGGTATTGGTTTCTTTGGAATGGAATGAAGTGTTCGATTATTACAATGTAAAGGAATAGAATACATAATACATTTTAAACAATTTTGAATTATACCTTCAACTTTTTCCTTCATACCCGGAAACCAATAATTCATTTTAATTTGGTCAAGACATTTCCCAGCACCCAAATGACAAATTTTTTCATGAGCTTCCCAAATGATATTGTAATATTCGGCTTGGTCCGACAATTAAAACTTATTCACTTTTAAATAAAACACAAATTCACTTTATTCAAATCACTCACAAACTTATTTATTCAACACTTTCAATTATAACTTTGCAAACACAGTATCTTTACTTTATCTCAGTTCACAATCAATTAATTTGCCTCGCCGCCAAACGGCTATTTATATAACAAAAATGATGGGTTCTAGAAACTACTATTGGTTCTTATTGGTTCTTGGAGAAGCTGAATGTTCTGGAACATTACTCCACTTACAAATAAAAATACGGGGATTACTTTTTGTAGGGGCTAACGTTCTTAATGCTAAACAAAAAGTTTTTCTTAATCACTAGGTATTGCCCCTCACAAGTGTTTACTACTACAATTAAACGATATTAGAGTTAAAGAGATACAGAGTAAGTAAAGAGAGTAAAAAAAGTGTGTACATTAAATATAGAAAGAGATACAGAGCGTAAGAGATAATAAAGTATACATATTAGACATTAAAATAGAAGGAGATACAGAGCGTATGAGATAATAAAGTATACACATTAGACATTACAATAGAAGGAGATACAGAGCGTATGAGATAAATTAAGTGTATACACATTACATTGCCCCCTCCTTAGGATTGATCGTCCCGAACAAATCCATCATTCTCATCACCACTGTAGCGATGTAGTCGGTCGCGATGTACGACTTTAAGTTAACCTCTGACTCCTTTTTGTATCCGGTATACGATGTCGTTGATTTTGCTAATCACTGTATATGGACCTTCCTAGTCCCGTTGAAGTTTCGGTGACAACCCTTTTTGTCGATGGGGATTGTAAAGCCACACTCGATCTCCTGCTTGGAACTCTGTTGTTGTCGCTCGTATATCGTAGCGTGTCTTCATTCGGTCACTGTACATCTTTATTTTTAACCTGGTATCGTCGTGGATCTGAAGGAGTCTTTCTCTGAGGTCATCCATGTAGTCATCCTCCGCTTGCGGTTCCGACGTGGGACATCCAAATTTTATTTCGCTCGGCAGTCTGATGTTCCTTCCCATCAAAATCTCAGACGGTGTATGGCCAGTTGAGCTATGTCTTGCTTTTCGATACGCCATCAAAAACAGTGGAATGTTTCGATCCCAATCTCGCTGGTTGTCGTCCACAACTTTGCAAAGATGTTCTTTAAGGGTTCGGTTGAACCGTTCGACCATGCCATCAGATTGTGGGTGGAGTGGTGTTGTTCTTGTCTTCTTGATGTGAAGAAGCCCACAAACTTCCTGGAATATGTTTGATTCAAAGTTCCTTCCCTGGTCGGAATGCAGTTCTAATGGAACACCGAATCTGCTCACCCAGTTGAACACAATTTGGTCTGCGACTGTTTTGGCTTCTTGATTCGGAATGGCGTATGCTTCAGGCAGCGTTGCCACGAAGTGCCCGATCGGGCCATTTGGCCCGCTGTTTTACATTTTGGCCCTTTGCCCGGACCAGTTTGAAATGGCCCCGAAATGATTGTTTTTGAAGTTTTGACATATACATATAAGAAGTGCTGAATAAAAGCTGAAACGTTTTACAAAATTAAATATAAATGTATCATGATTCTACCGATGTGTTTTCACCTCAAACAAATAACCATAATTAAAATATTACTGAATTCATTCATTTCGGAATAGGCTATCGTATTAGTCCGGGAGGCGACCTACCTCATCAGCAGAGTGGAAAATTTATTTTATTTTTTTTATAAGGCAACTTGAGTAACTGTGGAAATTTTATTTCTAAACCAGGGGCTGAATTACGACATCCGTTATCAAACAAGACGTTACTGGGGTCGAATCACGGCATCAGCGATCGAATAATACAAGACTGAACTGCGTGCATTTGGCACTACCTCTAACGTTATCGAGTTATCTATCGAGCATCTAGTACAATAATTTTAAATTCTGTCTTCAGTAATCGAACTAAATTTCATTCGACACATAAACAGCTCACTGATGGGAGGAACTTTCTAAAAAACAAATTAAAATTTTTTCTTTGGGTTATTTTTTTATTAAATTCTTAGCCAATAATTTATTAAGGTAAAGATTTTCCTCTCCAAAGCTTCACCATTCTCGTCTTCTGTTAACAGTCAATATGTGTTTTTTCATTAAAAAAAAAAAAAATTAATATATACAGGGTGATTCACGAGCGTTGTGCCAAAAAGCTAGAGCGTGTAGGTTGAGTTGAGACAAGAAAAAAATCGTATGAGAGGGGGGGGTCTATTCCCCCCCGTTTAGCCTGGAGGGGCAATTTTCTGAAAAATTGACTTATTTTGTTTAAAAAAATATTAAAAATTAACGGCTACGTTTACAACACCGTGCTATACTTTTCTGAAAAGCCAAAAACTTTTTCTTTCATTTTGTTTTTAAATTAAATTGTTTTAACGAATAGTTTAAAAAAAAATAAATTTTCAAACTCAAAATTTTCAAAAAAAAAGCAAAAAAAACATTTTTGAACTAATTTTTTTCAAAATTTTATGTAATTAAGTACTAATTTTGTTTTAAAATTTCAATGTCTTTGTTAATTTTTAGTCGAAAACAGAAAACCGGATGCAAAAATGTCTTTTCGTTTTTGAGAAATTAAGAAAAAACCAAAACCACTTTTTTCTAAAAAAATCTTTGTTTTTATTTTTAACTATCTGGACTTTTAGTTTAATTTATTAGTTTAATTTATAAATTTAATTTTTTGTGATTGGAGTTTTATGAGGACTCAATAAAGTAGAAAAGTATTGGATTTTCCCTGGATTAATCATTTTTTTCATTGATAACGTCTGCCATTGACCTTTCACTTCTAGCTCTCAGTGCTCTCGTCGGCGGATTCTTGAAAACATGCTACGACTTGGGCGCCATCTATTGGGATATCTTTTAGCGTAGAGTCTTTCAGCTTCCCGATCTCGACAATAAGTTAAACCGTAGCAGAAGTTCCTGTCCGCTAACTCTTCTCGAGCGTATGAGTTTGTTATTGTTATGTGTTGATGAGTTAATATTTTAATTGTAAATGGTTGTTTAGTAAATATGCGATGCCTTTTATTTACCTTTAGGTTGTTAACTGTTTTTTCATTCAATAAAAAATGCGGTTTAATTATCTTAAGCCCCTAGCAGGTAGAACTCTTCGCCGGTGAGTGCCCGCGGCCCCATGTATAGTAAGAAAAAATTACAGGTCAGTTTTCAGACGTTATCAATGAACAAAATGGTTAATCCAGGGATAATGTAATACTTTTCTACTTTATTGAGTCCTGATTAAACTCCAATTACAAAAAAAAAATTTATAAATTAAACTAATAAATTAAACTAAAAGTCCAGATAGTTAAAAATAAAAACAAAGATTTTTTTTAGAAAAAAGTGGTTTTGGTTTTTTCTTAATTTCTCAAAAACGAAAAGACATTTTTGCATCCGGTTTTCTGTTTTCGACTAAAAATTAACAAACACACTGAATTTTGAAAACAAAATTAGTACTTAATTACATAAAATTTTGAAAAAAATTAGTTCAAAAATGTTTTTTTTTGCTTTTTTTTTGAAAATTTTGAGTTTGAAAATTTATTTTTTTTAAACTATTCGTTAAAACAATTTAATTTAAAAACAAAATGAAAGAAAAAGTTTTTGGCTTTTCAGAAAGGTATAGCACGGTGTTTTAAACGTAGCCGTTAATTTTTAATATTTTTTTAAACAAAATAAGTCAATTTTTCAGAAAATTGCCCCTCCCGGCTAAACGGGGGGGAATAGACCCCCCCCTCCCATACGATTTTTTTCTTGTCTCAACTCAACCTACACGCTCTAGCTTTTTGGCACAACGCTCGTGAATCACCCTGTATATATATATATATATATATATATATATATATATATAATAGCTCGGCAAAAATCCTTGATCGAACCCTCCTAGTGGGTGCCGGGCGGACAATGTCACCACAGTTTTGGTCTGTAGGTGTCAGACAGTGATAGCTAAGGTTAGATTGGATCGCTGTGTGGTTCTGACTTCTTTTATAGCACAACTCACAGAAATCCTCTCTCACCATAGATCCAAGGTTCCTAGTTTCAGTGGTGGTGTGAGCTAGTAAATCCGTGCCCAAGAATTAAAGGTTGAGGGATAAATCAACCATGAACGAGCTCAGCCGGAGGCCTGTGGTGGGTAACGGTTTTTGTTGTTTATACCTTCCCTCGGTATGCGGCTCTGCCGAGGGTGACCTTCTTTTCCGTCTTACTCGTGGGAATCAAATCGAATTTCACAATCATGTCTTCGTCCAATTTATGTGTTAAAATCTCATCCATCGAGTCCGAGGATGAACTCCTGGCTTCCAGTCAGGATACTATTGTAGGTAGCTCAGGGGAAGCTAGAGACGCTAGCACCTCAGAGCAGGCTACACTTAGAGGTAACACGGGAGGTACTAATACCCCTGTGCTTCAGCATCCCTCTCAAAAAACGCCCGTAACTTCAAGTAGCAAGGCTCGCCAGAGCAACGCTACCAAGCCCAACAAGCACTCTCCTGCGGATCAGCTCAAGATCAAGTACAGGAAGGCTACTTTCATTCTTGGCAAGATTGCCGAAAACGAAAAAGCCGGAAAGGTACATGAGCGTGATGCTGCCGACAAAATTAAATACCAAAAAGTTGTTGAAGAATTCAACAGTCGGGAGAAGAGTGCGCCACCCAGCAAAAAAGAAAAGTCCACCAAGAGGAACAGGTCTCTGGAGGAGGAGAAGCCACCTCAAAAGAGAACCAAACTTGGTGGCAGTGTCAGAAAAGAGACTCCGAGGGCGACAGCGCAACCGCGCGCCTTGAGTGAGGTCGTCAGAGACAACCTCCAGGTGGCGATTGTAGATGAGCTCTCCACAGACAACAGAGCTCTGATGTCAGCGTGGAACTCAATCGAGGCTAAGCTCTCGGAATTGGTCTTCCAGTATACAATCTCGGCAAAAGAAGGTCCCTATCCCAGCTTTGACTCCGGCGAAATGCTCAGGGGTTACAAAGTGATAAGGTGCGCAGACGACTTTTCAAGGGATTTCCTTGGCAAAGGAGTTGCTAAGATTAGCAACGACTGGAAGGGCTTGAAGCTCAAGCTCATTCCCGCCAGGGAGGTTCCTAGAAAACCATTGGCTCGCATCTTGTTGCCACTGATGAGCATTAAGCCAACTGGAGCGGAGCTGATTAGGAGCCTTCAACGGCTGAACCCGCGGATTCCTATGAATGACTGGGTAGTCATCAAGACAGAGGAACCGCGCAAGAATAGCGCGGTCTATCTTCTGAGGATCTGCGAGGCTAGTCGCAAAGCCCTAGAAGAGGCACAGTACAAGCTGAAGTTCGGCATCAAAAGTGTCTCTATTAAGATTCTGCAGAGTCAGGAAGTTGGCCCCACCCTGGGTGATGATATTGTCGAGGTAGACGATGTCACCATGCAGGTTGGAGCCCCCGGCGAGGCGCTGGATCCTGGCCCTGCAGTTCCACCTGCCAATTAAAAACGACAAGCTACGCGCCATCCAGGCTAATCTGAAGCACTCTAAATGTGCCTCGGATAACCTGAGGATCTTCCTGAGTGAGGAAGATATAGATGTCGCCCTTGTACAAGAGCCATGGGTTAATGGCCTCGCGATTAGAGGCCTTAATGACAGCCAATACGATTTATTCTACAAGCCCGACAATCAGAATCAAGGTAAGCCTAGAACTTGTATTTTAGCTAAAAAACACTTAAAAGCTTTTCTGTGTCCAAACTTTAGCACTTCTGACTTAACAGTTGTTAGGTTAGAGGGGAAACAAGCGGAGGGCTTGATTCTTGCATCCTCATACATGGCGCATGACATAGAGTCACCGCCTGAGGAGGTCCGTACTCTTGTGGCAGAGGCAAAAGCCAGACAAACAAGTCTGCTTGTAGGGAGTGATGCGAACGCGAGGCACTCAATCTGGAGCAGCAGTGAAATTAATGAGCGAGGTGAGTCTCTTTTTAATTATATAATCGAAAATAACTTGACTATATGTAACAGGGGCAATACTCCCACTTTTTTTTCCGAGTACGGACAACTCAGAAGGGTGGGAAGATGTGTTAGACGTTACATTTGTCGATATTTATGGCAACCGCTCCATCGAAAATTGGAGAGTATCTCTTCTTAACTCCTTTTCTGATCATAGACGGATTCTATTTGATCTTAAATTTGAAATAAAATCTCCTTCCCCCTATAGAAATCCAAGAAGAATTGACTGGAAGAAATTTAGTCAGATCTTTGGCTCAAAGTTGCGCAGTATACCGAACGCGAGTTACGACTCGGTAACAGATCTTGAGTTAGAGATTTCAAACTTCGAGGACTCAATGAACACCGCATTCAAGGTCTCTTGTCCGATACGATACAGTAAGAAAACCTTTCCACCTTGGTGGAATGACGACTTATCTAATCTGAGGAAAATAACAAGAACCATTTTTAATATATGCTATAAGCATAAATTTTATCAGCCTTATAAGGACTGCTTGAGAATATACAAGCGATCTATAGCTCAAGCCAAAAAGCAAGGATGGCAAGAGTACTGTCAGTCCATCGAAAACATCAAAGATTCGGCCAGGCTTAGTAGGGTTCTGACGAAAGAACATTCGAACCCCTCATTTCTTAAAAAACCAGATGGAAGCTGGACAGCATCTCCAATGGAGACTTTAGAGCTACTAATGAACGTACACTTCCCAGGTTGTGCAGAAGAACCAACCGAATCCAACCTGACTCTCAACATGCCAACCCCCATAGAGCAGGTAAACGCCCTTATAACTAGAGAAAATATAGTCTGGGCGATTAAGACCTTCTCGCCATACAAATCTCCAGGCCCTGATGGAATACTACCTATAATGCTGCAAAATCAGCTTGAATTAGTAGTACCACGGCTCGAGAGTATCTTTAAAGGTTGCCTCTTACTAAACCATGTCCCCAAGTCTTGGAGGCAGGTAAGAGTGGTTTTCTTACCAAAAATTGGTAAAAGAGGGCATGAATCTGCCAAAGATTACCGACCTATAAGCCTTACTTCCTTTCTTCTTAAAACCCTGGAGAGAATCGTAGAATCCCACATAAGGAGCATTCTGAGTAGTTGTCCCCTATCTAACTCGCAACATGCCTACATGAGGGGCAGATCTACAGAGACTGCCCTTCACGAGGTAGTGAGAACGATAGAAAACACGATTCATTTCAAGGAATATACCCTAGCCACCTTCTTAGACGTAGAAGGAGCTTTCAACAATGTCCTAACTGAATCCATCGCTGAATCACTTGCAGACTTCGGTGTTGAGAACTACATTAGAAGGTGGATAATATCCATGCTAAGTAATAGGAGGATTCAATCAAAGTTAGGATATTCAACGTGTACCAAATATGCCAGCAGAGGAACACCTCAAGGAGGTGTATTGTCTCCTCTCTTATGGCTTTTGGTCATGAACAGCATTCTGGTGAAATTCGAGAGTAGTGGAGTGAAAGCGGTTGCGTACGCCGATGATTTGGTCATTCTAGTTTCAGGAAAATTTCCAAGCGTGATCAGTGAAATCACTAATATGGCTTTGAAGAAAGTAAGCACCTGGGCTGCGAGCTGCGGACTAGGTGTTAACAGCAACAAAACCGAGTTGATGCTTTTCACCACCAAAACCAAGGTACCACCCTTCACTCTACCTCGGTTAAACGGACAAGCACTATCATTGTCTTCCAGTGCTAAATATCTGGGCGTAATACTAGATACCAAATTAAACTGGAAGCTTAACATCGAAGAGCGGGTAAGAAAGTCGTGTGTCGCCTTCTACGCCTGCAATAAAACATTCGGCAAAAAGTGGGGCCTCCAGTCAAAAATGATAAAATGGACATACACAGCGGTTGTAAGACCGATACTGGTCTATGGTTCTATTGTGTGGTGGCCCGCTCTCAGCAAAGCCTACATAGTAAACAAGCTTACAAAGGTGCAGAGAAATGCTTGCGTAGGGATATCAGGGGCAATCAGGTCCTGTCCAACGGATGCACTCAACGTCATCCTGGACCTTCTTCCGATTGACCTCTTTATCAAATATCAGGTGTCCTGCAGTATCTTGAGACTCAAAGAAATAGGCTGCTGGAAACCTAGATCTTACGGGCACTGCAACCAAACAAGCCTGATACCATCAGACATCCTATCCACAACCACCGATTACTGCATCCCTACCCTAGACACCTCAAAGAAGTTTAGAGTCTTGCTCCCGTCAAGAACCGACTGGGAGGAAGGCGTTGTGACGGAAGACTTCGACACAACTATCTTCACGGATGGTTCGAAGATGGAATGCGGTGTTGGTGCAGGTGTCTTCTGTGAATCTCTTGAGATTTCAAAATCCTATAGACTACCCGATTTTGCCAGCGTATTCCAAGCAGAATTGTTGGCGATAAGGGAAGCTTGTACAGCTCTTATAAATATTCGACAGAACCAAAATATAGCTATACTAACAGACAGTCAGGCAGCTATTAAAGCCATTGATTCAGCTTTATCTTCCTCTAAACTGGTCCAGCAATGTAAAGAGGCCCTAAAGGAACTGGATATGAGCGTCACTCTTATCTGGATACCGGGCCATAGGGGCTATGAGGGTAATGAGAAGGCTGATGAGCTAGCTAGGCAAGGATCAGCCCTTCACAACTCTCAGGCAGTGAGAGTATATGCTCCTCTTGGAGTTGTGAAGGGCAATATCCTGACCAAATACACATCAGAAGCAAATCATAGGTGGAGTAGTTTAACGAGTTGCGTTATATCCAGGAAAATCTGGCCCGCCTATAACAAACCAAAATCAATCAATTTAATTTCCAAACCAAGGCATGACATAGCAAGGATTGTCGCTACCTGCACAGGGCATTGGCCTGTAGGGGAGCATGCGGCAAAATTTGGTATACCACATAACCCTTTCTGCCGCAGCTGCGAGAACCGGGATGAAAAAGAAACAGTCCCACACTTTCTTTGCCATTGTCCGGCCCTGGCCAGGAAAAGAGCACTCCACTTGGGTAAGGAATTCTTCAACGGTATTGAGGAACTCTCAGAATTCAAGATCAAAGATTTGATCTCATACCTAAATAGCACAAAGTGGCTTTAACCACCTCCCCCCTTATTTCTCCCTCACTAAATGGTACTATGAGATAATAGGCCGTAGGGTAGGAGAATAAAATTACATTTTATATTTTACATAGGACTGCATGTGCGGAACGTGCACCATCCATAGCCCATTTTCAAATCCAATCAGAATCTCACGAGGTATGGTATCAAAACGGCGCACTCAGCGCTAATTGTGCCCTGCGCGAAGCAGGACAGCCATTTCTACCTACCTACCATATATATAATATATAATATTTTGGCTCAACTTTTTGTTTTTTTTTATTTTTCTCAAAATTCTTTCAAAATAATCGCAACTCTATATTCGATAAGAACTACTACAATTTTTAATTCTCAAACGATACGTGACCTAACGAATGTCATCTTCTCAATGTGGCTACTCGTTCGTTCGTTCACTGATGAGTGATGAGACTCACTCACTCGTTCACGTGAGCGGTAATTCGGCCCCTGATCTTGTTAATAGAATTTAGATAAGATGTGATAACTCATTATACCTTAAAATATGTTGTCATCAAGCCATTGAATTTTCAATTTAATAACATCTACTTCTTTTCAATATCTACTTTGCCTTTTAAAATTCATTTGTTTCTTTTTCTTGTTTCTCAAATTGTTTTTCTTAATTTATTTTCTATATTTGTCAATTCTTAATTTTCTATAGCTATTTGTTGTTTAATTTGATACATATTTTTGTTCTCCAATTTGATTTCCTGTTGCAAATAAGTTTTTAACATCCTTTTTGCATTTTCATTCTGATTTATAATAACCATTTAAATATGTTATATTTAGAAAATAAATCGAATCAATTTTGGAATTAAGTTTGTCGTCCTGTTTGTTTGTTTTTTTTTTTTTTGATATTGTTAAAGGACCCAAAGCTGCGATCAATTATCAATTATTTAATTTAAAAAATAAATACCCATATTTAAAAATGTAGGTATTTTATTTTTTTAAGGATCGATTTTAATTTTAAACATTTGGCCCGCTGTTTAGTCAAATGGCCCTCAAAATATTTCGAAGTGGCCCGCTTTGCTTTTTTCTTCGCGGCAACGCTGGCTTCAGGCCACTTGCTGAAGTAATTCATGACGACCAGAATATAACGATTTCCATTATTTGTTTCCGGAAATGGACCCGCCACGTCTACTGCAATCCTTTCAAAGGGTGATCCGACATTATACTGCTGCATTTGTATTGCATCTTTTCAAAATGAAACAATCGAATTATTATAAAAATAATATTAACAAAATGAAGCTTTTTATTCAACGATTGAAAAATTAATAATTATTATTGAAAAACAAATACATAGCAACAATGATAATTTTCTATTTTTTATATTGAAAGTAGACAGTAGTTTTTATAATGAAAATGAACAGTTGTTTCTTAATGAAAAAACACCACAGTCTCTCCCACTTATTTAAAAACTACGCTATCTCCAAATCGTATTGGAGGACGTCTTATTCTATTCGATCTTCGTATTTCTGGTTGAATTGGAAATGGTGAAATGATTTCGTTACTAACAGGAACAGTTGGTTCTTGTATTGAAAATGTTTGTCTTGGAATATCAAAACTTTGTGTAGGTCCAAATGATATAGATTTCTTTTTGATGAGTGTTGATTGTAGTTGATTTATGTGTCTTTTAATATCACGACCAGAATCCAGAGAAATGAGATAATGACGTTGACCAAGTTTGGATCTTACTTCTCCAAATTCCCATTTATTAAGAATTTTGACTTGAACTCTCTCTCCCACTTGTAATAATCTTGAAGGTTTTGCTATCAATTTTGAAGGTTGCGGATTATATGGAAAAATTGCATTCAATCTAGGTCTGAGTTTTCTATTCAGATACAATTCAGCAGGTGATTTTCCACATGCGAGAGGTGTTGCTCGATATCGAAGAAGTATGTTCTGAATTTTTATGTGAATCGGAGTTTTGTCATTTGATAGTGCTTTAAGACGATGATTGAGAGTTTGGATATTTCTTTCGGCAAGGCCATTAGTAGCAGGGTGTTCAGGGGCAATGAACTTTTGAAAAATACCGAGATTTGAACAAAATGATTTGAATTCTTCGCTGCGAAAAATTGATGCATTGTCAGATACCATTATTTGAGGATATCCATGTTGTGAGTAGGGGAGAGTGGGTATATTTGGGACACTTTTCGAATACATTAAATTTGCCGAGATCTTATAGATCGTATCTGAGCAAAATTGATTTCTATAGGTAAATTAACATTTTGGCAACCTATTTTCAGTTAAAAAGAAGGTGAAACTCCGACAGAAGATAAGCAAAAAATTAATTTCATGAACCAACTCACTTTGTCCCATTCCTCCTGAGAGGAGGAGGATTGGTACAACTATGTGGTGGAATGGGACACTTTTGGAATACATTGAATTTACCGAGTTCTTATAGTTCGTATCTGAGCAAAATTGATTTCTAAAGATAAAATAACATTTTGGCAACCTATTTGCAGTTATAAAGAAGGCGAAAGTCCGACAGAAGAAAAGCAAAATTCATTTCATGAACCAACTCACTTTGTCCCATTCCTCCTGCGAGCAGGAGGATACGGTTTGTCCCATTCCTCCTGCGATCAATAGGATTGGGACAACTATGGGGTGGAAAAGTGATGTCCCAATCATCCTGCATGGCACTTTGAATAAATAATTTATAGTATCACTTTTCTTGTGGCACTAATTAAACAAAACTACGATGAATTCACTTCAAAAATGGTGTTGCTATCTAATTATTACACTCTTTTGCGCAGTAAGTTCACACATTAAAAAAAAAATCACTCAAAGTTTACACAGATGTTTTACTTTTTATGCACAAATTACCTTTTTTTAATCTCCACTCCGTGATTTTTTTCCTAGACACAACTTGTTTTGTTGAGGGATGGGGACAGACTGAAGACAGAACTGTCATACAAGGCAAGAGAAAAAAAATTGTAGGAACTGAGAAAATGCCTGTGTCCCATTCCTCCTGTGTCCCAAAAATACCCACTCTCCCCTATATGTTTTCTAAAAGCAGGATTGTATTTGAAGTCGTAGGAACGTCTTTAATTACTTTGATTTCTGCCCACTTCGATTTAGCATCAAAACAGACAAGAAAGTAATGATTTTGGAAAGGTCCGGCATAGTCAATATGTATTCGCTCCCAGTTATTTTAGGTGAATCCCACGGGTGTACTGGTGCTTTTGGTGGATTGGATCGATTGATAGCACAATTTTCACAACTTCTCACTAAACGTTCTATATCTTTGTCGATATTGTGCCAATACACGTATCTTCGGGCCAGTTGTTTCATTTTTGTAATACCTAAGTGTGTTTCGTGTAGTTCGGATAAAATTGTAGAACGTAAAGATTCTGGAATTAAAATTCTATCTTTTCGAAAGAGAATTCCATCTGTGAGAGTGAATTCAGAATCTGTTGATTTTAATTGTAAGTCATTGATGATTTCTCGAAGTTTGTGGTCTTTTTCTGTTTCTTGTTTGATGGTTTGAGCGGTTATTTCTGTGCTTGAAATTTTGAAAATTGTTTCATAGTTGATTATGTTTACCTCATCACCAATAATTTGATCAGATGAAACTTGAATTGGTTGGATTGGTGAACGGGACAAACAGTCAACATTTTGATTGTCTTTGCCTGGTTTGAATTTTACAGAATAGTTGAATCCGGTTAAGAAAGATGCATATCTGAGTAGTCTTGCTGATGTCATCTGCGGTAATGCTTTGTGAGGGTGAAAAATTCTTGTCAAGGGTTGATTATCTGTTATCAGTAAAAAATGTCTGCCGAAAAGATAGTTATAAAAATAAGTTACACCAAAAATAATTGCCAGAGCTTCACGATCGAGTTGACTGTAATTTTGTTCGGACTTCGTAAGTGAACGAGAAGCATAAGCTATAGGTTTTTCAATTCCATTTACGGGGTGACTCAAAACTGCAGCGATACCGTAAGGGCTAGCATCGGTAGAAAGTTCAACTGGACAGGAAGGGTCGAATGGTATAAGAATTCTATCACTAAATAATTCGGATTTAAGTTGGAGAAAAGCGGATTGACATTTTGAAGACCAGAACCATTTTTTATCTTTCTTGAGAAGACATCGAATTGCATATGTTTTTGTTGAAAAATCTGGAATGAATTTAGAGTAGAAGGTAACTAGTCCCAAAAATTGTTTGACTTGTTCGACGTTTGTAGGAGCTGACATATCTTGTATGGCACGTACTTTTTCTGGAGATTTGCTTATTTGATTCAGCTCGACTACATGTCCCAAATACTCAATTTTTTCTGATAGAAATAAACATTTCTTTTTGTTGACATGTAAATCATTTTCATTAAGTTTCTTAAGACAAGAATCAAGGTTTTGAAGGCATTCATTTTGTGAAGGTCCGTGTATGATAATGTCATCAAAATAAGCTTCTACACCTTTAAGACCATGAAAAATTTGACATAGAATGCGATTAAAATCTGATGGAGCCGTTTTAATACCGAAACTAAGGCGATTCATTTTATATGTACCTCGATGTGTTGAAATTGTTTGAATTTTACTGCTTTCTTCGTCAACTTTTAAATGTAAATAAGCTTTGTACAAATCTAGTTTGCAGAAATATCGAGAGTTTCGAAGGCTATGAAGAACATCATCTATTCGTCGAATTGGATGATTGGCTTCTACAAGGCGTTCGTTAACGCCACATTTGTAATCCACACATAAGCGTACGCCACCATCGGGCTTTGGAATGACTACTAAAGGTGAACCCCAATCACTTGCGGCAACTAATATTATTATTCCGTCGTTTTCAAGTGAATCTAACTCTTTATTAGCACGTTCTAGTAATGCATACGGGACGTTTCTTTCTCTGGTAAAAATAGGTTTGACAGAATTTCGAAGTTGAAGCGAGACTTGAAAATTTGGTACACATCCAACTTTTTCTTCAAATATTAAAGGAATTTGTTAAGAATATCGTTTATCGATTTATTTTGATGTATTTGGAAAATTGGTGTGACGTTTGAATTTTTTGTATTTGAATCGATTTTATTGAGTTCAATATTAAAACCTCTTATCCATTGTCTACCAAGTAGAGCATCATGACCATTAGGAACAATATGCAGTTCACCAAGAATTTGTTGTCCCTTGTAAGCTACATTGAGGCATAATTTTCCTACTGGAAAATCGAACCTGAATAAGATCGAAATGCAATATTCGAATTTTGTAAAGGCAAGTTAAGATTGAGACGTTCGAAATCGTTTTGAGCTAAAAGTGAGTATTTTGCACCGGAGTCTACTTCAAATTGTTGAATTTTTTCGTTGAGTGTAACATTTATGAGATATTTGTCGCAATTGTTTACTTCAAATAAATCTACAATTTGTGATTTGATAGGTTCTAATATGTAAGGGCCATATTCTACAGATAACTGATCATACAAATTATCTTCGACGGTGATGGCATTCGTTGAATGTTCAGATGATTTGTTATTAGATAGAAGAGTTGAGAGACATACCTTTGATTTGATACGTGACCTTGTTTCTTACATAGCGTACATTTAAGTTTTGATTTTTCTGTTCGGCAAGAAGTAACTTTGTGGTTAGCTCGTCCACATCTCAGGCAACAATTTTCTATACCAAGGGCTTTGAAATTAATGTGTTGAGGCTTGAATGACTTGTGACTTGAATTTGAAGAAGGTCTTGATCTTGAATAATGTTTATACCTTGAATTGGAAATTTTGTTGACATCTATGTTTGAGGTTGAAGCTGTTGGGCTTGGTCGTAATTCCTTGCATTCGATTTTTGAAGCTTCGAGGGCAATAGCTTTGTTGAGAATGTCATTGAAGTTTTTTGTATCAGACTGTAAGATCTGCTCACGTAGCCAATCGTCTCGAAGACCACGAATGAACTGAGCGCGGAGAAAAATCTCAGACACTGAAACAGATTTGGAAGACTCGCATTTAACACTGAATTCGCAATTTTCAATGTCCTTTTGAAGTGAAGAAACAAACTCAGCTATATTCTGATGGTCTTTTTGAATAACATTAAGAAAAAAATGTTGGGAAACAACTACGTTCTTTTTTGGAATTAGCATCTTCTTGAGGTTTGAAATGAGATCCGGAAGTTCCAAGTTTTTAACGGGCTTCTCTGGATCACGAAATGCAGCAAGGTTGTTGTAGTGTATGGAACCAATGGATACGCATGGTAATTGTGCTTTTTTATTTTCGGCTGTTAAATTTTTCATAATGCAATAGTTTTCAAATCGTTCCAGGTAATTTGAGAATTTTTCGTTTTCAGCATTGAAATTTTCAAACGGATTAATGTTTGTTGTTGTTGAAGGAATTTGCAATTTTGTAACAAGTTGCGTAATAGCTTCCTGTTGGCTTTGGAAGGCTTGTAAGATTTGTTGTAATTTATCGGCATCCATTTTGGTAACTCGAAAAATTTAATTGGAATCTATGTAAATATTTTTCGTAATCGATTTGAAATCTTGTATAAAAGTTGAATTTTCTTTTACTCGTCGCCAAATTATTGCATCTTTTCAAAATGAAACAATCGAATTATTATAAAAATAATATTAACAAAATGAAGCTTTTTATTCAACGATTGAAAAATTAATAATTATTATTGAAAAACAAATACATAGCAACAATGATAATTTTCTATTTTTTATATTGAAAGTAGACAGTAGTTTTTATAATGAAAATGAACAGTTGTTTATTAATGAAAAAAACACCACAATTTGGCTGTGATTCTTTTTGTTCGGGCCTTTGGTGGCAGCACAGGTATCACATTTTCGGCACCACTTCTCGACATCTTCCCTTGCATGTAGCCAGTAGAATCGTTGTCGAATCTTTTCTAGCGTCTTGTTTACTCCTAGATGGCCTCCCGAAACTCCATCATGCATCTCTCGCAGAACGTCCATAATCTTCGATATCGGTAAGAAAAGCTGCATTACATAGGACTTTCCATCTGCTGATTCCCATTTACGTCGAAGGACACCCTCTTGGACATGCAACGAGTCCCACTGCGCCCAATAGGCCTTCAGAGCCGGACTGCTGTCGGAGATATCAGCCCATTCTGGTTTTTCCTGGTGTTCCTTGCATGCGAGGATGGGTTCAATATCGTGTTCGTCAAGTGTTCGAAGAGTCCGGTTGTGCAGTGCTTTGTCTCTTGTTCTAGTGTTTATTTTTATGTCCCGTCCTCGTCCCTCGCGTCCGTTAACAAAAAACAAAAAATAAAATTAAATTAATAAACGCCACCAACAAAAAAGAACAATAATAAACATTAAATAAAACACTCAAAACCCAACATAAAACTAATTCTAAAACGAGCAAAAAAGAAAACCAACAAAAAACCATCGAAATCAACCAACAACAATAACATCGCAAACAAACGCCAAAAAAATGCACCCACAAAAAAGACTTAAAAATACCCGCTAGCCACAAGAGCACAGTAAGTACATATCCATCCCGTTCTCCTCGTTTCCCCGTCGTACAATTGCACAGCTTATCATATGTATTACATTGCATTGAGCTTTTTTTACTCATTCAATGTGTGCATATGGTGTGTTGTCAATAGCAGATGAATAGAGATTAACTGTTTGAATTCCAGGGTCGGATCGATTCACGCTGCCGTTAAGGCATAACACTGACAGTGGCGCTGAATCTTAAAGATTTCTGATATTCAATTCAGTGACTCTTTTAGATCTTGTCTGTTTTGGTCTTTTATTTTTTTAAACTTGTAATGATCGATAATTTCAGAGTCGATTATTGCAATATTCGTGGGCTAAGAATTAATTTTCTTGCTGTGTACATCCACACTGTTACAAACAGGCCAGCTGTTTTGGCACTGAGTGAAACCCAAGTAGGTGAGAATACCGACCCTACTGAATTTCTTATTCATGGGTATTGCTTAGTGCCTTTATTCTTCTCCCACCATGGTCTCGCCGTCTACATTAGGGATGATGTCGCTTATCAATTCCTTCCACAATATGGACATTGCTCCGACCCTTTTTTTAATCTTATGTGGTTCAAGTTCACCATAAATAAGCACATCATCCACTATTGTTTCCTCTATCGAAGCCCAAATTTGGACAGAGCTTCAACTTCTCGCGAATTTGACGCTCTGTCTGACTCCATCCAAAGAATTGTATCCTTATATCCTCACACTGAAATCGTTATTACGGGCGATTTCAATGTACACAATTCTTCGTGGCTTCTCCATTCGGGCCAGACAACACCCGAAGGAATGTGTGCTGAAATCTTTGCTGAGTTTAACCACCTCACTCAGCTGGTCACTGAGCCCACTCGAATATCGGATATTGATGGCCAAGCGGAAAATACTCTTGACTTGTTCCTTACGTCTGACCCTGATAAATACACTATCAGTGTATTAACGCCTCTAGGCAGATCAGACCATAGTATAATATCTGCAAATTTCTCGTGCCAAACTAATCCAGTTAAAGAAAGAGCTCCGAAGAGAACCGTATGGCAATACGAGAAAGCCAACTGGGACGGTCTCAATAACTTCTTCCGGATCTTTAACTGGTCACTATGCTTCCTCGATAGTGACGTAGACGCCAGCGCAGATATGATTACTAATATGATTATCTTGGGAATGAAAACTTTTATCCCGAATAGAGTTAAAAGCATCAAACCTAAGGAAAATCATGGTTTGATTCAAGCTGTAAAGAGGTTATCAGGGAAAAAGAAGTAAAGTTCCGGTGTTATAGAGCCAACCCAACTGAGGAAAACCGGAACAAGTTTAAACAAGCCAGGAAGGCCTGCAATGCCCATATTCGACGGACTAAGTTTTTGCATGATCAAAAATTAAGGCAAAAAATACTGCAATGTCCCAAAGGCAGTAAGAATTTTTGGTCTTTTGTGAAAAATATGAAGAATTCTTCTTCTTCCTCGGTCCCTACGCTCGTTGACAATGACACTCCAGTTGTTAGCTCTCTCGCGAAAGCTAACCTTTTTGCAAGGCAGTTCGCCTCCAACTCTTCGCTGCCAGATAGTGTCATGACTCCCCCAGCTCTAGAGCGCGTCAATGATTCCATGGGGCAAATCTTCTTTCGCACTCGTGCTGTGGCAAGAGTCCTCAAGGATCTCAACATACATAAATCCGCTGGTCCGGATGGTATCCCCGCTGTTGTTCTGAAGAGGTGTTCTTCCACGCTGGCAAAACCCTTGCGTAAGCTTTTCCATCTATCCTATTCTTCTGGGCTCGTTCCGAGCAGTTGGAAAACAGCATTTGTCCAGCCAATCCCAAAAAAAGGCGTATCTTCTTCTCCCTCCAACTATCGTCCGATTGCACTAACGTCCCTTCTTTCTAAGGTCATGGAAACGCTGATAAACTATCAGCTCAAGAAATATCTCGAAGACCGAAAGCTTCTTAATGACCGGCAGTACGGCTTTCGCAGCAACAGGTCCACTGGTGATCTGATGGTTTATCTCACCGAACAGTGGAACAAATCTTTACATCGTTTTGGAGAAAGTAAGATTGTTGCACTTGATATTTCAAAGGCATTTGATAAAGTCTGGCATCTTGCTCTTTTATCGAAAATGCGTGCTTTCGGTATCGATGAATCCCTTCTTCGATGGATTAGAAACTTTCTTTCGAACCGTACAATACAAGTTGTATTGGACGGTTTCAAGTCTGAAACCCACAATAACATTAAGAAAAAAATGTTGGGAAACAACTACGTTCTTTTTTGGAATTAGCATCTTCTTGAGGTTTGAAATGAGATCCGGAAGTTCCAAGTTTTTAACGGGCTTCTCTGGATCACGAAATGCAGCAAGGTTGTTGTAGTGTATGGAACCAATGGATACGCATGGTAATTGTGCTTTTTTATTTTCGGCTGTTAAATTTTTCATAATGCAATAGTTTTCAAATCGTTCCAGGTAATTTGAGAATTTTTCGTTTTCAGCATTGAAATTTTCAAACGGATTAATGTTTGTTGTTGTTGAAGGAATTTGCAATTTTGTAACAAGTTGCGTAATAGCTTCCTGTTGGCTTTGGAAGGCTTGTAAGATTTGTTGTAATTTATCGGCATCCATTTTGGTAACTCGAAAAATTTAATTGGAATCTATGTAAATATTTTTCGTAATCGATTTGAAATCTTGTATAAAAGTTGAATTTTCTTTTACTCGTCGCCAAATTATTGCATCTTTTCAAAATGAAACAATCGAATTATTATAAAAATAATATTAACAAAATGAAGCTTTTTATTCAACGATTGAAAAATTAATAATTATTATTGAAAAACAAATACATAGCAACAATGATAATTTTCTATTTTTTATATTGAAAGTAGACAGTAGTTTTTATAATGAAAATGAACAGTTGTTTATTAATGAAAAAACACCACAATTTGGCTGATTCTTTTTGTTCGGGCCTTTGGTGGCAGCACAGGTATCACATTTTCGGCACCACTTCTCGACATCTTCCCTTGCATGTAGCCAGTAGAATCGTTGTCGAATCTTTTCTAGCGTCTTGTTTACTCCTAGATGTTTACTCCTAGATGGAGTTTCGGGACTCCATCATGCATCTCTCGCAGAACGTCCATAATCTTCGATATCGGTAAGAAAAGCTGCATTACATAGGACTTTCCATCTGCTGATTCCCATTTACGTCGAAGGACACCCTCTTGGACATGCAACGAGTCCCACTGCGCCCAATAGGCCTTCAGAGCCGGACTGCTGTCGGAGATATCAGCCCATTCTGGTTTTTCCTGGTGTTCCTTGCATGCGAGGATGGGTTCAATATCGTGTTCGTCAAGTGTTCGAAGAGTCCGGTTGTGCAGTGCTTTGTCTCTTGTTCTAGTGTTTATTTTTATGTCCCGTCCTCGTCCCTCGCGTCCGTTAACAAAAAACAAAAAATAAAATTAAATTAATAAACGCCACCAACAAAAAAGAACAATAATAAACATTAAATAAAACACTCAAAACCCAACATAAAACTAATTCTAAAACGAGCAAAAAAGAAAACCAACAAAAAACCATCGAAATCAACCAACAACAATAACATCGCAAACAAACGCCAAAAAAATGCACCCACAAAAAAGACTTAAAAATACCCGCTAGCCACAAGAGCACAGTAAGTACATATCCATCCCGTTCTCCTCGTTTCCCCGTCGTACAATTGCACAGCTTATCATATGTATTACATTGCATTGAGCTTTTTTTACTCATTCAATGTGTGCATATGGTGTGTTGTCAATAGCAGATGAATAGAGATTAACTGTTTGAATTCCAGGGTCGGATCGATTCACGCTGCCGTTAAGGCATAACACTGACAGTGGCGCTGAATCGTAAAGATTTCTGATATTCAATTCAGTGACTCTTTTAGATCTTGTCTGTTTTGGTCTTTTATTTTTTTAAACTTGTAATGATCGATAATTTCAGAGTCGATTATTGCAATATTCGTGGGCTAAGAATTAATTTTCTTGCTGTGTACATCCACACTGTTACAAACAGGCCAGCTGTTTTGGCACTGAGTGAAACCCAAGTAGGTGAGAATACCGACCCTACTGAATTTCTTATTCATGGGTATTGCTTAGTACCTTTATTCTTCTCCCACCATGGTCTCGCCGTCTACATTAGGGATGATGTCGCTTATCAATTCCTTCCACAATATGGACATTGCTCCGACCCTTTTTTTAATCTTATGTGGTTCAAGTTCACCATAAATAAGCACATCATCCACTATTGTTTCCTCTATCGAAGCCCAAATTTGGACAGAGCTTCAACTTCTCGCGAATTTGACGCTCTGTCTGACTCCATCCAAAGAATTGTATCCTTATATCCTCACACTGAAATCGTTATTACGGGCGATTTCAATGTACACAATTCTTCGTGGCTTCTCCATTCGGGCCAGACAACACCCGAAGGAATGTGTGCTGAAATCTTTGCTGAGTTTAACCACCTCACTCAGCTGGTCACTGAGCCCACTCGAATATCGGATATTGATGGCCAAGCGGAAAATACTCTTGACTTGTTCCTTACGTCTGACCCTGATAAATACACTATCAGTGTATTAACGCCTCTAGGCAGATCAGACCATAGTATAATATCTGCAAATTTCTCGTGCCAAACTAATCCAGTTAAAGAAAGAGCTCCGAAGAGAACCGTATGGCAATACGAGAAAGCCAACTGGGACGGTCTCAATAACTTCTTCCGGATCTTTAACTGGTCACTATGCTTCCTCGATAGTGACGTAGACGCCAGCGCAGATATGATTACTAATATGATTATCTTGGGAATGAAAACTTTTATCCCGAATAGAGTTAAAAGCATCAAACCTAAGGAAAATCATGGTTTGATTCAAGCTGTAAAGAGGTTATCAGGGAAAAAGAAGTAAAGTTCCGGTGTTATAGAGCCAACCCAACTGAGGAAAACCGGAACAAGTTTAAACAAGCCAGGAAGGCCTGCAATGCCCATATTCGACGGACTAAGTTTTTGCATGATCAAAAATTAAGGCAAAAAATACTGCAATGTCCCAAAGGCAGTAAGAATTTTTGGTCTTTTGTGAAAAATATGAAGAATTCTTCTTCTTCCTCGGTCCCTACGCTCGTTGACAATGACACTCCAGTTGTTAGCTCTCTCGCGAAAACTAACCTTTTTGCAAGGCAGTTCGCCTCCAACTCTTCGCTGCCAGATAGTGTCATGACTCCCCCAGCTCTAGAGCGCGTCAATGATTCCATGGGGCAAATCTTCTTTCGCACTCGTGCTGTGGCAAGAGTCCTCAAGGATCTCAACATACATAAATCCGCTGGTCCGGATGGTATCCCCGCTGTTGTTCTGAAGAGGTGTTCTTCCACGCTGGCAAAACCCTTGCGTAAGCTTTTCCATCTATCCTATTCTTCTGGGCTCGTTCCGAGCAGTTGGAAAACAGCATTTGTCCAGCCAATCCCAAAAAAAGGCGTATCTTCTTCTCCCTCCAACTATCGTCCGATTGCACTAACGTCCCTTCTTTCTAAGGTCATGGAAACGCTGATAAACTATCAGCTCAAGAAATATCTCGAAGACCGAAAGCTTCTTAATGACCGGCAGTACGGCTTTCGCAGCAACAGGTCCACTGGTGATCTGATGGTTTATCTCACCGAACAGTGGAACAAATCTTTACATCGTTTTGGAGAAAGTAAGATTGTTGCACTTGATATTTCAAAGGCATTTGATAAAGTCTGGCATCTTGCTCTTTTATCGAAAATGCGTGCTTTCGGTATCGATGAATCCCTTCTTCGATGGATTAGAAACTTTCTTTCGAACCGTACAATACAAGTTGTATTGGACGGTTTCAAGTCTGAAACCCACAATATAAACGCTGGTGTGCCCCAGGGCTCCGTTTTGTCTCCAACACTCTTCCTCATTTTCATAAATGATCTCTTGTCTGTAACTTCTAATCCAATTCATTGTTTCGCCGACGATAGTACCCTTAGCTTTTCATATTCGTTCCCAGACTCACATCCCTCCACTTCGGATGTGGACCTGCAACGGCAAAATATGATAAGCTCATTAAACTCTGACTTAAACAGCATTGTACAATGGGGAATTAAAAACCGCGTCGAGTTTAATGCTTCGAAAACTCAATGCTGTCTTGTATCGTCAAAGCGAGATGTACCCCCCTTGCCACTGTCCATGAGTGGCACTTGCATCAATGAGACCGAACATCTCGAGATTCTCGGTATGTGCATTACAGACCACCTTTTGTGGAGCGAGCACATATGCGATGTAGCCAAAAATGCCGCAAGATGTTTGGGTTTCTTAAGACGGTGCAACAAATTTTTCTCCCCTTCTGATCTGGCTATTATCTATAAAACATATATCCGTCCAAAGCTTGAGTACAATTCCCATCTCTGGGCTGGTGCTCCAGCTACTTACTTAAGCCTCTTAGATGGAATACAAAGAAGAGCTGTAAGAATGATTGGTGATAGAGAGATCACTGACTCATTCACCCCTTTAGACCACCGTCGCAACGTTGCGTGTCTCTCCTTGTTTTACCGTTACTTCTATGGTAATTGCTCTAGTGAAATAGCCAGTTGCGTTCCTCCCCTCAAACAATTCGCCCGTAATACTCGCGCTTCTAGGAATGCCCATCAGTTTACCCTCGAGCCCAACTTCGGACGTACTCTCAAGTATAGAGAATCATTCTTTAGCCGTACTACGCGAATGTGGAACTCTCTTCCACACTCTGTCTTTCCCGATCATTGCAATGTTCAAGAATTCAAGACCAATGTACATCGACACCTCCTTTCCAACCCCTTCACCTCTTCCTAATGCACTCACTGTGTCTCTGGCATAAAAAGGGTATAAAAAATCCCTTGAGTGGGTGCAAATTATAAAAAAAAAAAAAAAATATCTGGGTCCTCTTGATGGGCCTTCCTCAGCTCTTCGTTGCTCCAGCCGTAAATGGGATCGGTTCTGGTTCGTTGGACAGTAACCACTTCTTTTTCTTCTTGGCGTCTGCAATGCTTACAATCTTGCTTACATGGTCTCCGAGACAGTGCATCAGCATTTGAGTGAAGCTTCCCCTTCCGATGTTGAATTTCATAATCGTACGTCTGCAGCCTCTCAATCCATCTCGCCACTTGACCCTCTGGATTCTTGAAATTCAAAAGCCAGTTTAGTGCTCCATGGTCGGTTCGGAGAAGAAACTTCTGTCCATAGAGATACTTATGGAAGTGTTTTGTTGCCAAAATCAGTGCAAGAAGTTCTCTTCTGGTCACACAATAGTTTCTTTCTGACTTTGAGAGTACCTTGCTGTAATAGGCAATTACCTTTTCTTCACCATTATGTACTTGTTATAGTACGGCACCAATCCCGACATTGCTGGCATCAGCGTCAATGATGAACGGTTTTCCGGGAGTCGGATAGGTCAGCACTGGTGTATTACACAAGCGTTGCTTGAGCTCTTGAAAGCTGCGCTCGCACTCACCTGACCATTTAAAGTGCTTTTCCTTTTCCGTTAGCTGATGTAGACTCTTGGCGATCTCAGCAAAGTTCTTGACAAAGCGCCTATAGTAGGTGGCTAGACCCAGAAAGCTTCGGAGTTTATGTTTGTCCTGTGGTGTTGGCCAATTCTTCACGGTGTCAACCTTATCAGGATCTGTCTTTACTCCTTGGGATGAGATGATATGTCCCAGGTGTTTCACTTCGGTTTTGAAGAGTGAACACTTTTCTGGATTGAGCTTGAGGTGGGCTTCTCGAAGTCTTTGAAACACGGCTCTCAGATTTGTACAATGTTCGTCAAATGTTTTCCCGTCATCGTATAATGACGTCATCCAAATAGACCAGGCAAGATTTCCAAGTGAGTCCTTGCAGGACGCATTCCATAAGGCGCTCAAAAGTCGCTGGAGCATTGCACAGTCCAAAAGGCATCACTTTGAACTGCCACAATCCGTTTCCGGTCGAGAACGCTGTCTTCTCTTTGTCTTCAGGATGGATTTCTACTTGCCAGTATCCACTTTTCAGGTCCAAAGTTGAGAACCATTGTGCTCCTTCCATTGCGTCCAGAGTATCGCTGATCCTAGGCAGAGGGTAGCTATCTTTCTTGGTCACATCGTTCAACTTTCGATAGTCCACGCAAAAGCGGGTTGATCCGTCTTTCTTCTTTACCAGGACCACTGGAGACGCCCAAGGGCTTTTAGAGTTTTCGATCAGACCCTCTTCTTTCATGGTGGTTATCAGTTCTTCAACCTCACCTTGTTTGGCTAGTGGAAGGCGTCTTGCAGGTTGACGGATCGGCTTTGCATCCCCGGTGTTGATTCGATGTTGAACCAGTTGTGTTCTGCCATATTTCCCTTGCGATGACGAAAAGATGTCTGCAAATTCTTCGAGGAGACCTTCTGCAGTTTTTCGTTGTTGGTGACCATGATAAGATGACTTGAGAATGTTGGTCTTTATGGAGTTCAGCTCCTCAGATTTGAAGGTTTGCCTTGACTCTTCTTCGTTGATCCTTGTTATCGCTGATACAGATTCGCATTGTCCGACAATCTCACCTTTTCTAAGCTTAACTTCGTACGGCTTGATGTTCAGTATTCGTACGGGAACCATGTTCTTTACAGGTCTAACAAGAGTCTTCCCAATGGTGACGTTTTGGGAGGACTTTACAGATGCTGGTTCGACCATGAGGTATCGATGGCTTCCAGACTTACCCTTCAATTTCGTCCACACGAATACTTCTGAAGAAGCAGGCAAGGTCAGATCTTCTTTGATGACGGTTTTCACAGAAAGCGAGGTCTCATACGAGTGGATCCCATAGATCATCGGAATCTCGATGTTTCGGTATTTCAGGACTTGGTTCCCGATGTCCAATATCAATCCGTGATCTTTCATAAAATCGACGCCGACAATGCACTCGTCGCATATATCTGCTACCAGGAACAGGTGAGAGAATTCTAGCTCTGCCATCCGGATCTTAAGACGTACCTCACCATAGACTTTTGCGGCTTCTCCAGTTGCAGTCCTTAGACGATAGCTATTGGTGTTGTGGAGCCATGTCTTCTTAACGAGGTCCTGCCGTACAATGGACGCCGTGGCACCGGTGTCGATGGTAGCCACACATTTGTTGCCGTTTATACTTGCTTCCACGGTGAGGCTCTTGTTGTCACGTTTCGTTTGAGAAACCTGGATGGTGTTTCTGTAGCTATCGGTACTAGAAGCCAGCTTCTGTCCCTCGAAGTTGGTGGGGTGGGAAACAACTTGGGAAGCAACATTGTTGTAGGTGTAACTTTG
Organism: Sphaerophoria taeniata; assembly: GCA_943590905.1. Lineage (NCBI taxonomy): Eukaryota > Metazoa > Arthropoda > Insecta > Diptera > Syrphidae > Sphaerophoria > Sphaerophoria taeniata. Next base: position 79,426,616 of record OX016541.1, on the reverse strand, counting down.
ACCAGTTGACATATTTCTGTGTTCACAGTGTTGGCATGCGGTTCCTCTTCGCGGTAATCTGCACTGTCGTTGAAGATGCCCGGTCTTGTTGCAGTTCCAGCATCGTGCTGGTCCGTCTCGCTGACTCCTTTCCAGAGTAGCCTTCTGACAAGAGCATTCTTGGACTTCCAATTCTCTCACGTGATGCACGTTTTGGGAAGCTTGTTCTGCGGCTTCCATTGTTAGAGCGAAAGCCAATGCTTCTGGTAGTGTTTGCTTTCCGGCAGTGCGAATAGCCCTTTGGAGATTTATATCGCCAACAGCTCTCACAAAGGCTTCAACAGTAAGTTGATTTACTATCTCGTTGCCAGCTGTTGGGTATGTCAGGTGAACCAATCGCTCGATATCTGCCTGAAGCTGCTGCAGAGTTTCACCTCTTTTCTGTGCCCTGTTGTTTAGTTGAACTCGGAAGACTTCTGTCATGTGGCTATCCCCAAACCGCTGTTCAATGGCGTTTACCAGAACTTTGAAGTCACCACTCTTGTCTGCTGGGATGGTTTGTAGCAGTTCAGCAGCTGCTCCTCTTAAGGCAAGCGTAAGAGCAATGTATTTTTCGTCATCGTCCCAGCCGTTTGTTAATGCTGCTGCTTCAAACTGTTTGTTGTAGATCGACCACGGAATCTGACCATCAAAGCTTGGAGGATTCACTTCTCTCTTTCTTGAGCACTCACCAGAAGTTTCTCGAGCTTTCATCTTTCGCACTTTTTCTAGTTCGCTTGTAATGGTTTCGATCTGGTCGTCTATTTTCTTGAAACGTGCATTAGTCGTTGAATTTTGTTTTTCGACACGCTCATCGAGAGTATTGATTTTTTCTTCGAAGTCCGCAAACCTGCCTTCTAAAAGGTTTCTCTGTTCGTCAAACCGCTCTAGAATATTCTGCTGTTCTTGCTTTTGGTCACTTCTTTGGGCTTCTAGTTGTTTGAGAACATTCTCTTGTTCGTTCTTCTGCTCGTTTCTTTGAGTTTCTAGTTGCTCCCGAACATCATTTCTTTGAGCTTCTAGTTGTTCCAGAACATCCTTGTTTTGAGTTTCTTGCTTCTTTTGATTCTCTTCAAATTTGGCTAAAAGAAGAGATATCATGTCAGATATGGCAGTTGTATTTACCTCTTGCACTTTTGCTTCCACTTCGAAAGCAAACGTATCTGGGTCTTCATTTTGTTCTTCCAGATATTCTTGTAGCCGTTTTACGAGTTCGTTTTTATATCCTGCCCCCCTTAAGCCACGTTTGCTTAATTCGGCCTTTAGCTCAGGGACAGTTAAGTCTTTCAAAACTTTACTAATTTTTTTTTTTTTTTTAATTTTAAACTTCACTATTTCACACTGTTTTATTCTCAATAAGTTTTAATCCCTTATTCTGACACCAATGTAATATTCGGCTTGGTCCGACAATTAAAACTTATTCACTTTTAAATAAAACACAAATTCACTTTATTCAAATCACTCACAAACTTATTTATTCAACACTTTCAATTATAACTTTGCAAACACAGAATCTTTACTTTATCTCAGTTCACAATCAATTAATTTGCCTCGCCGCCAAACGGCTATTTATATAACAAAAATGATGGGTTCTAGAAACTACTATTGGTTCTTATTGGTTCTAGGAGAAGCTGAATGTTCTGGAACATTACTCCACTTACAAATAAAAATACTGGGATTACTTTTTGTAGGGGCTAACGTTCTTAATGCTAAACAAAAAGTTTTTCTTAATCACTAGGTATTGCCCCTCACAAGTGTTTACTACTACAATTAAACGATATTAGAGTTAAAGAGATACAGAGTAAGTAAAGAGAGTAAGAAAAGTGTGTACATTAAATATAGAAAGAGATACAGAGCGTAAGAGATAATAAAGTATACATATTAGACATTAAAATAGAAGGAGATACAGAGCGTATGAGAAAATAAAGTATACACATTAGACATTACAATAGAAGGAGATACAGAGCGTATGAGATAAATAAAGTGTATACACATTACAATATTATTTTCCATTTCACGTGGAACGTAAAATAGCAAACGATCATTTTTGTCTTTTTTATAAACAAGACCATTTCCTAAAACAAAGTTAGGAACTATTTCATGTTCCAACTTATCTCTTAATTGAACAATGTGTTCGTCACGATTTTGAGTGGCACGTAGCTGAAGATCAATGCTATCAACATCAATTACTGAAACTAAAGAATTTGATGAATCTTCTGTTGAAATCGGAAAATATCGACTTAGAGTATCAACGTGTCTCATCAGTGAACCATTTCTATGTTTAATAGTGTTCTCGTACTTTTCCAAATAAAGAGCCCAACGAGCAATGCGTGGATTTATAGTCTATTTATCTAGCGTCTGAGCCAATGAGTTAGAATCAGTAATAATACGAAACGGAATACCATCAACATAAGTGTGAAATTTTTTAAGAGAATAGATTATGGCTAACGTTTCTAGTTCATAGCTGTGGTAACGAGACTCACTTTCAGAAGTCGATTTGGAAAAATATCCAATAAAATGAAATTTGTCATCATCTTGTTTTTGAAGAAGAATACCACCAAATCCCAATGAACTCGCATCACAATGTAATTCAGTTTCTCGTGTTGGATCGTAAAGAGCTAAAACCGGACTTATTACTAAGTGTTCACGCAACGAAATAAAAATTCGTTTACAAGTCGCATCAAAATTGAACGGAACATTTGATTTCAATAACTGCCGTAAAGGATATGAGTATGAGACCGTAGAAAATGCTTTTATAAACCTACGAAAATATGAAAACAGTCCAAGGCATTTTTGTAGTTCGGAAATATTAGAAGGAAATGGAAGGTGCTTTATGGCAATTAAATGTTGATTATTAGGTCTAATGCCTTTTTGATTTACACTGAATCCCAAATATTCTATTTCGGTATAACAAAACTGACATTTTTTAAATTTAAGCTCCAGCCGAAATCCAGCTAGTCGTCGTAAGACTCGCTTAAGTAAAATGAAATGTTCTTCAATTGTATTGAAAGCCAAGGTTATATCAACTAAATAGACAACTACTGATCCTTCGTTTAAAAATGGCCGCAATACATAGGTTATGAAACGTTGGAATATTGGAGGGCCATTTTTTAAACCAAATGGCATGACTAAATACTCATACTGTCCATCTGCTGTTACAAAAGCAGTATACTTAATCGAATCTTCATCCATGCGGATTTGATGAAATCCATTTTTCAAATCTAGAGTAGTGAAATATCTGTTCCACTTAATTTCTCCAAACATTCATCAATAAGGGGTATTGGAAAACTATCGCGAACGGTTATCTTATTCAATGGTCTATAGTCAACACATTGGCGTTTTTCGCCACATTTTTTTGGAACCAACACCAAAGGAAAAGCGTATGGTGATTCACTTGGACGTATGAATTTCTTTTTTAATAAATCTTGTACATTTTCTTCAATAATCTTTTTATCTGCATATGAAGTTCTTCTAGGACCATAACTTATAGGATTATCAGAAGAGAGATGTATTTTCATCTTATAATCATGTTCAATAAGTGGAATATTATTAACGTCTATATAATCGGAATAAATAATTTCTTCAACCTTTTCTTTTTGAGATAAACTTAGATTCGGATTAATATCATACGTTTCGGAACTTGTTTTTATTAAATCAATAGCATAAATATCAGGAACCAAATGACAATCTATGTTCTCAGGCATATCACGAATCCGTACGGGCAAATCAACTGCTGATAGCTTATAACATACGGAACAAACGGAAGGTAATCTTAATTCTTTAAAACAACTGTATTCACAATGTAACACTTGATTATCAATCTTAATTTTATTAATATTGGAATCAATATTGAGTTCAACGTTTGGTTTCGGAAACAGATTGGAAATAAAAAATAAGCCAATTTTAAAAGATCGCAACAAATTGCGACCTAAAATCAATGAATGTTTTATTAAATAATCGGGAATTACATAAATTTTAATTGATTCGGTAACTCCACGGAATGTTATATAAATTTCAATTTCACCATAGGTACATATTCGAAAATTACCAACTCCACTAAAACCGGAAGACTGAATCTGTCCAAACTGAATTTCTTTAGGAACAACGGAACGTTTGATTAAACTAACTGGACTGCCAGTATCGAAAAGAGAAATTAATGTGTTACAATGTGAAACAGAACTATTAGGCAGAAAAATAACACTTACATGATTTCATTCAGCAAAATGTTGAGAAATTTCTTCAGAATTTTTATCAGAAACTTGATCGGAATCGGAACCAATTCGGAATGTATCAATCAAAGCTACTTGCTGTCGATTACTCTGGCTTTGGGCAATTTTGAATAACATGTTGAGTTGACCCACATCGGAAACATGAACCTTGTTCTCTTCTTGGCTCGGGGAAAGATGAGGAATAGTGCCCAACTCCGGAACAATTGTAACAAATGTTTGAAATTGATATTTGACTTCGACTTAGTTGCACTTGTTGAGGTTGCAAAGGAAGTGGAAGGCTGACGAGCAACTGAATGAGTAGCATTAGTTTGGACGGAGCTCATTTCACGAAGCTGAGAATAGCGATGAGAAAGTTTTTTCAGCTCATCAATGCTGCGAGCAGGGTACAAAATAGCCACATTGTTTGAGCAATCACGAAATCCATCGATAATAAACTGGATTGTCTGTTGTTCATCAATGCTTGCACGAGACGCCAGCTCTTCCATCTTTAAAATGTAACCCATTATTGATGATTTTGCTGAGCTGAAAGTTGTTTTGCGCATCTTATCAATTACTTCCGAAATTGAATAGCTGTGGCCAAAATTTGAAAGAAATTTTAACCGGAATTCACTATAAGTCTTAGAATTATCAATTCTTAAAAACAATTCAGCAGCCGAATTTGGTCTCATAAGTCGCCGGATGGATTTCAGACGGAAAGAAGAATCACCATTAACTGATTCGCATATACGTTCAAATGTTTCTATCCACTTATATGCATCGTAAGAATCATCACCCGAATATTCAGGAATCGCGTGCTTAATGTCTTTGAAAGACGGTGCAACTGCTTTACTCGATTCACTTGCTTCATCTAACAATTTTAATTCATTGCGTAGAGCGATTAACTTCTTTTTCTTCTCAAGGATGCGAATTTCTTTTTCAATGAGAGATTCTTCATCATCCAGTGGTGTAGCAACTTTCGGAAACATAATATTTTCTTGAACAATTGACACGGAATTATGTTGCTCGGAATGTTCGGAACGTTCAGAATTCTCGGAATTTTCGGAATGTTCAGAATTTTCGAACTTTTCAATGCGTTCATCTCGTGATGTGTTGTAAATTTCTCTTAACTGTGCTACTGTTGCAGTTGAAGGAACTTCCACATTGTTTGCAGCACACCATTCGAGTAATTCGTCCTTATTCATACGAGGTGTCATAATATAAGTATATTTTTTTTCGGTTTTCGTATTTTTTAAAATACTATTGCTTGGTCTTCAGTCTTGGCTAATCCCACTTCTGATTTGTAAAAGGTGCAATTTCTTCAAGAATCAACCAGAAAGTATTTATTTTGTAATATATAGGTTTTATTCTTTCGATTGTTTGAATAATAATAATATCAAAATGAAATATCAAATAAACAAGTTTTAAAAAGAACACTTGAAAATTAAATAAAGTACAAAGTATTGTTAAACTAAGTTTTCTTATACAATCAAAAAAAAAATATAGTAAAAGAGGGAGATATTGAGCCCCAAATCAAAAAAAAATAATTGTAAAAGAGGGAGATATTGAGCCCCAACCAAAAAAAAAATTTGTATATCAGGCCAAGTTTTTATTTCATCTTTCACGGGCACTGCCTCTTGCGAAGACCTGACAAATCTTCCAAGAGTATCAATCTGTCATGAAAAAAATGCTTCTCAACTCTGCCGTTCGGAATCGGCGTTAAATTGTAGGTCCCCTCAATTCTTCACACACACTCAGAGAATTGTTGATGAGAGTAAGCCACTTAGGCCTTGGCTCTTCAAGAGCTGTCGCGCCACTCTATTTATTTTATTTATTTTTGAAAAGAGGTTTATACAAATTTAAAGAGGGAAAATCCCCATAAATTTCAAACTTTCACGCATACCCCTACCCTAAACTATGAAGGAAGGAACAAGAGTTCTATGCAAACCAAAAACTGACCGACAAAACTCGACAACGGAAGAGTTCCATGCAAACCAAAAACCGACAACACTTTAAAATCATTAACAGCACACACAACAACAAAGCTCCAATCAACACACATCCAATACGATATCAAGAATCTATTAGCGCACATGTATATAGTAACAAAAATGTTTTTAAACGATTATATTGTATATAAAAAAAAATATATTTAAGAATTAGAAAACTGCATCAAACCAATTAAAGAATTATTGCCATAAAACATGCCTTTTAATAAAAAATGCGAAATATAATGCAGATATGAATAATGTAAATATAAATAAGTAAACACAAAGAAGAAAATTATGTATATTTTAAGAAAAATATAAACAAATACCTGAATAGAATTAAGCAATCAATAAAATGCATAAAATCTGTAACTGGACTACTGTACATATATATATAAAAAAAAAAACCAAATAGTATACACACATTTTTTGCATGCTAAGAAAAGAATAAATGTATAAAACAAAAAAGAATATAGTAAATTAAAGTATTCTAATTATGTCTAGGAAATCATATTTAAGCAAAGAAAATATAACATTAAATTAAAATACTATATTAAAGCATGCGTAAAAAATTATTACAAAAAAAAAAAAAACACAAAAAATTCAACAAACACATATATCCCTTATTTTCATATTGATTCAGAATCGCTTTAGAAAACCACTTCAAAACAAAAATACCTACGCATGGTTCAACAATTTTTGTCTCTTCCATACAAAAAATATTTTTCGAAAGGGGGGAGGTGTTATATGATGCTATCAAAGCATCATAACTCTCCAAACCTAAAATTATCATTCAAAATCCACAACAAAGCATAAACAAAACAAAAAGTATTTTTATATAGTTTTGCTTTTGTGGAGAATGCAAAATAGAACAAACTTGCTGATCGACGCATTCATTGAGGTTCAAAGCAATTGTGACCTTAATAAACGTTCAAAGCAATGCTTTGGATTCTCGATGAAGTAATTCGAAGCGTCATCAGAAAGTTTGTCAACACGACGAACGTTGAACCCAATGCAATAGGTGTGAAGTGCGGAAATGCATTTTAACATGACGACTTCAATATGAAAATGAGGTGAGTATTGTAGTAGGTTAGGAAATTAATGTTAAGGAAGTAGGTTAAGAAATGTAGTAAGTAAGCATAAAAATAATATAAATTGTTAAGTAGTTTAGGTTAGTAGCACAGTCGATAAGAAGGTTAAGAGGTTGAAGTAACCATTAGTAAACACAAGAAGATATTGTAACCAAATCATATCATAATAAAAACAAAGGAATACCAAATAAAAAGGTAAATAAAATCTTTTAATTCAATTTTATAAGCTAGAAATCTGGCTTACCTTGGCGAGCCCTTAAACCCAAGGAAACCCCTAAAACTCCCCTCCTATCCCGTCTCCAAAATCCCCCTTACATAACAGTAAGAAAAAAGTTGGGATTTTGATCAAATATGACATTACGATGATAGAGAAGTTGGAAAAAGTGGTTCCGGCGACTCCGTCCCATCTGTCTGTCTGTCTGTCTCTCTGTAAACAAACCTACAGCCTTAACCACTGGTCCAATTCTTTGTATATATAGTCCTATAGTATTTCCACGCGCTTGATTTTGTTACGCACTAAGCTGCCGTCAAATCGAGGGTGGCGCCACTTGTACTTTGCTGTCATTCTCTTTTTGCAGCCGACAGTCGCTCTCAGAGAATCAGATACAGATTTACTGAAAGAACAAGAACTAAGCAAAGGAAAGAGAGGGAACAGGGAATTTTTCTTGGTTGCAAATAAGAGAGTAGAATAAACAAAACGAATAAGGGTAGAGAATAAAAGGAAGGCAATGCAAACGCAAAGGCAATAACAAAAGATCAGCAAACACATGTTATTCAAATGCCTTTATGAATTTTATACATATGAACATATGAAGGAAGTATATCAAATTCAATAAAAAACGCTAATAACAGAAAAAAAGTTCTAGTAGGAAAGAATAGTTCAAAAATGTTCGGTCTTGAAAAATTCGAAAGAAAGAAAGAGTTCGCAACAAATAGAGCTGCATGTGTACGATACATAAAATCGGAGTTTCTCAAAATGCTGGTCTGACTGATGGTCTGTGCAATTGTGCATGTGTTCTTGTTTTTTTTCCTCTCAATCTGAAAAGGAGTGGAGTGACCAAACTAATCTTTTTTAGATCACTTTATTTTGTTTTTCAAGTAATTGCTTTATTTTGCTTACAAACCCATATAAATCAGGTCACACTAATTGAGGGTTGAAATTAACAAGTTTTTTATGGCATTTCTTAGGACGAATTTTCAAAGACGAAAGATGCTTGATACTTTGATAGCTGTCATGCCACTTGTTTTTTTGTAGTCCTTATGTTTTGTCTCCTTCTCACTATAACACTTAGATTTACCGTCTATTTCCCAAGTATGTGAGACCAAAAATGTAACAAAAAATTAACTAAGTAGAGAGTGTCCTTACTCATTATTAGATATACTCTGATTGATATTTCTATGTTGCAGTATTTCATAATGTGTGCAAGAAAACCAATAGGTACAATTCTAATATTTTACTACAAGTAAAGGCCTGGCTATTCGAAATTCGATACAATAGGTCCGTTCTTTTACTTTTTGGGCAGTTTGTGTAAAAACTGTCAAAAATCATTCAAACTCCTCGAAATTTTGTGATTCACCCAAAAAGTAAACGAACGCTTCACACCAAAAATCTGCCGAATGCACAAAATTATGTCAAACGTCAACAAAATTCGATGTACTTCTTATGGTTTGACAAAACTTATACAAACTGCCACAAGAAATTTTTGAGTCTAAATTCGGCAGATAGGGGAAATATTTTTCTCCTTCAAAAGTGACAGATTTTAATTTAAGTGGCAGTAAACGAACGAAAAAGTGGGAGAATATGGCAGTTTTGGGCAGTTTTGGGCAGTTTTATGGGGTAAACGAACGGACCTAATATTTAGGCTGCAGAAACTTGTTTTCAAATTGAATATTTGGATCATTTCTTGTTTTTGCACCTTAAATGCCATTGAATTTGAATACTAAAAACAATTTTTTTTGGAAGTACCTACAATCTGCTGTTTTGAAAAAAGGTGTTGGCTTAGCTAAAGTATGAAACGGGTGAAAATGAACAATTTTTAATATTTTTGATAGATAGGGTAACTGCACCAGTTTCCGGGAAGGCACCAGTGACCGGACGATTTTGCCTTTATGTGGAACAAAAGAGAAACTAAATACAGACTTGGCAAAAAACAACAAAATACAGAATCAGTAACATTTTCCACATATGCATACGAAGTTTGAAGCCGATCGAATGTATAACGGAAAAGTTATAGGTAGTTTAAGCAGCAGCCACTGCTGTTCTGCTGTTTTCTTAGCAAAAAAATAGTGGCAGACCTTGGAAAAATATACTGGGAATAGTTGATCTTGTGAAGTCTTGCAATCAAATGGGGTTTGTTTCAAAGAAAATATAATGAACTTCCAATAACTAAAGAAAAAAATTGAGTTTTGCTTTTTTTTAATCGATTTGTTTAAGTGTCCGGTACTGGTACAAAAAACAACGAAAATCTAGTTTCCGGACAGCTTCAAGGTTTTATTTAATTATTTTTTTATGTTCAAATTCTTTTTGCAACCCTTAATTTAATTGTCAAAAGTACTTGTTTATATCCAGAATAAAATTTGTTTACTATCATCCCTCTGATGGATTAAAAATGACAAATAAAAAACTCTAAAAATTGTATTTCAATATCATTTTTTATTTTCTGCCACACAAACACAATATTTTGAAATCAAAATGGTGTAAATCGATCGTGCGATATCTATTTTCCTTTTTACCGAAATCTGAACATGAGAATAATAAAACCAGTTTCTTCCACTTCTCTATTTATTTGAGAATAACATTTTTCTTCACTGATGCATACCATATACATACAAAAAACACAAAAAGAAACCAACCAAAACCAATACCACCCCTATCGAAGGTATAATATTTGAATGCGATGTGCACAAAAAAACAGTGCATCAGTTCAGTGTTGAAGGATTCCAAGTGCCTGGAAACGGGTTCGGAAAAAAGAAACAACAACTAGTTAACCTTGAAACAAGTAAATATGTATTTCAGATGCATAAAATTTCCATGGTTTAGTTGGATAGTGAGGATATGATATGAACAGTCTTAACTTTTTTTTATTGAAGATGAATGCAAACAACTTAAAAGTAAGCCTTGCACGACATTAGATCGAAGAAGTTAGGTATCAGTCAAGCAGCAATAAAGTATGACGAAATAGGTTCAAAGTCGTCCGGAGACTCTGTTTTGATCGTCCGGTAACTGGTACCGATTTTGGTTTCTTTATATTTCGTCTTAAATAACAATAACTAGGTAATATTTTTTAAATTAATTAGATGTCAAACAGTCAGGAAGTAATTACCAATACAGAAAATGAATTGCTCTATGGTCAACACTTAAGAGAAAAAAGATATTGAGTTTTTAAGTGGAAGTGTCCGGTAACTCCATTTAAGATCGTCCGGAGACTAGAACAATCGTCCGGAGACTCCGGAAAATCGCCTTTATTTAGAATTCATCTTTTTAAATCAATGTTTAAAGTTACTTTCAATTCATTCATACACCAAACTACTGAGAAATATCTGTAGTCTTAGCAAAATATTAAGATTTGAATGAAATACTAACAGAAATAAAGATATTTGCATTGAAAGTCAAAAAAGAAGTTATCTGTCCGGGTACTGGTGCTTTTACCCTACCTACATTTATTCAGTTTCCAATCAATTGGATTTTTTTTTTAAGGGTGAAGAAATAGTAGGCATCTACACTTCACATAACTTTATTCGAGGTAAATACAGGTTCAGTATTCAAAACAACTCTATGATGATTGATGATGTCTCATTTTAAAATTAAGAAAAAAACTTAAAAGAAAGTTTGAAACATTTTTTATTATTCAAAATCGTATTTTTTTCACATTACCCAGGAGGTAGAGTACCAAATGCGTTTTTTAAGGGTATCTATCCCCAGTAGGCATAATCGCTGTACATTATTGCTTACTTTAGGTAAATATTTGCCAATTTACAATTAAAAAATTAACACAATCACAGAAAATAAATAAATATTTTTGTATTACTTACTATTATTGCAACTAATGTATAGATATATAATATATACGTTAGTACCTGAGTTGCATGCTTCACTGACAGCTTTTCAAAATTATTTTGATACACATGTCTTTTACTTAATTTACTTAAAATCCTAAACGAGGGACTTTTCAAGTCCATCTCATAAACTTTCTCAAGAATTTTCCAGTCAACTACTTCGCCAAGAATTTTGATCTGTTTATTCAAGAGAATGTTCCTAACACTCTTAAACATATGTGGATAGTCAAAAAATAGAAATACTTTCTGACCTCCAACGTCTTCCTAGGGTCCCTTTGATTGTTCCATAAGCAAGTTATATGCTCGAACATTCGCGGGGCCTTGATCGCAGCAAGTGCCAACAACTTCAAGTCCACAATCGTTGACACTCTGCACTATAGACACTATCATTTTTGAAAGCATGGCACCCTTTGAAGATCCTACGAAATAACAAATGGTCTGTTTCCAATTGTTATTAAAAAAGGGATTCTCACAAGAAACTGGGGACTTATAAAATTTGATTCTTCTGTACACCATGGAGCATTGGTCTTGTGAAGGAATTTGAATCCTATGAACGTCTTTTGTTCCTCACTTAAATCATCCATGTTATTTTCCAAGAATTGTTTCTTCCCGTACAAAGGATCACTTTTGATCCTCTTCGGGGTGTCCAAAATACTTCTTGGAATAAAACATCTTTTTTAACATTGCTTTGGTTCGGACGCCTTACAGATATGAATACTCCCAATCATATGACATATTTCATATACATTGGGCCAAGAGTTAATAATTAAATGCTAACTTTTTGTAAAGATATATGTATATATTGTAATATTCGGCTTGGTCCGACAATTCAAACTTATTCACTTTTTAAATAAAACACAAATTCACTTTATTCAAATCACTCACAAACTTATTTATTCAACACTTTCAATTATAACTTTGCAAACACAGAATCTTTACTTTATCTCAGTTCACAATCAACTAACTCTTCGCCGCCAAACGGGCTATTTATATAACAAAAATACTTGGTTCTAGAAACTACTATATTGGTTCTTGGAGAAGCTTGAATGTTCCAGAAGCTTACACTTACAAACAAAAATACTGGGATTACTTTTACTATTACAATTAAACGATATTAGAGTTAAAGAGATACAGAGTAAATAAAGAGAGTAAGAAAAGTGTGTACATTAAATATAGAAAGAGATACAGAGCGTAAGAGATAATAACGTATACACATTAGACATTACAATAGAAGGAGATACAGAGCGTATGAGATAAATAAAGTGTATACACATTACATTGCCCCCTCCTTAGGATTGATCGTCCCGAACAAATCCATCATCTTCATCACCACTGTAGCGATGTAGTCGGTCGCGATGTACGACTTTAAGTTTGCCTCTGACTCCTTTTTGTATCCATTACACGACGTCGTTGATTTTGCTAATCACTGTATATGGACCTTCCCAGTCCCGTTGAAGTTTCGGTGACAACCCTTTTTGTCGATGGGGATTGTAAAGCCACACTCGATCTCCTGCTTGGAACTCTGTTGTTGTCGCTCGTATATCGTAGCGTCTCTTCATTCGGTCACTGAACATCTTTATTTTTGACCTGGTATCGTCGTGGATCTGAAGGAGTCTTTCTCTGAGGTCATCCAAGTAGTCATCCTCGGCTTGCGGTTCCGACGTGGGACATCCAAATTTTATTTCGCTCGGCAGTCTGATGTTCCTTCCCATCAAAATCTCAGACGGTGTATGGCCAGTTGAGCTATGTCTTGCACTTCGATACGCCATCAAAAACAGTGGAATGTGTCGATCCCAATCTCTCTGGTTGTCGTCCACAACTTTGCAAAGATGTTCCTTAAGGGTTCGGTTGAACCGTTCGACCATGCCATCAGATTGTGGGTGGAGTGGTGTTGTTCTTGTCTTCTTGATGTGAAGAAGCCCACAAACTTCCTGGAATATGTTTGATTCAAAGTTCCTTCTCTGGTCGGAATGCAGTTCTAATGGAACACCGAATCTGCTCACCCAGTTGAACACAATTTGGTCTGCGACTGTTTTGGCTTCTTGATTCGGAATGGCGTATGCTTCAGGCCACTTGCTGAAGTAATTCATGACGACCAGAATATAACGATTTCCATTATTTGTTTCCGGAAATGGACCCGCCACGTCTACTGCAATCCTTTCAAAGGGTGATCCGACATTATACTGCTGCATTTGTATTGCATCTTTTCAAAATGAAACAATCGAATTATTATAAAAATAATATTAACAAAATGAAGCTTTTTATTCAACGATTGAAAAATTAATAATTATTATTGAAAAACAAATACATAGCAACAATGATAATTTTCTATTTTTTATATTGAAAGTAGACAGTAGTTTTTATAATGAAAATGAACAGTTGTTTCTTAATGAAAAAAACACCACAGTCTCTCCCACTTATTTAAAAACTACGCTATCTCCAAATCGTATTGGAGGACGTCTTATTCTATTCGATCTTCGTATTTCTGGTTGAATTGGAAATGGTGAAATGATTTCGTTACTAACAGGAACAGTTGGTTCTTGTATTGAAAATGTTTGTCTTGGAATATCAAAACTTTGTGTAGGTCCAAATGATATAGATTTCTTTTTGATGAGTGTTGATTGTAGTTGATTTATGTGTCTTTTAATATCACGACCAGAATCCAGAGAAATGAGATAATGACGTTGACCAAGTTTGGATCTTACTTCTCCAAATTCCCATTTATTAAGAATTTTGACTTGAACTCTCTCTCCCACTTGTAATAATCTTGAAGGTTTTGCTATCAATTTTGAAGGTTGCGGATTATATGGAAAAATTGCATTCAATCTAGGTCTGAGTTTTCTATTCAGATACAATTCAGCAGGTGATTTTCCACATGCGAGAGGTGTTGCTCGATATCGAAGAAGTATGTTCTGAATTTTTATGTGAATCGGAGTTTTGTCATTTGATAGTGCTTTAAGACGATGATTGAGAGTTTGGATATTTCTTTCGGCAAGGCCATTAGTAGCAGGGTGTTCAGGGGCAATGAACTTTTGAAAAATACCACGATTTGAACAAAATGATTTGAATTCTTCGCTGCGAAAAATTGATGCATTGTCAGATACCATTATTTGAGGATATCCATGTTGTGAGTATGTATATGTTTTCTAAAAGCAGGATTGTATTTGAAGTCGTAGGAACGTCTTTAATTACTTTGATTTCTGCCCACTTCGATTTAGCATCAACACAGACAAGAAAGTAATGATTTTGGAAAGGTCCGGCATAGTCAATATGTATTCGCTCCCAGTTATTTTAGGTGAATCCCGAGGGTGTACTGGTGCTTTTGGTGGATTGGATCGATTTATAGCACAATTTTCACAACTTCTCACTAAACGTTCTATATCTTTGTCGATATTGTGCCAATACACGTATCTTCGGGCCAGTTGTTTCATTTTTGTAATACCTAAGTGTGTTTCGTGTAGTTCGGATAAAATTGTAGAACGTAAAGATTCTGGAATTAAAATTCTATCTTTTCGAAAGAGAATTCCATCTGTGAGAGTGAATTCAGAATCTGTTGATTTTAATTGTAAGTCATTGATGATTTCTCGAAGTTTGTGGTCTTTTTCTGTTTCTTGTTTGATGGTTTGAGCGGTTATTTCTGTGCTTGAAATTTTGAAAATTGTTTCATAGTTGATTATGTTTACCTCATCACCAATAATTTGATCAGATGAAACTTGAATTGGTTGGATTGGTGAACGGGACAAACAGTCAACATTTTGATTGTCTTTGCCTGGTTTGAATTTTACAGAATAGTTGAATCCGGTTAAGAAAGATGCATATCTGAGTAGTCTTGCTGATGTCATCTGCGGTAATGCTTTGTGAGGGTGAAAAATTCTTGTCAAGGGTTGATTATCTGTTATCAGTAAAAAATGTCTGCCGAAAAGATAGTTATAAAAATAAGTTACACCAAAAATAATTGCCAGAGCTTCACGATCGAGTTGACTGTAATTTTGTTCGGACTTCGTAAGTGAACGAGAAGCATAAGCTATAGGTTTTTCAATTCCATTTACGGGGTGACTCAAAACTGCAGCGATACCGTAAGGGCTAGCATCGGTAGAAAGTTCAACTGGACAGGAAGGGTCGAATGGTATAAGAATTCTATCACTAAATAATTCGGATTTAAGTTGGAGAAAAGCGGATTGACATTTTGAAGACCAGAACCATTTTTTATCTTTCTTGAGAAGACATCGAATTGCATATGTTTTTGTTGAAAAATCTGGAATGAATTTAGAGTAGAAGGTAACTAGTCCCAAAAATTGTTTGACTTGTTCGACGTTTGTAGGAGCTGACATATCTTGTATGGCACGTACTTTTTCTGGAGATTTGCTTATTTGATTCAGCTCGACTACATGTCCCAAATATTCAATTTTTTCTGATAGAAATAAACATTTCTTTTTGTTGACATGTAAATCATTTTCATTAAGTTTCTTAAGACAAGAATCAAGGTTTTTAAGGCATTCATTTTGTGAAGGTCCGTGTATGATAATGTCATCAAAATAAGCTTCTACACCTTAAAGACCATGAAGAATTTGACATAGAATGCGATTAAAATCTGATGGAGCCGTTTTAATACCGAAACTAAGGCGATTCATTTTATATGTACCTCGATGTGTTGAAATTGTTTGAATTTTACTGCTTTCTTCGTCAACTTTTAAATGTAAATAAGCTTTGTACAAATCTAGTTTGCAGAAATATCGAGAGTTTCGAAGGCTATGAAGAACATCATCTATTCGTCGAATTGGATGATTGGCTTCTACAAGGCGTTCGTTAACGCCACATTTGTAATCCACACATAAGCGTACGCCACCATCGGGCTTTGGAATGACTACTAAAGGTGAACCCCAATCACTTGCGGCAACTAATGTTATTATTCCGTCGTTTTCAAGTGAATCTAACTCTTTATTAACACGTTCTAGTAATGCATACGGGACGTTTCTTTCTCTGGTAAAAATAGGTTTGACAGAATTTCGAAGTTGAAGCGAGACTTGAAAATTTGGTACACATCCAACTTTTTCTTCAAATATTAAAGGATATTTGTTAAAAATATCGTTTATCGATTTATTTTGATGTATTTGGAAAATTGGTGTGACGTTTGAATTTTTTGTATTTGAATCGATTTTATTGAGTTCAATATTAAGACCTCTTATCCATTGTCTACCAAATAGAGCATCATGACCATTAGGAACAATATGCAGTTCACCAAGAATTTGTTGTCCCTTGTAAGCTACATTGAGGCATAATTTTCCTACTGGAAAATCGAACCTGAATAAGATCGAAATGCAATATTCGAATTTTGTAAAGGCAAGTTAAGATTGAGACGTTCGAAATCGTTTTGAGCTAAAAGTGAGTATTTTGCACCGGAGTCTACTTCAAATTGTTGAATTTTTTCGTTGAGTGTAACATTTATGAGATATTTGTCGCAATTGTTTACTTCAAATAAATCTACAATTTGTGATTTGATAGGTTCTAATTTGTAAGGGCCATATTCTACAGATAACTGATCATACAAATTATCTTCGACGGTGATGGCATTCGTTGAATGTTCAGATGATTTGTTATTAGATAGAAGAGTTGAGAGACATACCTTTGATTTGATACGTGACCTTGTTTCTTACATAGCGTACATTTAAGTTTTGATTTTTCTGTTCGGCAAGAAGTAACTTTGTGGTTAGCTCGTCCACATCTCAGGCAACAATTTTCTATACCAAGGGCTTTGAAATTAATGTGTTGAGGCTTGAATGACTTGTGACTTGAATTTGAAGAAGGTCTTGATCTTGAATAATGTTTATACCTTGAATTGGAAATTTTGTTGACATCTATGTTTGAGGTTGAAGCTGTTGGGCTTGGTCGTAATTCCTTGCATTCGATTTTTGAAGCTTCGAGGGCAATAGCTTTGTTGAGAATGTCATTGAAGTTTTTTGTATCAGACTGTAAGATCTGCTCACGTAGCCAATCGTCTCGAAGACCACGAATGAACTGAGCGCGGAGAAAAATCTCAGACACTGAAACAGATTTGGAAGACTCGCATTTAACACTGAATTCGCAATTTTCAATGTCCTTTTGAAGTGAAGAAACAAACTCAGCTATATTCTGATGGTCTTTTTGAATAACATTAAGAAAAAAATGTTGGGAAACAACTACGTTCTTTTTTGGAATTAGCATCTTCTTGAGGTTTGAAATGAGATCCGGAAGTTCCAAGTTTTTAACGGGCTTCTCTGGATCACGAAATGCAGCAAGGTTGTTGTAGTGTATGGAACCAATGGATACGCATGGTAATTGTGCTTTTTTATTTTCGGCTGTTAAATTTTTCATAATGCAATAGTTTTCAAATCGTTCCAGGTAATTTGAGAATTTTTCGTTTTCAGCATTGAAATTTTCAAACGGATTAATGTTTGTTGTTGTTGAAGGAATTTGCAATTTTGTAACAAGTTGCGTAATAGCTTCCTGTTGGCTTTGGAAGGCTTGTAAGATTTGTTGTAATTTATCGGCATCCATTTTGGTAACTCGAAAAATTTAATTGGAATCTATGTAAATATTTTTCGTAATCGATTTGAAATCTTGTATAAAAGTTGAATTTTCTTTTACTCGTCGCCAAATTATTGCATCTTTTCAAAATGAAACAATCGAATTATTATAAAAATAATATTAACAAAATGAAGCTTTTTATTCAACGATTGAAAAATTAATAATTATTATTGAAAAACAAATACATAGCAACAATGATAATTTTCTATTTTTTATATTGAAAGTAGACAGTAGTTTTTATAATGAAAATGAACAGTTGTTTATTAATGAAAAAACACCACAATTTGGCTGTGATTCTTTTTGTTCGGGCCTTTGGTGGCAGCACAGGTATCACATTTTCGGCACCACTTCTCGACATCTTCCCTTGCATGTAGCCAGTAGAATCGTTGTCGAATCTTTTCTAGCGTCTTGTTTACTCCTAGATGGCCTCCCGAAACTCCATCATGCATCTCTCGCAGAACGTCCATAATCTTCGATATCGGTAAGAAAAGCTGCATTACATAGGACTTTCCATCTGCTGATTCCCATTTACGTCGAAGGACACCCTCTTGGACATGCAACGAGTCCCACTGCGCCCAATAGGCCTTCAGAGCCGGACTGCTGTCGGAGATATCAGCCCATTCTGGTTTTTCCTGGTGTTCCTTGCATGCGAGGATGGGTTCAATATCGTGTTCGTCAAGTGTTCGAAGAGTCCGGTTGTGCAGTGCTTTGTCTCTTGTTCTAGTGTTTATTTTTATGTCCCGTCCTCGTCCCTCGCGTCCGTTAACAAAAAACAAAAAATAAAATTAAATTAATAAACGCCACCAACAAAAAAGAACAATAATAAACATTAAATAAAACACTCAAAACCCAACATAAAACTAATTCTAAAACGAGCAAAAAAGAAAACCAACAAAAAACCATCGAAATCAACCAACAACAATAACATCGCAAACAAACGCCAAAAAAATGCACCCACAAAAAAGACTTAAAAATACCCGCTAGCCACAAGAGCACAGTAAGTACATATCCATCCCGTTCTCCTCGTTTCCCCGTCGTACAATTGCACAGCTTATCATATGTATTACATTGCATTGAGCTTTTTTTACTCATTCAATGTGTGCATATGGTGTGTTGTCAATAGCAGATGAATAGAGATTAACTGTTTGAATTCCAGGGTCGGATCGATTCACGCTGCCGTTAAGGCATAACACTGACAGTGGCGCTGAATCGTAAAGATTTCTGATATTCAATTCAGTGACTCTTTTAGATCTTGTCTGTTTTGGTCTTTTATTTTTTTTAACTTGTAATGATCGATAATTTCAGAGTCGATTATTGCAATATTCGTGGGCTAAGAATTAATTTTCTTGCTGTGTACATCCACACTGTTACAAACAGGCCAGCTGTTTTGGCACTGAGTGAAACCCAAGTAGGTGAGAATACCGACCCTACTGAATTTCTTATTCATGGGTATTGCTTAGTGCCTTTATTCTTCTCCCACCATGGTCTCGCCGTCTACATTAGGGATGATGTCGCTTATCAATTCCTTCCACAATATGGACATTGCTCCGACCCTTTTTTTAATCTTATGTGGTTCAAGTTCACCATAAATAAGCACATCATCCACTATTGTTTCCTCTATCGAAGCCCAAATTTGGACAGAGCTTCAACTTCTCGCGAATTTGACGCTCTGTCTGACTCCATCCAAAGAATTGTATCCTTATATCCTCACACTGAAATCGTTATTACGGGCGATTTCAATGTACACAATTCTTCGTGGCTTCTCCATTCGGGCCAGACAACACCCGAAGGAATGTGTGCTGAAATCTTTGCTGAGTTTAACCACCTCACTCAGCTGGTCACTGAGCCCACTCGAATATCGGATATTGATGGCCAAGCGGAAAATACTCTTGACTTGTTCCTTACGTCTGACCCTGATAAATACACTATCAGTGTATTAACGCCTCTAGGCAGATCAGACCATAGTATAATATCTGCAAATTTCTCGTGCCAAACTAATCCAGTTAAAGAAAGAGCTCCGAAGAGAACCGTATGGCAATACGAGAAAGCCAACTGGGACGGTCTCAATAACTTCTTCCGGATCTTTAACTGGTCACTATGCTTCCTCGATAGTGACGTAGACGCCAGCGCAGATATGATTACTAATATGATTATCTTGGGAATGAAAACTTTTATCCCGAATAGAGTTAAAAGCATCAAACCTAAGGAAAATCATGGTTTGATTCAAGCTGTAAAGAGGTTATCAGGGAAAAAGAAGTAAAGTTCCGGTGTTATAGAGCCAACCCAACTGAGGAAAACCGGAACAAGTTTAAACAAGCCAGGAAGGCCTGCAATGCCCATATTCGACGGACTAAGTTTTTGCATGATCAAAAATTAAGGCAAAAAATACTGCAATGTCCCAAAGGCAGTAAGAATTTTTGGTCTTTTGTGAAAAATATGAAGAATTCTTCTTCTTCCTCGGTCCCTACGCTCGTTGACAATGACACTCCAGTTGTTAGCTCTCTCGCGAAAGCTAACCTTTTTGCAAGGCAGTTCGCCTCCAACTCTTCGCTGCCAGATAGTGTCATGACTCCCCCAGCTCTAGAGCGCGTCAATGATTCCATGGGGCAAATCTTCTTTCGCACTCGTGCTGTGGCAAGAGTCCTCAAGGATCTCAACATACATAAATCCGCTGGTCCGGATGGTATCCCCGCTGTTGTTCTGAAGAGGTGTTCTTCCACGCTGGCAAAACCCTTGCGTAAGCTTTTCCATCTATCCTATTCTTCTGGGCTCGTTCCGAGCAGTTGGAAAACAGCATTTGTCCAGCCAATCCCAAAAAAAGGCGTATCTTCTTCTCCCTCCAACTATCGTCCGATTGCACTAACGTCCCTTCTTTCTAAGGTCATGGAAACGCTGATAAACTATCAGCTCAAGAAATATCTCGAAGACCGAAAGCTTCTTAATGACCGGCAGTACGGCTTTCGCAGCAACAGGTCCACTGGTGATCTGATGGTTTATCTCACCGAACAGTGGAACAAATCTTTACATCGTTTTGGAGAAAGTAAGATTGTTGCACTTGATATTTCAAAGGCATTTGATAAAGTCTGGCATCTTGCTCTTTTATCGAAAATGCGTGCTTTCGGTATCGATGAATCCCTTCTTCGATGGATTAGAAACTTTCTTTCGAACCGTACAATACAAGTTGTATTGGACGGTTTCAAGTCTGAAACCCACAATATAAACGCTGGTGTGCCCCAGGGCTCCGTTTTGTCTCCAACACTCTTCCTCATTTTCATAAATGATCTCTTGTCTGTAACTTCTAATCCAATTCATTGTTTCGCCGACGATAGTACCCTTAGCTTTTCATATTCGTTCCCAGACTCACATCCCTCCACTTCGGATGTGGACCTGCAACGGCAAAATATGATAAGCTCATTAAACTCTGACTTAAACAGCATTGTACAATGGGGAATTAAAAACCGCGTCGAGTTTAATGCTTCGAAAACTCAATGCTGTCTTGTATCGTCAAAGCGAGATGTACCCCCCTTGCCACTGTCCATGAGTGGCACTTGCATCAATGAGACCGAACATCTCGAGATTCTCGGTATGTGCATTACAGACCACCTTTTGTGGAGCGAGCACATATGCGATGTAGCCAAAAATGCCGCAAGATGTTTGGGTTTCTTAAGACGGTGCAACAAATTTTTCTCCCCTTCTGATCTGGCTATTATCTATAAAACATATATCCGTCCAAAGCTTGAGTACAATTCCCATCTCTGGGCTGGTGCTCCAGCTACTTACTTAAGCCTCTTAGATGGAATACAAAGAAGAGCTGTAAGAATGATTGGTGATAGAGAGATCACTGACTCATTCACCCCTTTAGACCACCGTCGCAACGTTGCGTGTCTCTCCTTGTTTTACCGTTACTTCTATGGTAATTGCTCTAGTGAAATAGCCAGTTGCGTTCCTCCCCTCAAACAATTCGCCCGTAATACTCGCGCTTCTAGGAATGCCCATCAGTTTACCCTCGAGCCCAACTTCGGACGTACTCTCAAGTATAGAGAATCATTCTTTAGCCGTACTACGCGAATGTGGAACTCTCTTCCACACTCTGTCTTTCCCGATCATTGCAATGTTCAAGAATTCAAGACCAATGTACATCGACACCTCCTTTCCAACCCCTTCACCTCTTCCTAATGCACTCACTGTGTCTCTGGCATAAAAAGGGTATAAAAAATCCCTTGAGTGGGTGCAAATTATAAAAAAAAAAAAATATCTGGGTCCTCTTGATGGGCCTTCCTCAGCTCTTCGTTGCTCCAGCCGTAAATGGGATCGGTTCTGGTTCGTTGGACAGTAACCACTTCTTTTTCTTCTTGGCGTCTGCAATGCTTACAATCTTGCTTACATGGTCTCCGAGACAGTGCATCAGCATTTGAGTGAAGCTTCCCCTTCCGATGTTGAATTTCATAATCGTACGTCTGCAGCCTCTCAATCCATCTCGCCACTTGACCCTCTGAATTCTTGAAATTCAAAAGCCAGTTTAGTGCTCCATGGTCGGTTCGGAGAAGAAACTTCTGTCCATAGAGATACTTATGGAAGTGTTTTGTTGCCAAAATCAGTGCAAGAAGTTCTCTTCTGGTCACACAATAGTTTCTTTCTGACTTTGAGAGTACCTTGCTGTAATAGGCAATTACCTTTTCTTCACCATTATGTACTTGTTATAGTACGGCACCAATCCCGACATTGCTGGCATCAGCGTCAATGATGAACGGTTTTCCGGGAGTCGGATAGGTCAGCACTGGTGTATTACACAAGCGTTGCTTGAGCTCTTGAAAGCTGCGCTCGCACTCACCTGACCATTTAAAGTGCTTTTCCTTTTCCGTTAGCTGATGTAGACTCTTGGCGATCTCAGCAAAGTTCTTGACAAAGCGCCTATAGTAGGTGGCTAGACCCAGAAAGCTTCGGAGTTTATGTTTGTCCTGTGGTGTTGGCCAATTCTTCACGGTGTCAACCTTATCAGGATCTGTCTTTACTCCTTGGGATGAGATGATATGTCCCAGGTGTTTCACTTCGGTTTTGAAGAGTGAACACTTTTCTGGATTGAGCTTGAGGTGGGCTTCTCGAAGTCTTTGAAACACGGCTCTCAGATTTGTACAATGTTCGTCAAATGTTTTCCCGTCATCGTATAATGACGTCATCCAAATAGACCAGGCAAGATTTCCAAGTGAGTCCTTGCAGGACGCATTCCATAAGGCGCTCAAAAGTCGCTGGAGCATTGCACAGTCCAAAAGGCATCACTTTGAACTGCCACAATCCGTTTCCGGTCGAGAACGCTGTCTTCTCTTTGTCTTCAGGATGGATTTCTACTTGCCAGTATCCACTTTTCAGTTCCAAAGTTGAGAACCATTGTGCTCCTTCCATTGCGTCCAGAGTATCGCTGATCCTAGGCAGAGGGTAGCTATCTTTCTTGGTCACATCGTTCAACTTTCGATAGTCCACGCAAAAGCGGGTTGATCCGTCTTTCTTCTTTACCAGGACCACTGGAGACGCCCAAGGGCTTTTAGAGTTTTCGATCAGACCCTCTTCTTTCATGGTGGTTATCAGTTCTTCAACCTCACCTTGTTTGGCTAGTGGAAGGCGTCTTGCAGGTTGACGGATCGGCTTTGCATCCCGGTGTTGATTCGATGTTGAACCAGTTGTGTTCTGCCATATTTCCCTTGCGATGACGAAAAGATGTCTGCAAATTCTTCAAGGAGACCTTCTGCAGTTTTTCGTTGTTGGTGACCAAGATAAGATGACTTGAGAATGTTGGTCTTTATGGAGTTCAGCTCCTCAGATTTGAAGGTTTGCCTTGACTCTTCTTCGTTGATCCTTGTTATCGCTGATACAGATTCGCATTGTCCGACAATCTCACCTTTTCTAAGCTTAACTTCGTACGGCTTGATGTTCAGTATTCGTACGGGAACCATGTTCTTTACAGGTCTAACAAGAGTCTTCCCAATGGTGACGTTTTGGGAGGACTTTACAGATGCTGGTTCGACCATGAGGTATCGATGGCTTCCAGACTTACCCTTCAATTTCGTCCACACGAATACTTCTGAAGAAGCAGGCAAAGTCAGATCTTCTTTGATGACGGTTTTCACAGAAAGCGAGGTCTCATACGAGTGGATCCCATAGATCATCGGAATATCGATGTTTCGGTATTTCAGGACTTGGTTCCCGATGTCCAATATCAATCCGTGATCTTTCATGAAATCGATGCCGACAATGCACTCGTCGCATATATCTGCTACCAGGAACAGGTGAGAGAATTCCAACTCTGCCATCCGGATCTTAAGACGTACCTCACCATAGACTTTTGCGGCTTCTCCAGTTGCAGTCCTTAGACGATAGCTATTGGTGTTGTGGAGCCATGTCTTCTTAACAAGGTCCTGCCGTACAATGGACGCCGTGGCACCGGTGTCGATGGTAGCCACACATTTGTTGCCGTTTATACTTGCTTCCACGGTGAGGCTCTTGTTGTCACGTTTCGTTTGAGAAACCTGGATGGTGTTTCTGTAGCTATCGGTACTAGAAGCCAGCTTCTGTCCCTCGAAGTTGGTGGGGTGGGAAACAACTTGGGAAGCAACATTGTTGTAGGTGTAACTTTGACCAGTTGACATATTTCTGTGTTCACAGTGTTGGCATGCGGTTCCTCTTCGCGGTAATCTGCACTGTCGTTGAAGATGCCCGGTCTTGTTGCAGTTCCAGCATCGTGCTGGTCCGTCTCGCTGACTCCTTTCCAGAGTAGCCTTCTGACAAGAGCATTCTTGGACTTCCAATTCTCTCACGCGATGCACGTTTTGGGAAGCTTGTTCTGCGGCTTCCATTGTTAGAGCGAAAGCCAAAGCTTCTGGTAGTGTTTGCTTTCCGGCAGTGCGAATAGCCCTTTGGAGATTTATATCGCCCACAGCTCTCACAAAAGCTTCAACAGCAAGTTGATTTATTATCTCGTTGCCAGCTGTTGGGTATGCCAGGTGAACCAATCGCTCGATATCTGCCTGAAGCTGCTGCAGAGTTTCACCTCTTTTCTGTGCCCTGTTGTTTAGTTGAACTCGGAAGACTTCTGTCATGTGGCTATCCCCAAACCGCTGTTCGATTGCGTTTACCAGAACTTTGAAGTCACCGTTCTTCTCTGCTATGATGAATTGTAGCAGTTCAGCAGCTGCTCCTCTCAACGCAAGCGTAAGAGCAATGTATTTTTCGTCATCGTCCCAGCCGTTTGTTACCGCTGCTGCTTCAAACTGTTTCTTGTAGATTGACCACGGTATCTGACCATCAAAGCTTGGAGGATTCACTTCTCTCTTCCTTGAGCACTCGCCAGAAGATTCTCGAGCTTTCATCTTTCGCACTTTTTCTAGTTCATTGGTGATGGTTTCGATTTGTTCGTCCATTTTCTCTAAACGTGCATTAGTCGTTGAATTTTGTTTTTCGACGCGCTCATCGAGAGTATTGATTTTGTCTTCAAAGTCCGCAAACTTGCCTTCTAATAGGTTTCTTTGAGCTTCAAGTTGTTTGAGAACATTCTCTTGTTTGTTCTTTTGCTCGTTTCTTTGAGTTTGTAGTTGCTTCCGAACATCATTTCTTTGAGCTTGTAGTTGTTCGACAACATCATTCTTTTGTTTTTGTAGTTGCTCCCGAACATCATTTCTTTGAGCTTGTAGTTGTTCGACAGCATCATTCTTTTGTGTTTGTAGTTGCTCCAGAACATTCCTTCTTGGCTAGAAGAATAGACATCATGTTAGATAAGTCGGCAGTTGCATTTACCTCTGCCGATTTTGCTTCCACTTCGAAAGCAAATGTATCTGGTTTTTCATTTTGTTGTTCCAGATATTCCTGTAGCCGTTTTACGAGTTCGTTTAACTCCTGCCCCACTTAAGCCACGTTTGCTTAGTTCGGCCGTTAGCTCAAGGACAGTTACACTTTCACAACTTTACTCATTTTTTAACTTCACTATATCACACAATATAATGTAATCACTGTCCACTGTTTTATACTCAATAAGTTTCAATCCCACTTCTGACACCAATGTAATATTCGGCTTGGTTCGACAATTAAAACTTATTCACTTTTTAAATAAAACACAAATTCACTTTATTCAAATCACTCACAAACTTATTTATTCAACACTTTCAATTATAACTTTTCAAACACAGTGTTCTTTTCTTTATCGCTGTTCACAATCAACAATTCGCTTCGCCGCCAAACGGGATATTTATATAACACAAATAATTGGTTCTAGAAACTACTATATTGGTTCTTGGAGAAGCTGAATGTTCGAGAAGTTCTCCCCTTAACCACAAGATGCTTAAAATATTGGGATTTTTGTAAGAGCTGAATGCTAAAAAAAAGTTTTCTCTTAATTTTAACTGTCCTACTGGGACATGGAGCGACTATTTTCTTGATTTTAAAGTTGATGTAGTGACATTCTCGGATCATCTACCCACAACTATGAAGTTACGAGTCGGTGGATGTGAGGAGGATAGTAGCAGTCGTTTACAATTGCTACCAAAATTAAAGTGGAATCCTAATAACCTAGCTAGCTATCAGAGTAGCCTCAATTGTTTATTGATGAATGTGGATTCCGAAATAGCATCGATCACGAATTCCATAAGATCTGCATATCCAGCCTTTAGAACCAACAATAGGAAGACATTGCCAATAGAACCTTGGTTTGATAGTCAGTGTATGCGTGCTAGACAGAGATCTTTTGCGTGGCTGAAGGCCTTTCGTGCTTACAATAATGATTACAGCAAAGATAAATACTTAGAAGCCAATAAGATATACAAAGACCTATGTAAACAAAAACGAAACCAATATTTTATAGAAGAGTCTAGGAGGTTGTCACACTGTAAGAATGCTACAGATTTTTGGAGTCTGGTAAAGCTCTTGAATGGAAATAAGTTTAAGATACACCGACATCTTACATCGACTGTGCTCTGTCAACATTTCAAAGAACTCTTAAATCCCCCCGTCCAGCTCCGTAAATATGTCGTTTGCTGAACCCAAATTCGACAATATTATCTTAGATGCGCCAATAACACAAGAGGAGATAAGACGTACTTTAAAAACCTTAAAAGATGGCAAAGCGGCAGGCACCGACAGAATACCGGCTGAGTTTTATAAATACGGAACCTCGGAACTTATTGAAAAACTTTGTATTTCATTCAACCAAATTCTGGAACATGGTATTATACCGCAAGAGTTTAAAGAGGCCTTAATTTTTTCGATTCACAAAAAAGGAAGCACACAAAATCCAGAGAACTACCGTGGGATAAGCTTTCTTAATGCATCATATAAAATATTTTCGTCAATTTTGCAACAACAACTCAATGAGTGGATAAACGAAAACGGGTTAATAAAAGAATTTCAAGCTGGTTTTAGGCCTGGTAACTCTACGATCGATCATATCTTTGTGCTAAAAAGTATCGCCGAAACTTTTCTTCAAAACGGGAAAAAACTATACAGCTTTTTCGTAGATTTTAAAGCAGCGTTTGACGCTGTGGATAGGCGCGCGCTTTTCTACAAACTCTATGCACTGGGGATGTCATCAAAGTTTGGAAAAGTCTTACAAAATCTGTATAACGAAACAAAGGCAGCTGTTTGGAATGGAGAGGATTTTTAGGAATGGTTTCAAACGGAATCAGGTGTTCGACAGGGCTGTACGCTCAGCCCTCTTCTATTCGCACTTTTTATAGAAGACTTAACAGATTATATTTCCGGAGGAGTTGAGTTTGCGGGGACTACTATAAAGGCTCTCTTCTACGCTGACGACATAGTACTTCTATCAGCAGCACCACAAACGCTTCAGTTGATGATCAACCAACTATATAGGTACTGTACTACGTGGAAACTCCAAGTGAACCTTAACAAATCGAAAAAAAATGGTCTTCAGAAATGGAGGTGGAAGAAATAGTCAGAATGAAATATGGTGCTATAATTCAATACCTATTGAGGTCGTGAATGAGTTTAAATACCTAGGAGTATGTTTTACAAAAAACTTAAGTATGGAAAAACATCTTAATGAAAAACTCTCTAAGGCCAAGAGAGCGATTGGAGCTACATGGAAAAAGTGTTTTGCCAACAAAAGTATTGCGCATAGCTGTAAGTTTCGTGTATTTGAAGCAGTGTCGGAATCAGTACTATTTTATGCATCGCAAGTATGGGGTTACAAGCAATACGATTGCGTAGAAAAGTTGCTGAGATTTTTTATCAAAAGGATATTTCACCTGCCGTCCAACACACCAAACTACGTACAGTCAACTCCGCTTAACTGAACTCCGTTTAACTGAAAACTTCGGTTATCTGAAACAACAAATTTATAACCGAGCCATTTTGAACATTTTCCATCAAAACTCCTTCGCTTAACTGAACTCCGCTTAATTGCAAACTCCGTATAAGTATAACTGAAACAAAATTGTTTGCCTTGAATTAACATTTCTCACACATTCAACTCCGCATAAGTGAAACAGTTGAACGAAGCCACAATCGTTGACTATTGTTTAAAAAAAACGCAACATTTAATTTAATATTTTTCTATTTTAGCAAAAGTGTGATGTATGTGGTCTTTGTATGTCAAAATTATGGTACGCGCATGAATTACACTGTGCGAGTACCTATTATAATTTACACTGCAATGATGTGATGTAATTTGTCAGTCATTTGTTTGTTGAAAACTGCTCTGATGAAATATAGATCATAGAGCCCTAGAAGCCCACTTAAGGAAGCGTTTGATTCTCTTCACATTAAAAAAAAAATCTTTGCTGAAAACTCCCAAGTTTCCGATACAATAGGTGATCTTGAATATAAGATGTCTTTTTGTAAGGACCACGCACTAAATGTATGAACAAAGTGTCCCGGTCAAATTCGATAAAATTTTGGTAGAAAATACATGACATCATCCTGACTGAAAATGTGTATGGGTCCAACCCTCTAGCTTCAACGGATTCCAAGTTATAGTGACAAATGTGAAAAAAGTGAAACATCGGGTTTTGCTTAATTTATTGGTTTAGTCGAACATTTCGCTTTTATTTAAAAAGAAACTAACCCGATTTTATGTGTTTTACATACCTGGTTAAGGTATATGGAGAAGCATGTACAATTGTACATGTTTTTGTTTAGGTACTAGCTGTGAACGCGGTGTAACCAGCGATAACCAGGATAAAAAGTGGCATTTGTCATTTTCTGACCCCTAAACTACAACTACCTATGCAGAGAATTATGTCAATCCTAAGTCGGACATTTAATCGGGATAAAAAGTAGCTTATTTTATATCTCCAAGAACATAATGCACAAAGTTTCAAAACAAAACAGCAAAACAGCAAACACGCAACAATTGATTTATTTTTTTCTTAAATAATTTTTAATTTTTGAACTTAACATGAGCTGTTAAACAAGTTGAACTTGACTTGAGGATTTTTATTCTCAACTTGTGATTTCGAATTTCCTTAATCACATTATTTGACAGTTTCAATTTTTTATTCTCAACTCTCAAGTAATTCAACTTCCGATTTTCTCAACTTCCAAAAAAAGTAGAAGTTGAAAGACAAACTTGAGGGTTTTCTCTCAAATTCAAATTTTCATATGAATCAAAATAATTATTTGAATATTTCGAGAAAACTAGTATCGTTTGCCACCAGCCAGTCTTCGTCACACTTTTGACAACTTCTTTTTTTTCGGCCATGACAATCTGTATATTGAGGAATAAGTCTGGCGAGAGGTTTCTGAAGGCGTAGAAATAGTCGATCTTTTGTTTGGCCTTTGGAATTCAGACAGAACCGTTTCAATTGAAAAAAAGTGTGTGGACTGATAAGTTTTTGCACGTAGTTAAGAACGTTTACAAAACGACAATTTCCGACGGTATATACAAATTTTATTTCACATAAATTCAAATCTTAAGTTGAAACAAACTCCAAAATATTCCAGGGAAATTTTAAAAAAATGAGAGAACCCAACTTTTGAATTTCAACTCCTGAGTTGAGGTTTACAGAAGTGAAGAAAAACGCTTTTAAACTTTTCCCTTAACTCTCAAGTTTTTCTTTACTCTAGAATTGGCCAACTTGAGGGCTTACTACAAGTTGAGCAATAGTGAAGAGAATGGCTCTAAGTTACTTACTTTATCTTTTGTTTGTTTTTATTTATTTATTTATTTTTTTTTTAAACATGTCAGTATTTAATTTTGACAAAACTCCGCTTATTTGAAAAAAGTTTCAGTTATCCAAAGTTCGGTTAACTGAAAACTCCGCTTAACTGAAACAAATTCTCTGCAAAAATGGTGTTTCAGTTAAGCGGAGTCGACTGTAGTTGCATTAGAAACTGGTCTCTCACCACTCTTTATTCAGACGCTGAAAAGTCAGGTAGACTACGTTATAAAAGCTCTACATATGAATAATGATAGACTTCCAAAGAAAGCAGCTTTGCACGTAATCAACCGAAGTCTCAGTTGGTATGAGGAATGGAAGGAGCTCGCGCAATGGTGTGGTATCGAACTGTACCTGCATGTTGGAAATCTCAATGAATGGAGGGGTAAACTGTACGAGCTTATTGCCTTCGTTGACGAGAAGCTTAGGGAGAAGTACATTGAAGATGCAGTCAGCTCTAACCACAGAGTAATCTACACTCAACTTTGTCATAATCTAGGCCCAAAAAACTACTTTAAAGATGAGAATTGTGTGGAAGAAATTTCAACGATGCATCGCGATGTTGAGACTGCGTGCTGAACTTCTTCAACTGAATTATATGCCACACAGAGAGGATCTCCCAATCTTATGTAGTTTGTGTAACCTCAGGGAAAGAGAAGATGTTTTTCATTTCCTAGGGAAATGTCCGGTTTTAATGGAAACTAGGCGATCCTTCTTCGGCTGCAACTTCTTAACTGAGGCAGAAATGATAGCCTATCTAAATACAATGGAGGTGAAAAAACTGTTTATGTACTGCAAAATAGCACAAGCTTATCGAAACAAAATTCTCAATGAAATCTTTTGAATAAATTTATATTAATACATTTTTTTGATAATTAAAAAGCTTAGACACAGTGTGATTATGTTATAGTAATTCAATTAAAATGTTAATCTGGCAGACGGCATTGCCAATTTGCCATGCTATACTTGATTATTTAATCTTTATACTGTACATTATTTATATTTGAAAATAAAATCACTTTACTTACTTACTTACTACTTACTAACTGTCCTACACAAGTGTTTACTACTACAATTAAACTTATTGCTAGATACTTATCTTCTTCTATATATAAAAATGAATGTTGGTTTGTATATTACCTATAGAATCATAAACTACACATTTGATCATGTAATAATCTTTAGAAAAGTTGTTGTGCATAAACCCGGGATGGTTCCTGAGTTGGAAAAACTAATTTTTTGAATTACGTCCGAGAAAAACGCAAATAAAAATTGGGTACCTGTAAATTGTTATCAATAATTTCGTTGATTTATCGATATTTTCATTCGATATATTGACCACAGAGCAGATACAGAGAGAAAACCTCCCAAGGTATTTTGCCGCGAAGCTAGGCAAATTGACGGGCCACGCTTTAAATGTACACTTACGTACATGTGTGCATACATATCAGTGCAGTGATCACTTATACCAAGATTGGAAACCTTGCTGTCAAAGTGACATTTGCCTACAAACTGAGGGTCCAGGTTAGCTGAAACAGTATGCATGTAATACAAACTTAAGGGGCGAGGTTAGCTGTAAGAGTATGCGTGCTTTTGTAATAAAGATACAGTTGCCTACATAATAAAAAGCAAGTGAGCTGCAAGAGTATGTGTGCATGAAAAAATAACTTTTGCGGTATTTGGAGGGTAAAACGTAGGTAGGTTTCCAATCTTGTTATAAAGTGATCACTGATACATATACGCAGCTGATTCTGATTACATGAGAATGCATGCGCGATTACACGAACAAAAATACCACAAAAACAGATTACACAAGCCACAGACTAGATAAAGAGGGGAAACCCATGTAACAAGTACCAAAGGTAATATACTCCCGAAGATTGTCAAGTTCAAACTGTCCAATAAAATCCAAGATGGCGGATATAGAGCGAATTCTGGTGCGAAAGTGATGCCACTTTAAAAATATTTTATGTTCACAAATTGATGAACAAAAATTCAAAACAACGAAATGGAAATATTGTTCAATAAATTCATTTTTGCATTTAAAACTTAATTGCATCTTAATTCAGTGGAATTTGATTTGTTTTGTTTATAGCGCCATACCGGTGGCCAGAGGTGACCCTAGCTCTTACAGAGAATATAAGTTTAATATATAGCTCATTTGACAGATGAGTACTGTGGCGCACCAATCGGCCTATGGAAGCATAAACTTGCTAAGGGAATTTTGACACATCTCAACTAGCGCCATATCGGTGGCCAGAGGCGACTCTAACTCTTACAGAAAATATAAGTTTAATATGTAGCCCATTTGACAGATGAGTCCTGTGGCGCACTAGCTGACCCAGCAGACGTCGTCCTGCCTTGATTTGAAGAATTAAATGAAACTCCGTCAAGGAGTTTTTGAAATTCATTGGAATGACTATGGAGCCAACAGCTGAAAATTCATTGTACCATCCCAGAAACCTTCGGGAGTTTCATTTAATTCAAAATCAAAAATCAAGGCAGGACGACGTCTGCCGGGTCAGCTAGTTATCTATCTATCTTCTATATATATATAAATGAATGTTGGTTTGTATATTACCTATAGACTCATAAACTACACATTTGATCATGTAATAATCTTTGGAAAAGTTGTTGTGCATAAACCCGGGATGGTTCCTGAGTTGGAAAAACTATTTTTATTGAATTACGTGCGAGAAAAACGCAAATTAAACTAAGGTACCTGTAAATTGTTTTCGATAATTTCGTTGATTTATCGATATTTTCATTCGATATATTGACCACAGAGCAGATACAGAGAGAAAACCTCCCAAGGTATTTTGCCTCGAAGTTAGGCAAATTGACGGGCCACGCTTTAAATGTACACTTACGTACATGTGTGCATACATATACGCAGCTGATTCTGATTACATGAGAATGCATGCGTAATTACACGAACAAAAATACCACAAAACCAGATTACACAAGCCACAGACTAGATAAAGAGGGGAAACCCATGATACAAGTACCAAAGGTAATATACTCCCGAAGATTGTCAAGTTCGAACTGTCCAATAAAATCCAAGATGGCGGATATAGAGCGAATTCTGGTGCGAAAGTGATGCCACTTTAAAAGTATTTTATGTTCACAAATTGATGAACAAAAATTCAAAACAACGAAATGGAAATATTGTTCAATATTTCTGGCCATACCGGTGGCCAGAGGTGACCCTAGCTCTTACAGAGAATATAAGTTTAATGTATAGCTCATTTGACAGATGAGTACTGTGGCGCACCAATCGGCCTATGGAAGCATAAACTTGCTAAGGGAATTTTGACACATGTCAACTAGCGCCATACCGGTAGCCAGAGGTGAGAATAGCTCTTACAGAGTATATAAGTTTAATATATAGCTCATTTGACAGATGAGTGCTGTGGTGCACCAATCAGCCTATGGAAGCACTAGCTTGCTAAGAGAATTACGACATTTATCAACTAGCGCCTTATCGGTGGCCAGAGGTGACTCTAGCTTTTACAGAGAATATAAGTTTAATATAAAGCTCATTTGACAGATGAGTACTGTGGCGCACCAATCGGTCTAAGGAAGCATTAACTTGCTAAGGGAATTTTGACACATCTCAACTAGCGCCATATCGGTGGCCAGAGGCGACTCTAACTCTTACAGAAAATATTAGTTTAATATGTAGCCCTTTTGACAGATGAGTCCTGTGGCGCACTAGCTGACCCGGCAGACGTCGTCCTGCCTTGATTTGAAGAATTAAATGAAACTCCGTCAAGGAGTTTTTGAAATTCATTGGAATGACTATGGAGCCAACAGCTGAAAATTCATTGTACCATCCCAGAAACCTTCCTGTGTTTCATTTAATTCTTCAAATCAAGGCAGGACGACGTCTGCCGGGTCAGCTAGTTGAATATAAAAAGAGATACAGAGTGATAGAGATACAATATGTTAGAGGTGTTTTTTTCACTACTCAGTACCCAGCACAGCAAAATTTCCCTTGGCAAACAACAACAATTTGGATTGCAGTCTATAAAAAGGCCAGTCAAAAAATGACAGTTGTGCCGGCGATAGAGTTTTCAGTTATTGAAATGAAGGCAGCGCTGATGGCGTTAAGAAGCATTATTTTGCTATGTGAATCTAATGATCTGCGTAATCGACTCGCTTAGGTTGAAGTATTTGCTATTTTGCTTTATCCGAGACGCAACCCTCATGTCCATTTTTTTGCTTTTTACGTAACTATTCCCATACAAATTGAATTTGATAGATTTTTTTTTTATAATAAGCACACACTCAAGGGGTTTTGTATGCCCTTATTATGCCAGAGACACAGTGAGTGCTTTAGGAAGGAGGATAGGGGTTGGAAAGGAGGTGCCGGTGTACATTGGTCTTAAATTCCTGGACATTGCAATGATTTGGAAAGACAGAGTGAGGAAGGGAGTTCCACATTCACGTAGTACGGCTAAAAAACGATTCTCTATACTTGAGGGTACGACCGAAGTTGGGCTCGAGTGTAAACTGATGGGCATTCCTAGAAGCGCGAGTATTACGGGCGAATTGTTTAAGTGGAAGAATACAACTGGCTATTTCACTAGAGCACTTTCCGTAAAAGTAACGATAAAACAGAGAGAGACACGAAACGTTTTGACGGTGATCCAAGGAGATGAAGGAGTTGGTTAAGTCTCTGTTACCAATCATTCTTAGGGCTCTTTTTTGTATACCGTCCAAGAGGCTTAAGTATGTTACTGGAGCACCAGCCCAGAGATGGGAATTGTACTCAAGCTTTGGACGGATATAAGTCTTGTAAATAATAGCCAGATCAGACGGGGAGAAAAATTTCTTGCATCGTCTTAATGTGCTCGTTCCACAAGAGGTGGTCTGTGATGCACATACCCAGAATCTCGAGAAATTCGGTCTCATTGATGCAAGTGCCACTCATGCACAGTGACAAGGGGGGTATGTCTCGCTTTGACGATACAAGACAACATTGTGTTTTCGAAGCATCAAACTCGTCGCGATTTTGAGTTCCCCATTGTACAATGCTGTTTAGGTCAGAGTTTAATAAGCTTATCATATTTTGCCGTTGCAGTTCCACATCCGAAGGAGAAGGATGTGCGTCTGGAAACGAATAAGAAAAGCTAAGGGTACTATCGTCAGCGAAACAATTAATTGGATTATAAGTTACAGACAAGAGATCATTGATGAAAATGAGGAAGAGGGTCGGAGACAAAACGGAGCCCTGCGGCACACCAGCATTTATGTTGTGGGTTTCAGACTTGAATCCGTCCAATACAACTTGTATTGAACGGTTCGAAAGAAAATTTCTAATCCAACGAAGGAGGGATTCGTCGATACCGAAAGCACGCATTTTCGATAAAAGAGCAAGATGCCAGACTTTATCAAATGTCTTTGAAATATCAAGTGCAACAATCTTACTTTCTCCAAAACGATGTAAAGATTTGTTCCACTGTTCGGTGAGATAAACCATCAGATCACCAGTGGCCCTGTTGCTGCGAAAGCCGTACTGCCGGTCATTAAGAAGCTTTCGATCTTCGAGATATTTCTTGAGCTGTATACCAACTGCTCGGAACGAGCCCAGAAGACCCAGAAGGGTTTTGCCAGCGTGGAAGAACACCTCTTCAGAATAATAGCGGGGATACCATCCGGACCAGCGGATTTATGTATGTTGAGATCCTTTAGGACTCTCGCCACAGCACGAGTTCGGAAGAAGATTTGTCCCATGGAATCATTGACGCGCTCAAGAACAGGCGGAGGCATGGCACTCTCTGGAAGCGAAGAGTTGGAGGCGAACTGCCTAGCAAAAAGGTTAGCTTTCGCGAGAGAGCTAACAACTGGAGTGTCATTGTCAACGAGCGTTGGGACCGAAGAAGAAGAAGAATTCTTCATATTTTTTACAAATGACCAAAAATTCTTACTGCCTTTGGGACATTGCAGTATTTTTTGCCTTAATTTTTGATCATGTAAGAATTTGGTCTGACGAATATGGGCATTGCAGGCCTTCCTGGCTTGTTTAAACTTGTTCCGGTTTTCCTCAGTTGGGTTGGCTCTAAAACACCGGAACTTTACTTCTTTTTACCTGATAATCTCTTTACAGCTTGAATCAAATCATGAATTTTCCTTTGGTTTGATGCTTTTAACCCTATTCGGGATAAAAGTTTTCATTCCGCTGCGCTGGAGTCTACGTCACTATCGAGGAAGCATAGTGACCGGTTAAAGATCCGGAAGAAGTTATTGAGACCGTCCCAGTTGGCTTTCTCGTATTGCCATATGGTTCTCTTCGGAGCTCTTTCTTTAACTGGATTAGTTTGACACGAGAAATTTGAAGATATGATACTATGGTCATTGGTCAGATCTGCCTAGAGGCGTTAATACATTGATAGTGTATTTATCAGGGTCAGACGTAAGGAACAAGTCAAGATTATTTTCCACTTGGCCATCAATATCCGATATTCGAGTGGGCTCGTGACAAGCTGAGTAAGGTGGTTAAACTCAGCAAAGATCTCAGGACACATTCCTTCGGGTGTTGTCGGGCCCGAATGGAGAAGCCACGAAGAATTGTGTACATTGAAATCGCCCGTAATAACGATTTCAGTGTGAGGATTTAAGGATACAATTCTTTGGATGTATTCAGGTTAGGTTAGGTTAAAGTGGCTGTCATGGATGTTAAGAGACACACTCAGGCCAATCAAAGGCCCATTGTGATACCACATGAATCTAAGAAGGCTTTTCTTCGAAGGCTCATTGAAACCAATTAGAGTTCCTTACGAAACGTAGAAGATTTATTATGTTAATGTGTTCGAGATCGTTTAGATCATTGTAGAAGTATTCCCCTAAGTGAATCCTACGTTTATGAGCAAGAGCGGGACAGGTGCAGAGGAGGTGAAGAACTGTCTCCTCCTCCTCCTCATCCATACAGCTTCTGCAGAAGTCATTAGAAAATACGCCCAGTCGCGCAGCGTGTCTTCCAATTAGACAGTGTCCGGTAATGACACCAATTAAGGAGCTTATATGCAATCTGCTTAGAGATATCAATCATTTGGATCTCTTTAAGTCCAAATTTGGCCAAATGTTTTTCGTTGCCTGACAGGTGGTTATGTTATTCCACCTGATGTAAGTTCTCTTAATAGCATCTTGTTGTAG
The DNA here is from genome assembly GCA_943590905.1 of Sphaerophoria taeniata. Lineage (NCBI taxonomy): Eukaryota > Metazoa > Arthropoda > Insecta > Diptera > Syrphidae > Sphaerophoria > Sphaerophoria taeniata. The sequence continues at coordinate 79,389,378 of OX016541.1, read as the reverse complement.
CAAAAGTTTACATGTAGCGATTGGTATACCAACATTAGCCATTTTTGTGGCTTAATGGGTAATGTTGTACCATGTTTGGCGAGTTCGTCGGCTTTGCAGTTTCCTGGAATGTCTCTATGGCCCGGCATCCAGTGAAGGTGAATGTTAAACTGTTGTGCCATCTCCATTAGAGACGATCGACAGTTTTGGACCGTAATCGAGTTTGTAGAGACAGAGTCCAGGGATTTTATAGCTGCCTGACTGTCTGAGAAAATCCGGATATCAGATGTGGATACCACGTTTTCTCTGAGCCAGGACAGGACCTCCTTAATCGCCAAAAGTTCTGCCTGGAACACGCTACAATGATTTTGAAGGCTGAATGAGAGACTTAGTTTTAGTCGTTCGGAGTACACACCTCCACCAACCCCATCACTAGTTTTCGATCCATCAGTATAGAAGTGGATTGCCTCGTCTTCCAGGAATGTTTTATTTTCCCAGAAGGAACGGGGAGGGATAGAAGTTTGAAAGTTTCTATCGAACTGTAGTTGAGGAATGGTGTAGTCTGTGTGCTTAGGAATTGATTCTACATAGTTAAGAATAACAGAGTAGCCAATGTTGTTGTTAGTCCACTGTGAAGAGGCATTCAGGCGAATAGCAGCACTAGCAGCTATTTGTTCGCTGATTATGTCCAGAGGTGTTAAATAGAGTAGGGTGTCTAGTGCCGCAGATGGGGTTGTACGAAGTGATCCGCTTATACGACTTAGGCATGCTGAGCGTTGCACTTTACTAAGCTTATCGCAGTTCATTTTTACGTCCAAGGCAGTCCACCATACTGACACACCATAAAGAAGAATCGGTCTGATTACCGATGTGTATAGCCAGTGAGTGATTCTGGGTTGCAAACCCCATTTGCTACCAATAATGGCCTTCTTGCAGGTGAAAAGAGCTACCGTAGATTTTCTCGCTCTTCCAATTTAGTTTTCTGTCTAAGATAAGACCCAGATATTTAGTTTCATCTGAAAACTTTAATTGGACACCGTTTATAAAAGGAGGGTCGATGTGAGGGATTTTATATTTCCTAGTGAATAGGTCCAAATCGGTTTTGTGTGGGTTAACGCCTAAACCACACCGATTCGCCCAAAGTGATAGCTTGTTTAGAGTGTTTTGTAAGAGTTCTTTTAAGGTATTTAGATGCTTTCCTGAAACAGCTATCGCAACGTCATCAGCATAGGCTATCACTCTGAATCCCTCTCTATCCAGACAGGTAAGAATTTCGTTAACTACCAGATTCCAGAGTAGAGGGGAGAGAACACCACCTTGCGGCGTACCTCTGCTGACAGATCTTCTTGCGGAAAAGCCGCCGAGTTCTGAGTTAATTATTCTGCTATTAAGCATTAAATGAATTAACTCTCCAAGCGAACTCTCCACATTCAGAGTTGACAGTGCAGATGTGATTGCAGATGTGTCCACGTTGTTAAAAGCGCCTTCAATATCAAGGAATGCAACCATAGTATACTCTTTATGATGGAGGGAGTATTCGATAGTGCGTACTAAGGTGTGTAGCGCTGTTTCAACCGATTTTCCCTTACAGTAGGCATGTTGAGAGTTAGACATGAGTCTTGTATCAATGTTTGCCCTGAGGTGTATATCTATCAGTCTTTCCAATGTCTTAAGAAGGAACGATGATAGACTTATGGGTCTGAGATCTTTAGGGTTAACTTGCGAACATTTTCCCGCCTTGGGTAGGAAAACAACTTTCACTTCTCTCCATACTGAGGGGATATGGGCCAGATGCAAGCAGCTATTGAACAATACCTCAAGGATTGGTGTTATTATGTCTGAGGCTTCTTGGAGTTCAGCTGGAATAATGCCGTCTGGTCCTGCCGATTTGTACGGTTCGAAGGTGTTGATAGCCCATCGCAGTTTATCCCTTGTGATTAGACCTTGTGGAAATGATGTAGTAGTAATTGAGTGCAACTGATTGTTACAGGTTACATTTTGAGAGCTACCAGGAAAGTGAGTGTCTAGTAGCAAGTTAAGAGATTCTTCACTTGAGGCTGTCCAGGAGCCATCTGCTCTTTTTAGACAGCTGGGCATCACTGGATTTGTTGAAAGAATTTTTCGTAGCCTAGAGGCATCGGAGGTTTCTTCTATTCTATCACAAAAAGATCGCCAGGAAGATCGTTTAGATCTTCTTAGTTCCGTTTTGTATTTGTTTAGGGAACTTTTGTATGAGTCCCAGTCAGAAGCCTGTCTTGTATATTTGGCTCTGTTAAAGAGTTTTCTACACTCTTTCCTGAGCGAATCGAGACCCGAGGTCCACCAATGTGGTTTCTTTTTTCCCCTTACACATACAGGTGGACAGGCAATCTCTAACGATTTGTTCATGGCTAAGGTTAAGTCCTTGACTTTGTTGTCAAGTTCACTAGCATTAAGAGAGGGACTTAGTAGTCCTGGTTTAATTAAACTTTGAAGTGTAGTTTTATAAGTGGTCCAATGGGTTTTTCGGTAGTTACGAAATTTAATTGGACTAGATTTTTCATCAACATTGATTCTGAATTGGATGTATCTGTGGTCAGAGAATGAGTGTTCTCTGGATACCATCCAGTGCAAAATCATGTGATGAATTGAGTCGGAGACTAGAGTTATATCGAGAACTTCTTGTCTGGTTTTAGTGACAAAAGTAGGTTCGTTTCCAACATTACTTACTACGAGGTTAGTACCTAGGATGTAATCAAAAAGTGACTCACCTCTTTCGTTTATGTTAGTGCTCCCCCACACTGTATGATGAGCGTTAACATCGCTTCCAATTATGAGGCTGATTTTCTGCCGTTTCGCTTCAGTGATAATATTCTCCAGTGTCTGACCAGGGAGAGGGCCAAGGTGGTCATGGCCAAGATATGCCGACACTAGCCAGAAAGCTCCGTTGGCTGTTTCCAGTCTAGCTACGGTGGTATCTCTATCACTGAAATTATGGAGTAAAAATACATTTATGCTACGTTTGACTAATATGCAAGATCTAGGTTTACCTTTATCACTCGCATACAGTAGGTAGTATTGAGGAGTCCTGATTCCACGAATAATGGATTTGACTATCCATGGTTCTTGGATCAGGACGATGTCTTCTCCACTTCTGGTCAGTCGAAGTAGGAGAGAGGCCGAAGCCTTGATGGAGTGTTGGAGATTAATCTGCACTAACTGCATCATTTTGGATACAATTAGGCAGATCAACCTCCACCACAGTTTTATTAGTATCTTCCAAAAGTTCATCCTCGTTCAGAAGAGCTTCAACGCAGTCCTCAGTCTCCATTAAGGTTTGACTGTTGTCGACTTCATTAGAAGGTTGAACCGCCGCCGGAGAAGACAAGGGTACAACGTCAACTACCAATGGTAGGGATGGCGATGTACCAGGCTTCTCGACCACTGGCTCACCTTCGAGTTGGGGTGGAGGCTCGCTATTCGCAGGTACCTTATCTTTTTTATAGACTTTTGAAGTGACGGTCTCAAAACCGTATCTTATTATGCCTTTTGTAAGCGCTAGCGGGGCCAGGGATTCCTTATTGATCACCACTATGGCGCTCCTATAAGGAACCTTAACTTCTTCCAACTTAGCGATCTTCCAATTCTGCGTAGGCAAGGATGGATTGCTGATCTGCATTATCTGGAGGATGTCCTCCATGCAGGAAGGTTCAGCTGGAATCCATGTGCGGGCTCTAGGTCTGCCTGGGATGTCCTCCTTAGCAACAACTTCGAGCTTCGCACCTGGCCAGATTTCGCCTAACCTGCTGACAGCAAGCTTATACAGATCGCAAGACCTCTGGTCGTCACAAACGATGAATTTGAAATGCCCTTGATGCCAACCTCCATCGCTTATGGAGGGAGGTGAACCCGGAAATTCTCTCATGAGGCTTAGAAAGCCAGTTGAGAGTTTCAGCTTCACCACCTGCCACCGAGCAGAAGAAATCGTGCCATCTATATCGCTCCTGTCGATAACGGCAACAACCATCTTACCTTTTGCCACATCGCTATATGGCATCCTAACAGTGGGAGCAGGAGTGAGGGGAGTGCTGGTGTTTTGCACTCATGGCCGTTTTGGTGTCGAAGTGGCCCCCTCCAGAGACCGTTCACGTTTTGACGTTGAGTCACTCGTCCTGGGTGTTGATAGGACGTTTTGGGCCCATCTAAGTCTGGCAGCAAGCTTCGAGGTCCCTCCAGCATCCAGTGATGCACCAGATGTCTTCAGGATTCTCTCAGGCTTGCGCCTTTTGTTATAGATGGCCTTAGACGGTCTTAACTGCGTGGCGGGAGGTTTACTCCCTGAGGCAGTGGGGTCGTTATTCACAACCGCGCCACTGCTCGAATTAGGTATTACTACCTGCCTACTCTCGCTGCAACTTGCAACAGAAGAGGGATCATGTGTTATCAGAACTACCTCTTTTGTGCCCGCCGCAGGAGGAACGGCAGACAGCCCTGGAGCCGTACTGCCGCCCGGTTTTGTAAGAGTACCGGTCTCAATTTTGTTTTGTTTGTTTTGTTTTTTGTTTTCCATCATCTAAATCCCACGAGTTGCGAAGAAAGGGAGGTCCGTCTGCACAGAGATTCGCATGTACAGATAAGGCTGGTTAATCCGGAGGTCGCCAGGTATCCGGAAAACTCCGTTAGAGACTGAGCTATTTTTAAATTGAGCCCTCAGCCAGGCTGATCATCGCCACGGGTCGTGTAACACCTTAGATCCAGCCCAAATTAGGAAGTGATGATTTGGAAGGAAGAGGTGGGGGTAAGGAGTCAGACAATGTTTACATCGTACTGACAGGAAGGAATAGGATAAGGAACCGTAGACAGCGTTAGCCGTGCTACAGAGAGATGGGAAGGAAACGACACACAGTCTTGAGACCGTTCTGAAGTATAAGGATTGGGAAGGTTGAACAGCTTTTTCGCTGTGCCAACGTGGGAGAGGTGGGAGCGGAGTTGGTGACATAGGCTAGCTTTTTCGCCATACCTTTGTTGGAGTGGAAAAGGATTAGGGAGGGGTAGAGGGATATGGGTCACCCTTTAGTTTCAGGACTCATCTGGAGAAAAATTCTCGAGAATCTTTGACCTTACTCAGCTTCTTCAACTCGACAAGTTCGGCGCCCGGGAAGAAGGATGTAGTCAGACAGAGCGTCAAATTCACGAGAAGTTGAAGCTCTGTCCAAATTTGGACTTCGATAAAGAAAACAATAGTGAATGATGTGCTTATTTACGGTGAACTTGAACCACATTGAATTGAAAAAAGGGTCGGAGCAGTTCCCATATTGTGGAAGAAATTGATAAGCGACATCATTTCTAATGTAAACGGCGAGACCATGGTGGAGGAGGAATTGTGGCACTAAGCTATACCCATGAATGAGAAATTCAGTAGGATCGGAATTCTCACCTACTTGGGTTTCACTTAGCGACAAAAAAGCTGGCCTGTTTGAAACAGTGTGGATGTACAAAGCAAGAAAATTCGTACGTAGCCCACGAAATAAAACCTAAACGGACAAAAACTAAGAAAAAATTACCTCAATGATCAATGAATGACAGGTTTCTTTTCGAATCAACTCCGCCGCTAGTGTTATGCCTTAGCGGTGACGTGAGTCGATCTGACCCTGGAACTCAAGTTGCAATTCTTCTATTCATCCGTTATTGATGATGATGACGTATCATATGCATGCATAGTATAAGCAAAAAAGCTCATTACAATGAAATGCATATGATAAGTCATGCAACTGTAAGAGAAGGGAAAGTAAGAGAGGATGCGTACTCACATCTCACATGTGCTGGGTAGGCTGTAGGCTATGTATTTTTTTTTTTTTTTGAGTGGAGGTGCTTGTTTTTTTTTCTATTATTTTTGTATTTTTTTATGCGGGATTTGTATTATTGTTGTTGGTTGAGGTGTTGATTTTGGTTCTTGGTGTTTTGTTGTTTTTATGTGTAACAGTTTTTTTTTTTGCACTTTGAAGGTTGGGTAATGGGTATGTGTGTAATGTAGATTTGATTCGGATTATTGTTTTTCGATTATTGTATGTTTTTTTTTTAATTTGTTTAAGAAACGGATGACTCGACCGACGTTGGTACTACAAAACGAAGACGACGACCGACGAGACGTAAGAAAACAGACACGACGGACACAGGGGACGACACACAGCACTGGAGAACCTTCTCCTTCAACAACACTGACAACACTCAAAGTGTGAGTTGGAGTGTTTTATTCGCACTTGATTACTTTGCTGGCTACTGAGTAGTGAAAAAAAAACGCGACTGTTGTTGCAGTTTCATAACGTGGTATTTCATGTTTTTCTTTTTGTTTTAACCACATTTTCCATAATTATTGAGTTTTCGGCGTTTGGTCGGTTCAGCTTCAGCAGCTGCGAGGCGTAGTCTTTTTCTACGGTGTCATCGTGCGTCACCCTAATCCATCATCATTTCCATCCTTCTCGACCTTCTAACTATCTGCTCCGTCATATATTGTTTTTGATTTTTTTCTATTATTTTAAAAATTAATCTTGAAAGTTTCCTGTAATAGATTCGTCGTTTCTATTACTTTTTTGACTCAGACGTCGCTTAACTAAGGAACAGTCGAATTTGATTACAAATTCGAGTTTAAGTAACGTTACTTCAACTTAAATATTTAAGTTTACTTAACTAATTTACGTCTTAAAGCGCACTAAAGGAATCTTTATAAATACGGCTGTAAGTCTTGAACGACACTTTAATTTACTAAATTTAAAAATAATCACTTCTGAACATATTTTTTGATTAATATAATAGATCTTGTTATAAAATATATAAATATAAATATAAGATAAGATAAAATAAAATTATTTTCTTACACTATCAATGTAATTTAAAGTTAAACTATGTACATATTTATATGTATCTAATATCTATAATCATTTTTCTTTTACTAAACGATTAATGTAATAACATTCCAAACTGTAGAAATTGTAATTAAAAAGTGAAGTTAAAGAAAAACAAACTTTTTCTCTGAAGTACATATATGTAAATAAGCAGAACGTCGTGGGTTCGAGTCCTACTTGTGCCCATAAAGTTTTTATTTCATCTTTCACGGGTACTGCCTCTTGCGAAGACCTGACAAAACTTCCAAGAGTATCAATCTGTCATGAAAAAGTGCTTCTCAACTCTGCCGTTTGGAATCGGCGTTAAATTGTAGGTCCCCTCAATTCTTCACACGCACTCAGAGAATTGTTGATGAGAGTAAGCCACTTAGGCCTTGGCTCTTCAAGAGCAGTCGCGCCACTCTATTTATTTATATGTAAATAAACGCAAATTTCATTACAATTTTGAAATAAAAGTTTATTGAAATGTTACCATATAAAGTCCGAACCTTATATTATTTTATAATTTCAGAAATAACTTTAATTTTTACGAATACAAGAATTATATCCGTATTAGAATACCTTAACAAAAAATGTAATAGCAAAATAATTGGAAATATTCCTCTAAAAAAAATTTCAGAAATGATTTTCTTTCACTTTTTCCTTGTACAAGCAGTATGAACATTATTATTTTATGTAAACCCTCCACCCATAAACATTATTATATATCTAATCGGTTAGCTATGGCTTCGCGTTGTTATACTATATTAATTATACCCTTTACTCGATCTCGACCATTTCCAAGTTCTGATGTGATTAAAAATATTCTTATTCTCAAAAAGCAATACAAGGCTCACAATCCTCTTCAATCATCACAGCGAAAGAATAAAAGAAATTCTTCAATTTAGATTTAGAAGGATACTTAACAGAAACAAAAAAAAACCACACAGGACTTTCGGGGCGCAAATAGCCGAATAAAACATAGTTTTCTGGTCGTTTCAATTAAAATCCGTTAATTGTGTACATGCTAGTCCGGCTTTTAATTTCAAATTGAAAGATTTAACTTTCAATTTCCATTTTGATGAATTTTCTCTTTGTTAGTGCTTAAATAATTATGAAGACGTGTATTCTTATTTTTTTTTTATTTTAAATTAAACCAAAAACTGTGCTTGGGCTTGCAAATATTTGAAAAATAAAATACTTTTTCGAATAAACGATCTTACATTAGGCGATGAAATCCTTATTTTAAATTTTCATCTGGAAGCAAATGGGAATGTGGAAAGTCGAATCGGTACGATGCGGGACTTGTTTAACAAATTACAAAATATAGGAGAATCATCTTTCACCGAAAGCTGGGATGTCGCTCTCGCTCTTAGCCGTATTTAGGGGAGTGGTTACAGGGTTTAACCCCCCCCCCCCGGAAATTTTTTTTACATCCATTTTCCATTAAAAAGTTAAAAGTACATAAGTCGTTACATAGATGACTATATTTAAAAGTGCCATCTTGATAGCACATCCGTACTTAAGGGGGGGGGGGGGTTACGGGGTTTACTTACCCCCCCCCATACTGCCATAGCCGTATTTAAGGGGGGTTACGGGGTTTTCTTTTAAATAAATCGTTATATAGATGGTTACAGTAAAAAACGCCATCTTGATAGTACCAGTCAAATAAATATACAAACCTCTGAACACACTTTTAACTGAACGTGTTCTGAGCGCTCAAATTTTTTCGTGACGCATTTGATATCCAATTGACATTCGTCATTTAACAGCCGAAAATTCATGAGAATTTTTTCTATATATTTATATATTCTTGGGTAGTAGAGGCAAGCTGGCAATCGATTTTGGTGACATCTTGAGAGGGAAGCAGTTTTTTTAACATTAAAAATCCAATAGTAAAGTTAGTGACGTTAAGCTTAAATTCCCTTTGGGAAATTTGTTGAACTTGAATGAACTTTTATCTTACATTTTTTTATTGCTTCGCTTAACCGCCCTCCACGGTGGAATAAGTTTGTAAACGTCTGTTAAGATACATTTCTTTTATTAATAGCATTTTGCACTTAGTCCACAGAATAAGAAATAATCCTTCGTTATTCTGTAGGTACTATCAAAATGGCATTTTGACTGAATTTAATAATCTATATGATATTATAACATATAAAATAAACTTTTTTAACACAGATCATCACTCTTGTGAATAAATATATATATATAATAAATATATAATCATAGAAGATAATACAACAAGATTAAAAGAAAATAGAAAATATGTAGTTTGGCTGAAAATTTACAAGCTCACTTGGCAAGTTTTCGTTTGATGCGTGATTACAAACATTTTAAAACTTGCCAAGTGAACTTGTAAATTTTCAGCCAAACTACATATTTTCTATTTTCTTTTAATATTGTTGTATTATCTTCTATGATTTAAAATATTCAATATAACACTTTTACATGTAAGAACTTGGCGTTCTTTTAGATCTCATTACTTTTGGTGGCTGACATTTTACACAGTGTTGTTCGCACATAAGAGAACTTGGCTCTTTTTTTACATTTTATGTTTTTGTTCTGATTTCACATCTTTTTGCAAGGTTTTTTTTTATGGAAACATTTACCTCGAAATAAACTAAATAAGCTAGCAATTTGACAACTTCAACAATACATATAATTGTTCTGCCAATTTATAAGCAAATAATAGGTAAGTTGGGTTAGAGTGGCTGTCTAGATGTTCTTAACTCATTTAGACCCCAAGGGTCTATTGTGAAACCACTTAGGAAAGATAGGTACTTATGGAGTATTGTAAAGTTAAACAAACCAGTGTTCTAAATTTCAACATCCTATGACCATTTTAAGAAAGTGGGCGGCAACCACGCCTATTAATGAAACTAAAATTTTATACTTATATTTTCTCTTATATTCAAGCGAAACCCTATCAGAATTTCGAATTTAAACGTTTTCGACCATTTTGACAAAGTGGGCGGTTACCACGCCCCTAAATTGAAATAGATTATTTTCTCATTTTTTTATGTCATTCAACCAAAACCCTACAAGAATTCCGAATTTCAACATCCTACGACCAGTTTTAGAAAGTGGGCGGATACCCCGCCCCCTGAATGAGAAAATTTAAATTTTAGATTTTTTCCTTTGTATACACCCGAAAACCTACCATTGTACCAAATTTCAAGATTCTGCTATTGTTAGAAGTGCTTCATAATTTTGATGATCAGTGAGTCAGTGAGTCAATTACGGTTTTTGAAATTTTTATTGTTCAATATCTCAGGAAGTAGTGGTTCTACAATATTATTTTTTTTTTACAGGGCCTTTGTACCCATGAAATTAATACGTTATTTAAACTTGAAGCTTCTAACTCTATGGGTTCAAAAGTTATGGGTGGTTGAAAATGTACTTGAGTTCGATCCTGTAAAAAGGGAGTAGTGCTAGAACTTGGCTGAGCACTACCGTGCCCTTTGATTTATTTATTTATTCTTCTTTTGTTTTTGTTTTTATTCTTTCGTTTAAATAAATAATGGCATACTGTGTTATTTTTTGTTCAAAGAATTTATTTGTATATAATTAATTCACAATTGTGATGATCTGTGTGAAAAAAATAATTATTTTATATAGTTAAATATTATATTTATGTATTTATTTTGTTTTTCTTCTGCTTTTGTTTTTATTCGTCCCTCAATAAACAAAAATGCTTTTTATGAAAGAAGTTCTCTCCTACTAAGGTAAGCTAACTTAATTCAAGATTCATGTATCTAATATACCATGCAAAAACATCTACTCTGAAGCTTTGAAGCCAATATCTTCAGTTAGACTTCAATTTTGTAGTAGAAATGATTTTTTTTCCTATGCATTCAAATCTTTATTATATGTTTTACAATATATTTAACCCTGCAGTGCACACGTGGGGCTGACAGGCCCAAGTGAAAATTAAAATACGTATAAAATTGGAACCGTCTTTGGAAATAAAATAATCTTTCATCTACCTTCCTACAACGTCGAAATGTATCCTCGAACACAAAAATAACTGTAATAAGTTCAGTAGATTTTCACTAAATAGAGCTTCGGGTCTAATAGGCCCAAGGTATGCATTCACTAGAAACTCGTTCAAATGCGAGAAAATTTGCTGGATTGCTGCCTGTTGAAGAAATAGCATTTTCCAATAATCTAAGTACCAGAAAAGATTGTGCATTATGTACAAAACGAAGGAAGAGTCGATACTTCTGCGACAAATGCGGCAAATGCATTTGCCTCCAACATGCGCACTATTGTTGCCCAACTTGCTCTATTTGATATTACTGTACAAAATATTTATGTTTTATTCTGTTTTTATTAGTTTTAAGATTGATTTTGAATAAATATTATAAACGAATGTATAAAATTTCAGTTTCCTCAATTATTTCTACATTTGCTCATAAAATTGTGTTTACGGGCCTCTCAGGCCCCACGTGTGCAATGGTGTGATTTTTTTTTGAGGTGTGCACTGAAGGGTTAAAAATACTGCATAACTAACAATGATTAATATTAAAGATTAATATTAGAGTAAAAGATACACTCAAGAAATATTTTTAAACTTTCCATCAAAAATTGTTTCGTGAACAAATGAATTGGCTTCGGGGAAAAGAAAGAATGTGATAAATTTGATAAATATGTTTCCTTTTTTATTAAAACTAGCCGACCCCGCGAACCTCGTCTCGCCTGCCACCAGATCAAATCAAATCTAAAAATAATTTAAAAAATTCTCGTTTTGCGGAGTTTTCTTTTTTTTTTTTTTTACTAATTTTTGAACAATTGCAGCTATGATCCCATACAAAAGTATAATTTTCGACCACCATTTGATTGTTTCCATTTTTCAATTTTCCCGAAAAATGTTCCCAAAATTTATTTTCGCAGGAACCCTGGCTCGTGTTAGCTTTGCCTACAGTCAAAATTTTATAACAATGCGTTGGACTACTTAAGAGTCTTTACCGGTCACACAACCAAATCAACATGCATCCATTTTATCACAGAAACCATCACTGCATACAACTGTACTAACCATTAAAATTTCACAAATATCAAGTGGGCCATTTCGGAGTCCATAAAGGACATATAAACAAACAAACGTATGTATATACATCCATTTTTATATATATACCTAGAGATTTTGAAAAAAAATTATCATTTATCCTAATTACGTTACACAAACCTGTCATTTTTATCCGGCTCGAAGGACCAAATGTTGTCGACTAGCTAGTTTGAAAACCAGTAGAAAATAGCTCAGAAAACAAATGAAATGAAAGACGTAGTTTCGATATTCAATTGACAATTTAGTTTTAATATTTCTTAGTAAATTTGAGTTGTACACTCGTTTGTAACAATATTACCAGTAATTATTATTTAATTTGACATTGTATGAACATTAAGGTTAAAAATGACAGGTTTGTGGAACGTAATTACAATACAAATAAAATGACATAAAATGAATTTACAATGAATTATAATCTAAGGCTGCATATTAATTAACGCGAATATTTTACATTCGCACAATTTCTTTGAATTGAAGTTGATAGACTGGTTGGCTTGTGAACGATTAATTTCCAAGAGAAGTATGTTTGTAGTTTATGTTGCTGATGAAACTGAACTAAATCGCTCGCTTCCCGATTTCCGATACGCAATTAGACACGAATGTGGTCCATTTTGCTGGTGAAGCCTGAATCCACGCTAACGCAATCATTGAGTCAGTCCATGCGTAGATATTGACATCGGAGATGGCCAAAACATCTTTGGTGTAACTTAAAAGTTGCGCTAGAAGAACCACACCACAGAGTTCAGGACGCGGCAGCGTGATGGTTCGTTGACTTGGTGCTACTTTTGTTTTCGACAAAAGAAGATTGGTGTGTATTCTGTCCTGCGTATGCAATACCCGAATGTAGACGACTGCGCCGAAGGCTTTCATCGAGGCATCACAGAATCCATGGAGTTGAATTGACTTGTTAGTCGGACTTCTTTGGATCCATCGTGGAATTCGGAGTTGTTCGATGAGAGGAAGTTCTCGTTGAAATGCTTCCCAATCCGTCTTCAAGGAAATTGGAATTGGATCATCCCAATCGCAGCCATGTTCCCATAGACGCTGCATCATTAATTTCGCCGTGATGACACAAGGTGATATCCAACCAAGTGGGTCAAAGAGCTTGGCGATGGTCGACAGCATTGACCGTTTTGTGGTTTCTTCGGATGAAACTTGCAGATTCTGGTACGAGAAGTAGTCGTCAAGTGGAAACCATTTGATGCCGAGGGTCTTCACATGGTTTGAAAGGTTGAACGGGAGTTCAAAATCAAGTTCTCGATCCCCAACAGCGATGTCTTCGAGAAGAGCCTTGCAATTACTCGTCCACTTCTGCAAGTTGAATCCCGCAGACGCAAGAAGTTGCTTCGCTTCGCTTTGTTTCCTCTTTGCTTCTTCGATGGAATCAGCCCCGCTGATCAGATCATCAACGTACATGTCCTCACGGACAGCCTTCGCCCCTTCGGGAAAATTCTGGCTTTCGTCGTCGGCCAGCTTCTTCAAAACTTTGATTGCAAGATATGGTGCGCTTGCTGTACCAAAAGTTACAGTGTTCATTTTGAAGATTTTGATCGGCGAAGACTTCTGCTCCCTCCATAATATCAGTTGAAAGTATCGGTCTGGAAAACTAACCAAAATTTTACGGTACATCTTCTCAATATCGGCCGTGAAAGTGACTCGGTGAGTACGCCATCTGAGAACAAGATCGATGATGCTTGTCTGCAATTTCGGACCCACAAGAAGTTGCTCGTTGAGGGATTTTCCATCCGAAGCTTTAGAAGCTGCGTCGAACACTACTCTCAACTTTGTTGTGGAGCTCGCCTCCTTAAAAACTGCGTGATGCGGAAGAAAATAGTGATAAGGGGTCGTCAGAACCGGGTCATCTTCATCAATTTCTTCCATGTGCTTGAGTTGTATATACTCGTTCATGCACTGTATATTTTTCAAAATTGAACTGACTCAAAATGTCTTATTCCTCTTTGAAGAATATTTTTTAAATAAAAACGCAAGACACGAGGCGTACTTTCATTAATTATTCAATTTTTTTTATTCACTTTCTGATATTTCTTATAATCTATGTAAGTCTAAACAATTGACAAACTTATACTAAATTAATACATATGTTAAATAATTGGCAACTGTCAAACCATATGTGTGAGACGTATAAATCGTCCCACAAGTTCAATTTGACTTTATTTAAAATAAAATTGTTAATAAATATTCGGCAACTGTCAAACCATATGTGTGAGACGTATAAATCGTCCCACAAGTTCAATTTGACTTTAATTAAAATACAATTGTTAATAAATTTTCGGCAACTGTCAAACCATATGTGCGGGACGTATAAATCGTCCCACAAGTTCAATTTGACTTTATTTAAAATAAATTGTTAGTTTTTAAAGACTAATTAAATATCCAGTGATATATGTTTGACGTATAAATCGTCAAACAAGTTCCACTGTTTTACCTTTAATAAATTGGGTTTTCTTGTAGAATAAATATGTTGATTGCTGGTTTAACTGCGGCTATAGCTGGAGGCGTGCTGAACTCAAAGAGTAAAGTTGTAGAATTTGTCGGCCTTTTTATACCCCTTTTCGGGCAGTTTTTGCATTGTCATGACATTGCCAATTGGGTGGAATAAATAATTTGTCGAATTCACCACATGAAATAATAGAGAATTTTTCATTAATATTGAGAAATAAGCTTATTTTCGCTGAAATCGAGAAGAATTATGGTTTATTCGTCTTATTATTACATTTTCTTAATATTTACTAACGTTTTTCATATGTTTTTTTATTGTTTAAAACATTTTTATGTGCCTACCGTGGTGAATAAGCATAAACAAAAATAAATTTCGGGCAATGCCATTTCGTCGCCATTTGCAATTTTCGTGCAGATTTATTTTCATTTTAATATATATCTGTTTCATTTTGTTTTCTCTTTCTAACTTATTGTTTTTATGATAAAGTTAATAATTTGTTTATAACTTAATAAATAATTAACTTTTTACTAATTTGACTAAATTATCGTGTTCTTCAAGTAAAATTCCTTATATATAGTGCACCCTGTGAGCAACGATAATAAAGTTAATCTGTCAAATTAGTAAAGTTCGTGTGCGCATGTTTTGTAAATTTTGTTTACGCAAAATAATAATAACTAATTGTGATTTGTTTAATTTTTAATATCAAAACGTATATTCGCGTAGTGTTTTAGTTAATTCAAGTGTTTATTCAGTGTAATTTATGAAATTTAGAGTGTTATTATCAATGGAAAATTTCCATGTAATTTGAGGTTATATTTGTTTGCCTCAATTGTGTTTAATTAATGTATTTCTGTTTGTATATGGTACAAAGTGTCTCAAAATTTAGTTGTTTGTTTGTTAAAAAACCTAAACCTTGTCTTGTTTGTTGTTTTAAATAGAAATCGTGACAAAAAACTAGTGTTTTGTACTGTAATATGTGTTTGCAAATTGTGTCAATGTTTTGTTCGTGTAATGTGTGTTATTTGACTAACTTGTTGTAAATTGTTATTAATTAACGCAAATTTAATGTTCAATTATCTTTTTTTTCTATTTTCAGAGTGTTCAATTACCAATATCAAGTGCTCAATTCCGGTGAGACTCTTGTGGACGCCGACTGAGACTCCCATGGACACCTATACTTTCCCTGTGGTTTGTTATGGTTTTCATGTAAGTATAGGGTGTTTCATTTTATTTGAACACAAATTAACTTTTGCCTTTGTGTTGTTTTTGTTTAATTAATACTTTAATATTTTTCTTTCATGTTTTTTATCGTTTGAATGATCCGACAATGCGACTTAAGTACCTGCGCAGAGGGTGTTTCGGTGACATTCGGTAAGTACGTACACGTACATACATTTTTGTTGTTTTTAATCGATTCTGTTTTCTTTTCTTGCAGATCGATTGGAGTTTTTAATGTTAAGCTCTGTTATTTAAGTAACATATTGTTAAGAAAATATAAAAATGTTATGTATAATTTTATACTTCATTTTTTTTTGTTTATTTACATAATTCAGTATATTATACAATTATATATATTTTATGCTCTGTACAATTATGCATTTTGTATTTACTCAATTTTAAATTTGTTGGTTGAACATCCTCCCCACCTTGGACGACTACGTTCAATGATTCGCTCATTGATTTTGCTTAAGCCTTTGCGGTGGTAACTATGAAAAAGGACCTTTCCCGCCCGGTTAACGTTAACCCTGGCCTGGTAGTTGTCTGGTAAGTTGACGGTAAATTGTTTCCTTTTACTGTATTGGATTCGTTCAAAATCTATTCTTTGAAGCGTATTTTTGAAGATAAAGAGGTCTTCCCCTTCTCTAGTCACAAACCTCTGAACATCATTGTCGATACGCATCTTGATTTCTTCGACGGTTGTCGATGGCTTCAACATGCTTAACGATGTGACTTGTGAACCGTTGATGCTCACTGGGATTAAGTTACCAACGATGCCGCTTGGATCTTCCCTCTCTCTTTCCAAATTCTTTTCAATGAGATCTTGTAAAGGCGTCTCAAATTGTGGTGGGGAAAATCTTATCTCTTCCAAAATATTGAGGTAGTCCTCCCATGGTCCGATTGGCCATTCAGCGTCCATTATTTCTGAAAAACGTTATTACTTATGAATTATGCTGACCTATACTAAACATATACAATTCTACTACTGACAACACATGAACAAAGTTCTACTGAACAGGTCAATTACACGTTGTTATGGTAGTTTCATTGTTTTCGATCGGTAATGGGCATATTTTAACGATTGGTCGTTGGCAGGTAGTAAATCTTGTTCGGACGGTTACTACTCGTGTTAATCCATCTTTTCCAGGATGGATAATTTCAACGATTCCTAAAGGCCACGCCGTCGGTGGGGTATTTTCATCTTTGATGAGAACAATATCTCCAACCTTAATACCGTGTTCATTAGTTAGCCATTTAGGTCGTTGTTGAAGACGATTTAAATATTCAGTTGACCACTTCTTCCAAAAATGTTGGTGCATTTGTTGCACATGTTTCCATCTCTGGTTAGGTGTCGAAGTTGATGCTATGAGACTAGGCTCAGGGATTGCATTTATAGCTTGACCGATGAGGAAATGACCTGGAGTGAGAACCGCAAGGTCATCAATGTCATTTCGTAATGTACAAAGGGGTCGTGAATTCAAGCATGCTTCAATTTGAGCAAGTAGTGTCGTGAGTTCTTCGAATGTGCATATTGTTGTGCCTAGCACACGACGCAGATGATATTTTATGGATTTTACACCTGCTTCCCATAATCCCCCGTGATGAGGTGCTGCTGGTGGGTTGAAGTGCCAATTAATGTTCAAGTTGGATAGATAATCGACGATACTTGGTGTGGCTTCCTTAATGGCTTGATCTAGGTCACGATCTAGTATCGTTTTTCCTCCCTTAAAATTTGTTCCGCAATCTGAATAGATGTCTGAACATAATCCTCGTCGAGACACGAACCTTTTTAAAGCTGCTATGAACGCCAGTGCTGTCAAATCTGACACCACCTCTATATGTATAGCCTTGGTTGCCATACATACAAATATGCAGAAATATCCCTTGTACTGTTTTGCTTTTCGGATCGTTGACATTTTAAGTTGTATTGGTCCGGCATAATCAACGCCCACATGTAAGAAGGCTCTTGTGAGATTAACTCTAGGCGCTGGTAACGTTCCCATCAACTGTTGCATTGTCGCTGCTCGATGTTTTGCACATATAACGCATTTATGAATTTGTCGTGTTGTAACTCGTTTTCCATCGAGAATCCAAAAATTATTGCGAAGAGTGTTAAGCACTAATGAGGTGCCTCCATGCAGTGTTTCCTTGTGTATTTTCTCAATGATTAAGTTGCAGATATGATGATCTCGTGGTAAAACGA
The DNA here is from genome assembly GCA_943590905.1 of Sphaerophoria taeniata. Lineage (NCBI taxonomy): Eukaryota > Metazoa > Arthropoda > Insecta > Diptera > Syrphidae > Sphaerophoria > Sphaerophoria taeniata. Next base: position 79,371,586 of record OX016541.1, on the reverse strand, counting down.
TAGGATGTTTTCGATTGTATGCGATATTCGCATTTTCCAATCGACCTCCTACTCGAATTAAGCCATCTTGATCTATAAACGGATTAAGTGTTATGAGTTTGCTGTTTTTAGGCAGTGGTTTGTTTTTCTTAAGGCTGTCCAATTCCACTGTAAATGCTGATGTTTGTATCAATTTTAAGACCTTTATACTAGCGTGAGATAATTCCTTGGCAGTCAAGGCACCTGTTTGCCTTTGAGCAGGGTTTTGACAATTGTGTATGTATCGTATTACTGTGGCCATGACTCTTATGAGCTTTGTGTATGATGAGTATGTTGGTAAAATTGCACTGTATGGTTGTGCAAACATATTCGTTGTCTTAGGTTGTCTGGCTTCCAAGTTAGTATTATTGGTTTCAATTGGATTTGATGGCCATTTAATTTGGGGCTCGCTGAGCCAATCCGGTCCATGCCACCACAAATTACAATTTACTAATTGTTGTGTTGTCGTTCCTCTAGAAGCCAAATCTGCAGGGTTATCCTTCGTTGGCACATGATGCCAATGCTCAGTTGGTAAGACTTCTTGAATTTCTGCAACTCTGTTGGCCACATAGGTTTTCCATTTAGATGGATGCTCACGTATCCATTGCAAAACAATTGTTGCATCTGTCCATAAAAATATTGGAATATTTTGTAGTTGCATGTCTTGGACGGTGACGTTTAGGAGTTTTGCTAGTAGTAAAGCTCCATTTAGCTCCAAACGAGGAAGTGTAATTGGTTTTACTGGTGCTACTTTCGATTTAGCTGTTAGCAATTTCGTTGTTACGTTACTTCTTTCGTCTTGGGTTCGGATATACAATACGGCTGCATATGCTTTAATGGATGCATCACAAAACCCATGGATTTGGATTGTTTGGTTATTTTTTGAAATCCCAATCCAACGGGGAATTTTTATTTTATTGACTTCTTGTAAGTCTTCCTTAAAATTCTGCCACTTTGCAGCAATATCTTGGGATACTTTACTGTCCCAAGAAAGGCCGGTGATCCACAGTGTTTGGATTAAAATTTTGGCTACTATCACAATCGGCGAGAGCCAGCCTACTGGATCGTATAACGACGCTATCTCTGACAGTATAGTACGTTTGGTGTTGGCTCTTGTATTTGATAAGCCTTGAGTGTTAAACGTGAAATAATCTTCAACAGGATACCATCGAATTCCTAAGGTTTTTACTGATTCACTTTCGTTAAGTTCTAGAAGTTCTTTAACTTCTCTATCTTCTACTGACAAATGGTTAATTAATTCTGGTTTGTTGCTAGTCCATTTTCGGAGCTTAAGCCCACCTTTGCTAAGCATTTCAATTAATTGTTTTTGCAGTTCGAGACATTCTTGAATTGTCTCTGCTCCACTTAGTAAATCGTCTACGTAAAAATCGGTGAACACAACCTTTGAAGCTTGTGGATATTGTTTTTCCTCATCTTGTGCTAGTTGTTGTAGCGTTCTGATTGATAAGAATGGTGCCGATGATGTTCCAAATGTGACTGTGTTCAAATGGTAATCTTGCTGAGCCTTTGTCTGTGGATCTCGCCACAAGATACGTTGATACGTCCGATGATCTGGATGCATTCGAATCATGCGGTACATTTTTTCAATGTCTGCCGTTATTGCTACTTTGTGTTTTCTCCAATTTAAAACGATGGAAAACAATTTAGGTTGCAGCGTGGGTCCAATGAGCATTTGTTCATTTAATGACTTTCCATTGGTTGTCCGCGCAGATGCATCAAATACTACGCGTAGCTTTGTAGTAGTACTTTGCTTAAATACTGCATGGTGCGGTATATAGTAATTTGGTTCATTTTCTTTTGGTGGTTCACATACTTCCATGTGACCCATTGTTAAGTATTCGTCCAAACATGCCTCGTATTCATGTTTGAGTTCGATATTTTTGCTAAGCTTCCGTTGCAAATAGTCATATCTTTGTAACGCACGATCTCTTGATATACCCAGAATCGGTCCATTGGACTCTATAAATGGTAATTTAACCATATATTGATTGGTTGGCAGTCTGGTATAATCGGCTTTGTATAATTCTTGACATTTTTTTTCTTCTGGGGTTTGCTTGTTGCAAACTTGAACTTCTTCTGTTTCCCAGAATTTCTGCATTAGATGGCTAATATCGTTGATTGGATTGATCATAGTGGTAAATACCTTGACTGGTGTTTCATATAACTTTGATGTTTGTCCCATGATTATCCATCCGAAGATTGTGTTCATAGCTACCGGGGTCCCTTCTGGGCCGTAACGTATGCCTTCTCGAATAATATGTCCGTAAACATCTGCTCCCAGTAGAGCATCGATGGGACTTGGCTTCCAAAATGTGGGATCTGCCAATTCGAGTCCATTGAGATGACTCCAATTATTGCTGACTATTTGCTTGGTTGGTAATAAGTCAGTGATTGTTTTTAAAACAAACATATCTATTTCAACTGTTGCTTTATTTGGCTTGGTAGATTGAAGTTGTATTTGAACTTGCTGTCTTGAACTAACAGATTGATTCTTGTTCAAGCCAACAACTTGAATTGATGTACGCTTGCTATGCAATTGTAAAGTTTGACAGGCCTTCTCTGTAATAAAGGATGTTTGTGATCCAGAATCTAGAAGGCATCGTAGTCGTGTTGAATGACCGTTGCGGTCGACTGCTGTTACCAACGCTGTTGGTAATAAAGCATTGTGTGCCTTTGTTGCAAAATAATTTTGTATTTGTTCTATGTTACCCCCTTCTTCGTGAGTTTCTTTCGACGAAGCATTGTGGAGGTGAAGTGTTGTGTGATGTGCTTTCTTACACTTTTGACAACGTGTTTTGTTTTTACACTTAGCGTGTTCATGTTTATTTGAAAAACAATTTAAACATCTGTTTGCGGCTTGAATAGTCTTTTTACGTGTTGGTATATCCATGTTTAGATATCTTTCACAAGTTCCCACATAATGCCTCCCATTGCAGGCTGGGCAGTTAAGCTTTATGCTATTGTGGTATGTCTGAATACCTTCCTTTTTGATCGCGGTTGTAGTTGGCCTTGCGCCGATAGTACTACTGATGGATTCCAGGACTCGTATTCGTTTGTGAAGAAAAGTTGAAAACGTTGTAAACTTTGGAAGATTTTGGCTGTCTCCCAATTCTTCTTCCCAGAGACGCAATGTTGCAAATGGTAATTTCTGCACTAATAAATAAATTATTAGTGCGTCCCAGGTTGTCGTGTCTACCTTCAGAGCCTTCAATTGCTGTAGGCATTCTTCAGTTGTATCAACTAATGTTTTTAAGTTCCTTCCAGATTCGGAAGTGAGCTTGGTTTGGCTTACTAGAGCCTTCAAATGAAAATTAACTAGCGTCCTAGTGTTTTCATATCGCTCTTTGAGTTTTGTCCACGCTGGAGCATAGTCCTCATTGGTAATTGGTGTATGCTTCAGTATTTTTTCCGCTTCGCCCTCCAGACAGCCCTTTAGGTAATGTAGTTTTTGTACGGGTTGTAATTGCTTGTTTTGATGAACAAGTGACGTGAATAGATCATGAAATGATCTCCAAGAATTGTAATCTCCATTGAACTTGGGTAGTGAGATTTTAGGCAGTTGTGTATATGTAAACTGTGACTCAGCTAGGGTTGTCGCATTGTTATTGAATTCTGTTAACGTTTTGTTTAAACCATCTTCAAGCTCTCCCATGTATTCTGAGTATTTGGTTTCAACATCATCAAACTGCTGTTTCTTGATGTATTTATTGTCACATTCCGTTTCAGAGCTTACAATGATTTCGTGGATGTGTCTGTCTTGCTTGACAAATTCTTGCCACAATTCACGCAAATCAATTAGTTTTTGTTTAAAAAAGCCAGCTGTTCTTTTCTCTAAACGAGTTTTCTTACCATTTTCTATGGTTTTTTTCAAGTTTTGTTTTTAAAACAACTTGTTTTACTAGTAGTTCGTCTAAGTTACCCATGGTAAATGTTGATTATTGTTACCTTTTATTGTTTATGCCTTTAATCTTATTTATAAGTATTAACAAAGAAATATCAGAAACAATATTTAACTGAATATGACAATTAAATTATTAATGTGTATCGCGATCCTGGATGGAACCACCATGTATATTTTTCAAAATTGAACTGACTCAAAATGTCTTATTCCTCTTTGAAGAATATTTTTTAAATAAAAACGCAAGACACGAGGCGTACTTTCATTAATAATTCAATTTTTTTTATTCACTTTCTGATATTTCTTATAATCTATGAAGTCTAAACAATTGACAAACTTATACTAAATTAATACATATGTTAAATAATTGGCAACTGTCAAACCATATGTGTGAGACGTATAAATCGTCCCTCAAGTTCAATTTGACTTTATTTAAAATAAAATTGTTAATAAATATTCGGCAACTGTCAAACCATATGTGTGAGACGTATAAATCGTTCCACAAGTTCAATTTGACTTTAATTAAAATACAATTGTTAATAAATTTTCGGCAACTGTCAAACCATATGTGCGGGACGTATAAATCGTCCCACAAGTTCAATTTGACTTTATTTAAAATAAATTGTTAGTTTTTAAAGACTAATTAAATATCCAGTGATATATGTTTGACGTATAAATCGTCAAACAAGTTCCACTGTTTTACCTTTAATAAATTGGGTTTTCTTGTAGAATAAATATGTTGATTGCTGGTTTAACTGCGGCTATAGCTGGAGGCGTGCTGAACTCAAAGAGTAAAGTTGTAGAATTTGTCGGCCTTTTTATACCCCTTTTCGGGCAGTTTTTGCATTGTCATGACATTGCCAATTGGGTGGAATAAATAATTTGTCGAATTCACCACATGAAATAATAGAGAATTTTTCATTAATATTGAGAAATAAGCTTATTTTCGCTGAAATCGAGAAGAATTATGGTTTATTCGTCTTATTATTACATTTTCTTAATATTTACTAACGTTTTTCATATGTTTTTTTATTGTTTAAAACATTTTTATGTGCCTACCGTGGTGAATAAGCATAAACAAAAATAAATTTCGGGCAATGCCATTTCGTCGCCATTTGCAATTTTCGTGCAGATTTATTTTCATTTTAATATATATCTGTTTCATTTTGTTTTCTCTTTCTAACTTATTGTTTTTATGATAAAGTTAATAATTTGTTTATAACTTAATAAATAATTAACTTTTTACTAATTTGACTAAATTATCGTGTTCTTCAAGTAAAATTCCTTATATATAGTGCACCCTGTGAGCAACGATAATAAAGTTAATCTGTCAAATTAGTAAAGTTCGTGTGCGCATGTTTTGTAAATTTTGTTTACGCAAAATAATAATAACTAATTGTGATTTGTTTAATTTTTAATATCAAAACGTATATTCGCGTAGTGTTTTAGTTAATTCAAGTGTTTATTCAGTGTAATTTATGAAATTTAGAGTGTTATTATCAATGGAAAATTTCCATGTAATTTGAGGTTATATTTGTTTGCCTCAATTGTGTTTAATTAATGTATTTCTGTTTGTATATGGTACAAAGTGTCTCAAAATTTAGTTGTTTGTTTGTTAAAAAACCTAAACCTTGTCTTGTTTGTTGTTTTAAATAGAAATCGTGACAAAAAACTAGTGTTTTGTACTGTAATATGTGTTTGCAAATTGTGTCAACGTTTTGTTCGTGTAATGTGTGTTATTTGACTAACTTGTTGTAAATTGTTATTAATTAACGCAAATTTAATGTTCAAATATCTTCTTTTTTTCTATTTTCAGAGTGTTCAATTACCAATATCAAGTGCTCAATTCCGGTGAGACTCTTGTGGACGCCGACTGAGACTCCCATGGACACCTATACTTTCCCTGTGGTTTGTTATGGTTTTCATGTAAGTATAGGGTGTTTCATTTTATTTGAACACAAATTAACTTTTGCCTTTGTGTTGTTTTTGTTTAATTAATACTTTAATATTTTTCTTTCATGTTTTTTATCGTTTGAATGATCCGACAATGCGACTTAAGTACCTGCGCAGAGGGTGTTTCGGTGACATTCGGTAAGTACGTACACGTACATACATTTTTGTTGTTTTTAATCGATTCTGTTTTCTTTTCTTGCAGATCGATTGGAGTTTTTAATGTTAAGCTCTGTTATTTAAGTAACATATTGTTAAGAAAATATAAAAATGTTATGTATAATTTTATACTTCATTTTTTTTTGTTTATTTACATAATTCAGTATATACAATTATATATATTTTATGCTCTGTACAATTATGCATTTTGTATTTACTCAATTTTAAATTTGTTGGTTGAACATGCACTTTGTGTAGTCCGTGTAAAGTTTCGGGTCCGCTGCGAATCTCTTCTCGAGATGGAGAAATCGTCGAGTAGCTACTTGACGGCTGGATCCCATTGCTGGAAGACCTTCTTCTTTAAACGGCAACTTTACTTGGTATCGCCCATCTGATAAACGGGTCGTATTTCTTGCAAAATGTTCTTCGCAAGCAATGTTGTCTAGGGTTTCATGTGTCTGGAACGGCGTTTCTTCCATCTCCCAAAACTTCTGTAGCTGCGCTTCGAGGTCGGTAACCTGCATGAAGCTTCGAATTTGCCGGGGAATTTCCTCTGGAACTTTCCCTAACACGATCCACCCTAATTGCGTATTTTGCGCTATAGGTCCGTTGTCATCTGGAGACCTTCTGATTTCCGGTAAGAGTATCTGCGCGCAAACGTCAGTTCCAAACAATTGATCGATGGGAGCAGGTTCGTAGGGAAGGGGATCTGCTAACGAAAGACCTTTGAGATGACTCCAATTGTGAGGTACCACTCGTTGGGCCGGAAGATGCCCAGTCAGCGACTTGAAGACCAATGCCTGTGTGGCAGTTTCAAACGTCGAATGACGCGAAGCAAAATGAACTTCGACAGTATGCTGCGATGTGCCGCTGCTGACCAACCCCAACCCAGATACCTCAACAATGACACGCCGCTTTTCCAGCTTCAACAAATGAGCAGCAGATTCCGTAATAAAGGAAGTCTCTGATCCGGTGTCAATCAAGGCACGTAGTAAACGGATTCTTCCATCCGTGGCTCTCGCTTTGACAACTGCTGTTGCTAAAAGTACTTGTTTAGTATTTGTTTTTGCTTTTTTATCAGCATTACTTAATCGCTCTCTCTATTTTTCATGTCAAATGCAATTGAAGATATGTCGGTAAGGCAGAGAAGGGTAATACCAAACTATCCAATGCAGTACAGAAGTCATGCTAAATAACCCAAATAATGTTGCGTGCTACATCTGTTGAGAACAGATGGCGGGGACCGGGGAGAATGTGCGAATGTAAAATATTCCACACAACAAAGTTGAGAGTAGTGTTCGACGCAGCTTCTAAAGCTTCGGATGGAAAATCCCTCAACGAGCAACTTCTTGTGGGTCCGAAATTGCAGACAAGCATCATCGATCTTGTTCTCAGATGGCGTACTCACCGAGTCACTTTCACGGCCGACATTGAGAAGATGTACCGTAAAATTTTGGTTAGTTTTCCAGACCGATACTTTCAACTGATATTATGGAGGGAGCAGAAGTCTTCGCCGATCAAAATCTTCAAAATGAACACTGTAACTTTTGGTACAGCAAGCGCACCATATCTTGCAATCAAAGTTTTGAAGAAGCTGGCCGACGACGAAAGCCAGAATTTTCCCGAAGGGGCGAAGGCTGTCCGTGAGGACATGTACGTTGATGATCTGATCAGCGGGGCTGATTCCATCGAAGAAGCGAAGAGGAAACAAAGCGAAGCGAAGCAACTTCTTGCGTCTGCGGGATTCAACTTGCAGAAGTGGACGAGTAATTGCAAGGCTCTTCTCGAAGACATCGCTGTTGGGGATCGAGAACTTGATTTTGAACTCCCGTTCAACCTTTCAAACCATGTGAAGACCCTCGGCATCAAATGGTTTCCACTTGACGACTACTTCTCGTACCAGAATCTGCAAGTTTCATCCGAAGAAACCACAAAACGGTCAATGCTGTCGACCATCGCCAAGCTCTTTGACCCACTTGGTTGGATATCACCTTGTGTCATCACGGCGAAATTAATGATGCAGCGTCTATGGGAACATGGCTGCGATTGGGATGATCCAATTCCAATTTCCTTGAAGACGGATTGGGAAGCTTTTCAACGAGAACTTCCTCTCATCGAACAACTCCGAATTTCACGATGGATCCAAAGAAGTCCGACTAACAAGTCAATTCAACTCCATGGATTCTGTGATGCCTCGATGAAAGCCTTCGGCGCAGTCGTCTACATTCGGGTATTGCATACGCAGGACAGAATACACACCAATCTTCTTTTGTCGAAAACAAAAGTAGCACCAAGTCAACGAACCATCACGCTGCCGCGTCCTGAACTCTGTGGTGCGGTTCTTCTAGCGCAACTTTTAAGTTACACCAAAGATGTTTTGGCCATCTCCGATGTCAATATCTACGCATGGACTGACTCAATGATTGCGTTAGCTTGGATTCAGGCTTCACCAGCAAAATGGACCACATTCGTGTCTAATTGCGTATCGGAAATCCAGCGGTTAGTACAGATCGATTGCTGGGGACATGTCGCAACGCTTCATAACCCAGCCGACCTAGCCTCCCGGGGTGTGTTTCCTGCCGAACTGGAGTCACTGGATGTGTGGTGGAAGGGCCCCGAATTTCTAGGGCAGCAATGGGAATTCGATGTTCCGCATCAACCCATCGACAACGATACTGAGGAGGAAAAGAGGGATAAAGGAAAAGTGAAGGTATTAAGCATTAATATCACTCATAGCGACAGAATCTTACAAGCTATCCACGACTCTTCGAGTCTGCTCAAACTTCTTAGAGTCGTCGCTATCTTTCGTCGATTCACAATAAAATGTCGACCGAAACTCGGCCCTATCACAGGTCCAATCAATCCGAAAGAATTGGATACGGCCCAAAAGATTGTAGTCAAGGCAGCACAGAAAGAGATGTTCGGAGATGACATCCAACAACTTCTAGGCCACGCCAAAACGCCTAAGAGTCTACGCTCGTTGAACGCATTTATCGATGCCGATAGAATTTTGCGAGTGGGGGGATGTTTAGAGAACTCCCTCTTCTCCTACGATGCTCAGCATCCTGCACTACTGCAGAACAACCACCACTTTACGAGTCTGGTTGTAAGAGATGCTCACAAACAAACCCTTCATGGTGGAATTCAGCAGATGATCAGTTACATCCGACAAAGGTACTGGATAGGCCAGATAAGACGAAACGTTAAACATCAGCTACATAAGTGCACTTCTTGCTACCGGCAAAAGGCATCCGAAATGCAACAACTGATGGGAAACTTACCTGCTGCTCGAGTACGAATGTCCCAACCATTTAGCAATACAGGTGTGGACTATGCGGGACCAATCGAGATTAAGGCCTGGAAGTCCCGTGGAGCAAAAATGTTGAAGGGTTACTTCGCAATTTTCATCTGTTTGGCAACAAAAGCCATTCATCTCGAAGCGGTGTCAGATTAGACCACCCAAGCATTTTTAGCCGCCTTCAGACGGTTCACGGCCAGAAGAGGAAGCTGCAAGCACATCTTCAGTGACTGCGGTACTAGCTTCGTCGGTGCCATTAACGAATTGGCAAGGATGATGAAAGAAGCACAGCATTTTGTTTTGCTATCGAGGAGGAGGTTATAATCTCCGTAGTCAGGATCTGATTAAGATCAATATTCATCGAACTAACTATGGAATGCATGAGCTTTTGACACGTATGGGTTAACTTATAAACTGGAACTCAAAACTTTTCGATTTTAATTTAAGTAAAATTCAACTAAAAATAATTTTGAGAACCAGTGTTCCACTTTGTTAAATGTTTTATGTTAATTTTGTCATGTTCTTTGTTTATTTTATGTTATTATTTATGTGTGCTGTGTTATTTGTTATAGTTTCGTTTTTTGCTTACTAACAACTAACACCACACTAAGTGATGAGCCGGTGGTAAAACACAGTTTCTGTGTTGGCAAACCATTGTTCGTAAAATGGTGCTTGCTATAAGCCCATACGACCAATTCTGATAGTGTGTAAAAAAAAAAATGACTGGAAGCAGGTCGCAGGTGTATTGGCAAACCACGGTACGGATTGGCACTTCAATCCCCCCGCGTCACCCCATTTCGGTGGCCTATGGGAAGCGGGTGTGAAGTCGGTCAAGTACCATCTCAAACGAGTCGTTGGGAATGAGAGACTCACATTCGAGGAACTCGCGACGCTTCTAGCCCAAATCGAAGCTTGTCTCAATTCAAGACCGCTATGCCCGCTATCCGACAGCATCGACGATGTGAACGCACTTACCCCAGCACACTCCTTAGTCGGCGAGTCTTTACATGCAGTTCCACAAGGTGAAACCGAACCAAATGTCACACATATGGACCGATGGAAACGCGTTCAAGCACTATCTGAGACGTTCTGGAGAAGGTGGAACTCAGAATACCTGTCGCGGCTTCAACAACGCCCGAAATCCGAAGGTAGGAGATTTGGTTCTCTTGAAAGACGAAAGACTTCCACCAACCCAGTGGATTATGACCCGGATTGAAGACATTCATAGTGGGTCCGACGGACTTATACGCGCTGTCACGCTTCGCACTAAGTCGGGTCAGTTCAAACGACCGATTACCAAAATTTGTCTGCTACCGTCGAATAAAGTTATGGAGCAAACAAGCATCATATGATAAAATACCATTTTGAATTAATCTTTGATTCCAAAATTATCGCATAAAACAAAAATCTGCAACCAAAAATAAGCAAAACAAGTCAACGCTATACACAACAATCAAACAACAACTTCTGTTCCACAGAATTAAATTTATTTCAACAATTACTATAAAACGTAACAAGATTTAAAACCTTAATTCTAATATAAACACACATTATGCTTCGGTAATCAAATTTATTTACAAAATAATTCTCATCATCATAAAAAAAATAGTTAATAAAAGAATTTGAATTCACTAAAATGTAAATAAACTATTTCTTATGTTGAATCACCATCATCGTATCAAACAATCCACAGCCCAAACTTCAGAAATTGAGCCCACAGTTCATCATCACAGCAAAACGTCAAAACAAGTCACTAATCATATTTACAAACAAATATAATAATTATTTAATTCACCGAATTAAAACATAAACAATGTTCATTTGCTACGCAAAACACAGAAAATAAAAAGAAAATCAATAACAAACGATTCCACGAATCCATCATTTAAGTAATAGTCGCACACTACACTTGCACAAAGTTACAAAATAATACATTCAATTTAACACAATTTCACTCATCAGTCATCACATTAAAATCCACGATTTAAAATATAAACACAGTCACTCGACTCAAAATAACAAATTTATGCGCGAAAGCATGCGACCGATGCGCGACACCGTCGTCGTCGTCCAAACACCAAACATAATATGTTATATTATAATATTAAAAAAAAAATATTTGTGCGCGAAAACATACGACCGATACACGTCGCATTACGTTTAAAATTATTAACACATTTCTTAATACGAAATAAAAACCATAATTACATTATGTACTCACAAATTATAAACCAACGGTAAACGATTCCATAATCCGTACTCCGTACATACGCCGCGACAACCGAAATTACTAACGCAAGTACATACATACTTATCAATGCAAATACATATATCACCAATTCACATAATATGTATTACGTACCTATAAAATGAAAACTTCAAATTAAATAGAATTAATAAAACTTAAACTAAATTGAACTAAAGATTTATTAAACACTCACCTGTATCATCAATAGAGCTGCAAAACACATCAAACAAAAAAAAACTGCATACAGCATCGTTATAATTTATGATGAATTTAATTCAACCGCACTGAATTTGAAATCAAAACAAAACTTGATGTTACGCATCAAATAAACACGAACACTTGTTATAATAAAACCCGAATTTAATATTAATTCACATTTTTTAAAACGCACACGCGAAATTACGAATAATTTAATTATCATAATAAACTAAACACAACAAAAAAAAAACGCACACGACCGGCCATTGAGAAGAATGAAACGAAAACGACATAAATATAACATGTTAAACCGTAACCGAACGAAATCAAATGACACTCAGCTCAGCTGAATGAAAATGGAAAAGTCAACATTGCGGTTTACATTATGCATACTACAAACAACGTTAACTCTTATCGTAATATTTTGTCTTGCTATTGCTTTTGATCTTATTTAGTATTTGTTGTTGCTTTTTTATCAGCATTACTTAATCGCTCTCTCTATTTTTCATGTCAAATGCAATTGAAGATATGTCGGTAAGGCAGAGAAGGGTAATACCAAACTATCCAATGCAGTACAGAAGTCATGCCAAATAAACCAAATAATGTTGCGTGCTACATCTCAACAGATGGCGGGGAGAAATATTCGCGTTAATTAATATGCAGCCTTAGATTATAATTCATTGTAAATTCATTTTATGTCATTTTATTTGTATTGTAATTACGTTCCACAAACCTGTCATTTTTAACCTTAATGTTCATACAATGTCAAATTAAATAATAATTACTGGTAATATTGTTACAAACGAGTGTACAACTCAAATTTACTAAGAAATATTAAAACTAAATTGTCAATTGAATATCGAAACTACGTCTTTCATTTCATTTGTTTTCTGAGCTATTTTCTACTGGTTTTCAAACTAGCTAGTCGACAACAGAAATTCTGCATCGTTTAGCGTCAATTTTTGGTTTTCCTATTCCAAAAAGCAAAACAAATATTAGTATTGTTTATTGAAGAAAATCCAGATCAGAACAGCACAGAACAGCACAAGTAAATGAAAACTGTCAGAGCAAGTAAGAACAGAAAAGATCAGCTCCATGTTTAATATTTGACAGTAAAATCAGCTATTAAATAAATATTCCAAGTCAAATCAAACTGAATAAAATTTTCATTTGTTGAAAATAAGATTCTGAATAGCTTATTAGATTTTTGAGGGAAATTATTTCTTGGAAGTATAGTTGTAATATTTTTACTTAATTTGGCACTTGAAATTTTGACATTTGCACCACCAAAAAAGTAGGGGCAGAAAAATGTGTACTAAATTGAGATGGACAACTTCATGAAACACAAAATGACAGTTTGGGGCAAGGTTCTTACTCATGGAACATACAAACGTGTATTTTTTGGATCTTTTCTGTACGGAACAGATTCATTAAACAGGGGCCCTACTATGTAACTCGTATCTACTTTTGATTCTATTCGAAACTCATTTCCGATTCTACTTTCAAATCGTACTACGTATGAAAGTAGAAAAGAATGCCAATAATGCCAAGCTACTTGCTAGCAAATTTTCAATTTTCGAACGAGACTCGGATTTTTTGACATAATATTCAAAAAAATTAAAAAAATATTTGCTGTGGAAACAATAATTGTATGAACTTTAAAATAAAGTGTTTTCCATTATATGTTTTATATGAGAAATCAACAAGGTCTCATCTTTATTTGAGAGCCCTATCAATGGCATCATGTTGAAATATGTATTGCATAGTTTAAATGTGTGGCGCGTATTCGGAACATCAAATTTTCGATGGCTTTGGAGCATAAATCAAGCTGATTGGTCGATTGTATCTATTAAGTTGTTTTTTAGGTCCAAGGAATTGACTGCTTCAGATTCTGCTGCAGACTTTCACGAACAGTGTTGATATTTTTTGGGCAGATCTTGCGTTTCGTTGACGTACGGCTGTTGGCTGGTTGTTCATTGAGCCGGTGGACTCGAATTTGACCACTAAACGTTGAACAGTGTACTTGAAAGGACGACCAAGGCGCAGCGTGAGAATCGTTGCTTTAAGAGAACACCTATTTTGATAATAAATTTTTATCATTAGCATGTATTGCTAGACGCTGTAACTTGACATCATGATTTATAGTCCTGACTGACTGAATAAAAGATAATATTTTAACAGATAGCAAAAGAAACAATATGGCCGCCACGAGCCATCAAAATCAACCCGTCTCTATTGGATAACCCTACCTAAATATGGAAAGTGTCGCGATTTGGTTAGACTTGCATATTGACAAAAAACCGGAAAAAGTGCAACAAATTGAGCAAAGGCGGATTAGAGATAAATAAAATGGATCTTATTGAGAAAAGGTTTTATTTTGCAGTATTTACTTAAGACATTTGTAATTCAATAAAATAACTTAATAATTGCAACTTTGTTCAAAACTACCGCCTTTCAAAAGATGCCTTTATGTATCTTTTGAATAATATTTCATCGAAACTAAGTGTTAAAATACCACTTTGACTATTATTATGACAAACAAACTTCTAAGCCGATCTACTCGCAAACACATTTGATGTAGAGTGATTATTTTCGATTTTGCCTTGTTTTGAATTCTACTTTCGAGTTACGTAGTTCCTCGTAAGTTCGAAAGTTCATAAGAATATAGTTGGCACTACTAGAATTATTCGATTTTCGTTGCTTCGAAAGTAGTTAAAAAAATACATAGTTCCAATTTTTCGAATTCGAGCAATTTCATTGTAGAATCGAGCTACATAGTAGGGCCCCAGACCTATTATGTTTAAATTTTTTTTTTAATTTTCAAATTAATTGTCAAATATCAAAAAAAAAAAAACAAAAAAACCCAAAGGGGAATTTCTGGTAATCATCACTTTACTATTCTGGGATCAAATTATTTGTATTAATGAGAAATTTTAGACCATGTTAGTTAATGGACCACTTAGACTGTGGATTAAGAGTGGGCTAGTAATTTTTTATTAATATGGCTGTAAAATTCCTTGAAAAAAAAACATATGCCACGGGAAAATCGAATTTTGTTTGAAAACTTTTAATTTCAACATTTTAATTTCAACAGTTATAATAGTACAGGATCCCACCGATCGATTCTGCATGCATCTGATTTTTTGATGAAACCAATTTCAAATGAATTTTTAGAAAGTATGCAATGAATTTACGTAGGGTTGCCTATAAACAATTGGCCGCTACTATTTTTAATAAATTTTTAAAATGTCAATTTTCGGACCCATGCGTGCAAATGATTTTTTAATAAATTCAACGCCATTTTAAAGATAATGATGTAAATAATAAACTAATATCATGGTTGCCAGGTCTCAGTCTGCGGCAACTCTAGGGTTGCCACGTTTAAAGAGGTACTTTTCTGTTGAAAAAATGCACTCATCTGTTTTTTTTTTTATTTCAAAGCAAAATTAAAGTTTTTTGTTTACTGATTACGAAAATCCTGACTTTAAATAGTGGAGTACCTACATTTAAAAAAAAATCACTTATTTAAAAACAAAAAAAATATATCAAAATCAACGGCTACACATGAAGAACGGCTTGGAAGTAGTTTCAAGCCACTCGTTGAAGATGTCTAGTCCACACGACTAACTTCCCAGAGTAGAAAAATGGGTCTGCCACGAAATCTAGAAAACCAAAAAAATTAGGTAAACTATTTATGGTTCACATTGTTACTTGAAGAAAATAAAAAAAAAAAAAGAAAAAAAAATGAAGGTGAACGAAATAACATCGAACAAAGGCTTTATAAAAATTGAAATCGATGGATTTATTTATCACTCAAATAAATGTTTAAAAAATAAGTTTTATTGGATCTGCGAGCTTAATAAAACTCACAAGCCCTTACATTCCCCCTTAATTTTGGTCTTGTGCTGACCAAATAAAGCAGAACTTACTCAAGTGCTCAAGGGTATAAGTGTTCAAATTGTCTTACTCAGCGGAGAAAATCATCATTGGTAAACGCTCCGATTCAAAACTCTCTGTCTTCAAACAAAGAAAAAGCTTTTTCATCGGAAACAATAGAGAGTCCATCAGCGAGACCGTTAAATACTATAGGCAATCAAATCAATTCTTTACATGCAAAATAAGAGGCAAATACTAAGCAAACGACTAATCTCTTCAACGGCTTTATTTGAAGTTGTTGCTGCTGGAAGTGGTTTTGGATCGGTTTGACGGCAGGGTCTTCTTTGTTGCGGCTTCTTTAATCACTGGATACTACTCGTCGAGGTCAAACTTGGCATGCTTGTGGAGGGCACAGCTAGGTACGCCGGTGGGCGAGGTTCTTGACTGCAAGTAGCCAGACGCTAACAAAGATTATTCCTTCATGCCAAGATTTCGTAAAAATCGGCGGACGCACACTCTCATTCTTCTCAGGATTCTTTGTTCATCGGGCAACGGATGTTAGTTGCCCAAAGTACCTTGTTTATGTAACCCACCCACTGGCACTTCACGTGCACCTTGACAACACGTACTTTGATGTTAAACAAGAGAGTTGTCCCTTTGCCATTCCTATACGAAGGCTTACTTCATAACGCTGAACTTCAGAATCCTCGCGATCTTGCCACACATAACCCTACTAAATAAACACTGGCTTTATTTCATGTCGAGAGATACACTCATAGTTTTATTAATTCGGTCTTAAATATACAATATGCATGTGATCTTAGATTTTTAATATTTAGATGTATAATTCAATTAGAAAAAAAAGTAAGCAAAACCTTACTTCGCATGTTAATTTTAAGTTTAGCCTAGAATTAGAAAGTTCAAATATCTCCCAGATATGTGTTTTGCAAGTATTCTGATATGTCGGATAAGATTGCAGGGTACATAAATCATACAAATTGTGTAATTAAAAAAAAAATACGGAAAGAAAATTACAAATATAAGAAAGGAGGACTCACCACTTACGTCCGGATGTTGTGCACAAATCCTTCGATGTCGTAGTACTCTCGTTTGGGTATACTGTGAAATTTAAAAGAAAGTTACCCGACCTCTTGCCACACTTTCACGACGCACTCCTATACTTGATACACTTTTAATAATCTTTTTTTTTTCTTTTGTTGTTTAGACCTTATCACTTTAAAAAAATTTACACTAGGTATACATATATTTACAAAATTTTTCGCTCAAAGCTTTTAACCCTGTGATGTCCAGAAGGGACCTTTTTTTTTCTTTTTCTTCCCTTTTTCTGTCTTTTCTTTTACAATAATAATTGATCTTCGGGGCTACGCTGATCGTTCTGGGGCTCCCGGGAATATTTCACTGCCCAACAAACACGAACCACGCACCGCTTGTTCACTGCACTTGTTCGACGACGAATTGGCTGGGAAGTTTGCGAGTGAGCAATTCAAGCTCATAAGACGAACTGTCCTGTCCTCGTCAGATTATACAAACGTTCAGTGAGTAGGTTTGCCGAAATATAGCGGTCGTGGTGAGTTTCTGTGTTGCTTCAGGGCAACGGTGATTCTCTTGGATATGATGTTGTTATGAGAGTGGATTTCAGTGCGTAAAGAAACGGGACTACTCCCCGTTTCTATTGATGATTGTGACGTAGCCGATTTTCGATCCAATGGAGCTCCAGTTTTAGCGGGCTATTTATGTTACCACGGATGAGCTATGTGAATTAAAACAATTGAATACGTTCCCAAAGGAATAGAAAAAAATTTAATTGGTTTTACCTTGGCACATATATCCTTCTATTCTAGGAGTTTTTTTTTTGAGCCGTGTTTCGTTTACGCAAAAAGAACTTCTTATGCCACCTAATTAATATCAAAGTCTATATTTTTATCAAGAACAATAAAATAGGAGGAATATTCTATTCCTTATAGGTTGTTAAACGATCTTATAGGCTCTTATGTTACCTGGAGAGTTATGTCCGAATTGGATGATGGCTACGAGAAGAAAGACTGAACGACCAGCAGCTCAAGCTCAGCTCGGATAGAGAAGCCATTTTATGAAATCACTTCCGGTAGGGAAAGCTTTTCTTACAGACTAAGATCGTATATTTTAATACGATTTCAGCGATCACAGGGTGATCGAAAATGTATTTATGGACTTAGGCTTGGAATTCCACATGACACTCGTAACAAACCTTTTGCGTTTCCGAGTATAAAGGAAGGAAACGAAAAGGAACAGCGAGATGTCTTGGCCCTTCAAATTCATAATGTCATTGACGAATGTCTTTAGCGTGGTACCGTCCAATCGCTTTCCCCTTCAAGTCCTCTAACTCGTAGAGACAATTCCCAATTCTTTTTTTGATACGACACTTGATAAATTTCGGAGAAAATTTCGCAGTTTTCGACTTTGCGAATGAACTTTGCTCGAAATTGCGATGGAAAACCTCTTGTCCTGGAACAAAGGAGACTTCCTTTGCTCGCAAATTATATGCCCGCTCGCCTTTCAAATGAGCGGTATGAAGATTTTCCTTTATGCGTTCTCTCATTAAGATCATTTTGTCAGACGATGGAAGTGTTCGAATCTCAGATTCATTCAAGCAATTGAGCTTTCTGAGAAGTTCATACTCAGCGCCGTTATTAATCATATGCTGGCCAAAAAGTGCATAATATGGCGAACAGTTAATGGATGAGTGGAAATCACTCCTCAGAATAGCACCAATTGTCGGAATGAACCCATCCCATTCATCATGTTTATCCTTAACGAAGACTCGGATTTTCGATATTATTTCCCTATTCACACGTTCAGAGCTGTTTGCCTGCGGAGAATATAGGCCTGTCTTAGTGTGCTTGATTTTGTAGGTTTCCATTAGCTTGGCAAATTCCCTGGAAATGAACTGCCTACCATTGTCGCTATGAATGTGTTCGGGGCATCCAAAAAGTTGGAAAACATCATTCTCTAAATAGTTGCAGATAGATCCAGCGCACGCCTTTTTTAGAGGTTTCAAAAAGACATATTTCGTAAAGTGGTCGATGGCTATGAAGATTGTTGTTGCATTCCCTGACTTCGTGCGAGGATATGGGCCTAATAAATCGATGTAAAGCCTCTGCATGGGGCGTTCTGTAACGATTTGTGAGCCCATCTTGGGTCTCAATATCTTAGATGTTGGTTTGATTCCCTTACATGTGTCGCAGGAGTTTACGAATTCTTTGATTTGTTTGACCATTCCTATCCAGTAGTACTTTTGTCTCACGCGATACAAAGTTTTTTCGATTCCTCCGTGACATCCTACAACAGTGTTGTGAATATTCGAAATGGATTCGTCAGTGAGTTCTTTTGGTAGCCAGAGTCGCCATAGACTTTCCTCCTCGTCCGGAAAACCCATGCGAAATCTAACCCGTTTATAAATGTAACCTTCGGAAACACGAAGATCAGGAAGATTATCTTGGCCTGCAGATATAATTTTCTTGAGTTCTTCATACTCGCTGGATTTAAAGTGACGGGATTCAAGATCTATTTCCTTCTCTTTGCCAACAATTCCTAACTCGGCTATGTCAACTCGATAGCGTGGCAGGGACAACATTAAGGGAGCCCTTCCGGTGTTCCATTGTGAAGGTGAATGCCTGAAGTCGCAAACTCCATCGGCCTAGCCGCCCGCTCAAGTTCTTTTGTGACATAAGCCACTTAAGACTTGAGTGGTCAGTAACGATTTTGAAGGGAAGCCCGTCAATATAAGGCCTAAACTTTTCTACGGAGATTATCGCAGCCAGACATTCCTGTTCTGACACAGTATAACTCCTCTGAGCCTTGTTAAGCTTTTGTGACACATACGCTATTGGATGCTCATGGCCATCATCATCCAGTTGGTAAAGGACACCACCAACTCCTGCGCTGGACGCATCACACTGTACAACAAAGGGCTTGGAGAAGTCAGGCTGTGCGAGAACTGGAGCCGTTGTCAGCGCATCTTTCAACTTTTGGAAAGCCACTTTGGCTTCTTCTGACAAGGAAAAAACTTTGGTTTTACGCAGGCAATCTGTCAATGGAGAAGACAGGCCTGAAAAGTTTGGGATAAATTGTCGGTACCAACCTGCCATACCGATGAATCGTCGCACTTGTCGTGCACTTTGTGGCAATGGAAATTCCGTAATGGCTTCCACTTTTGATGGATCGGTTTTGAGGCATCCCTGTCCGACAATATATCCCAAGAACTTAATTTCTCGTTGACAAAACTTGCTCTTCTCGACATTGATCGTCAATTTGGCATTTCTAAGACACTTCGCTACCTCAGACAAAAGCTGCAAATGTTCTTCGAAAGTCTCTGAACAAACGAGTAAGTCGTCTATGTAAATGAAGACCCTTTCCCTATATTTGGACGGAATGACCTTGTCCATGAGACGGGTCATTCTCTGTGAGGCATCCTTAAGGCCAAAAGGCATGACAACAAATTCCATCAGCGGTTTGCCTGGGACAGCAAATGCCGTTTTTTCTCTGGAAGACTTCGAGAGTGGAATTTGGTGAAACGCATCCTTAAGATCGAGGCCAGTTATATAATGGGTGTCTTTCAGTCTACTAAGCAATCCTGAGATGTTTGGAAGAGGGTAGGCGTCGTCTTTGGCTACGCTATTGAGCTTGCGGAAGTCAATGCAAAGTCTGTTTTTGCCCGGTTTTCTAACTAACACGATTGGAGAACTCCAAGGGCTATTGCTCTCCTGGATAATTCCTAGTTTGAGCATACTTTCGATCTCTGCATAGACTTCAGCTTCCCGAGGTGGTGAAAGTGGGTAGTATTTTGACTTTATGGGGACTGCATCACCCGTGTCAATTACATGCTCCTCCAAATCAGTTTTACCAAGACCCAGTTTCGAGAAGGATGGGAATAAATCTATAACTTTGCGCAAGTCTTCCCTTTGCTGTATCGATAAGTCGTGCAACTTCGGGTCGGAAATCGGGTTTTCGAGATAGGAAATTTCTGAGACTATTTTCGGAGCAATGTTGAATTTCTGCCAAAAGTTTATGCCAAGATAAGCTTTCTGCTGTAGGGTCGGCACGAGATAAAAGTCTATGAGATTGGAAGTGTTATTGAGTCTGATGGGAATCCTGCACGAACCTAAGATTTCTTGCTTTGCGCCATCAGCGGTGCTAATATTAGATTTGAAAGCTTTGATTGGAATACAATTACGTTTGAGAAGTTCAAGGCAATCTTTCCCTAACACGCTGACCGACGCACCAGAATCTAACAAGGCCGAGACCTTTTCGTTGCCAATTTGTATGTTCAGATATGGTCTCATGTCATTTAAGTCGTCAAGGACAGTAGATTCTATAGCTTTTCTTTGAATTTTCCGTGTGTTATACCGCTTCCTACATTTAATAATTTTATCTGGGACAGTATGTTCATTTGAATCCTTAAATATTTGATTTCTAACCTCCTGGTAACGTTTCATCCTCTCATGGAAGGACAGAAGATGATTCGGTTGGTTGAAGGAACCTGGTTCAGAGGTAATGGATTTTTCTAAAAGCTTTGGGCTATCCGATATTTTAGAGTTTCTGTCTTCGAGTAGTCTATGACCCCCTGAAGACAAACTTTCACGATTTATTGGCTCGGGGTCGGATTTGCGGAACGAGAGCCCCCGGCTATCAACTCGCTCACATTTCGATTTAAACCATGCTTAGAACACGATGTTGTTGTTACGTTTTTCTCGCCACAACGATAGCAGAACAAATTGCGTTTTTCACTAGGGCAATCGCAGAATGAGTGGCCTATCTTTTCGCAGTTCCAGCAGGTGAATTTAGATGTGTCTAGAGGCTTGGAATCAAATCTGCCACCCTTAGTATACGCTGCAACTTCTTGACCTTCAAGTTCATTACCGTCGCTTGAATCTGATTCTTGCTGCAATTCGCTAATATTTTTTTTAAAGCTGAAAGATTTTTCAGATGCTTGATGTTTCAGGAAAGCTTCACCCTGTCTCGCTACGTCTCTCATGTGTTCGAGATTGTTCATTTGATAGGAAAATAACAAGGCACCTCGGTTTTCTTTCGAGTTTTTCTTGATTATGTCGATAACTTTGACGTCGCTTAGTGGTTCTTTTAATCGGGCGTTTAGACGTAAAATATCCGTGTAAAAATCGTCGAATGATTCTTTGAAACCCTGACGACGCGAAACCATACGCAGAATCTTGTCATATTCGTTTTCCGTCTTACTAAATTCCTTAATAATCGAATATTTGAGGCTATCATAAGACGCGGCCGGATTCTTCCTAAGAAAGAACCAAAACCATGATTCTGCTTTGCCTTTCAAAAGAACGTGGAAGTTCGCTAAAACATGATCCCAGCTGCACTGTGATCTTTCTTTCAAAGTTTCAATTTTAAACAAAAAGTCGTGAACGTTTTCTGAACCGTCAAAAGAAATTTTCCATTTTTCGATTTTGCAATTTGTATTGCTTGTGTAAGTTTGGGCACCGGAAGTTTGTTGGCTCAAAGGAACTCGATTTTGAGTCGAAAATGAGATGTTATTCAAAAATTGTTCAGTCTACTCGATTTGTGTTGGGAATATTGCTAGGCCGAACTGGTTCAATAACGGGAGTAGTGTTAATTTGGTCTAATTTTTGAGTTAATGTGTCTCTTATTGCCTTCATTTCGGTTATGACGACTTTATTATTAGCTTCAATGATTCTTTCAAAGGCCGATGCTAATATTTGGATATCGAGACTATCTGACTTGTGAACACGGGGGGAATTATTGTTATTATTATTGGCAATATCTTTTTGTGGTGGAGGTCTATGGCTGCAATGGGGAGCTTCTTCGTCTCCTAATATTGGAATTTGACCCATTGCTAGCTGATTTTGATTGGAAACTGGAGGAACTTGATTGGTTTCTTTGGGAATCTGATCTTCGACCGGAGGAACTTGTTCTTGTTCCTGAATTTGGCCTTGATTTTGTATGTTTTGTTCCTGATTGACGTTTTGATTCTGTATACTTTGTTCCTGATTGATATTTTGATTTTGCGAACTTCGTGGTGGAGTTTGTGTTACAAGGTTTCTTCTAGGAGCTGAGCCTGACTGAGAATTTTCGTTATTATTATTCCTACTTGAGGAATTTCTGTTTGAATTGTTGAGGTACTGACCTCTGGAATTATTGAATTTTCCTCTTGCACGTGTAATGCGTCCTCTATTTTCACTCATGTTTGAAAATGTTGAAGTTTTGTTCGAAGTGTGTTGATAAGGTATGAATCGAATTTATAAAAGGTATATAACTTTGCTATGTTTATGTGACTAATTTTGTTTGGGTTTGTTTTATATCATGCCTTTGGGGGTTATGATGTGGTTGATCGTTTGTGAGTTTTCCAAGTTAGTTTTGTGATTTAGATATAATCGGACAGACTATATGCCAATGGCATATATTAATTTAAGATGAACAATTTGAGAAAGGAATGAAAGTTATATAGTGGCAACATGTTCCAGCATTGATGCTAGAAAATGGACAACACTATTCAAGAGATAAATAAATTCATATGCAACGAATCTACCATGCACTAGGAGAATTATTCGGACTATATGAATTCGAAAAAAAGAAACAGAAAAGATTGATTAATATTATTTGCAGTCGCAGCTCGGATCGCGATTCAAAGTCAATACCGGGACTAACTGTCAAATAATAAATAAAGTCTTCACTGCATTAGAGCTCAAAATATATAAGCCTTAAAAGTTGGGCGCCATTTCTTTGTTGCGGCTTCTTTAATCACTGGATACTACTCGTCGAGGTCAAACTTGGCATGCTTGTGGAGGGCACAGCTAGGTACGCCGGTGGGCGAGGTTCTTGACTGCAAGTAGCCAGACGCTAACAAAGATTATTTCTTCATGCCAAGATTTCGTAAAAATCGGCGGACGGACACTCTCATTCTTCTCAGGATTCTTTGTTCATCGGGCAACGGATGTTAGTTGCCCAAAGTACCTTGTTTATGTAACTCACCCACTGGCACTTCACGTGCACCTTGACAACACGTACTTTGATGTTAAACAAGAGAGTTGTCCCTTTGCCATTCCTATACGAAGGCTTACTTCATAACGCTGAACTTCAGAATCCTCGCGATCTTGCCACACATAACCCCACTAAATAAACACTGGCTTTATTTCATGTCGAGAGATACACTCATAGTTTTATTAATTCAGTCTTAAATATACAATATGCATGTGATCTTAGATTTTTAATATTTAGATGTATAATTCAATTAGAAAAAAAAGTAAGCAAAACCTTACTTCGCATGTTAATTTTAAGTTTAGCCTAGAATAAGAAAGTTCAAATATCTCCCAGATATGTGTTTTGCAAGTATTCTGATATGTCGGATAAGATTGCAGGGTACATAAATCATACAAATTGTGTAATTAAAAAAAAAATACGGAAAGAAAATTACAAATATAAGAAAGGAGGACTCACCACTTACGTCCGGATGTTGTGCACAAATCCTTCGATGTCGTAGTACTCTCGTTTGGGTATACTGTGAAATTTAAAAGAAAGTTACCCGACCTCTTGCCACACTTTCACGACGCACTCCTATACTTGATACACTTTTAATAATCTTTTTTTTTTCTTTTGTTGTTTAGACCTTATCACTTTAAAAAAATTTACACTAGGTATACATATATTTACAAAATTTTTCGCTCAAAGCTTTTAACCCTGTGATGTCCAGAAGGGACCTTTTTTTTTTCTTTTTCTTCCCTTTTTCTGTCTTTTCTTTTACAATAATAATTGATCTTCGGGGCTACGCTGATCGTTCTGGGGCTCCCGGGAATATTTCACTGCCCAACAAACACGAACCACGCACCGCTTGTTCACTGCACTTGTTCGACGACGAATTGGCTGGGAAGTTTGCTAGTGAGCAATTCAAGCTCATAAGACGAACTGTCCTGTCCTCGTCAGATTATACAAACGTTCAGTGAGTAGGTTTGCCGAAATATAGCGGTCGTGGTGAGTTTCTGTGTTGCTTCAGGGCAACGGTGATTCTCTTGGATATGATGTTGTTATGAGAGTGGATTTCAGTGCGTAAAGAAACGGGACTACTCCCCGTTTCTATTGATGATTGTGACGTAGCCGATTTTCGATCCAATGGAGCTCCAGTTTTAGCGGGCTATTTATGTTACCACGGATTAGCTATGTGAATTAAAACAATTGAATACGTTCCCAAAGGAATAGAAAAAAATTTAATTGGTTTTACCTTGGCACATATATCCTTCTATTCTAGGAGTTTTTTTTTTTTAGCCGTGTTTCGTTTACGCAAAAAGAACTTCTTATGCCACCTAATTAATATCAAAGTCTATATTTTTATCAAGAACAATAAAATAGGAGGAATATTCTATTCCTTACAGGTTGTTAAACGATCTTATAGGCTCTTATGTTACCTGGAGAGTTATGTCCGAATTGGATGATGGCTACGAGAAGAAAGACTGAACGACCAGCAGCTCAAGCTCAGCTCGGATAGAGAAGCCATTTTATGAAGTCACTTCCGGTAGGGAAAGCTTTTCTTACAGACTAAGATCGTATATTTTATTACGATTTCAGCGATCACAGGGTGATCGAAAATGTATTTATGGACTTAGGCTTGGAATTCCACATGACACTCGTAACATTTTATTCCTATTATTTATTCAGGTGTCGGCGAGCGTTCCCGTTTTCGTTTATTTGTATCCTTGACTTTGTCGACCATTCCAACTGCATAGCTCCATAGCTCTCTCTTTAGTTTTACAACAAGCTTACGCTTCTTGTTCACCCTTCCATGTTCTTCTTCAACTTCCTTTTGTTCCGTGTCCTGGGAAGAAAATCCAGAATTTGAACTTGGTCTTTTCGATGACATTTCCGATGAAGAAGAAGACGGATAATTTGAATGAATTATTTTGCATTGCACTCTAATAGATGAATTTCTCAACTGATCAAATACCTTATTTACATGATCAGATGAGACATCGGCTATGGACTTGTCATGTTCTGTATTGATGTTACCTGACGATGGCGACGAGAGCTCCGAACATAACGCCTTCAATTCATTTTGTTCTGTTATCTTTGGGAGTGGGTCATTTTGAGCACTTGACGGCAAGATAATAGAAGATAATATTTGAATTTTTGATTTTGAAACCTTTTTATAATCGCTTTCTTTGGCTTGGGTTTGTTTGTTTTTTTGCTTTTTTGATTTTTGTTGGCCTTTCTTTGAATTCTTCTTTGATGAACTGGAATCAATTACTTTAGTTTTCGCTACTAAATTATCATCACACCTCGACAATGACGGTTTTTCCTTTCGTAAACATTGCGACAATATCATAGCAATGTGTATAGCCAGAGTTTGGAGGAGCCCAATAAACTCCGGTTTCTCTTCTTTCTCGTTTCGAGCGACGAGGTCCGTCAATTTCAAACTCACTCGAACGGTTCATCTTTCTAAAATCCTGTTACAATTGGTTTTTTTCACAATTCACAATTAACAAAAAATTCTCACTTTTAAAGCTTTTAGTTTAGTTTCAGACTTCACAAAAGGACAACCGACACTGACTCGATTTTGAACAAAACGCCTAAGCGCAGATATTATGGCCAAAGTCTCTAACTCATAGGTACGAGGGATATTTAGCCTCCTGAGATGTTGTTCTTTTTGAATAGAAAAAAATAGGATGAACATTTTTATCTTCTTGACGCTGCATTTGCACCGCAACGAAAACTTGACAGCTTGCGTCGCAATGTAGTTCGGTTTCTGCATTAGGGCTATAAATGCTCAAAATAGGAGCGTTTAACAACTTCTGTTTTAAAGACTCAAAGACAGCTAGTTTATTCTCACCAAAGCTATATTTTGCATCTTTTCTTAGAAGATCGTATAACGGTTTTGAAATGATGGAATAGTCCTTGATAAATTTTGTGAAGTAGGACGTTAAACCTAGAAAGGAATGCAACTTTTTAACGTTAAAAGGAACTGGAAAGTCAGCAACTGCCTTTAAGCCACTTAGGTTTGGACCGACACCGCTAGAAGAAATCTCATAGCCTAAGTACGTTATATTTTCAAACATAAAACAACATTTATCATAGCGTAGTTGCAAATTATGTTCAATTACAACATCCATGACGTCTTTTAGAATGTCGAAATACTCTTGCCTACACCCAGTTGCGATCAGTAGATCGTCCATGTAAACAAGCAGTTTTCCTTCTTTTATAAGACCTTTAAAAAGAGAATGTATATATTGCTAGAAAATAGATGGCGCATTTTTTAAGCCAAAAAGCATGCGCAAATATTCGAACTGTCCTAAAGGTGTTATAAAAGAAGTAAACTTTATGGACTCTTCTGACATTTTAACGAGGTGAAATCCAGGTTTTAAATCCAACAACGTAAAATACTTTTTTCCTCGTAATCTATCCAGATGTTCTTCGATCATAGGAATAGGAAAATTGTCTTTAACCAGTCAGTTTATTTAACTGACGAAAATAAATACAAAGACGAAGTTCGCCGTTCTTCTTTTTTGCCAAAACAATTGGCGAAGCAAAGGGGGAATTACTCTCTCGGATGATATTCTTTTTTAACAAGTCATCAAGAATTTTCTGCAGTTCGACCTTATGTGCATAAGGTAATCGTCGAGCACACAATTGAAAACACTACTTTCCTTTGTCAATACGATTTTCATTTCAAAATCATCTTTAAATTGGATATTTGTTCTGACAAAGTTAATTTTTGGTCATTGTAATTTAGACTTTCATTAATTTTTAAACTAACCGATTCTTTTTCATCTGATATATCAATGCTCAGAATTTCACTAACAAATTCTTCACAGAAAGTTTGTTTTGAATTTGAAGTTTCACACAAATCGAAATTTTCTTTTATGTCTTTTCTTTTGTTGTCTTATTGGTTTATTAATTAAATAATGCCGGCTCATTAAATATAACGAACGTTTATTCAAGTAAGTAGTTGTAGAGAGAATGAAAATATTTTCAGACAAAATTTTATAAACAAAATTCTAAGTTAAGTAAACTAAACTTAAAAACAAGTTAGTGTGTTATTACACTCAGAAGTTTTTAGAAAGACGCAAATAAGTGCGAAAGAGAAAGCAGGTGAAATAGAAATACTTTAAAAAGTCTTGACCAGAGATTATATAAGGTAAGGAGATGGGAAACAAAGCTGTCAAAATGACAGTTGCCTACAAGCTAAAATTTACGGATTGCTAAGATGTGTGCGTGTTTTCACTAACACATTCTTTCAATCCGTCTATTCACCAAAGGGGAATAATTTTGGCAGTTAAATTTGAATTTTTTTGAAAAAAGAGGTGAGTTAATGGATATGTTCAAAAATAGAGTAAAATTATTAGGTAAGTAAAAGCTATTAAATAAACAGGCGTAGAAATTGTTCGTGAAATTTCATTTTCAAAGAGTGACGGTAATAGAAATTGTGAACAGAACAAAAAAAATTCTGTATTTTTTGGTAAAGTAAGAGAAATATTTTTCTTGTTTTCATTCATACAAACAATCAAAATGTTTTATGTGGTTTTCCATTGAACCAAAACATTGATGTGCCGTCGACGGGCCGGCAATATTTTTTTCTTAAACGTTTTCCAATGGGAAAAGTATTGATGTTTTTTCCCGACGAATTGATTCGTTTTGAATTCGTCTTTTGAGACAAATCTACACAGATTTTCACACTGATTTTAACACATTCTAAAAACTTGACAGTTTTTGCAAATGGAATAATTAGGTCCGTTCGCGTACCCTCCTAAAACAGTCTAATTTTACGAAAAATTACGAAATTTAACCAAATCCTGTTCGCGTACTCAAAAATTTCGTAGTTTTTCGTAAAAGAGAGCGCTCACGAGAGAGTAAAATATTTCCCCAACCAAATTTCTTTGGGATGATTTGTGAAAAGTGTCAAATTTGATTGAAAATAGCAAATAAATAAATAAATTCAAAGTTTCAATTTTTCATACAAAAAACTTGACAATTAAAATGTGGGTAGAATTTGTTGTTTTCCCGTTCGCTTACTTTTTTTTAGTTTTGTTTTTCTGTGAGAGAATTTCACCCCCACTCTTTAAAATATCTCTTTTTACGAATTTTAGTGCAGAAAGTACGCGAACGCACCTATTATGTGTTGAAGAAGAAAATAGAAGAGAGTGCGTTTTTGTTGTGTTATAATTACTATAAATAATAGAATAGTGAATATTATAAATAATATTAATGAAAATAAAGAATAATAATGAAAATAAAAAAAGGTTTATCGTTGTGTTATCAAGAATAGGTACATATAACAAAGACATCATTACAAGCATTCTTCATCCGAGGACGAAGATATGCTGAAAATTTTCAATTCGATCATTGGATGAATTCGACGATTGTTGAAGCAAATAATGCATTGCTATCCAAGAACGCAATTCATTCAATTTAAAATTTGAAAAATGTACAAAATTATAGGACGAAGAATGAATAATTGTTTATCTTGTTTGTTCATGCTAACAGCTGGAACACTAATACACTTACAAAAAGATATTGCTACGTTTTTTCTTTCCATTGACACCAAAAAATATTGATTTTTTGTAGCGACGGGCCGTCTATTTCATGTGGTTCAATGGAAATCGACATTAGTATTTTTATTTTCCAACACTGAGGCATCAAGATGAAGGGCTTTTAAAATATCCTTTTTTTACTTTTTGTATGAAGCTAAGTACATATTTTATTAACACAGAGATGCTTGCAAAAAAAAAAAACTAATAACAAGAAATAATTTTGTTGTATTCGTTTTTGGAAACGGTCTCTCGGCCACTTATGACACGTTCTAAAGTAATCACTTTTTGAGTTGTGAGACAAGAATTTGTTTATTGAATGCAATAAAAAATGACAAATACATATTTTAATTTTTTGTTGAAGTTAAAACAAAAACAGCAACCCTGTTCGCCGTTATGCCCTTTTTTCCTATTTTTCGAGAACAAGAATCAAATTGACCATGAAAATTGCCTGATATTTCCTAAATTCAGTATATTATGTATTTAAATATTTGAGTGTGCTTCTGCCTTTAAACATATCTTAATGTAAGGCACAAGTAAGTTTTCAGCCTAAAGCTTCGGAACGCATCCTTCAAGTATTTTCGTGGTGGGTTTAAGAAAAACTTGTTTGATAATTTGAAAATTCAATCTAGTTATCTACGTTAAATTTGAAAATCCGAAAACAAAAAAAAGAGAACTGCAAAAATATAAGAATCCCACGTCCCACCTCATCTCTTTGTTTTTGTATTATTCATGTACAAGGAAAGAAAATAAAATGAAAGAATACGAAAATTGCGGGATCTAGGGAGTGAAACGTAAGCCAGTTTCCCATCTTGTTACATAATTAATCTTTGGTCTTGACCCGCAGAGTTTTGGGTTCAGGATTTTCGGATGGTTTTTGACGTTCCTTTTTCTTCTCTTTCTTTGTATCTTGGCGTTGCTTTATTATTGTTTCTAGTGTCTTTGAGTAAACAACTCTAACACATCTAACAAGATTTCTTCATCAGAACTATTATCCGTATCCATGATGTCAATAATCATTTCTGCAGTATCTAATACTTTATTTAAAACTTCAAATGACATTTTATGAATGTTTATTTGAATAAAAAAAACATTTTTCTTTAATAATTTTCACACTTTGACTTTGTGTATGAGAACAAAACAACGAAAGAGAAGTGTCAAAAACAGTCAACCGAAAAACGTCTGAGTGTAATAATGCGAGATTGACGGAATGAGTGTTCAAAAGAAAATCTACGAAACACGCAGCATGAAAAAGTCTGGGTGTAATAACACACTTATTAAGCTGGTTACAAAATCATTCAGTTTAAACAAAGTCCAATACTCAGTATCTTTCAATTAGATCTTAATGTTCATCTATTAAAAGAAGTTTCTTTTTGGTTTTTTGTAAAAAATCTCGTCCTAGAACTAAAGCATTTAGCACTGTGTCATTTTTTACTACCAATAAACATAACGTAACAGAATTATTTTTGACTTTACTACAAAAAACACTTCCTAGCAAAATAAGTTTAGAACTGTTTATACCTACAAAATCTTGCCAAGGTGCTGAAACAGGTCTCATCAGAAACGGTGGTACAAAACGCTGCTGCACGAAACTAATGGGACTTCCCGTATCGATCAAACTCATATCACAGATAATAAATTTATACAGATGTCTTATCCCTGCAGAAAAAAATGAAACATATTTTGCTCTTAACAGACAACGCCGGCCGCCGTAACAGACAAGGAGCTTTTTGAAGCTTTTTTCCTTGCCTAAATATTCATTTATGGGCAATGAGGCGAGCGAAAATAGATTTTTAATGCGTTAAGTGAATGCGTTAAAGCTTTTGGAAAAAGCTTTTTTTTGGTAGCTTTCAGTTTCATATATCATTTTTCGCCATAAGGGTGAGACATCTGTATAAATTTATTATCTGTGCTCATAGCATGCATCGTCAATCGTACAGGGCCGGAGTCGTCTTCTTGGAATCCAAATTCGAACACGTCCAGAAAGTCCCCCATATAGGAACTCGAGCCAAGAGTTGTGATTCATTTTGGAATTCATGATTTTGGACTACAAGAACCGATTATGACTGTGGGCAGTTCTTAACCACGTGACCTTTTTGACCGCAGCGAAAGCAGGTTCCGTTTTCTCGTTTCGGTTTCGGGCAACTCGGTGAAATATGCCCCGTTTCGTTGCAATTAAAGCACTTTATAAATGTGTTTGAACTTGTGCTTGGAGATTTTCTTTGATGTGTCGTTGTCTTATGACTTTAAGGGATGGAAGATTGTGGTTCACATCTCTTTTTCTCATATTTCCTCAATATGATTTTAAGCTCCGCAATAGTAGCTTTGTTTTATTGGGAACTTAGCTAAGCTTAGCAATAGGAATTCCAATAAAACGCTAGATATAGTCAGTTTTGAACTAAGTTTCGTTCACCAGAATGTCAAATATCGAAACATTCCAAACGCCATCTTAACACCTATCTGAAAGCAATTTTTTTTTACATTGAGTTGCTATGGTGAAAAACTATTTTATTCAAAAGGTTTTGATATTTGATAAACGAAAAACTCAAGTGTCGAATTGCTGAAACCTTATCTTCAGGAAATTCCTAACTAAAATTCCTAACTTATTTTTACTTAGCTTTCGGTTGTTGTTGTTTGACATGTAATTCCTATTGCTAAGCTGAGCTAAGTTCCCAATAAAACACGGCTAGTATTTGCCGTCAATAAAATTTGCTTATTGAATATGGAGTCAGGAATATTGTTAATCACATAGGTTATAACTTCCTGTACTTCGATATCAGCTTGAGAAGCTATTTACTGCATTGCCAATAAATATTGGTGGAAAGTTTCGTTCTTGCGTTTTTTTCGAACTCGGAACATGTTGTGGACATCTGTGGCCGACGCATGGTTGCAAAATTCAGCCAGCAAAGCCGCTTTCAATTCAACCCAAGATCGGCACGTGGTCGAAAACATTTTCGCAGTCCCTCGTAAGAGCCTCTTTGCGTAGATAAAATGTTCGGGCTCAGTAAAATTGTAAAGAATTTTGGATACTTCAAAATGAGCTATCCACTTCTTCACACTGTAGTTATCATCTCCAGAAAACGTAGGCATCTTGTTTTCAATTTCACGAAATGAGTATGACGGCGAGTGAGCTACATTCCGTGAACAACTTAACTCCGCTAATCTATTTTCCAACCTAACAATCTCCTCTTTTTTTCTCACCATCTCACGCAAATTCTCCAACCTCTGAGAAACAATTCGGTCCTCGTCTTCCAAATTCATCGCACTGCCATTATCGAAGCGACCATCATCACCTCTATCATCATCACCGTGACCATCATCACCATCGTCATCAGTACAACCATCATCCGCGAACAGCTCATCCAGTCGACCATCATCGAGGAGAGCTATTCCATCTTCCAACCGTTTCTTCAATGCAGGTTTCAATCCGCACGAGTTATAACATCACTATACCCCACTGTATATAATAACATTAACAGTGCTTTTTATGCTCTCTCTTGTTTTTGATAATTAAAATTAGAGTTGATCAGCAAATAGTTAAATTGCTGTTTCTTCCCAACCTTCGCTCAGAAGCTTGGTACAAGAGCAGTTTTATATAATTTGTTAGTATGTAAGCGTTAGTTTGTAATAACTGCCTATTTGCAGTCTTAAAATCGACCTCATACAATAAACAACATATATGAAAGAAGCCTTGTTTTTATTTAATCGTATTTGGCGCAGTCGGACTTCGAACCACAAACAATTATTTTTTAATTAAAGAAAATAAAACTTGTGTTTAGTAATGTGAACAAAAATGGATTGTTTTTAATAGAAATTTGGAAAATTAAAAAAGAAAATAAAAACAAAAAAAGTGCTTCAGACAGAGTAAAAAAAACTACTTTCATATACAGCTCGTTAATAGAAAATCCACGTGGTCGATTTTCCAAAAGAAAGAAACAAAAATGTTTTTAGTGCAAAACTAACAAATAAAACAGGAAAATAAAATAATATACGTTGATTCCTAGTTTATCTATAAAGCAGAATACCTACAAACGAAAATAAACAATTATAACAATTATAAGTAAAAATTTACAGTGACAAGGAAAAATACATCTAAGCTACAACTCAACAACTACACATTTATTAAACTTGTTCTCCATTAAAAAAAAAGAACTACAAATTTTAAAAACAAAACCAATTTAAATATATGTATATATATAAAATACATGCATTAAAATATTAAAACACGAAGTTTTCAATTGAGTTTAAAATCAATATAAAAAAAGAACCTTGAAGTGCCTACATTATTTGATGAGACAGTTATCCGTAACTCAAAACTCATAACTCAAAAAAAAACCCAAGCCAAGCCTTAAAAAAATAGAAAGAACGGGAAAAACAAAAGAGACAACATCGTGGGATACAATACAAGAAGACCGAACAATATTAAGAAGACATAAAAAAAACTGCTTACATTTTTTTTTCTCAAATTATCTTACTTACTTATTATTTATTTAAATATTAATTTAGTTATTAAGTATTATAAGATTACTACGGATTAAAATTAATTAACTAAGTTAATATAATCTAACATTTGTATGTAATAATTAAAATAAATTGTAAATCATTTTTCTAACCCTATTGTAACAAATTTTTCTAATCATATTTGTTTCATTGACTTATAGTCCAGACAAAATAAACATTTGACCCAGAAAAAATTCGCATAGAGCTGAAAATTGGTACATAGCATTAGAACATCGATTAAAGTAAAATGTCAAAAGTCCCCAAAAATCCCATGTGTGCGTTGAAAGTTATTCAAGGTCAAATGTCGAAAAGGTTGGTTTTCATACATATCTTTGAAACGGGGGAAGCTATCAAAAAAAATGTATGGAAGACTTGTACGCCATGAAATTCCCTAAAAAACCATGTTAACATTTTTTTCTACGAGCAAGCGTTTAGAAAATATCGCGGTATAAAAATGTGTCAAATGTCGAAAAAAATGGTTTTTTGCGTATTACTCTTAAACGGTGAGTCCAATTGAAAATTTTTTTATGAAAAACTTGTAGATTATATAGTTTTACATATAAAAACATTTTTTTTTTTAAGCTGTCAGAAAAAAAAAACCTAATTTGGTAAAAACTCAAAATTTCGAAGTTTTTATAATTAGCTCCTAAGCCTTGTACCAAATTCGCATAGAGCTGAAAATTGGTACAGAGCATAAGGACATCTCTCTATATAACATGTCAAATTTCCCCAAAAATCCCATTGGTGCAAAAAAAAATATTCAAGGTTAAATGTCGAAAATGTTGTTTTTTCATATTTAACTCTGTAGATTTTGTTAATAAATGCAAAAACGAAAGTAACAGTTTTCAAACTTTGATTCCCACCCAAAAGTTGTCTGTTGTCCACACTTTTTTCCACACCACCCATGAGGTAGAGTCCTTGGCTTTGTCCTTTTTTTCGTTTTAGTGATCATTTATATGATGTGCACTCAAAATTTAGAAATTTTATAATTAGCTCCTTAGCCCTGTACAAAATTCGCATAGAGCTGAAAATTGGTACAGAGCATAAGGACATCTCTCTATACAAGATGTCAAAAATCCCCGAAAATCCCACTGGTGCAACAAAAAATATTCAAGGTTAAATGTCGAATATGTTGTTTTTTCATATGTATGTTTTCTCTTTTCATCCCCTATTTTGCCACCTCAATTGACCTCTTTGTCTTTGATATGGAAAGAAAACAAAAATTCAAAAACAACTTTTTTGTCCCCAGTGGCAAATTTCCCAATTTTCACCAAGGAATCACCATGCGATTCACCAAGGATTGGTAGCTTCACCCATGAATTTGAAGGTGAATCATTTGGTGAAATTAACACGGGGCTGTCATTGGAGTTCACCAAGTGAATATCTTGGTGAATATGCATCAGTGAAATCATTGAATAAAAGTACTCGGTGTTTTCATTTGTTCTCTAACTCCGATGAAATGTTAAATGATAGCTCATTGGTGAACTCATCTCTTTTTTGAAAGTTGAATTTTCCACTACTTTTTTCATGAATGAAAAATATTATGAAAATGCAGCTGTTAAATCTTGAAATCTTTTTTCTTTTAAAAAAAAAGAGTTTTTTGAAATAATTACAGTGATCATAAATATCAAAACAAATTTATTATTTTTTTTTTATTTAAATATTTCTGAGAAGAACACAATAGTTGGCACCCCCAATTTTTGTACTAATTATTGGCACCCTTCATGCAATAAGAGATTTCTCAAAAAGTACGTTGCCCAGGAATTAAAAATTGTGTTTTTTCATAATCCTTATCAATTCTCCAGAATTCTACATTTTTATTTAGGTTTATTTAATTCTCAGTTCCTTTTTGTCAGTGAAAGAATGAGGTCGTTTCCAATTAGTGAAAAAAGTGTTAAAAATACAGTGTTCCTGCTAAGAAGACTAGATTTGGTAAGTGTCCGTTTTTGATAATTTTTTGAGTTTTTAGATGAAAAATTTTCTTTTTAAATATAAAAATATAATAAATTAAATATTTTTATAAGTTTTTTCGTAAAAAAAGTTGTTTAAATTATTAAAAAATGGGTGCCAATAATTGGTCCCATATTAACAAGTGGTTTCATTATTGGCAGGGGGGTGCCAATAACTCATGCACTGGGACTACAATTATTGGCACTGCCAATAATTGTACTTTTAAGACTGCCAATATTTATACCCCTCATCCGTTACAAATTTTTATTTATGTACTTACTTCTGATTTATATTATTTACAATTCAATGAAAATTTAACTGTTTTAAGCAATTTAAACAGCCAATTAAGAAAAATGTGATACATACGTGTACATTTTAAAAGTACCTACATTCATATGAATTTTTTTATTTACATATTGTTTTTATGTAACTATATTTGCTTGCGTTTATTTAAGGTTTTCTTGCAATAAAATGTTTGTTTATTAACGAAATTTGATAAAAATTATCACGAAAAGAAATTTTTCATTCAAATTTAAGGGTGCCAATAATTGTACCGGTGGGTGCCAATTATTGTACCTGGGTGCCAATGATTGTACCTTTTCGCAGGCTTTTCCTATTTTGGTGTTTTTATAAAATTCTTTTTTTTAGAAAACTTTAAATCTCATAATATTCAAATTTAAAATTTCTTAAATTTTAATTTGACATATAAAACATATTGCAAACCCTTTTATATCGAGAGTTATTCACAATTTAAAGTGAAAAAATCCTTAGGGGTGCCAACCATTGTACCCGTTACGCTATTGTTTTGAATAATATTATAATAGACACAATTCAAATCTTTGCTGGATCTTCTACTTTTTTTTCAATTTTTACCGCTAAACGACTTCTTTTAGGTTGCTCCACGTCCACATGCCAGATTCCAGAAATGTTTAGTTTAATTTAATTTCTACATGTGTCGAAAATAAATATTTATATTTGAATACCTGGTAAATACTTTCGATTATCTTCTGTGCTGTTTATTACTTCACTTTAAAAAATAATTTACACCTTTTTTCACGTCAACCGTCTTTAACTAAGATTTCGATTGTACTGATTTAACATAGAACAAAAAATTTTTTGACTATCGCAATCGCAAACAAAAAAAGACAGTGGAAAAAACCAAAAGCGTTGCGTCGTCATCGGTCGTCGCGTCTTCCTCGATCAATAAAGGTTAATAATGTTTATATACACGGAATCTTGCAGCTTGCAGGTCATTTTCACCCTTAAAAGAAAACAAAAAAAATTATCAGCTGCTAGTAGCTAGAAAATATTTGTGTTTCTGTTTTGTTCGTTTATTCTTCTTTTATGAAAACAACACACAGCGCTCAATGCCAATAACGAACTCGTGAAGCTGTGCAGGACTATTCCTTACTGAAATCACAATGTTTCTGTATGCGAAGAAACGAAAGCGTTAATATAATAGATAAAATGTACAGAGGAAAAAGGGTATTACTTTGTTGCTATGAAATCGTTACCTTATTTTTCCTCTTAAAAGTGTGGAATGAATTCCTTGCTCTTTTCACCGAATTTTTCATTGAGGATGAAATTTGCCACTGGGTCGTTTTACGTTAACACATCCTTAAAATTATTCAATTGTATTTGTGTTTTATTTCGTAATGATACGATTTTGGATATGTATGCAATGAAGTTATTGCGTTTCTATTTGCTTTTATTAAGTTTTTGCACTTATACACTTGAATACCTGTGATTGTATTAACGATTAGTAGTAAAAAGTATTAAAAATCTCGATGGTCGTTAAAGCGTTAACGAAGAATGAAATTGAATGTTTTAATTTTGATCAATTCTGATCTCTTGAAGATATTAAAACAAAAAACAAAAAAAAAATTGAATTTTGATCGGCTATCTGCCTTCTGGGTATACCGATTACAGGATAGGTATATGTAGTTGAATTGTCCTGGGACCTGGATTGAATAGTTAAGGCATATTTGAGACAGTGGTTTTTTGAAATTATTCTTACCCTTAAGGAAAAAAAATTAAGTAGATTTCCTTTTTTTCGAAAAAACGAATAGCATTGATTTTGGTTGATTACGTAAATTTGTAAAATCGAAAAAAGTGGGTCCGGCGATTCCGTCGTCTGTCTGTAAACGCACTTACAGCACCTTAACCACTCCACTAGTCCGATTGACTTCAAACTTGAAAATTAGAGGTTTGAGCAAAAACGCATAGCTTATCTTTTTGATTTTTTTTTAAGACCAAAATTTAGGGTGCCACAATACAATTTTTTTTACCAAAAACCAAAAGTTTTAATTTTCTCAAAAACGGCTCCTACGATTTTTTTAAACTTCCCCGAAATTTTTTTTTTTCAAAGCATTGATGTATTCTATGTAAAAAAAAAATATTTTTGTACTGCTCCAAAACCGTACCTCTCATAGAACGTTTTTTTGTTATAAGATTTTTTCCAAAAATGAAAATGCGATCAGCATATTTTTTTCTGAAAGTACGTATTGGCCAAATAATATTTTGTTTTTTTTTTTGTTTTTTTAAAAAATATTTTTAAACTTTTTTTTCAAAGTTCTGTATCTCGAAAACGAATCAATATTAAAAATCGAAATTTATTTATAAAGTGTATAGTTACATTTATTTGAATACTGCATACCCAAATTAATTTTTAGACGCTTTCGAAAAATTGTATACATATATAATATAGGGTGTCCCAATAAGAGCGCACTTTTTAAAATTGGAATAATTTCTTTGTCATGCAAGTAGGACTTATTGCAGCAACTATTTTCAGAACACATTATTTCATGAAATTCTGATGTGAACTGGCCACCAAGATCGTGCGATTTTTTTCTTTTGGGTTTTGTGAAATCTCGGCTTTATGCGACTAAATCCGAAATAATTCCTGAGCTCAAATCGGAAATCCAACGTGTTGTGTCGGTGAGATACAGCCACATCTCTGTACAAAAGTCATGGAAAATTTCATGAAAAGAGTAATGGCCTGTCATCGGCGGGGGGGTTGTTTGCCGGAAATTTGATTCCATACTTAATCCGAACATGTCTTCTTTACAATACAATAAAAATATCACACCTCTGTCATAAAATACTTGGTTTTATTTGCAAATTAAAAAGTGCACTCTTATTGGGACACCCTATACATTTTGAAACAAAACATTCTGAGCACTAAAATCAATATATCATACATTAGGGTGGTCCTTAGGATAGAATTAATGAAGACATCCGCTCAATCGTCTCCAAATAAATAAAAAAAAAAAACTTTAATTTTTTCAGATTTTTATCTTTACCCCTTACTGGCCCTGTATCGAAGTGAAATTCTAATACTAGGGACTTTGTGGCTGATTTTTTTATAATTCCTGTATATCTCCATTTCGGCTTTACCGACTTTGTTAAAATTTTGCACAATTATACTAAACATTATCTTTAGTGAAATTGCATTCCAAGATATTATTTAAAACATATTCTTCAATAACAAAACAATCGGAAAAGAGATCCATTTTTGTAGTACCTTTTGGGTTTATAACACTCTTTTCTAGATTTCTCAAAAACGGCTCACCCAATTTTTTGGAAATTTCGTCAACACGTTTATATGTAATGTCTTAATAATGTGGCATGCCAAAAAATTTCATTAGTGTTTTAATTTCCTTGTAAAAAAAATCAGGGAAATTAAAACAAAGGATAATGTTAAGTATAATTGTGCAAAATTTTTATTTTAAAGCCTAAATTCAGATAAACCTACGGGAATAATAAAAAATCAGCCGCAAAGTCCCTAGTATTAGAATTTCACTTCAATACAGGGCCAGTAGGAGGTATAGATAAAAATCTGAAAAAATTAGAGGATTTTTTTAAATTTATTTGGAGACGAATGAGCAGATGGGATAAGAACCATCCTAATGTACACAATAAATAATTATGCAAATTCTAAATTGAAATTCTAAAAAAATCAAAAATCAAATTTCGGCTCGTACATGTTTATGTTTATTGAGTCTTTTATTACCACTGTGCCGTATGCGTGTTTTTATTCTGTAACCCGAATTTAAAAAAAGTAGGTAAATTAAGTACATAAGTAGTATTCACATAAGTTCTTGAATCTATCTTCTGTCCCCAATCAAAAAAAAGTGCATGTCTAATTGCCTACATGTTAGGTATGATTGTATGTGTACCGATACGAAGTCAGCGATCAACAAGCCAACGCAATACACAACCCATGCTCACCGGCGCGTTACCACTTACCAAAAAAAAAAACCGAAGTTGATTTGGGAGAAAAGCGATGTTGATTGAGAACAAGGGACGTTTTTATATTCAATATTGACCCTGGATACATTGACGCATAGACAAATGCACGAACAAGAAAATATAAGAAAAAATTGAAATCACTCTACCCCATACACTCGCAGTTTGCTTGCACAGAGACAGCAATCTTCATGCAGGCATATGTAGTATTCGGCCCTATAAGTTTTTTTCTGAGTAAAGTAGATTTCAAGAAATAAGAGATGGTTCGATTTAAAATGTAAATTTTCAACATTTTTTCAAAAATCGGTAGATCTACTTCGAAAGGAGTAAAGTGGTAACGCTGATGCTCACACACAATATTGGAAAAGAAAACGAAAAAAGAAATGAAAGAAAAAACTACCAAAACAAAAAAACAAAATTGCTTATGAGAGCTTTCATATGAACAGGCAGAGCTTTCATATGAACAGGCAGAGCTTTTTTATGAACTTAAAGAGCTTGACGATGAGCAGGCAACTGCCTGTTCATAGTCGATCGTGAATTTAAAAAACTGACTTCATTTTTTTGTATGGAGATGAGACATCTGTATATTTTCTTATCTGTGATGAATGTATTGTAATATTCGGCTTGGTCCGACAATTAAAACTTATTCACTTTTTAAATAAAACACAAATTCACTTTATTCAAATCACTCACAAACTTATTTATTCAACACTTTCAATTATAACTTTGCAAACACAGAGTACTTTTCTTTATCGCAGTTCACAATTAATTAATTCGCCTCGCCACCAAACGGCTATTTATATCAAAAATGATGGGTTCTAGAAACTACTATTGGTTCCTATTGGTTCTTGGGGAAGCTGAAAGTTCGAGAAGCTCTCTATTTACAAATAAAAAATACTGGGATTTTCTGTAGGGGCTAACGTTCTTAATGCTAAACAAAAAGTTTCTCTTAGTCACTAGATATTGCCCCTCACAAGTGTTTACTACTACAATTAACGATATTAAGTAAAGAGAGTATGTACATTAAATAAACAAGAGATACAGAGTAAGTAAAGAGAGTAATGAAAAGTGTGTACATTAAATATAGAAAGAGATACAGAGTAAGTAAAGAGAGTAAGAAAAGTGTGTACATTAAATACAGAAAAGAGGTACAGAGCGTAAGAGATAATAACGTATACACATTAGTATTAGACATTACAATAGAAGGAGAAACAGAGCGTATGAGATAAATAAAGTGTATACACATTACATTGCCCCCTCCTTAGGATTGATCGTCCCGAACAAATCCATAATCTTCATCACCACTGTAGCGATGTAGTCGGTCACGATGTACGACTTTAAGTTTACCTCTGACTCCTTTTTGTATCCGGTACACGACGTCGTTGATTTTGCTAATCACTGTATATGGACCTTCCCAGTCCCGTTGAAGTTTCGGTGACAACCCTTTTTGTCGATGGGGATTGTAAAGCCACACTCGTCTCCTGCTTGGAACTCTGTTGTTGTCGCTCGTATATCGTAGCGTGTCTTCATTCGGTCACTGAAC
This sequence comes from Sphaerophoria taeniata, assembly GCA_943590905.1. Taxonomy (NCBI): domain Eukaryota; kingdom Metazoa; phylum Arthropoda; class Insecta; order Diptera; family Syrphidae; genus Sphaerophoria; species Sphaerophoria taeniata. The sequence continues at coordinate 79,330,120 of OX016541.1, read as the reverse complement.
ATCTTTATTTTTGACCTGGTATCGTCATGGATCTGATGGAGTCTTTCTCTGAGGTCATCCAAGTAGTCATCCTCGGCTTGCGGTTCCGACGTGGGACATCCAAATTATATTTCGCTCGGCAATCTGATGTTCCTTCCCATCAAAATCTCGGACGGTGTATGGCCAGTTGAGCTATGTCTTGCACTTCGATACGCCATCAAAAACAGTGGAATGTGTCGGTCCCAATCTCGCTGGTTGTCGTCCACAACTTTACAAAGATGTTCCTTAAGGGTTCGGTTGAACCGTTCGACCATGCCATCAGATTGTGGGTGGAGTGGTGTCGTTCTTGTCTTCTTGATGTGAAGAAGCCCATAAACTTCCTGGAATATGTTTGATTCAAAATTCCTTCCCTGGTCGGAATGCAGTTCTAATGGAACACCGAATCTGCTCACCTAGTTGAACACAATTTGGTCTGCGACTGTTTTGGCTTCTTGATTCGGTATGGCGTATGCTTCAGGCCACTTGCTGAAGTAATCTATGACGACCAGAATATAACGATTTCCATTATTTGTTTCCGGAAATGGACCCGCCACGTCTATTGCAATCCTTTCAAAGGGTGATCCGACATTATACTGCTGCATTTGGCTGTGATTCTTTTTGTTCGGGCCTTTGGTGGCAGCACAGGTATCACATTTTCGGCACCACTTCTCGACATCCTCCCTTGCATGTAGCCAATAGAATCGTTGTCGAACCTTTTCTAGCGTCTTGTTTACTCCTAGATGGCCTCCCGAAACTCCATCATGCATCTCTCGTAGAACGCCCATAATCTTCGATCTCGGTAAGACTAGCTGCATTACATAGGACTTTCCATCTGCTGATTCCCACTTACGTCGAAGGACACCTTCTTGGACATGCAACGAGTCCCACTGTGCCCAATAGGCCTTCAGAGCCGGACTTCTGTCGGAGATATCAGCCCATTCTGGTTTTTCCTGGTGTTCCTTGCATGCGAGGATGGGTTCAATATCTGGGTCCTTTTGTTGAGCCTTCCTCATCTCGTCGTTGCTCCAGCCATAAATGGGATCGGTTCTGGTTCGTTGGACAGTAACCACTTCTTTTTCTTCTTGGCGTCTGCAATGCTTACAGTCTTGCTTACATGGTCTCCGAGACAGTGCATCAGCATTTGAGTGAAGCTTCCCCTTCCGATGTTGAATTTCATAATCGTACGTCTGCAGCCTCTCAATCCATCTCGCCACTTGACCCTCTGGATTCTTGAAATTCAAAAGCCAGTTTAGTGCTCCATGGTCGGTTCGGAGAAGAAACTTCTGTCCATAGAGATACTTATGGAAGTGCTTTGTTGCCAAAATCAGTGCAAGAAGTTCTCTTCTGGTCACACAATAGTTTCTTTCCGACTTCAAGAGTACCTTGCTGTAATAGGCAACCACCTTTTCTTCGCCATCATGTACCTGTGACAATACAGCACCAATCCCGACATTGCTGGCATCAGCATCAATGATGAACGGTTTTCCTGGAGGCGGGTAGGTCAGCACTGGTGCATTACACAAGCGTTGCTTGAGCTCTTGAAAGCTGCGCTCGCACTCACCTGACCATTTAAACTGCTTTCCCTTTTCCGTTAGCTGATGTAGACTCTTGGCGATCTCAGCAAAATTCTTGACGAAGCGCCTATAGTAGGTGGCTAGACCCAGAAAGCTTCGGAGTTGATGTTTGTCCTGTGGTGTTGGCCAATTCTTCACGGTGTCAACCTTATCAGGATCCGTCTTAACTCCTTGGGATGAGATGATATGTCCCAGATATTTCACTTCGGTTTTGAAGAGTGAACACTTTTCTGGATTGAGCTTCAGGTGGGCTTCTCGAAGTCTTTGAAACACGGCTCTCAGATTTGTACAATGTTCGTCAAATGTTTTCCCGTATACGATGACGTCATCCAAATAGACCAGGCAAGATTTCCAAGTGAGTCCTTGCAGGACGCATTCCATAAGGCGCTCAAAAGTCGCTGGAGCATTGCACAGTCCAAAAGTCATCACTTTGAACTGCCACAATCCGTTTCCTGTCGAGAACGCGTCTTCTCTTTGTCTTCAGGATGGATTTCTACTTGCCAGTATCCACTTTTCAGGTCCAAAATTGAGAACCATTGTGCTCCTTCCATTGCGTCCAGAGTATCACTGATCCTAGGCAGAGGGTAGCTATCCTTCTTGGTCACATCATTCAACCTTCGATAGTCTACGCAAAAGCGGGTTGATCCGTCTTTCTTCTTTACCAGGACCACTGGAGACGCCCAAGGGCTTTTAGAGTTTTCGATCAAACCCTCTTCTTTCATGGTGGTTATCAGTTCTTCAACCTCACCTTGTTTGGCTAGTGGAAGGCGTCTTGCAGGTTGACGGATCGGCTTTGCATCCCCGGTGTTGATTCGATGTTGAACCAGTTGTGTTCTGCCATATTTCCCTTGCGATGACGAAAAGATGTCTGCAAATTCTTCGAGGAGACCTTCTGCAGTTCTTCGTTGTGGGTGGCCAAGATTAGATGACTTGAGAATGTTCGTCTTTATGGAATTCACTTCTTCGAACTTCAAGGTATGCCTTGGCTCTTCTTCGTTGATTCTTGTAATCGCTGATACAGATTCGCATTGTCCGACAATCTCACCTTTTCTAAGCTTAACTTCGTACGGCTTGATGTTCAGTATTCGTACGGGAACCATGTTCTTTACAGGTCTAACAAGAGTCTTCCCAATGGTAACGTTTTGGGAGGACTTTACAGATGCTGGTTCGACCATGAGGTATCGATGGCTGCCAGGCTTACCCTTTAATTTCGTCCACACGAATTTTTCTGAAGAAGCAGGCAAAGTGAGATCTTCTTTGATGACGGTTTTCACAGATAACGAGGTCTCATGCGAGTGGATCCCGTAGATCATCGGAATCTCGATATTTCGATATTTCAGGACTTGGTTCCCGATGTCCAATATCACTCCGTGGTCTTTCATGAAATCGACGCCGACAATGCACTCGTCGCATATATCTGCTACCAGAAACAGGTGAGAGAATTCCAACTCTGCCATCCGGATTTTAAGACGTACCTCACCATAGACTTTTGCGGCTTCTCCAGTTGCAGTCCTTAGACGATAGCTATTGGTGTTGTGGAGCCATGTCTTCTTAACGAGGTCCTGCCGTACAATGGACGCCGTGGCACCGGTGTCGATGGTAGCCACACATTTGTTGCCGTTTATACTTGCTTCCACGGTCAGGCTCTTGTTGTCACGTTTCGTTTGAGAAACCTGGATGGTGTTTCTGTAGCTATCGGTACTAGAAGCCAGCTTCTGTCCCTCGAAGTTGGTGGGGTGGGTAACAACTTGGGAAGCAACATTATTGTAGGTGTAACTTTGACCAGTTGACATATTTCTGTGTTCACAGTGTTGGCATGCGGTTCCTCTTCGCGGTAATCTGCACTGTCGTTGAAGATGCCCGGTCTTGTTGCAGTTCCAGCATCATGCTGGTCCGTCTCGCTGACTCCTTTCTAGAGTAGCCTTCTGACAAGAGCATTCTTGGACTTCCAATTCTCTCACGCGATGCACGTTTTGGGAAGCTTGTTCTGCGGCTTCCATTGTTAGAGCGAAAGCCAATGCTTCTGGTAGTGTTTGCTTTCCGGCAGTGCGAATAGCCCTTTGGAGATTTATATCGCCCACAGCTCTCACAAAGGCTTCAACAGCAAGTTGATTTATTATCTCATTGCCAGCTGTTGGATATGCTAGGTGAACCAATCGCTCGATATCTGCCTGAAGCTGCTGCAGAGTTTCACCTCTTTTCTGTGCCCTGTTGTTTAGTTGAACTCGGAAGACTTCTGCCATGTGGCTATCCCCAAACCGCTGTTCAATGGCGTTTACCAGAACTTTGAAGTCACCACTCTTCTCTGCTGGGATGGTTTGTAGCAGTTCAGCAGCTGCTCCTCTCAAGGCAAGTGTAAGAGCAATGTATTTTTCGTCATCGTCCCAGCCGTTCGTTAACGCTGCTGCTTCAAATTGTTTCTTGTAAATTGACCACGGTATCTGACCATCAAAGCTTGGAGGATTCACTTCTCTCTTCCTTGAGCACTCGCCAGAAGATTTTCGAGCTTTCATCTTTCGCACTTTTTCTAGTTCATTGGTGATGGTTTCGATTTGTTCGTCCATTTTCTCTAAACGTGCATTAGTCGTTGAATTTTGTTTTTCGACACGCTCATCGAGAGTATTGATTCTGTCTTCGAAGTCCGCAAACCTGCCTTCTAGCAGATTTTTCTGTTCATCAAACCGATCTCGAACGTCATCCCTTTGAGCTTGTAGTTTTCCAGAACATCATTCTTTTGTGTTTCCAGTTGTTTGAGAACATTCTTGTTTTGAGTTTCTAGTTGCTCCCGAACGTTATCTTGTTCTTTCTTCTGTGCGTCAAACCGCTCTAGCACATTCTTTTGATTCTCTTCAAATTTGGCTAGAAGAAGTGTCATCATGGTAGATAAGTCGGCAGTTGCATTTACCTCTTCCGATTTTGCTTCCACTTCGAAAGCAAATGTATCTGGGTTTTCATTTTGTTGTTCAAGATATTCCTGTAGCCGTTTTACGAGTTCGATTTTAATTCCTGCCCCACTCAAGCCACGTTTGCTTAATTCGGCCTTTAGCTCAGCGACAGTTAGGTCTTTCAAAACTTTACTCATTTTTTTTTCTTCACTATTTCACACAAAATAGTTTAATCACTGTTCACTGTTTTATTCTCAATAAGTTTTAATCCCACTTCTGACACCAATGTAATATTCGGCTTGGTCCGACAATTAAAACTTATTCACTTTTTAAATAAAACACAAATTCACTTTATTCAAATCACTCACAAACTTATTTATTCAACACTTTCAATTATAACTTTGCAAACACAGGGTACTTTTCTTTATCGCAGTTCACAATTAATTAATTCGCCTCGCCACCAAACGGCTATTTATATCAAAAATGATGGGTTCTAGAAACTACTATTGGTTCCTATTGGTTCTTGGGGAAGCTGAAAGTTCGAGAAGCTTTCTTTTTACAAATAAAAAATACTGGGATTTTCTGTAGGGGCTAACGTTCTTAATGCTAAACAAAAAGTTTCTCTTAGTCACTAGATATTGCCCCTCACAAGTGTTTACTACTACAATCAACGACAGTGATGAAAAACGACATTTTCCGATTGTACTGACAGCTGAAAAAAAGTGTACGAAATCGAGCGTAATTGTACGGTTTCTCGCAGAAAAAAAATGAACGATTACGAAAATTGAAATTTTGTATTCAATTATACAGAAATAAATAATAGCCTCTAGCGTTTTCGGGCACAAAACAATTTTGTCGATTTTGACGGACTGTTTTGCTGCTTTTAAAGCATTTATTTGGCTCAGCGAATTTTTGTGCAATGTGAAATTTTCCACCGGATATTTTCGAATTACACAAAATGCACTTTTTAGTTTTGCTCCCATGATATTCGTGCAGCCATTCATATCTTTCTTTACAAACTGATTGAAATTTTTCACTGCGGTTATTGGTCTTTCCTTCATCCGAAAATCATGTGATGCTCGTTTTTTTTTTTCAACTGGCTGTCGGTCAGTCGTGCCACTCGTCGTTGGCTGGTCAAATGTAACGCTGTCCATGTCCAACGTACCAACATCGCTAATGGGCTCCTTCCTTAAAAGCCACCTGCATCGAATAAAGTTACAGATTTTTATTAAATTATTAAATTGGTCGGAGGAAAGCATGCCCGATGAATGGAACCTCAGCATCGTATGCCCGATGCTCAAGAAAGGAGATCCCCTAAACTGCACCAACTACAGAGGTATAAGTCTCCTTAACATCGCCTATAAGATCTTGTCTGCCGTGCTGTGTGAACGTTTGAAACCCTTCGTCAACAACCTTATCAGTGTGGCTTCAGACCCGGAAAGTCGACCATCGATCAAATATTCACCCTACGGCAGATCTTGGAGAAGACTCAGGAACTTCAAATGTCAAATCGATTCCTACCACCTCTTCATCGATTTCAAGGCCGCGTATCACCACAGTACACAGAATACAAGGTATTATATTCCCGATTTTCTTCTTCTCAAGTTCGCGCATATTATGTCAAATTTCAGATCCAAAATGTCATAATAAAAGAAAAGTAAAAAGAAAAGAACAAAACTTTAGATTTCTGTCTCTGTCTGTCTCATTTACTAAAAAATATCAGCCATTTTTTTCCCTTGACGAATTTGACATTGGATCTGAAATTTTTGGCATTTCTTTTTGTGTCTTTTCTCACTTCTATCATTTTGGTTTCTGACAGATGCGCAATATAATACCTCGTATTCTGTGTACTGTGGCGTATCACAGCGTCTATAGAGACCAGTTATAAAGAGCACTGTATAGTTTTGGCATCCCAGAAAACTCGTCCGTCTGTGTAAGATGACAATGGAAAACTCACGCTGTTCCATCATGGTCGGAAAAAACCTAACTGATGCTTTTGATTTCAAAAAAGGTTTTAGACAAGACAATGCGTTGTCATGCGATTTCTACAACATCATTCTTGAAAAGCTTGTGCAAAGCTCCAACGTCAACACCAGAGGCACAATCCTACTAGGATACGCAGACGACATTGACATAGTTGGAAGAACATAGCCTGATGTCAGTGGAGCGTTTGTGAGTCTTGAAACGGAGGCCAGAAAGATGGGTCTAGCGCTTAACGAGGGCAAGACCGAGTTAATGCTGTCAACAAGAAAGGACAACCAACATCGACGTCTTTGAGCAAACGTCAACATAGACAGATTTAACTTCGAGGTAGTTAAGGACTTTGTCTACCTAGGATCCGCTATCAACTCTGACAACAACACCAGCGCTGAAATCAAACGAAGAATCGCTCTTGCCAATCGCTGCTTCTTTGGACTTAGAAGGCAATTGAGTAGTAAAGCCCTCTCCCGAGCAACTAAAGTGACACTCTTTAAAACCCTAAACCCGGTCCTCATGTATGGTGCAGAGACATAGACCATGACAACATCCGATGAAAACGCTTTGGGCTGTTTCGAGAGAAAAATTCTTCGAGTGATTTTTGGTCCTGTCTGCATAAATGGAGAATGGAGACGAAGATTCAACCAAGAACTGTACGACCTGTACAGCGATACTGGCCTAGCCAGAAAAGCTAAGTTCCAACGACTTAGATGGTTGGGTCATGTTGAGCGAATGGAAAATAATGCTCAGGCTCGTAGAGTCTTCGAATCCAACCCGGAAGGACGTCGCAGGAGAGGAAGACCTCGATTTAGGTGGAGCACACAGGTGGTAGAGGACCTGAACCAACTTGGCGTGCGAAACTGTAGACAGCTAGCTGGCTGGAGATGTTTGTTGGGTGAGGCCTTAGTCCGACCTGGACAGTAATTGTAGCGCCACCATAAGTAAGTGAAAAGTGAAATAAGAGAATAGAAGGAGAGGAAAATAGAAGTCACAAATGTCAAAGAGAAAACAAATTTAACGAAAGAAATGAATGCATTCGAAGCAGAAAAATTGACTGCGTTCATAAAAATCTTGTAATATGTGAATATTAAGATAAATGTAAATGAGTACCTAGTATGAATTGTACGAAATATTGAAAAGATGTACTTGTGTACATTTTAATATGCAATTGTACGGATTTTCGTACAATAGTAAGCTATTTTTCATCTCTGATTAACGATATTAAAGCTGTGTTTTATTTATTTATTTAGCTTAATACAAGCTTTAACTTAAAAACTAAACTTAGAAGCTAACAAATGTTTTTTTTTTTTTTTTTTTTTTTTTTTTTTTTTTTTTTTTTTTTTTTTTTTTTTTTTTTTTTTTTTTTTTTTTTTTTTTTTTTTTTGTTCTTGTTATCAATTTTGCAATTACTCATTCATGTGGGCCCAATGGCCCCCATAAAGTTCTTTGATGAACAAGAACCAACAAGAACATTTACGGCTTAAAATTAAAGGGACAAGGTATGGAGTGTAACTTAAAATTACGACAAATCGGAAAGTTGGTATAGGGTGGTACGTAGGGATGAAGAGGAGGTGTGGAAGTCAAAAACGTGTTGTATATTATTGGCTGACCGCACCATTCTGTTAACGGGATTGAAATGGGCGTAATTGGTCCTGTGAGAAGAAGGCTGAAAGAGGGGGACAGTTCTCAGATTGCGCGGATTGGTGTTAAATGAGAGCATATTGAGAAGGGATTGGCTGTCAATGGCTCCTGTAGCTAATTGGTGGATAAAAATAATCTCCGCAATTTCACGGCGTTTTTCCAAAGACGTGAGTTGGATAATATGCAGACGGTGTTCGTAAGGAGGTAATATGAGGGGATTGTTCCAGGGGAGGTTACGTAACGAGAACCGAAGGAACCTTTTTTGAACAGCCTCAATTCGATGGGAATGGGTTTTATGGTAAGGAGACCATACTATGCTGGCGTATTCTAGAATAGGTCTAACAAATGTTGTAAACAAAGCCTTTGTTACATAAGGGTCATTAAATTCTTTTGACCACCTTTTAATAAAGCCTAGAGCTGAGTTCGCCTTAGAAATTATTGACTCGTAGTGAGATCTGAAGTTTAGCTCTTTATCACAAATTATGCCCAGATCACGAATGAAGGTGACAATTGGTATAGGTACGTTGGAAAAATTATAAGAACGCTGTAAAGAAGGGAATCGTTTGCGGGAGAAGGTCATGGATTGGCATTTGTTGACGTTAAGTTCGAGAAAATTTTTGTTGCACCAAGTAATGAAGACATTCAGATCACTTTGAAGCAGTGAGAAGTCGGATTCGGAAGAGATTTTTTTAATGATCTTTATGTCATCGGCGTAGATCAGGACAGTTGAGTGAGAAATAATGTTCACAACATCATTTATGGCAATGACGAAAAGAAGAGGGCCAAGGTGACTACCTTGAGGGACGCCTGAAGAAGCAACGAAAGGATTGGATAAGTGGTTTCTGAACAGGACACGATATAGCCGGTCCTCCAAGTATGATTTAACCCATTGGATGAACGAAGGAGGAAAACCAAAGGTTCCAAGCTTAAAGTAAATTATTTGGTGATTAATTTTATCAAATGCTTTGCTGAAGTCGGTGGTTATTACATCGACCTCGAAACCTTTTTCCATATCATTAAGGGACTCAGACACAAATTGGGTTAAATTCGTTGTAGTAGACCTTCCTTTGATGAAACCGTGCTGATGGGGACTAATCATAGATTTAACATAAAAGAAAATCGAGTCATAGATTATGGATTCGAAAAGTTTGGGAATGGCAGAAAGCTTGGCTATTGGGCGATAGTTAGAAATATCGTTCTTACAACCTTTTTTGTGGATGGGGAAGATGTAGGAGTCTTTCCAAGCGGAAGGAAAAATAGCTTGAGAAAGAGATAGACGAAAAAGAGATGCTAGAGGGCCATAGAGGTGAGAGACACATTTTTTTAGAAGTATGGCGGGAATTCCGTCGGGACCAGGAGAAAAATCATCCTTTAGTGAGTTCATCTTATCAATAACTGAGTAATCGCATATGATGAGGGATGGGAGCGAGGAGCCCGAAAAATTTGGTAGGTATTTAAAAAATTCAGAGTCTGGAGCTTCATTGTATTCTTTATAGGACTGGCAAAAAAAGTTTGCAAAAAGATTGGCTATCATTTTGGGATCATCGGAAGAAATGTTATCAAATTTGAGAGAGGGAGGGAAGTTGTCAGATTTCTTTTTAGCATTAATGAATTGATAAAACCGTTTGGGATCTGAAGTTAAGGACGATTGCATTCTTTGCGAATCATCATATCATTCGCAAATTACAGAAAATTCGGAAGAAGCTTGTTGGTATTGAGAAAAATCAAGTGGGCTCATTGATTTCAAGTAGGTATTCCAGAGTTTGTTTCGCCGGTTACGGAGTGAGCGAAGTTCCTTGGAGTACCAAGGAGGAGAATATGAACAGTTTTTCTTTCTAGTGATAGGACAACAATGCATGATACAATTGAAAATTGAAGTGTAAAAGAAGGAAATTGCTATGTCTACGGGAGTGGTTGGGCTTAAAAATTTATTAAAATTAATTTCATTTAAGAGTGTATTTAGCGACTCAAAATCACAATTGCGGAAGTTAAAAGAGAATGATTCTTCACAATCATTCATGGGCATGTTGTTAGAGTAGGAGAAAATGAGTTCTAAAGGAGGGTGGTAGCCATCTAGTGTCGATAAGAGATGTTGACTTGGTTTGACAAAGGAGTTACAAGGGTCAGATGAAAAAATAAGATCTAACTGTCTGGCCAAGTTATTGCAAACTGCGCTGATTTGGAAAAGTCCAGATGCAGATAGCCTGTCAACCAAAATAGCCTCTTTTTCAGATAGAATGTTATGAGGGCTGAAGGAGAGTTCATCATCGGACGGGCACCACACCAAATCAGGTAGATTGAAATCGCCTAAGATAAAAATCTCATCATTAGGAGTGGTAGCTTCGATAAGAGAGTCGATGAAGTCAACAAGAGACACATATGCGTGGATAGGCTGTGACGGGCGTATGTAGCAGCATACAAAGTAAAAGGAGCGAGAGGAGTTTGTTATTTTAACGGAGACAGACTCAAAAAGTGGAGAATTAGAAATCGTGAGTAAAGTTGCGTTGAATTTGTTGTGTATGGCTAAAAGGACGCCACGGCCGGAACGACCATTATCGAAAGAGGAGCCATCCGCACGAAAGACAATGAACTCAGATGTGAATAGTTCGCTGTCAGCTATGTTGGGGTAGCTTTTGTGTGTTTAGAAAAACAGCGGAGGTCTTTGAGCGTAACCCCCTAACGTTTTGGTAGTAAACTGACAAGGAATGATTTTCACTAGAGTTAGGGACGATGATAGTTTTTGAAATCAGAACGGGATTTGTTCAAATGAGATACTCGCTTCGAAGATATGAAAGATGCAAAAGAAGAGAGATCATTGGCAACTTGGGAAGGGTTAATCGAAAGACTATCGTGAAATTGAACAAAGATGTGCATTAATTCCTTCCGATCAATGGGCAAACCTTCTTGCGAAATTAACACTTTAAGGTTGGTATTAGTTTTGCCATCGAAACAAACGGAGTCGGGTTTATTTTTTTTTTAATTTTTTTTTTTTTTAATTCCCACGCCTCTTTCCCCCCCAGATACCGCACGCGCTGGGGTCCATTTTCACCGAGTACGATTGCAATTGCGGTTGCTAGTCGTATCGGCACTTAATTAGAAATAATAAATAAAATAAAAAAAAAAGTCATGGCGGTACGAATATCAGGAAGATAAGAGTTAGGGACTACTTAATACAAGCAGGAACAAAAAGGAAAAAAAAATTTTAACAATAGGACAAACAAACACTTAAACAAGCAAGACAACAAAATAAAAGTAACATAACAACTAAAAATACATTACACAAACAAAACACTTAAGCGCGTGGAACACTGGCTTTTAATAACGATTTTAAATGATTTTTACTTAAGTTAAAATCAAATAAGTTTGAGTTGCAGTTAGAAAGTCTGCTCATTCGTGTCAAGGGCTCATGCATACCGTAATTTGTCCGATGTCTAGGTTCTTTAATCATGTCCCTACCACGAAAGTTGTAACCTCCTCCTCTATGGTTAAATGAAATAAGGCCTAACAAGTCCGGAGCGTCAGTTATACCCATAATTAACTGATGGAAAAATACAATGTCATTGTTGGTTCTTCTTTGTGACAATGTTTCCATCTGGAGAGTTGACAAACGATATTCATAAGGAGGAATGTGTAAAGAATCGCTCCATTGAATACCTTTGATGGCAAACCTAGTAAAATTCCGGTGAACGGATTCTAACCTCTCAATATATATATCATAAAAAGGTGTCCAAACCTGAGAAGCATATTCAAGATGAGGACGAACAAAACAGTTATATAGAGAACGAGTGACAGCCGGATCACGGAATTCCTTTGACCAACGCTTTATAAATCCTAACATTGAATTGGCTTTATTAACAATGCTGTTAATATGCTCAGAAAAGTCTAAACTAGATGTGAATAAAACACCGAGATCTTTGACAGTGACAGGACGAGTCAAAATGTGCTGTGAGATTGTGTAGTCATAAGAAGTCGGTACTCGCTTCCTAGAAAAAGTCATTGTTTGGCATTTAATGGGATTCAATTTTAAACTATTTTTCTCACACCACAGAGAAAACCTGTCAAGGTCATTTTGCAAAAGAATTCTATCATTCGTAGAAGATATGTTTTTGAACAACTTCATATCATCTGCAAAGATAAGAATATCGCTATCCTGAACACATAGCGGAGCATCGTTAATAGCCAATATAAAAAGTAGGGGTCCTAAGTGACTGCCTTGAGGGACGCCGGATTTAGCAATAAATGATTTAGAGACATGATGTCTGAATTTTACCTGATAGGACCTGTCTTCAAGATATGTAGATATCCATTTTATGAAAAAAGGGGGAAACCCATATGCGTTCAACTTGAACGTTATAATCGCGTGGGATAACTGGTCGAAAGCTTTCGAGAAGTCAGTATAGACACAATCTATTTCCTGACCACACTCCATATAGTTCAAGCATTTGTTCACAAAGACAAGAAGGTTTGTGACTGTAGAACGTTTCTGCATGAATCCGTGTTGTTGGCTACAGATAATATTTTTACAATTAAATGCTAACGTATCACATACAACTTGTTCAAACAGCTTAGGGATGCATGACAGTTTGGATATAGGTCTATAATTTGTAATATTAGTTTTATCTCCCTTCTTAAATATTGGAGTTAAAAATGCATGCTTCCAAATTGAAGGAAATATTCCTGTTTCCAGGGACAACTCAAATATATTCCTTAAAGGAAGAGCTAAGACAGATTTGCATTTTTTTAAAACAATAGGTGGAATGCCATCTGGACCACATGAATAATCATCTTTAAGAAGTGAAAGAAATTCAAATATTCTATTACTCTCTATTGAAATGCTACTAAACAAAACTTGAGGACAGTTATTTAAATATTGAAAGTAGAGTTTGTCAACTGCATTTGGAGAATCAGCAAAAGATTTACTGAAATAATCTGCAAAACCTTCGCAGATTTCAGGGCTTGTGGTAAGGGTAACATTATTATGAATAAAATTAACTGGATAACCATCACATTTCTTTTTCGAATTAACGTATTTCCAGAAACTTTTTGGGTCAGATTTCAGAGAGCTTCCTACAGTGAGCATGTATTCGCTATAAAGTTCGTAAGACATTTTCTTGAACTCTTCAAAAAGAGAAATGTATACCACTTGGTCTTCCAAGGTCATGGATTTGATATACTTTTTCCAAGCTTTATTTCTTTTATTGCGAAGAGCTTTAAGCTCTTTCGAGTACCAAGGATGGCATGAACCATTAGATTGTATGGATCTTTTTATGGGAACAGTTTGATATATGCATTTCATTAAGATACCATAAAACCTTTCAACAACTGCTTCAGTATCAGATAGTACCGGTACTTGTTCAATACCGGAATTACTCAAAAGTTCAGAAAGCTGTTGAAAATTGGCTTTCCGAAAGTCAAACGAGTATGAGCTATCATGAGAATTACTATGGGCTAGTAAGTGATCGCTCAAGTCAAGAAAAATGTCAAGGGGAGGGTGAAATTTATCTATGTTAGATATAGCAGAGGAAGATTCTACCACTACTGTATTAACAGGGTCAGATGTAAAAACAAGGCCAAGCACTCGATTCATATGATTTTTAATACAGCTAACTTGCTGTAAATCAGCTGAAATAATATTATCCAGTGATTGAAGTTCCAGTTGTGGTGAGCAAGTGGAAGCTTCGAAATAGGATTCGTCGTCAGAATTAACCCATCGTGAAGGTATGCAAGATATAGACGTACGCTGTTATAAATCTTATTGTCTCTTAGACGCGACATTACATAACGCCCTTCTATGCTGGTGTCAGACAAATGCTTTGTTAATTTGACAACCGGTGGAATTAGTGGGTTGAGAAAGCCAGGAGATGGAGGGGCTGATTGAGGAGGTGAAGTTTGTTTATTCGGAACAGAATCGGATTTAGTGGGATTTAAAGTGTGTGAATGAATGAAGTTAGGAAGGTAGTTTGATATTTTGGGAGCTAAAACAGAAGGTGATGGCACGGTGGGTTCAGTGGAGAGAGGGGAAAGATTGAAAGATACCCTTTTTGGAGGGGGCTTTGGAGGAGAGTTTTGGGGTTTTCGCTTTTGACCAGCAGTAGTAAGGGGAGAAGAGGGAGGTTTAAATTCGGGGGCATTAATATTAAATTTATTAAATACATTATTACTAAAATTAGGAAATACACCCGTTTTAAAGGTCCAGTTGCAGGTAGGTGATAATGAGCGATTTGGCGTGGTGTTTGATTTTGCTGAAGATCGATTTTCATGCCATTTCGATATCTTCATGTTGTTAAGTATGACGAGCTTTTTCCCTGGCGATGGAAAAGCCAATCATAGTTGATTGGTATCGAAACTTTAAATTTTTTGTGGGCAAGTCGATGACAATCCACATCCGGAATGGAATAATTCTTTAAAAAGAACGATTGGACCCATGCAGAACTGGCATTTATAGGGGTGTTGGTTAAGAAGAATGATGATTTGTTCGGTTTTTTTAGCTTATTTAACCTTTGGTTCCATTCCTTCAAGGTCCACGAATTTATTAATGCGAGTTTCGGGAGGGGAGGAAGGCGGCAGATTGATAGCTGGGGTAGGGTTCGCGACAACGGAGTCAATAGCTTTCTCAGATAAAGCTGGAGCTTGGTTCACTATGGTAGAGCGAATAGCGGGAGGAGTTGCGACGGCAGACACGATTTCATCCATAATCGAAATTTCATTATGCACACGCGCCGATTTTTGTTGTATGTCGTCATTGAGAAGTGACTCAATGCGTCGAGATTGTGCTTTAAAAGAGTCTAATTCCCTTTGAACATTAAGGGAATTGATTTCGTGGTTTCGAACACCGACAGCTATCGTGTGGTTAATATTTTCGATTTCATTAAATAAATTAGATAGTACTTGATCACTCGGGTGAGAGGGTACGCGGGACGATGAACTTTGGAGGTGGACATCCATATCAGATTTGATTTGACTTATTTTAGTTGTTAATAAATTCTGCATTTCGGTAGTGGCTAAGTTGAGTGTGTTTAATTTATGGACAATGTATGAACGGAGGGAATTTAAAGCAGCGATAATGTCAAGGTCGCGAGGAGGATGGAGAGATTTCAGTTGAGTTTGTAGGGATTTAATTATAGATTCACTTTCAGATGATGCTTGGACAGATTGAGTGTTAGATTCCTCGACACTGCTAGATAACAAGTCAACCTTTTTAGACAGAGATTGCAAATGTTTTTTTAAATCCACGTTTTCTTTGGAGAGGGATTCTTTTATGCATTGGACCGCTGTCATTATATCGGGGATCGATATTTCCTTACATTCAGCACAGTAAAAGATAAAGTTTTGTTGGTAGTCGTTTAGGTACAATATTGCGCGTTTTCTTAACCCGATACAGAGTGTATGGAAGTATTTGCCACAGAGGCCATTGCACTTTAGAAGCACTTCATTGCTATCGATATTGGAACACATTTCATTGGCACACGACATTATGAAAAAGAAAGAAAAGGTCAGCAAAAAATAAAGTTTGTTTAGTGGGTTAGGTCAATTTTGCTTATAAATTGTTTTGTTTTGTTGATTTTCTTTTTTTTTTTTCTTTTAAGGTAAATGTTTGAAGTTGGCTAGTAGGTCACAATACACAAGTGTAGTAATACTCCGGGTCAGCAGAAGTAGAAAAAAAAGTATTTATTATTGGGCAGAAGAAGGGACGGAAGGCACAATTAAATTGAAATTAAAAAAGTTGGGAGCAAAGCGAAAATGCGACTGCACTCGAAGACGGATATTTAAGTTGGGAACTTAGCTTAGCTTAGCAATAGGAATTCCAATAAAATGCTATAGTCAGCTTTGAATTAAGTTTCGTTCACCAGAATGTCAAAAATCGAAATATTCCAAACGCCATCTTTACACCTACCTGAAACAATTTTTTTTTACATTGAGTTTGCTATGGTGAAAAACTATTTTCAAATTTGAAACAATTTTTTTACATTGAGTTGCTATGGTGGAAAACTATTTTCTTCAAAAGGTTTTGACATTTGATAAACGAAAAACACAACGAAAAACTCAAGTGTCGGATTGCTGAAACCTTATCTTCAGGAAATTCCTAACTAAAATTCCTAACTTATTTTTACTTAGCTTTCGGTTGTTGTTGTTTGACATGTAATTTCTATTGCTAAGCTGAGCTAAGTTCCCAATAAAACACGGCTTAAGTAAAGAGAGTATGTACATTAAATAAACAAGAGATACAGAGTAAGTAAAGAGAGTAATGAAAAGTGTGTACATTAAATATAGAAAGAGATACAAAGTAAGTAAAGAGAGTAAGAAAAGTGTGTACATTAAATACAGAAAAGAGGTACAGAGCGTAAGAGATAATAACGTATACACATTAGTATTAGACATTACAATAGAAGGAGATACAGAGCGTATGAGATAAATAAAGTGTATACACATTACAGTATGTACAGTGCCATCGAAAAGGAGCTTTTAGCCATTGTATGGTCAATTGGGTATTTTAGACCATATTTGTATGGAGTTGAGTTTGATGTCCTTACCGATCATCAACCAATTAAATGGTTGCATTCAAAAAAAGATTGCAAGGACTTTAATTCGAGGCTGCAACATTGGCTTCTAAAATTAGGGGAGTATACATTTAAAGTAGACTACATTAATGGCAAGGAAAATAATGTGGCTGATTTCTTGAGCAGAATTAATACAGATTAAAAATGAAATTAATGCTTTGACTGTAATTGGAAATAATTCAGACATTTCAGAAGCAAGTGCAGAGATGGGAACAGTTCACAGTCAGATTGAAAACTTTGACAATCACATTCCAATAATTGATACAATTGTGAACAAATATAAAACACAAATCATTCTTGTACATTCAAAACAAAAAGATGTTGAAACTATTTTTAAAAACCGGAGAATTTATATTTCTGAACAGGACATTAGAAACAACACAATGACAGATAGATTTAGAAGGTTATTAAGAAAAGGTGTCACCGGAATCTTTACAGAATTAGACGATCATCTTTATAATCAGGTTTTCCTCCCCTGGGGTTTCCACCTTGTAGTGGTGGGGAGGCTTACGCTTAAATTTTTCAGCTGATCAGCTGTAGACTTTTATTTCTTAAGTCCTCAGCTGATCAGCTGAGAATTTTAGGCAAACTAAGAGGAACCCAAAAACGAAAAACCAATGGACAGTACAAAACAGAACAATGAAAAACCAGCGGGGATATACGCTGAAACGTCGACAGAAGTCACGGCTGCCGGCGCGGGCTTTGCCCTTCCAACAGTAGGAGAGGAGAAGTCGCCAGTGACAGACATGAACGAACTTAAGGACAGGACTGCAGGAAAAACGACAATGACCATTACGCAGGAGGAAGAGGACCTTCTTCTCACTCCTTTTTCCAACCTCGGTGTGGAGGATGGAGCTAGCATCGGAACACTCGTAACTGACGACGACGCGTGTTCAGTTGCTAGCTCTACCCTCTCACGATCGTCGACCACTTCAGTTCGGAGTAGAATCTCCAACTGTAAGAAGACGATCAAACGACTTGGAAAAAGGAAATGGGAGGAATTAACAGCGAACGAACAGGTTAGGCTTTTCAACGCTCGTGCTTTCTTAAAGAACGAGCCTCTTATGATGGGGGGGCCATGTGCCCAAACATTGAAGGAGGCGGATTCCAAAGGAAACACGGGCGCAGGTGCGCTGATGGGACCGCCCAATCCGCCGATTGATATAATTCAATCCAAGAAAGGGACGACCCCTTCAGTTGCACCCCCGGTTAGGGAACAGACGCCGTTGCTGACTTCGAAGCCGTCTACATCCGCCAAATCCAGTACGGGGCCATGTGCAACAACGGGCTTGGAAGATGGTAAGACGGTCTCGAGGGAATCGAATCTGGAGGGTGCTTGTGAAAGCAGTACAAAGGGCCATGTGCCCGAATGCAGCTCTAACATAACCACTTCACCTTCGTCAAGCGGCGGTGTCCTGGACGAAACTAGGGAAAGCTCGAGGACAACAAAAACGGTGATCGAGAAGAAAACGACCAAAACTCTCACCGAGGACAAAGTACTTCAAAGGAGGATACGAAACACGGAACGGACAATTCGACGCCTATCTAACAAAGATCCAAACTCCTTAACGGCAAGGGATAAGATAGTGCTCGAAAACGCTACACGAAACCTTAGGACACTGACTCTGACATCGACAAATAAAAACAAAAATATATGGACAAAGAACCTGTTGAAGGAGAAGGAGATGGTGGGCCATGTGCCTCCCCTGGACCCTGATTCAGTGGCAAAAACGTCCAAGAACTAGGCAGGATGACACAATTTCGCCCACGTAAAGATCACCCCTGCAGAAAAGAAAAAAGACATTTACAGATGAGACGTTAGAGGCGCGCAAATTCGCCATTGCGAATTACTAGAAATGAGGATCCTGGATGAGGTTAACGATGCCATTGTTAACAGCATGCCACCACCACTCTTTGGGAACCTCAGAACCATCCATGGGTTCAAAGTCTTGACGTGCGAGGACGAAAATACTCTCGCTTTTCTGCAGGACTTTGTCAAAAGAACGGTAGCTCCCTGGCCCAACGCTGATCTCCGCTTGATCGGTCTGAGCGAAATCAGCGACCTCGTCAAACCCAAGGCCAAGATGACTATCAAAGGTCCTGCGATACCCCGAGATCGAGTAGAGAGATATCTTCAATCTCTAAATACAGAACAGCTAAGCCAAAGCTGGAAGGTAATAGAGATGGGAGAAAGAACGGAGGAAGGTACAGAAGTGGTGGTGCAACTCAGCCACAAATCTATACCCCTTCTGAGGAAAATTGGCTATAAAGTGCGCATCGGCATAAACAGCTGCAAACTGCGGCTTATAACCAATAAGACAAAACAAGTAAGTAAGGCGGGCGGGCCTTTAATGTAATTTGAATATGAAATTGATACAAATAAATCTTCAACACAGTAAAGCCGCCAGCTCCAATCTTGTCTACATCTTGGGAAGTAGACAAATAGACATTGCCCTGATTCAAGAACCCTGGATCTCAGGTGGCAGAATTAGAGGACTACATGCATCAGACTTTATTCTATACAAAGCCACACAAGTAGCAAATAGTAATATTAGATCCTGTATTTTAGCCAGGAAGAAGTTTAATCTCTTTCTTTTAGCAAATTACAGCGATCCAGACCAGTGTGCTGTCAAGCTTGAAAGGGAGGGACTCCCACCACTGATCCTGACATCGTGCTATATGCCGCATGACGGAACAGAAGGACCTCCCGCTAACATCACAAGCCAGCTTGTGGAGAAAGCTGCCTCTGAGAGATGGGACGTGGTACTAGGTTGTGATGCTAACTCACATCATACCCAATGGGGTAGTACCGACATCAACAACAGAGGTGAGTCTCTTTTTGAATTTATACTAGACCAAAATCTACTAATAGCAAACAGGGGCAAAGAACCCACGTTTGTAACTAAAAATAGAAAAGAAGTGCTTGACGTTACCCTAACCAATAACTCAAGCACAATAGTAATAGATCAATGGAATGTTCTTAAAGAAGAATCATTCTCAGACCATAAACTGATAGGCTTCTTGATACAAAATGAAGTAGCAACTCCAAAACCCTTCAGGAATTTCAGGAAAACAAACTGGAATGTATTCTGTAGGGAAGTAGGACAGGGAAATCAAAACCCGGACTCACTTTTAATTCAAGACCCTTCCGACATAGATCTTGCGTCAGAAAAACTCAGAGTTGTTCTGAACCACGCTTTAGAAAAAAGCTGTCCCATCAAACATATGGGAAAAGGTAGGAAAAAACCACCCTGGTGGACAACTGAATTAGGCAACTTAAGAAAAGAAACTAGAAGACTTTTCAACGTTGCAAAAAGAACTAGGAAAGAAGCTGACTGGGAGCATTATAAGACCAGTCAACGTATGTTTAAGGCCGAAACACAACGAGCAAAACGTAGCTCATGGAGGGCCTTTTGCGACGAAATAGAAAGCACAAATGAATCGGCAAGACTCAGGAAAATTCTGACCAAGGATTCAGCCACTCTCGGTTCTCTTAAAAAACCTACAGGCAGCTGGACTGAATCCGGTCGCGAAACACTTGAACTACTTGTGAATACTCATTTTCCTGGCTGCGTAGCTGATATCCGCAGTCCAGAATCAGAGTCTCATGCAGAAACTCTAGTACCATCGGATATTATAACGGAAGAAAGGATAAAATGGGCCAAGGAAAAAGAGTGTTCCCCGTACAAATCCCCTGGTCTAGACGGAATCTTCCCTATGATGCTTCAGAAGAGCATAAACCTTATCATCCCACACCTAGCTAGCATTTTCAATAATAGCCTTAAATGGGGGTATGTTCCCTTATCGTGGCGTGAGGTAAAGGTAGTTTTCATCCCTAAGGCTGGTAAACCTAGCCATACGGAGGCCAAAGACTTTAGACCCATTAGTCTAACATCGTTTATTTTGAAAACGTTTGAAAGGCTAATTGATATACACATCCGAAGCACCCTGAAACCGGACTGTATATCGGAATTTCAACATGCATACATTAAAGGAAAAAGCGTTGAAACGGCATTGCACAGTGTTGTCAGCGTCATAGAAAAATCACTGAATGACAAGGAATACACCCTTGAAACGTTCTTGGATATTGAGGGAGCCTTCAATAACGTGAAGAACGAAACAGTGAAGCAAGCCTTGGACGACCACAAAGTCGAAAAGGCAATAACGCAGTGGATTATGTGTATGCTCAGAAAGAGACAGATTAACTCTGAACTAGCGGAGGAAAGGGTGAGAGTAACCACATCCAGTGGCACCCCTCAGGGTGGAGTTCTCTCACCGCTACTCTGGGTTCTTGTCATTAACGGCATACTCTCTAAATTGAAATCAAGTGGAGTAAGGATAGTAGCCTATGCTGATGATCTTGCATTACTAGCGACTGGCAGGTTCCTACCCACTATCAGTGAACAAAGAGAATACGCCCTCTCGTTGGTAAGCAAATGGACTAAGAACTGTGGGCTGACGGTCAATCCAGCTAAAACAGAACTAGTGCTATTTACTAACAAACGTAAAATACCTGATTTTAAAATGCCTTCAATTGAAGGCTGCCCTCTTAAGATCTCCGATCACGCGAAGTATCTAGGTGTGATCCTGGATAAAAAACTTAACTGGGGCTTGAACACCAAAGATAGATTCAAAAAGGCATCGACAGCCTTTTACTCCTGCAATAGAATTTTCGGGAAAACCTGGGGACCAAACCCAAAAATTATCAGATGGATGTATTCGGCAATAATTAGACCAATACTAACCTACGGTAATTTGGTATGGTGGAAAGCTTTAGAAAAGAGCACGAACCTGAAAACTTTGACAAAAGTTCAAAGACTGGCGTGCACTGGCATTACGGGGGCAATGAGATCCACTCCAACTGCGGGATTGGAAGTAATACTCGATCTTATTCCCCTAGACCTCTTCGTTCAAGAATCTGCGGCCAAAAGTGCCCTGAGACTTAGTCAAACTAAAATCTGGAAAAATAGTTCCATAGGACATGCCCAGATCCTCGATAAAGTTACAACGGACTATAAAACACCCGAGCTTGTTTTTCACAAACCATTCCAGACTGCCCTCCCAAGCAGAGAGGAATGGATAGATAATATATACCGTACTCCAGTGAGTCGTCAATAGCTATCTATACTGATGGCTCTAAAATGGACACTGGTGTAGGAGCAGGCTTCTATTCCGAATCTCTCAAGTTAGCCGCCTCGCTTAGGCTTCCAGACTACAGTAGCGTCTTCCAAGCGGAGGTCCTGGCAGTGACAACAGCTGCTAAAAAGGTATCAATGATGGCGATACCACGAGCTGATATCACCTTTTACATTGATAGCCAAGCGGCAATAAAAGCGATTACTGCAACTGAGGTAAAATCAAAGCTTGTTTCATGCTGCCGCGAAGAGCTTAAGGTTCTTGGCGCACAGCACAACATTAGACTCTGCTGGGTCCCGGGCCACAGCGATATACTAGGCAATGAGAAAGCCGATGAATTAGCAAGATTAGGGTCAATGCTTGACGTAAGCCAAGCTCAGCTAGTTAGCACCCCTACCTGTTATTTAAAACAGGAAATCTCAAAAAGAATAACTATCAAGGCCAATGAAAGGTGGAACCTTCTTGACACCTGCGGCACAACAAGAAAGATCTGGCCCTGTTTTAACAAACAAAGAACGGAAAAAATTATGCAGCTACACAAGGGATCACTTCGATCTCTTGTAAGCATAATCACTGGACATAATCTGTTAGGTTATCATATGAAGAAGATGAGAATCAGTTCAGATGATCTATGCAGAGGATGCGGAGACGAGGAGGTGCATGAAGATACTTCGCACTTTCTGTGTCACTGTCCCGCACTTTCCCATCAAAGGAAGAGAATGCTTGGCAACTTTTTCTTTGAGGATTTAGAGGAACTCTCTAGTACGCCAGGTACTAGCATCCTGAACTTCGTCAAGGCCTCTAAATGGCTTGACTAACTGATTACATAGGTTTTTCTTATTAGCTTGAGTAGCAATACTCGCGGGTATCACAATGGATCTGTATTGATCTAAGTGTGACGGTAATGACATCAACTGTCAGCCCCTAAACCTAACCTAACCTAACCTATAATCAGGTTCAGCTGGCACTGATAGACTTATTTGAAAACAGTAGAAATATTTAAATTTAAGAGATGTGCATTTATGGCAGAAGATATGAGAACTGAAGAGGAAGCTGTGAGGTATATACAATATGTTCATGAAAAAGAATCAAATCATCGGAGGGTAGATGAAAATTTCGAATTCTTGAAAAATAAAATATATTATCCTAAATTAAAAACACTAATCTTGAAATTTATAAACAACTGCTCTGTATGCCAGAAAGCAAAATATGACCGCAATCCAATCAAGATTAAGTACAATTTAACCCAAACTCCAAATGATCAAAACGAAATCGTTGGATTGCATAGCCGTAGCTAGGATTTGGTTTCGGGGGGAGGGGGTTAAGATAAATGAAATTTTTTTTCAAAATCTCTATACAGGGTGATTCACGAGCGTTGTGCCAAAAAGCTAGAGCGTGTAGGTTGAGTTGAGACAAGAAAAAAATCGTATGGGAGGGGGGGGGGGAAATCCAATACTTTTCTACTTTATTGAGTCGGCATAAAACTCCAATTACAAAAAATTAAATTTATAAATTAAACTAGTAAATTATACTAAAAGTCCAGATAGGTAAAATAAAAACAAAGATTTTTTTAGAAAAAAATGGTTTCGGTTTTTTCTTAATTTCTCAAAAACGAAAAGACATTTTTGCATCCGGTTTTCTGTTTTCGACTAAAAATTAACAAAGACATTGAAATTTTAAAACAAAATTAGTACATAATTACATAAAATTTTGAAAAAAAATAGTTCAAAAAATTTTTTTTGGCTTTTTTTTTGAAAATTTTGAGTTTGAAAATTTATTTTTTTAAAACTGTTCGTTAAAACCATTTATTTTAAAAACAAAGTGAAAGAAGAAGTTTTTAACTTTTCAGAAAGTTAAAGCACGGTGTTGTAAACTAAGCCGTTGATTATTAATATATTTTTTTACAAAATAAGTCAATTTTTCAGAAAATTGCCCCTCCCGGCTAAACGGGGGGGAATAGACCCCCCCTCCCATACGATTTTTTTCTTGTCTCAACTCAACCTACACGCTCTAGCTTTTTGGCACAACGCTCGTGAATCACCCTGTATATATAAAAATGGATGTACATATATACATACGTTTGTTTGTTTGTATGTCCTTTATGGACTCCGAAATGGCACACTAGATATTTGTGAAATTTTAATGGTTAATACTGTTGTATTCAGTGATGGTTTCTGTGACACAAAAAAAAAATGGAAAAACCTCATGGAAGAGTAGGAAAACTGGAAAAACCAAACAAAGGTCGGAAATTTGATTTTTTTTGCTTGGAATTTTTTTTAGTTTTCAAAATGGTTTTTTCGAATGGAAAAATAGAAAGTTTTTGATGAAAATTCGGAAAACGAATGGAAGTGTATCTACATATGTGCATTGGTTTTCAAACGGAAAACTGAAAAATTGGTGATGGGGAACTTGGAAAACTCTGGGAGAGCACAATATCAAAGTATTGCATGGAATTTAATGTGCAATTTTGGAAAATTAAGGAAAAGAGCAACACGTTTGATTTTCTTCATCACATTTAGGTTTTTGACTGTGTTGGAAAGTTCGTTGTCAAGCTAGAAAAATTTCATATCTTTGAAATTGGAAATATAGGTCTTATAATCATTTTAGAGCTTATCTCTGGTGGTAAAACGAGGTTAGCTAAAGATTAATGTAAACAATAAAATGGATGCATGTTGATTTGTTTGTGTGACCGGTAAAGACTCTTAAGTAGTCCAACGCATTGTTATAAAATTTTGACTGTAGGCAAAGCTAACACTAGCCAGGGTTCCTGCGAAAACAAATTTTGGGAACATTTTACGGGAAAATTTAAAAATGGAAACAATCAAATGGTGGTCGAAAATTATACTTTTGTATGGGATCATAGCTGCAGTTGTTCAAAAATTAGTTAAAAAAAATCAGAAAACTCCGCAGAACGAGAACCTCAAACAAAGAGGTCTTCTCCCACGTATTTGGCTACGCTACGTAGATGACGTAATCGCTATCATAAAAGCCGACAAACTAAACGAAGTTTTGGAAACTATTAATTCCCAATTTGACAGCATTAACTTCACGTTTGAACGCGAAGATGACAACAAACTCGCTTTTTTGGATCTCCTTATAACAAAAACCAACAAGGAACTTAATTTCTCCATTTATAGAAAATCCACTTCAACCGATCGATACATTACAAGTAATTCCTTTTGTCCTGTACAACATAAATTGGCCGCTTTCCACTCTATGATCCATCGTTTATGTAAACTACCTTTATCGGCAGCAGATTATCTTAAAGAATACAACCACATTAAAAAAGTTGCAACTCTAAATGGATACCACGACTCAATGGTGGACCTTCTCATTAAAAAACACACAAACAAAATCAAAAAATCAAATTTATCAACTTTATTTACACAGAAAAAACAACAAGATGACAACAATCACTTTGATCGAGCAGCAATGACGTATAATCCACATGTAACCAACAAATTAAAACAAAAAC
Organism: Sphaerophoria taeniata; assembly: GCA_943590905.1. NCBI lineage: Eukaryota > Metazoa > Arthropoda > Insecta > Diptera > Syrphidae > Sphaerophoria > Sphaerophoria taeniata. Next base: position 79,304,856 of record OX016541.1, on the reverse strand, counting down.
TTAAAAAGAAAAACATTGACTGCGTTTTCTCCAGCGATGGAAAAATTAAGAACCTCTTAGGCACAACAAAGGACAAAACCGATATAAAAGAAAGATCCGGAATTTACGAAGTTAAGTGTGGTGATTGCGAGATGAAGTACATCGGACAAACAAAACGAAGCTTGGGAGTTCGTTTCAACGAGCATTGCAGCCATATCAAATACAACCGAGCTGAAAAATCTTCGGTTGCTTTACACGCCCTAAACAACAACCACTTTAACATAAAATTTGAGAATGTCAAAATTCTAAAACAAGTGACTAACCCAAAAAGACTTGACGCATACGAAAGTGTATTCATCCATATGAACGACCAGCTGATGAACGGGGATAGTGGCAATATACTTTCTCCGTTGTTTAATTTAATTTAATGTATCTCTTTTTGTCTCTTTTGCACTCACATACATAATTTATGTACAATCATTGTCAAAGCTTTAACTCTTTATTTCTTTTGTTTTTCTCTTTTCAATGACATTTATGTTTTAATGTTTTGTTTTGATCTTTGTTTTCTCTTTAAAAATTAAAGTGTATTGCTGATGATGAGTCGAATCAGACTCGAAATGCATATAAATAAAAATTAAAAAATCTAAACTTAGTTTTGTTTTTTTGTTTAAATTTGTTGTGATCTGTGCGGTCGTATCGTTTCATTTTCATTATAAAACGCGATCACAAGCTTAAAGTTCGTGCTGCTTTCAAAAAAAATTTGTCTGGTTTTGAACCAAGAAATAGTCAATTTTAAGAAAGACTTTAACTCAATTAAAAATGTCGAGCAAGACAAACATGAACAAATATTCACATTTAGTTGATAAAGTGAATAGGATCAAAGCAGATATATTTTACTTAAAGGACTGTCGTCGTTTCAAAGTGTTTCCGGATTTCATTAAATTTAGATGTACTGTTTCGAACTCGAGAACATCCGTTGTAATGAACAAATCAAAACATCTATGGTTAAACCTAGAAATTAAACACCACTATTCTCGACTCAGTGAAATAGAATTGGAACTTTACCATCTACACCTTCTCCTAACCAAAAATTTAAGTAATGTGGAATTCACGTCATGGCTAGATTTTCAAAGAAAAGTTTTTGACAACAGTAATGAAAAGTTTCTTAAAAAACGATGCACCCAAAACAAGAAACTGCAAGTGATAAGAAATAGAAACCTTTCAACTGATGAACATTTCTTCTCTGTAGCCCAACCGAAATCAATAGACGGTGTTGTTGTTAACCTCTCCGACGAACAATTCACACCAGAAGAACTGGAAATTTTGAACAAAGGCCTCAATTTTACACCAAAACCTTTAAAATTCCCAATCGTGGAAACAATTGTCGACCTGGAGACTTGCATTAAGTTCAAAACAACTGAAACTAAACAATTTGTTAGAGATAGTGCCAAGCCAATAATACGAGATGCTAAATCACGATTCATAATCGATAACACCACGATCCGAACTCATAAAGTAATTCGACAACTCAAAAAGAAAAATGTTTATTTTATGAAAGCTGACAAGGGTAACAAAGTTGTTATCATGAATAAAACTGACTATGACCAACGAGTTAAAAAATCAATAGATGATGGATGTTTTAAGCTTTTAACGAAGACACCTTTACCAAGGATGATCAGAGAGTCTAAAGTCATCATCAAAAACATCCATGATGTATTTTCGGTTCCAAACTGGAAGTTAAACGTTTCAAACCCTGAGGTCCCAAAGTTGTATTCCTTACCTAAAGTTCATAAGCCAGGGGAAAAAATGCGAAACATCGTCTCCAACATCAATTCTCCATCGGTAAAAATAGCTAAATGGTTAGTTAATGAGATGAAACAATTCCCTTTCGAAAGCTTGTCAGTGAAAAATACTTTTGACTTCGTTGAAAAAACTAAAAATTTAGTAATCAATGAAGATGAAATCATGGTTTCCTTCGACGTAGAAGCGCTTTTCCCAAGCATCCCCATCCCCGTTGCCATCAGCTTCTTAAGATCTCACCTCGAAACAATTGGAATTGAAAAAGAAAAAATACAAACATACATAGATGCAACAGAGATTTGTATGTCACAAAATTTCTTCCAATTTAGAGAAAAGTTCTACAAGATCGATTTTGGTACAAGCATGGGAAACCCACTTTCTCCTTTTGTTGCCGAAATTTTCATGGCCAATTTTGAGATTAACCTCAAACAAAGAGGTCTTCTCCCACGTATTTGGCTACGCTACGTAGATGACGTCTTCGCTATCATAAAAGCCGACAAACTAAACGAAGTTTTGGAAACTATTAATTCCCAATTTGACAGCATTAACTTCACGTTTGAACGCGAAGATGACAACAAACTCGCTTTTTTTGATCTCCTTATAACAAAAACCAACAAGGAACTTAATTTCTCCATTTATAGAAAATCCACTTCAACCGATCGATACATTACAAGTGATTCCTTTTGTCCTGTACAACATAAATTGGCCGCTTTCCACTCTATGATCCATCGTTTATGTAAACTACCTTTATCGGCAGCAGATTATCTTAAAGAATACAACCACATTAAAAAAGTTGCAACTCTAAATGGATACCACGACTCAATGGTGGACCTTCTCATTAAAAAACACACAAACAAAATCAAAAAATCAAATTTATCAACTTTATTTACACAGAAAAAACAACAAGATGACAACAATCACTTTGATCGAGCAGCAATGACGTGTAATCCACATGTAACCAACAAATTAAAACAAAAACTTAAAAAGAAAAACATTGACTGCGTTTTCTCCAGCGATGGAAAAATTAAGAACCTCTTAGGCACAACAAAGGACAAAACCGATATAAAAGAAAGATCCGGAATTTACGAAGTTAAGTGTGGTGATTGCGAGATGAAGTACATCGGACAAACAAAACGAAGCTTGGGAGTTCGTTTCAACGAGCATTGCAGCCATATCAAATACAACCGAGCTGAAAAATCTTCGGTAGCTTTACACGCCCTAAACAACAACCACTTTAACATAAAATTTGAGAATGTCAAAATTCCAAAACAAGTGACTAACCCAAAAAGACTTGACGCATACGAAAGTGTATTCATCCATATGAACGACCAGCTGATGAACGGGGATAGTGGCAATATACTTTCTCCGTTGTTTAATTTAATTTAATGTATCTCTTTTTGTCTCTTTTGCACTCACATACATAATTTATGTACAATCATTGTCAAAGCTTTAACTCTTTATTTCTTTTGTTTTTCTCTTTTCAATGACATTTATGTTTTAAAATTTTGTTTTGATCTTTGTTTTCTCTTTAAAAATTAAAGTGTATTGCTGATGATGAGTCGAATCAGACTCGAAATGCATATAAATAAAAATTAAAAAATCTAAACTTAGTTTTGTTTTTTTGTTTAAATTTGTTGTGATCTGTGCGGTCGTATCGTTTCATTTTCATTATAAAACGCGATCACAAGCTTAAAAAAAAAATATATAAAATAATTCTTTTTTCACACAGATCATCACAATTGTGAATTAATTATATACAAATATATTCTTTGAATAAAAAATAACACAGTATGGCATTATTTATTTAAACGAACGAATAAAAACAAAAAAAAAAGAAGAATTAATACATAAATATATGATAACATTATATAAATCTTATAAATTTATGTTAAGGAATTTATTTGTATACATGTTATTTATTCGCAAGAGTGATGATCTGTGTTAAAAAGATTATTTTATCTATACTAATATATAAAGCTGAAGAGTTTGTTCGTTTGAACGCGGTAATCTCAGGAACTACTGGTTCGAATGGTATAATTCTTTTTGTGTTGGATGGTGCCTTAATCGACTTAGACATTAGACTACTTAACATTAAGCTGTGACCAGTAGCAGCGAAGAATCTGTGGAAAATGTGGAAAAAACGGCAAAAAATATACATTTTCCTGCGTTTTAACGCGCTTATCTCAGGAACTACTATTTCGAATGGTATAATTCTTTTTGTGTTGGATGGTCCATTAATTGAGGAAGACTTAAGGCTACTTAACATTAAGCTGTGACCAATAGCAGCGAAGAGTCTGTAGAAAATGTGGAAAAAACGGCAAAAAATATTAATTTTTCTGCGTTTTAACGCGCTTATCTCAGAAACTGCTTAATGAAATTGAAAAATGTTTTTAATAATTAATGGTCCATTTATCAAAGAAGGCTTGAAGCTATATAAAATTAAGCTGCGACCAATAGGAGCGAAGAATTTGTGGAAAATGTGGAAAAACCGGCAAACAATACAGTACAATACAATCTTCTATATATATAAAAGAACAGCCTAATTTTTGTGTTCGTTCGCTAACCGGGCCCACTGGTTGACCGATTTTCCTAATTTTTTCTCTAACTGCAAGAGGTATTAGGGTAGAACAGCCATACTCAACCTTTTTTTTTAATGGGCCACATTGATAATTTTGTAACGCTACCCCGGGCCACAAGAATTTTTTTTGTCGTAAATAATAATACTCATTTTAATGTGCATAGTAGTTGTAGTAGAAATGGCGGAAACGAGCAGTCTGGCTCGGTGACCCAATTAGCACTGGCTTGCGCCGTTTTGATACCATAAAAACTCATTTGACCTAAAAAATTTAAAGAGGGATTATATAAAATTCTGAGTTTTTGTTTTTAGTTCGCTAGCTGGCGATCTCAAGCTCGAAGAGGAACTGAAATAAATAGTTTAAAATACGCCTCAAATCCACTTCGTTGCGTTTAGAAAGGAGATCAAATCTCTGATCTTTAGTTCGGAAAGCTCATTAAGGTTATTGAAGAAGGACTTTCCCAATGATTAGGTTCTCGTTTTGGCTAGGGCAGGACACTTACACAGGAAGTGAAGAACAGTTTCCTTTTCTTGCTGGCCCCCAAAACTACGACAGAAAATATTGTGAGGAATGCCCAGCTAAGATGCGTGTTAACCAACAGGCCAGTGTCCGGTGCATGTTGCAACGACCCTGGCTATGTCTTGCCTGGGTCTGCAAATAAGGTTATTAGTGCAGGATTTATTGTAGGTGGGCCATATCCTTCTAGATATGATTCAGCGAGAAAAATTGAGAAGATCTTGCCCTTTATAGCACCAAGAGGAATGTTGACTCTTTCTGCGAGTGAGCTATGAAGGGCTGATCCTTGCCTTGCCAGCTCGTCAGCCCGTTCATTGCCCTCAAAGCCACTATGACCCGGAATCCAGACAAGAGTAACCCTGAGTCCAATGTTCATGCCCGCTAGCTCACTTCGGCATTGTTGAACTAATTTGGAGGATGATGTGGACGAGCAAATCGCTTGAATAGTCGCCTAACTGTCCGAAAAGATAGCTGTATTGCGGTTTTGATTTGGATCTAGTTTTAGTAATTTGCATGCTTCCTTAATCGCAAGTAGTTCAGCCTGAAAGACACTAGCAAAGTCAGGAAGCCAAGATGACCTGGAGAAATTTAAAGACTCAGAGAAAATTGCTGCACCAACCTCACACTCCATTTTTGAGCCGTCAGTGAAAATAGATATGCCGAACCTCTCGTCACTAAGTCATCATCCCACTTGTTTTCGCTACCAAAAATTTGTTTGTTTTAATTTCCAAAAAAAAAGACCTTTTGTTTCGATGTTAGCTGGCTGACGGTTTATTTTAGAGTGATTAAAAAACTGTACTGCAATCAGCACTCAGCACGTACATACATATCGGTACATTATTGGATATGAGAAAAATACAGCAAACATTAACAGTTCAATGAGAACTTTGATTTTACTTCTAAATATGAATAATAACAGTGTGTTCGGCAAGAAAGTAAACACCACTCTTTTCGAGATGGAATGATAACTTTAAAATCCGCACTGAGGTCCACAGTAGGAGTGCAGTAGTCGGTTTTCGTCGAAAAGATGTCCATTTGAATAAAATGATTCCAATTATCCAATTCAATTCCTAATGGCAAGAAAAGTAAGGAGTACTAGGCGACATCTCTTTTTCATTTAGTTGTTCAAACCTTTCCTAGCGTAGAAAGGAGTGACATCTAGAATATTTTTTTGAAGACACACGATGTCCACTTTTCCACTGCTGTACGTTCTAGTGTTGTTTCCATTTTGAAAACTCAAAAGGATATATTTTTCTCACGTTTTTCTGCAGTCACTCGATATTTTAAGAATTTATTAAACCACGCCGCGGGCCAAATTTTATAAGCTCGAGGGCAGCATGCGGCCCGCGGGCCGCAGGTTGAGTATAGCTGGGGTAGAAGGTTTAGAGAAAATAAAATGTATACTTTTCAAATGCAATCAAATGACCAACGGTGCTTATGTTAAAAAAAAAAAATTTCACTACAAAAAAAAAAAACAAATCTGATCGATTTCAATTTTCGAAAATTGTCAAATCGAAAAATTTTAGAAAATTTTATATTTGCTATATGTATGTACATACATATGTATGATAGCATCCATATGTATGTACACACATATACATATGTATATGGACAAAGAAGAGATAATGAATTTTCCCCCTTCATCTGAGCCACAACCGGGATCAGCAAGTTCTTCCATATATCCCGGGGAAATCTGTCCTTAATTGCAAGAAGACCTGCTATTCTTTCTATTCTACACAAATATTATTGATGTTATGCAATTGATGGCCGCTGCAGATTTACGTACATAATCGAGAATGTCGGTATCACATAGAAGATAAAATTTGGATAGCTCGAATTCCAGGTCTTAATCAATATGAAAAGAACGGTACAAAAGAACGAGGAACCTTTTGTTACTTCGATGCACAGACTTGGAGACGAATGTCCAAGGTTTTCCAAATCGATGCTAGGAAATCAGATAAATGTCCTAATATAAGTGCGTTAATGAACTTAAATGGACAATCTGTATAATAAACAAAATCGAAATCAAATCAACCACCCTGAGGCTGTGTTCGTCGTGGTGTACATTCATACATATGTATACAATCCCAGCGCAAATTTGGTTTGCAACGCTGTGTTCTACCATGAATTGTACCTCAAAAGACTTCCCGACCCGTTCCTCTTCGGTCATACAACTTGGTGCCCACTAGAGTCCATTTTGACTTCTGTAGAAGCTGCATGGACGAGGAGGAAGAGGAAACAGTCCAACACCTTCTATGTACATGTCCAGCACTCTCCATTGGAAGGAATAACTTTCTCGGTAATCCCTTCTTCGATAATACCAGTGAACTGGCAACGATCGACACAAAATGTCTCTCTAACTTCATTAAAAGCACGAATTGTTTTGTTTAAGCTCATTACTCTCCCATGAGTATTTTGTGGTATCACAACGGATCCTTGAGGTCTAAGTGAGTCAACAACAACTAGACAGCCACTACAACCTAACCTAACCTAGAGTCTACCACCCTAAATTTTTTTTAGATTTCATATACCTACATACATAGCTCAAGGTTATATCGTCTCCAGAATCGTCCTTCCTCACAAACAGGGAGAACTAAGAATTCAGAGTGCCATTGGCTAAGCACCCTGGTCTCAGATCCGTAGGTGAGTACTGGTAAGACTATAGTCTTAAAGCAGCAGTTTAGAAGTAATGCAATGATAACCTTTTAGGATATAAATAGCCTTGAAAGACTTAAGTAGGTTCTGTGGGCTTCGAGCAGCCGGCCGCCTGCGTATTTCTTCTTCCATATTCTTATCGGCTGCTACTACATATCCAAGGTAATTGAACGATAGCACTACTTCAAATTCGTGCACCTCCACCTTAATAGTTGTTCTTCTACTATTGCTAACGTTTTCAGCAGACGGGCCACCATGTACTTAGTTAAGTGGGTTCCTTCCAATGTCGTCTGCGTATGCCAATAATTGGGTGGATTTGGTGACGATAGTCCTGCTGATAGATGTGCCAGAACACGGATTGCTTTCTCCAACGATAGGTTGCCAATATTTTTTTGTTCAGAACATTTGTTTTTTTTAATTCAAAGGATTTGAGAAAGGACGGTTGGACGAAGCTTTAGTTATTGATTCAATACTTATTGCGAAACACCAATGAAAATTAAAAAAATATGTCCACGACTGGTTCGTACGAACTTGCTCCTGTATTACAAATGATCTTCTTCTTCTTATAAAAATGTATGTACCTATGTATGTATATATCCAATGGAATCCGAAATGGCCCCTCAGATATTCGTGAAATTTTCATGGTAGGGTAAAGGTGTCAACAGTGAATCAGGGTACACAGTGAATCACAAGCTCTCACACTGTATATTCTTATTTTATAAAACATCTGAAAAAGAGAAAAGAACACCCCTGTACACTTCCTCCCTTCAAACCATCAATCTGCGAGATCCCTTGATCGAAGTAGATTTTTTTCATGTTTTTGTGTTTTCTGCATTGCTAAGTAGTTTTTTGTTTTCTATTTGCTTTTCTTCTTATTAAATGACAGTGCATCGTAACTTCATTTGAGTATAATATTTGTATTTCTGCTTACATACCTTAATAATTTGTGTCAACTTGTTAACTAATGTGAAATATTATACATAATTTTAATGTGTTTTTGTTAAAATGGCAACATGGTACACAGTGGATCAATTGAAAAAGGTACACAGTGAATCACTGAATCAAGACTCAAAAATTCAATTTTTTTATTTTCTGTTGATTTTTCTAACATGAATGTTCGCACCAGAAAGCTATCCATTGTAATCAACTGAATTGCTTTTTTCTTTAATTTTTTTCTTTATTTTAAGCTAATAACGTTTTGTGATTTTTTTAGTACACATGAAGAGTTTTATTTATTTATTTTTTTTGTTATAAATGGAGAGTATTTATTTTTGTTTAGTTTCTTATCTTTAAATAAAACATGAATAATAAATATAAAAATAAATATTAATAAATTCATACTTAATTAATAAATTAAAATCTGTTTTTAAATCCCTGATTCACAGTGTACCAGTCACTGATTCACTGTGTACACCCAGAGTACACAGTGAATCATGTGGTAAGATATTTTAAAAACATTTTTTTTTAATTTTTTCCAAATTAAAAAGTTTTGAAATTTTGTGTTCATACTAAAGAAAATATATTGAAAAAGCTGTGGAAAAAAATGTTCATGGCTACTATGATAAATGCGAGCTTAACAGCCCAAGAAGTAAAAAGTGATCCACTGTTGACACCTTTACCCTAAATACTGTTGTATTCAGTGGTGGTTTCTGTGAAAAAAAATGTAAGAACTTCATGGAAGAGTGGGAAAACTGAAAAAAACTGGAAAATCCGAACAAAGGGCAGATATTTGATTTTTTGCTTGGAATTTTTTGTTTCAAAATGTGGTTTCGAATGGAAAATAGAAAGTTCTTGATGAAAAACTCGGAAGACTCACTGGTTTTCAATGGGAAAATCGCATGTAATTGTAGGTGCAAACGGAAAAATGGAAAATTTTGGATTGGAACTCGGAAAACTCTGCGAGTGCACGAATTTAGCATAGAGAGAGCATACAATTTAAGGTTGCAAAGCTAGAAAAAATTCAGATATGTAAATAGTTCTCTAATCAAGAAAAGCTGTGCTTCTCCCATGAATGCCCAGAATCTTTTCATTCGATAAAAAGTAAATGTGTTACTAAGCGGACGTGCGTGATAAAGTGGCAGTTTTAAGTTGAGTTATAAGTGGTTGTTTCGCTATCCCAAGTTACTGAAGTTGAACATTAAGACTAATAAACTATTGCCAAAGACGTTTCTTTTTGCAAATTGATGAAACTCAAATTGTTTTATTTAATAAATTAACTTTTAAGTTCAACCCAAAATCTTAATTTTTATAAACTGCATCTGTCTCACTCACCTTTGTTCAAAACTGCACGTATTTCCCCTTAACACCTACATTAGAACTTTATATGGGTTCTCGCTGCAAATTACGGTCCGATTCACCTTCTCCATCCAATCCGAAAATAACACCATCATCAAAAGCTCAACCATCATCACCGGCGGCGACAACGACAAAGGGAAGCAAAAAAAAAACTCTTGAGGATAACTCCTCCACTATGGAACTGCTTGCTAAAATTGAGAAATCTATGCGCGCACAAACTGAGGCCCTCACGTTACAGATTACGTCACAGATTGCCGATTCCGAAAAAAAATCACTGCCAAAATAAGCGCTGACGTAACTGAATTAAAACTCTCAATCGAAAAAATAAATTCACGGCTGTCAACGATTGAAGCTAAACAAAAAGAGTTTGAACCCTTAAAAGAGGAAATCCGAGAGCTAAAACAACAAATAATCGAACAAGATGAGAAAATTAAAACTATTTCCACGCACATGAAAAAAAATGACGAAAACCAGCTGCTTAAAGAGCCGATGAGTGACGCACTCTTACACGGCGTTCCACTTTTGCCAAATGAAAATCTTCGTCTGATCTTTAATCAGCTTTGCACCAATCTCAACTTTAAATCACCGACAATTAAAATCATTTTTCGCATAAAATCAAAAACCGACACTGAATCACCATCACCACCAATTGTTATTAAATTTTTTACACCACACGATAAGCTGTTTGTCTTGTGATCTATTGCTGAATACAGGAAAACAACAAAACAACCGCTTCACCTTCATGATCTTGGCTTTAACACTGTCAATGATAATGCAACGGGAAAAACTAATGTTTATATTCACGAGAGCTTAATACCGAAAAATCGCTACATTCTGCAGAACGCATTGAAATTGAAACACAATAAACAACTACATTCGGTGTTTACTATTCGTGGCTTGGTTTACGTGAAGAGGAATAAAGATGATAATGCAACATTGATTGAGACCACTGATGACTTAGCTGATGCTGCCATGACTACGCAAACAACAACAACAAATGCTACAGCCCAATAATACACTGAAGGAAATATTTTTCGCCACATGTAAATTTTGTATTTTTTATTTGCAAGCTATCAATTATTTTTTCTTATATTATTCTACCGTTTTTGAATCTTTATTTTTTTATTATATTGAATTAAAACAAAAAATTGAACGTACATTTTTCTTTTTCATGTCTATTTCTATACTTTCTTTCTCATTTTCTTCCTCACTTACTCAAACATCTAATCATCATCCTATTGTTTTCCTGGTTGGCTCTTTTCTGGAACGGGTTATGCAATGCTCGGTGCTGCTTATTGGGCACCTCTCATTTATGTCTTTGGTATAAATGGAAGGTCCTAATGAGCACCATTTTAGGGATTCTGTAGCGGCTATTAGTAGGGATAATACGCGAACTATGATAAATGTTATATGCAATCAACATACTGGGTTGCAAATTTGCCATCTTAATACACAAAGTTTGAGATCAAGAGAAAAATTGAATGAATTCGGATTCTTGTTTGCTGGTTCTAAAGTTGATGTGATATGCGTTTCGGAATCTTGGTTTTTAAGTGATGTTGTTGATTCTATATATGAATTAAGAGGTTATAAACTTTTTAGATCTGACAGAATTAATCGTGTTGGTGGAGGTGTAGCAGTTTATGTTCGTGAAAGTCTTGATTGTCAACTTGTCAGGAAGGCCCCAGATAATAGTGAAATGCAATATGTGTTCTTAAAAATAACCTGTAGGTTCAATAAAATATTATTGGGGTCCGTGTATCGATCGAATGCTTCCACTCCAATTTCACCTCTGATTGCTATTTTAGATGAGTTAACGTACGTTTCACCTTCCGTTATTATGTGTGGAGATTTCAACAGCAATATACTTGAAGATTCATCCTTTGTAAATAGTATGAAAGCTTTCAATTTAACTCCAGTGAATACATCCCTTCCCACCCATTTTACAAAGGATAGTAGTACTCTTCTTGACATTTTTTATGTGAGTCATCCATACAAAGTACTACACTTCAATCAACTTTCTGTTCCTTGTTTTTCTCGTCACGACATGATTCATTTAACATACCAATGTGATACGGTTAACATTGAACAGAAAACCACTTTTCGTGACTTCAAGAACATTAATTTAAATCAATTAAAAGAGGATGTCTCTGCAGTAGAATGGTACAGGATCTATGGAATGCCGTTTGTTGATGACCAAGTATGCTTCTTACAAGACAATATTACAAGACTTTTCAATACCCATGTTCCCCTAAAAAAAAATTGTCAAATAACAATGCATGCTCATGTCCTTGGTTTACAATAGGTATCAAAAATCTTATATCCCAACGTGACCAGGCATATAATCGGTGGAAAAGATTTCGGTTAGACATACTTTACAGGACGTACTGTACTCTGAGAAATAGGGTAACTTGTAAAATACGCGAGGCTAAAAGGCGCTTTTATGCTCCTCGCCTTGATCCTGCACAGGCTAAACATAATTTATGGAAAAATTTAAAGGAAATCGGTCTAGGCAAAAATATCAAAAGTAATATTGACAATATTGACTGTAATGAGTTGAATAGGTCTTTTGTATCCTTTCCATCTCTCAACGACGACGGTGTAATCTTGAGTACCCATCACAGTGAAGACCATTTTCTGAACGCTGATAATTCCTACCCTAACTTTAGCTTTTTACCTGTCGATGATACGGATGTTTTAGGAAGCATTTTGTCTATTAAATCTAACTCGATAGGGTTTGATGAAATAAGTCCGGTTTTCATTAAAATTATTCTTCCCTTTATCTTAAAATATATAACGCACATAATGAATTCTATATTTATGACGGGAGTTTTTCCTTCTACTTGGAAACGTGCTAAAATTATACCAGTACCCAAAAACCTAAATGAGTTTAGACCTATTGCCATTCTACCGTTTTTATCCAAGGTCCTTGAAAGAATTATGAGTTCTCAGATACAAAGATTTCTTCAAAATAACAGACTTCTATGTGACAATCAATCTGGTTTTCGTTCAAAACACAGTTGTACAACTGCTTTAATAAATGTGACAGAAGATATAAGACAAGCTGCAGATAATGACCAAGTAACTTTTCTTATCTTACTTGACTTTTCAAAGGCTTTTGATATGGTAAACCACAATGTTCTCTGCAATAAACTTCAAAACCAATTCAACTTTTCTTCGTCGTCCACTAAACTGATACCTTCCTACTTAAGTTGTAGATCTCAAGCAGTTGTTTCAAGTAATTCCGTATCGGACTTTCTCCCATTATCCTCAGGTGTTCCACAAGGCTCGATTCTTGGCCCAATATTCTTCACTATGTACATTAATGACCTACCTAAATTTATATTTAGTTCTTCGGTTGATATGTACGCAGACGATGTACAAATGCGAAAAAGTTTTCCTTTAGGTCTTGTAGAAAACGCTGCTTGTGAAGTAAATGAAGATCTCGACAGGATTCTTCAATGGTTTCGAACGAACGGTCTCCATTTAAACCCATTGAAGTCAAAATGTTTGGTTGTTTCCAGAAAATCTTTAGACACTTCATATTTCCCGCATATATATCTTAATAACAGTCGTATCGAGTTTGTTAATTCCGCAAGAAATCTGGGTATAACATTTAACAAGACTCTTACTTGGAACGACCATATTAGGTTGACATTGGGAAAGGTTTACGCAGGTCTTCGCACGCTTTGGGCAACACAGACGGTAACACCTTTAAAAACTAGATAAATTTTAGCTAAAACGCTAATTATACCAATAATTATGTTTGGGTGTGAGCTATTCAATAACTGTGACTATGAGCACAAGCGGAAACTCAATGTGGCATATAACAGTATTGCTCGCTATATTTTTGGACTAAAAAGATATGACCACATCTCTGCTTTTTCAAAATCTATTTTTGGTATCACACTTGACGATCTGTTTAAAATGAAAACGTTAACCTTACTTCATAATGTCATTCAAACGCACCAACCAATGTACCTATATAACAGGATCTGTTACACCCAATCAACAAGAACTCTTGATCTCATACCAATGCGATATAGCCATTTGGTCTCTGAACGACAATTCTTTATCCACGCGATACGGCTATGGAATTCCCTTCCCCGAGCCATCAGGCTAATAAGTAGCATAACCTTGTTTAGGAATAGTCTTAGACAATACTTGGAGGCACCTCGATGATGATTAGATTTGGACATTTGAGTCTTTCTTTCCTATAGTTTCTTCTCTTCTTTTTTTATCTTTCCTTTTCTCTATTCCTTCAATTTATTCTTTGTTCGATAGGGAATTTCATACTAGCTAAATAACTTGAATTAAATAATTATCTTGCAGTATAACTTATAAAATTATCATATTTCGTTTTATCAAAATATCTTCTTTATTATTATATTTGTATAGCTATTTATTATTATATTGGTAACACATTCACTAATTATTATTATACATTGAATTATCATTGAAGCTTGCACTATCAAATAAGATATTGTATCTTACTGTGTAAGTTATGAAATAAAGTTTGAATTGAATTGAAATTGAAATTGAAATTGTTTCACCTTACATCCTGTACAACACCATATTAAAATAAAAAGTTAACTTTAACTTAACGCGGGCAAAGCCGCGGGTACCAGCTAGTATTTTATAATATCATATAGATTATAAAATTCAGTCAAAATGCCATTTTGATAGTACCTACAGAGTAACGAAGGATTATTTCTTATTCTGTGGACTAAGTGCAAAATGCTATTAATAAAAGAAATGTATCTTAACAGGCGTTTACAAACTTATTCCACCGTGGAGGGTGGTTTAACGAAGCAATAAAAAAATGTAAGATGAAAGTTCATTAGATGGTTTATAAGTATCAACAACAACAAATTTCCCAAAGGGAATTTAAGCTTAACGTCACTAACTTAAATTCATTTTATCAATGAGAAATTTTTTGACGTACCCCGTACCCCCCCCCCTAAATACGGATCTGCTATCAAGATGACACTTTTCAATATATTCACCTATGTAACGACTTATGTACTTTTAACTTTAATGGAAAATGGATGTAAAAAAAAATTTCGGGGGGGGGGGAGTAAACCCTGTAACCCCCCCTAAATACGGATATGTTGGATTGGATACCTGGACTATGAAAGGGCAAAGATTTTTGACTAGCATTGATAGATTTTCTGCCATGATCATTGACCTCACTGATAGAAATCTTATCACTATTAAAGAAGCTCTGATAAAAAGACATGCCGCATTAGGGAAACCAAAACTTTATATCGCTGACAATGAATTTGATGGTTTAGTTATCAAAGATTTTTTAAGGGAAAATGGAATTGGTCTTCATCTTACAAAACCTAACAGCCATACTGGGAATGCTGATATTGAGAGGCTGCATAGTACATTAAACGAACAGATAAGAGTTATGCAAATAAGCCCAGAATTTAGGGAACTCGATATGAAAAGCAAGTGTTTTAAGGCAGCTGAGTTCTATAACAACTCGATCCATTCAGTAACGAAAGAAAAGCCCATTAGTTTCATTGTAGGACAAATTGAATCAAGTAAGAAAAGTGAGTGTGTGGCATTCATTCTAACTGGTAGTGTTTCACATCGCGTCCAATCAATTTTGTTCTTAAGTCGCAAAAACCCACAGTTTAATTGATTTTGCTTGTGTCTCAGACTGTACTTACTTACATCTAACGTTGCTTATCTTTGTGCAACTCTTTTTCGCCTTCTTTAACGATGAAATCAATTTTAGTTTTTTTTTATTTTACTAAACTCTTGATAAAATGCCTCCAAAAAAATCGGCAAAACGTGTTTATCACAAGAGATCAAGAGCATCATCGGAAGAGAGTGACATTTCTCTGAGTGACTCATTATCAACAGCAGACAAACTGTGGAGCCATATTGAAGACAAATTAAACAAATGGGGGGAGAGCCTGAAGACGGAGCTTACTCAATTGTTCGACCAGAAATTGACGGCACTCGAAACAAAGCTTAATACACAGATGGATGAAGTTCGAACACAACTTGAAAGTAAATTGTCTCATTTGAGGGTAAGCTGCTATAATCTACAACTTTACACTGACGAATTGGAACGTCAAATGCTTAGCTCGGACGCTGTTATTTTGGGTATTCCCGAAAATAATACTGAAAATTTAAACACCATTTTTGATAACATCTGCAAAACCTTGAACATACCAACCCCGGCTATCAGCAACATCTTCAGAGCCAAACCAAAACGACTCATTTCAAATCACAGTGTAAACTACAATGACTCAAACATAATTGTTAAATTTACAGCGAAGAGCGACAAACAAAATTTGTTCAAGGCCTACAAAGTTTATATTTGTCAACGAAAGTCTAACAAAGAGAAATTATCAACTTCTTCGTCAAGCTCTCCGTCTTAAGAAACAGAAACTCATCAAGGGGCACGGTAGTGCCCAGCCAAGTTCTCTAGCAACTTTGGCACTACACCCTTATTTACAGGAAACAACTCAGGGCATTTTCCACACCCCTCTAACTTCTATACCAAAGAAGCCAAAAGTTTCAAACTCACATCATTTGTTAAGCTAATCAAGAAGAAGCACCTCAGTAAATTTCAGATATTTAGCATAAGTAGTTTCTAGGATACAATGTTCCAAAAATCACGAAAACCGAACTGACTGACTCACTGACTCACTGACTCACTCACTGACAGATCATCAAAATTATGAAGCACTTCCCGTTGCCCTAGAAACTTGAAATTTGGCACAGTGGTAGGTCATGTGGTACATACAAAGGAAAAAATCGAAAATTTGAAAATTTTCAATCAGGGGGCGTGGTAGCCGCCTACTTTTACATTATTAATTTAAATTATATGAAGCACTTCCCGTTGCCCTAGAAACTTGAAATTTGGCACAGTGGTAGGTCATGTGGTACATACAAAGGAAAAAATCGAAAATTTGAAAATTTTCAATCAGGGGGTGTGGTAGCCGCCTACTTTTACATTATTAATTTAAATTATATGGAGCACTTTGGAGTGCAGTAGAATCAAGAAATTTTGCACAGTGATAGGTCATGAAGTACATACAAAGGAAAAATTGAAAATTTTAATTTTTTCAGTCAGGGGGCGTGGTAGCCGCCTACATTTAAATTATTAATTTAAATTATATGGAACACTTTGGAGTGCAGTAGAATCAAGAAATTTAGCACAGTGATAGGTAATGAAGTACATACAAAGGAAAAAATCGAAAATTTGAAATTTTTTAGTCAGGGGGCGTGGTAGCTGCCTTCTTTTAAATTATTAATTTAAATTATATGGAGCACTTTGGAGTGCAGTAGAATCAAGAAATTTGGCATACAAGTACATCGTGCAATAGAACAAATAAAATATGAAATTTATGATTTTCAACTGAGGGGGCGTGGTACCCACCCATTTAAAAAAAATTATAAAGTATATGGGGCACCTCTGATCATCGTAGAATATTATAATTTGGCAAACTAGCAATTCTGCCAGTCAATATAAAGAAATAAAATTAATTTTTAGATTTTTCTGCTTATCAAAAAAAAAAAAAATCTTTGCAAAAAGTAATGATATCACACCAAAAACATAAATGTAAAAAAAGAGCCAAGTTCTCCCGTACAAAAATTCTGCCTAACAAATCAGCCACGAAAAGTAATGCGATCTAAAAGAACGCCAAGTTCTAAGATTCAGCAAGTACTCGTAGGTGCATTGCAAATGTTTTAAGTGGACTTACATCGAATCAACTATTAGTTTTGAAAGTAACTTGTAAACTAATGTAAATTAGTTAATTTTTTTTACTTGGCGGGTTTTCTCTTAGTAACCTACTATTAAAAAAGTTTGGAAAACTTGCTAAGTAAAAAAAATTAACTAATTTACATTAGTTTACAAGTAACTTTCAAAACTAATAGTTGATTCGATGTAAGTCCACTTAAAACATTTGCAATGCACCTACGAGTACTTGCTGAATCTTAGAACTTGGCGTTCTTTTAGATCTCATTACTTTTCGTGGCTGATTTGTTAGGCAGAATTTTTGTACGGGAGAACTTGGCTCTTTTTTTACATTTATGTTTTTGGTGTGTCTCTTCTTCTTACACAAGAAATGGTCAACTGTACATTCAAAAGTCATCAAATGATTCACCTATACTCATAAAATGTGCGAACGATTTAGACAAAGCTATTGGAATTGGAACTTTCGTTGAAATCACTGATCGTGCAGCAGACGCAGAGGTTCCACAACAATCATCTTCATCATCAACACTTTCTTAAGGTCGCTACACACACAACAGCATACTTGACAAGTATACTTGAACAAGTAAGTAAAAGCTCCGGTAGTAGCTATGAAGATCTTAAATTGTATTGGATTCGATGGGCTTACTTAGCGATGAGCGATGACAGGCTTGGTTGTAGCTATCTCAGAATCACAGGTCCCTAAAATCAACTACAACCCACTAAATAAGACGTCTAGCTAACGAGGTGCGGTGCGGCTTGCTTGCTTCCACCATAGGCCAGCTCGTCGGTGGGGTGGGTTCTTGCACCTGCCACTAGACTACCGCACTTTATTTTTCAAGCCGCTATATACATATCTACTCATATACAAACATGTTGTCGTCAATGAACAAAACTAAATTCATGAGCTTCTCTTAAGTCGGGTCCCTGGTGTTAGATGGGACCCTGAGTGTAACCCTCCCCTCGTTTCTTTAAAACCAAAGAAACACCTTAGTTATTGAGCCACTCCTAATTTTCATTCAATAACCCCTAATTAAAGAAAGATTAGTTTCCTAAGAAATTACCTTAACGTCATCCTGATGTAGCATCACTGACTATAATCTTACCCTCAGCACAAAAAAATTTACTCCATCATGACTCAATCGAGAGCCAAACAAACAAAATTGTCAATAGGATTATATTCACTCAACAAATTTTATTCAAATTGAAACAAAAAAATGTATAAATTCAATTCACGTCCACTCATTGCAGACTTCCCAGAGTAATTAAGTAAAAGAGAATAAAATTAAAAAGAGTAATTAAGTAAAAGAGAATAAAAATTAAAAAATAACTATACGCAAAGTAAAGTGTAACCACTTTTCATATGAATTCATTCGATCAATCACTTATATAGTAATTCCCTTTAAAATTCGTGCGCTCTGCACCTGAGTCAAATGAAAACAACAACTATGTAAGAAAAGCAAGATCAATTTTAAATTAAGCTTTCTTTCATACTACATTAAAGTACTCCAAAGTTCAATAGAGGAGACTCACTCTCTCAACTTTTTTTTTTTATACAATGTCTCACTCTCTTAACTATTGTTGCTTTCACTTATTCTCAAGATTTATGCACACATTCATAAAAAAAAGATCACTTTAGATTTAAGATACTTAGATTAAGATAATGAAATTTAATATTGAATAAGAAATTAAGATTTTTTTTTTAAATTTTTATCATTAAATTCATTCAATTTGTGACGTCACATATATTCACTCAACAAATTTTATTCAAATTGAAACAAAAAAATGTATAAATTCAATTCACGTCCACTCATTGCAGACTTCCCAGAGTAATTAAGTAAAAGAGAATAAAATTAAAAAGAGTAATTAAGTAAAAGAGAATAAAAATTAAAAAATAACTATACGCAAAGTAAAGTGTAACCACTTTTCATATGAATTCATTCGATCATTCACTTATATAGTAATTCCCTTTAAAATTCGTGCGCTCTGCACCTGAGTCAAATGAAAACAACAACTATGTAAGAAAAGCAAGATCAATTTTAAATTAAGCTTTCTTTCATACTACATTAAAGTACTCCAAAGTTCAATAGAGGAGACTCACTCTCTCAACTTTTTTTTTTTATACAATGTCTCACTCTCTTAACTATTGTTGCTTTCACTTATTCTCAAGATTTATGCACACATTCATAAAAAAAAGATCACTTTAGATTTAAGATACTTAGATTAAGATAATGAAATTTAATATTGAATAAGAAATTAAGATTTTTTTTTTAATTTTTATCATTAAATTCATTCAATTTTTGACGTCACATATATTCACTCAACAAATTTTATTCAAATTGAAACAAAAAAATGTATAAATTCAATTCACGTCCACTCATTGCAGACTTCCCAGAGTAATTAAGTAAAAGAGAATAAAATTAAAAAGAGTAATTAAGTAAAAGAGAATAAAAATTAAAAAATAACTATACGCAAAGTAAAGTGTAACCACTTTTCATATGAATTCATTCGATCATTCACTTATATATAGTAATTCCCTTTAAAATTCGTGCGCTCTGCACCTGAGTCAAATGAAAACAACAACTATGTAAGAAAAGCAAGATCAATTTTAAATTAAGCTTTCTTTCATACTACATTAAAGTACTCCAAAGTTCAATAGAGGAGACTCACTCTCTCAACTTTTTTTTTTTTTATACAATGTCTCACTCTCTTAACTATTGTTGCTTTCACTTATTCTCAAGATTTATGCACACATTCATAAAAAAAAGATCACTTTAGATTTAAGATACTTAGATTAAGATAATGAAATTTAATATTGAATAAGAAATTAAGATTTTTTTTTTAATTTTTATCATTAAATTCATTCAATTTGTGACGTCACATATATTCACTCAACAAATTTTATTCAAATTGAAACAAAAAAATGTATAAATTCAATTCACGTCCACTCATTGCAGACTTCCCAGAGTAATTAAGTAAAAGAGAATAAAATTAAAAAGAGTAATTAAGTAAAAGAGAATAAAAATTAAAAAATAACTATACGCAAAGTAAAGTGTAACCACTTTTCATATGAATTCATTCGATCATTCACTTATATAGTAATTCCCTTTAAAATTCGTGCGCTCTGCACCTGAGTCAAATGAAAACAACAACTATGTAAGAAAAGCAAGATCAATTTTAAATTAAGCTTTCTTTCATACTACATTAAAGTACTCCAAAGTTCAATAGAGGAGACTCACTCTCTCCCCTTTTTTTTATACAATGTCTCACTCTCTTAACTATTGTTGCTTTCACTTATTCTCAAGATTTATGCACACATTCATAAAAAAAAGATCACTTTAGATTTAAGATACTTAGATTAAGATAATGAAATTTAATATTGAATAAGAAATTAAGATTTTTTTTTTAAATTTTCATCATTAAATTCATACACAAGAATTGACTTACCCGCTCTCCAAGGATGATGTGCACAGCATCACTGCAGAAGCCGGAGCGCTAAACTTTTTTTTCTAAGCGCCACTTAAAGAAGTTCTGTTTTATAATTATTAGCAATGCACAAGTTGAACGAAAATTAATGATGATTAATGATTGTAAAGATGATAATGATGGGCAAAAATGAGTAATTAAGTTTATGATGTTTGGTGATTATGATGACACTAGAGTTGTTTCTATGTTGCTTCGAATATTTGATCGTTCGTGATGGTCGATGACAATTTGTTGACTTCAATTGAACACACAAATTTCCATTTGATATTGAGCCTTATAGTTTGTGGTGATTGATTATGTTTTTGGACAGAGTAGGGTTCTTGATCTCTTGAATGAAATTTATTCGAACGGGGATTAAGTTGACTGCGAGTAGAGCCACGTCAGCTTGTGTTGAGTTGGAGCTTATGTTTTTTTTTTTTTGGTGGATCTTGCTTTTTTTTTTTTTTGATAAGCTAGTAGGTAGGGTCTGATTGGTATGAAGCGACTTATTTCTGATGATTGGTGATCACGTGGAAGTCGAAGTGGGGTTACGTGAAAGCGCAACCAGAGCTCACTTGATCGGCTTTATTTCGTACAAAATCTAACTGGACAAGGTTCGATTAAATCTCGATGTTTAATAGAAAAAATAACGTAACCTACCAATAGCTTCAAAATTTATCATATGCACCCAATTGTGATGGTATATATTTATGGTATATGGTACCTTTTCCTGCGAGAAATTGGCCTTTGGACGAAGTTTTATGGGCTTCTGGGAGTGATCTTATGATCGTCTCCCAGAGTTTTTAATTTTTTTGCACACACAATCGATCACTATAATAAGTATAGTTAAGGAACCAACAAAAAAATCTGTACAGGTTCATGGCATTATCAATAAAAATGAAAAATTACCTCTTCTGTTGAATGACTAATGGTTTTTTTTTCTTTATTAAAAATTACTTCTAATCTTATATAAATCCAATTAGAATTTTCTATTCGAGATGCAACTTAGTTGCTTTTTAATTTTTTTCTTAACGTTTAAGACTTGGTCTACTTCTTAAGAGAGTTGGAGATAAAAAGATCGAATCACGGAAATGAAGAATGCTTTTTGCAAAATAGGTATAGGATGTTCGAAGAAAATATGAAGTTCGAAATGTTCGCATCATTTATACCAGTTTGACTGTTTTCGAAAGTTCATCTCTGTACAGTTCTAACCAAAATTTTTGCGTGGGTATAATTCTCTAAACGTAAGTTTACTTCTGCCTACACACAACATTTCAATTTTGTGTATACATAGCCAAGACACAAAAATGGAATGAGAAAAGGCTGATTTTCAATATCTTGCTTATTAAGTTCGCATATCTTTAGCATGAATTATCCCAAGGGAATTTCCTCTTAGATCTTCTAGCTCATACAAATTGCTGCTTACGATTTTCTTAACCTTGGCTTCAATAAATTTTGGGCATAGCTTGGCATTGCGCTTTTTGGACTTATCGCTAAGTATAAAATTACGCTTCAGAACTTTTTGTCCTACTTTAAATTTGAATGTCTTACTGCGAGTATTGTAAGTTTTTTCATATATTTTATGGGCTTGCGCCAAAGATTCCTTTACTCGATTATGAATCAAATTCATTTTCGCAGCTTTTGGCAAGACATTAATCTCAGAATTATTAAGACCATGTAAATTTTTCAGTAACGTGTAGTCTGAGCCATGTTGAATCATGCATTGTCCGAAGAGAGCTTCGTGTGGTGACATTCCTATTGCAGAATGTACACTTGTTCTTAAGGAGCTTAAAATGAGAGTTAGGTGTTTATCCCAATTTGTTTGGTCTGAACCAACATAAGATCTTACAGCAGCTATAGGATTGATCTATTAGCTCGCTCGCTTGCGTTCGTTTGTGGTGCGTACGAGGCTGTGCGAATATGCTTTGTCCCATTTGAATCCAAAAATTTAGCAAATTCTTTCCCAATAAACTGTTTGCCATTATCTGACAATAGCGACTCTGGTACCCCAAAAAGCGAGAAGACGTTTTCTGTTAAAAATTGAACAGCTACTTCGGCCGTAGCTTTTCTAATTGCTTTAGCGAGTATGAATTTGGTTAATTGATCAAGACAGACGATTATATATGAATTTCCACCTTTCGATCTCGGGTACGGCCCGAGGAAATCAATAAACACATGTTGAAAGGGTCTGTCAACCATAAACGATTGACCCATAGGTGGTCTTAAGATGTGGTTTGGAGCCTTAGTCGATTTAAAGACAATACATTCTCCGATGAACGATTTTACTTGAGCCGCCATATTAGGCCAGTAAAATCGTTCTCGCAGTCGATATAAAGTCTTTGTAACTCCACCATGCGAGGCTCGAGGTGGGTCATGTGCCAGTCGGATTAATTGGTCAGTTAGAGCAGTGGGAATCCACAGTTTCCAGACGCAGTCGTCCTCCCTGGGATCCCCTGTGCAATGTTTGACCTTCTTGTAAACAAAATTTTCTGATACTTGAAGGTCAGGTAGCTGTGATTTGTTTTTCTCTATAGTTTCGATCAATCTCGAATATTCATCCGACTTGAACGCCGGATCAGAGAGATTGACCTGTAGAACATCGGAAGGGTTTGTGTTGTTCGTAATGGTAGATGAAATTGCATTAGCGGAATACATTCGCGAGAGTGCATCCGGGGCAACATTTTGGGAACCCTTTCGATGCTCTATACTAAAAGAGTATCTTTGGAGCTTGAAACTCCACCGCGCTAACCTTCCACTTAAATCTTTTTGGCTCATGAGCCACCTGAGACTCGAATGGTCAGTAACAATTGTAAATTCGTGACCTTCAACGTAAGGCCGAAACTTTTCTACTCCTAAAACAGGAGCTAAACATTCGAGCTCTGTCACGCTGTAATTTCGTTGCGCTTGGTTTAGTTTATAAGAGTAGTAATAAATGGGTTTTTCTACACCGTTATCATCAAGTTGGCTTAAAACGCATCCGACACCGGTAGTAGAGGCGTCACATAAGATGATGAAAGGTTTGTTAAAATTAGGATTTTCTAAAACGGGTGCCGTCGTCAACGCAAGTTTAAGTTTTTCAAAGGCCTCAATGGCTTCAGGAGTAAAGATAAAGGTTTTACTTTTCTTTAAAGTGTCAGTGATTGGCGTAGCAAGAATAGAGTAATTAGGTACAAATCGTCTGTACCAACCAGTTAAGCCTTAAAACCGTCTTACTTGTCGAGGGGTGCTGGGTATTGGAAAACCATTTATGGCACTAACTTTGTCTGGGTCGGTTCTCACACAACCTTCTCCTACAATGAAACCTAAGTATCGAAGTTCCTTAAAGCAAAAACTAGATTTATCTAAATTTATTGTCAAGCCTGCCTTTCGCAACAATGAAGCTAATCTACTAAGAATTTCAAGATGTTCTTCAAACGTTTCCGATACAACCAGTAGGTCGTCCAAATAGACAAAGATATTTTGTTTCAATTCGTTAGGTACCACTTTGTCCATTAGTCTGCACAGTCGTTGAGCTGCGTTGCAGAGACCAAAGGGCATCACCTTGAATTGATATAAAGGTCTACCGGGCACACTAAAAGCTGTCTTTTCCCGTGCCTCTACAGCTAGAGGAATCTGCCAAAAGGCGTCTTTCAGGTCAACACTGCTGATGTAGTGCGTTTCTGATTGGCGACTTAACAGACTCTCTATATGAGGAAAAGGGTAGGCACCGTGTTTTGTCACTTTATTGAGTTTTCTAGATTCTAAACACAAGCGATTCTTTCCTGGTTTTCGGACCAGAACCACTGGTGAGCTCCAGGCACTTTCACTTTCTTCTATGACATCTAATGCCAACATCCTATCCAGTTCCTCATACATCAGTTTCTGAATGGCTGGTGACACGGGATAGTTTCTCTGTTTAATTGGCTCGGCGTCGCTTGTATTTATTGTGTGTTCTTCCATTGTCGTTCGTCCAAGCCCTTCTTTGGCATAGGACGGAAATTGACGGATAGCTTTTTCAATTTCGAAAGACTGACTGGCTGAGAGGTCGTGAGCGTTTGCGTCACATACCCGAAGTGTAAGAGAACATATTTCTGATACTAAGAGTGGAGCAATTTCAAATAGCTTCCAAAAATTTATACCAAGATATAATGGTTGCTCTAGTGTTGGTACTAAATATATTTTCAATTCTTTTGCCTTGTTTTTGTATTCCACAGTAGTGGTTATCTCGCCGATTATTTTCTGTGGTTCGCCACTGGCTGTTCTAACCTTTGAGCTAAAGTTTTTGTAGGGAATTTTACAGTCTTGTAGCATTTGTATACATCCAGATCCTAGACAAGTGATACTCGCACCACTGTCCAAAAGACCAAGCATCTTTTTCCCAAAGATGGAGACGTTTGCATATGGTCTAGGATCTTCAACATTACAAAGCGTAGTAGCACAAATTTCACGGTGAGTGTTTTTCTTGGCTATAAATCGGTTTCTGAGTTTCTGTATACGAGGGCTAGGCTCAGAGAAAATTCTTCCACGAACTTCGTAATAGTTTTGCAACCTCTCGTGAAGAGATACGGGTGCATTAACCGCTGGAAGTAATTTTCCGCTTGAAGGAATTTCGGGTTGGAGAATTTGAATTGATGAGGTGTTATTTTTCGTCTCTGAAGCTTTTGAAACTTTAAGTGTATTTATCGAATCAGGTGTTGGTGTCAAAGCTGATGGTTTGCTTATGTCTTTTGACGCTAAGCAATGAGGTTTAAAAAGATTGGTGTCGTTATTTATTACATTCTTTCCGGGTTTGTTTTCGGTTGACAAGACTCCCCGGTGGTTGAATTGCTCCGATTTCGGTTTCCCGTACATTTTGCACAGTTAGGTGTAGTGGTATTTTCCATTCCACACTTGTAGCAAAACAAGTTTCGTTGCGAACTTGGACAATGGACGAACGAGTGTCCCTTTGCCTTACAGTTCCAGCAAGTGTAGTTTGAATAACTTTGTTGTCCGTGTGAAGCTTTTATTTCATCTACTTCGAGCAAATCTTCGTCTGGCAATTGTTGGTCTAACTCGCTGACTTGTTTTTTGAAATTATTTTGTATGAATGGTTTTGAATGAAAGGCTTCTTTTTGAGCATGTTTCTCTATAGACCTACAGACGTATAGGGGAGAGTGGGTATGTTTGGGACACTTTTCGAATACATTAAATTTGCCGAGATCTTATAGATCGTATCTGAGCAAAATTGATTTCTAAAGATAAAATAACATTTTGGCAACCTATTTTTAGTTAAAAAGAAGGCGAAACTCCGACAGAAGAAAAGAAAAAAATTAGTTTCATGAACCAACTCACTTTGTCCCATTCCTCCTACGAGCAGGAGAATTGGGACAACTATGGGGTGGAATGGGACACTTTTCGAATACATTACATTTGCCGAGATCTTATAGATCGTATCTGAGCAAAATTAATTTCTAAAGATAAAATAACATTTTGGAAACCTATTTTCAGCTATAAAGAAGGCAAAAGTCCGTCAGAAGAAAAGCAAAAAATCATTTCATGAACCAACTCACTTTGTCCCATTCCTCCTGCGAGGAGGAAAATTGGGTTTGTCCCATTCCTCCTGCGATCAATAGGATTGGGACAACTATAGGGTGGAATAGTGATGTCCCAATCATCCTGCGTGGCACTTTATATAAATAATTTATAATATCACTTTTCGTGTGGCAATAATTAACCAAAACAACGATGAATTCACTTAAAAAATGGTGTTGCTACCTAATTATTACACTCTTTTGCGCAGTAAGTTCACACATTTAAAAAAAAATTCACTCAAAGTTTACACAGATGTTTTACTTTTTATGCACAAATTACCTTTTTTTAATCTCCACTCCGTAATTTTTTTCCTAGACACAACTTGTTTTGTTGAGGGATGGGGACAGACTGAAGACAGAATCTGTCATACAAGGAAAGAGAAAAAAAAGGTAGGAATTGAGAAAACGCCTAAGTCCCATTCCTCCTGTGTCCCAAACATACCCACTCTCCCCTACCATCTCGGCCAAATTTTGGGTACTAAAGGTGATTAAAAGTTCACCTGTTCTCTTTTTGACATTCTGTTTTATCAATTCAATTAACTCGGTTCGAGATTTAGGAACATGAAGACGTGCATTCATAACGAGAATATCGTTGTAAAAGCTATCAAAGCTCTTATTTTGACCTTGGCGTCGGTCGAACATTTTCCTCGAGAGTTCCGAGTCAGTTTCAATGCTCCTATATTGCTCCACTAACGCAAATTCTAAAGAACGCCAGTTTGCGTTTGGGTTTGTTTTGAGGTTCGTCCAAAACCAAGTTTCGACATCACCTTTAACAAAAAGTTTAACAAAAGTGGAGAAAAATATCGTCCCAAGAAGCGTTGTAACTTGTTTTAAGCTTCCTTAGGCGGAAGATAAATTCATCGACAGTCATTCTTACATTGTCGAATTTCAGACCCCACTTATGAAATTCGAGTGCACGATTTGTGCTAGTCTGAGATGTGTTACGACTACCGCTAGGGATATCATCGTTTAAATTTAATGCTTCAAGTCGGTTTAAAAAATTTTGAGCATTCCGACTTAAGTTTGGAGGGTCATTGTTTTCTTTTGGTGCTTGAGCGGTACTATGTTCTTGTGGAGGATTTATATCTTGAATGGGTTCAGATAAAGCCCTAGGAGTCGTTACTCTCACTAAAGTTTCACGGACGATTCTAGCTATATCCTCTCTATTCCTAGCTCTTTCTTCTTCCAAATCTTTCTGTCTTTGGCGCAGATCTTCGGCCTTACTGAGGCCAATTGCTGCAGTTACTATATTCGAAATGTAGCGTTGGAAACTATCGTTTAACAACATAGCCGTTGGACGTTGCTCCGAAGAGGCATTGTCTTGTTCGTCATTTTGATCATCATTTTGATCAATATTCTGATCACCATTTTCGTTCTGGTTTTGACCATCTTCTTCGTGAAGATGAGGATTTTCATCTTCAGATAAGTTGTTCGCATTTGAACCAGATGCACCATTCGCAGCTGTTGTACGCGTTATGCGTGTGGGCTTACTTGCTTTGTCTTTCCACTTATCTGATTTCGGTGCCATTTGGCAAAAATTTGTTTTCTTCTAGTAAAAGTGTAGCAAAAAAAAAATATGAAACCAAGAATTTTGAAAGTCTAAAAATTTGGGTGCTAAATTTTTTCGTTTTTATTTTTGTATGTTTTAAGTTAACCTTATAAAAATCTAAAATAAATGGAAATTTGTGTCCAAAAAAACCAAATAGATTGTATCAATATCAAATAGTCATGCGTGCCGGGTAAGAAAAATCAGTGACGTGCATCATTTTACTAAATAAATAAGAGAAGAACAAAAACTTTCGTTCTAAATTTGCTTTATCAGTTAAAAATCGCAACTAAGAACTTGGTAAAATCTACCTTTGTGTCTTAGGTCGTTAAAATTATTAACTTATTGTTTTAAGTTTAAATTAACTTAAACAGGACTCTAACATGCATATATGTATATACAAATATATATATTTTTTTTGTTGTTGTTTTTTTTTCTTTGGGGCTTAATGTTTCAAGTTAACAAAAGTACAATAGTCAGTTGTTTCATGGTCGCAGCAGACGGAAAGATGTTTTAAAGTACTACTTTTTTCCCGGACGTCCATGAAACTTACTAGTTGTTGAAAAAACAAAATTTACTTTGTCTCAAACCCGAACCAATGCAACAGACGAAAAATTGTATCCAGTACATGGTAATTTCCGGTCATGGATCTGAATTCAGGCAAATATTTTTTCTTAAGACACGACATCTAGCGCTTCACAAAATATGATCAAAGGATTGAAATAAATGGGTCGTTAATTGAAGTGTCTATTATTATTTTAAAATTTTATGTTGTTGTTGGAAAAGATAACTTGAAAGCAAAAAAAAAATTTGTTTCTAGATGAAAATGAAACTAATATCGATGTATTCGAGCCCCACTTTGGGCGCCACCTGTGTAACGGATTTCGATGGGCTTACTTAGCGATGAGCGATGACAGGCTTGGTTGTAGCTATCTCAGAATCACAGGTCCCTAAAATCAACTACAACCCACTAAATAAGACGTCTAGCTAACGAGGTGCGGTGCGGCTTGCTTGCTTCCACCATAGGCCAGCTCGTCGGTGGAGTGGGTTCTTGCACCTGCCACTAGACTATCGCACTTTATTTTTCAAGCCGCTATATACATATCTACTCATATACACACATGTTGTCGTCAATGAACAAAACTAAATTCATGAGCTTCTCTTAAGTCGGGTCCCTGGTGTTAGATGGGACCCTGAGTGTAACCCTCCCCTCGTTTCTTTAAAACCAAAGAAACACCTTAGTTATTGAGCCACTCCTAATTTTAATTCAATAACCCCTAATTTAAGAAAGATTAGTTTCCTAAGAAATTACCTTAACGTCATCCTGATGTAACATCACTGACTATAATCTTACCCTCAGCACAAAAAAATTTACTCCATCATGACTCAATCGAGAGCCAAACAAACAAAATTGTCAATAGGATTATATTCACTCAACAAATTTTATTCAAATTGAAACAAAAAAATGTATAAATTCAATTCACGTCCACTCATTGCAGACTTCCCAGAGTAATTAAGTAAAAGAGAATAAAATTAAAAAGAGTAATTAAGTAAAAGAGAATAAAAATTAAAAAATAACTATACGCAAAGTAAAGTGTAACCACTTTTCATATGAATTCATTCGATCATTCACTTATATAGTAATTCCCTTTAAAATTCGTGCGCTCTGCACCTGAGTCAAATGAAAACAACAACTATGTAAGAAAAGCAAGATCAATTTTAAATTAAGCTTTCTTTCATACTACATTAAAGTACTCCAAAGTTCAATAGAGGAGACCCACTCTCTCCCCTTTTTTTTATACAATGTCTCACTCTCTTAACTATTGTTGCTTTCACTTATTCTCAAGATTTATGCACACATTCATAAAAAAAAGATCACTTTAGATTTAAGATACTTAGATTAAGATAATGAAATTTAATATTGAATAAGAAATTAAGATTTTTTTTTTAAATTTTCATCATTAAATTCATACACAAGAATTGACTTACCCGCTCTCCAAGGATGATGTGCACAGCATCACTGCAGAAGCCGGAGCGCTAAACTTTTTTTTCTAAGCGCCACTTAAAGAAGTTCTGTTTTATAATTATTAGCAATGCACAAGTTGAACGAAAATTAATGATGATTAATGATTGTAAAGATGATAATGATGGGCAAAAATGAGTAATTAAGTTTATGATGTTTGGTGATTATGATGACACTAAAGTTGTTTCTATGTTGCTTCGAATATTTGATCGTTCGTGATGGTCGATGACAATTTGTTGACTTCAATTGAACACACAAATTTCCATTTGATATTGAGCCTTATAGTTTGTGGTGATTGATTATGTTTTTGGACAGAGTAGGGTTCTTGATCTCTTGAATGAAATTTATTCGAACGGGGATTAAGTTGACTGCGAGTAGAGCCACGTCAGCTTGTGTTGAGTTGGAGCTTATGTTTTTTTTTTTTTTTGGTGGATCTTGCTTTTTTTTTTGATAAGCTAGTAGGTAGGGTCTGATTGGTATGAAGCGACTTATTTCTGATGATTGGTGATCACGTGGAAGTCGAAGTGGGGTTACGTGAAAGCGCAACCAGAGCTCACTTGATCAGCTTTATTTCGTACAAAATCTAACTGGACAAGGTTCGATTAAATCTCGATGTTTAATAGAAAAAATAACGTAACCTACCAATAGCTTCAAAATTTATCATATGCACCCAATTGTGATGGTATATATTTATGGTATATGGTACATTTTCCTGCGAGAAATTGGCCTTTGGACGAAGTTTTATGGGCTTCTGGGAGTGATCTTATGATCGTCTCCCAGAGTTTTTAATTTTTTTGCACACACAATCGATCACTATAATAAGTATAGTTAAGGAACCAACAAAAAAATCTGTACAGGTTCATGGTATTATCAATAAAAATGAAAAATTACCTCTTCTGTTGAATGACTAATGGTTTTTTTTTTCTTTATTAAAAATTACTTCTAATCTTATATAAATCCAATTAGAATTTTCTATTCGAGATGCAACTTAGTTGCTTTTTAATTTTTTTCTTAACGTTTAAGACTTGGTCTACTTCTTAAGAGAGTTGGAGATAAAAAGATCGAATCACGGAAATGAAGAATGCTTTTTGCAAAATAGGTATAGGATTCGAAGAAAATATGAAGTTCGAAATGTTCGCATCATTTATACCAGTTTGACTGTTTTCGAAAGTTCATCTCTGTACAGTTCTAACCAAAATTTTTGCGTGGGTATACTTCTCTAAACGTAAGTTTACTTCTGCCTACACAAAATATTCGACCATAATTTCACCACAGGCGCTTTTTAATAACGGCATCCTTATCGGCTTGGTGTCACCTAATGTATACTTATCAAGTAAGATTTTGTACGCTGCATCCCTCTTCATTCTATCATGCTATTCGGAAGATTTAATTCGCCAAAGACACGGCTGATTTTCGTAGGCATGAATAAAATCCTCTAGTAATTCACGCTTGTTCTTCTTCAAATCGCTCGACATGATGATATGGTGACGTAGAGCTTATTCACGGAATCGGACTACTAATTTATCTGTGCAAGCCAAAAAATACAGGTACACATGTTTCGTTTTACTTGTGCAAGTATAGCTTGCGCAAGTTTGCAGGATTCGAAATCAATCAATCATCAAGTGACTTGCACAAGTAAAATACTTGAGCAAAATATCCCTACAGACAGTGGCGTAGCTAGGGGGACAAGGGCCCTGGTGCATAGGGAAAGAATCGGGCCCTCCTCCCCTCTTTCCGCGTAGTTTGAACTTATATTGGCCTTCAAAATTATTGATAGGAATAAGAATAGGAAACAGTGAGTTGAACTTATCCCTAGTAGGCTAAATCCATACGTCGTCTCTATTAGAATCTCCATGTGTTTAATAGAAGAAAAAGAGAAGAAATAAAAGACGACGCACATGACAATATAGAATATTTATTATACAGATGAGATTAATTAAGGGAAAAAACGATTTTTAACAGAATTCCCCGTCAATTCACAATCGCTTGCGCGCTTTAATTTTTGCGAATTCGTCTATAATTTCACTCAAATCCAAGTTTGATGCCGCCTCATTTTCTATTGCAATTAACGATAAATGTCGGAGGCGATCTTGTCGAATGCTGTTTCTTAAATAATTTTTTATAATCTTCAGTTTACTGAAAGATCTTTCTGCTGCCGCGGAAGTAACAGGAATTGTATGAAACAGTAGCATCGCTGTATACACTTCCGTAAGGTCACATTCGAGCACGCCAAATTTCGTTATAATTTCTTTGCAAAGCTGGCGAATAGACCACGTCTCCATCAATTGAGGGAGGATCAGATGATATACATTAAGAAATTGGAGCGAAAAATTGGGTTCAATTATATCGCAATATTTCTTCTGAAACTGATCACATTTCTTGAGTAAAATCGTTTCGTTCCAGCTAAGCAAATTTTTTGGAATCAGGAAGTCGAACGATTTACAAACTGCACTCATACCAATAAAACGCGCATCTAACTGATTGATTATTATGTCGAGTACATTGTTGAAAATAGTTACTCTAAAGACTTCTTCTTGGTTTTCGAATCGGTGGTCAGAAGCCAATTCATCGAAATGCTTTTTAGTTTTTCTTCGTCGCTTTTCTGGAAAGGTAGGATCGATATCGTATTTTCTCGCGGTTTCGGTGGCCTTGGATTTGAAGGACTCGAAGTCATTTCTATACTTTTTCAATTTATCTGTTGTTTCGTCCAAAGCCTTACTCGCTTCGTCCAAAACGATATCACGTTTTTGCAAAACTTTGGAAACATAATTGATCTTGTTCAATACGCTGTGCATGAATTCACAAAGAAATACAAACTCAAAATTCAGCATTTTTGATTTTATAATCTCTGCTTCACTACGTTCGTCTTTACTGGAACTCTTCAGCGTTATTTCGGACAATGCTTTAATGATATCGAAAAAACGAAGTTTGACTGCAGTTATTGAGTTAACCCTGCTGGACCATCTTGTCGGATTCAATTTTTTCAAAGTAATTTCTGATTCACCGGTGAATTTCGATAAAAGGTCCCAGCGCTTAATGCTGTTTCCAAAGAAGTTAAACAAGTCTTGAATTGTTGCAAAAAACTTCTGAATTTCGACGGAACCTCGAACGGCATCATTTACTACCAAATTTAAATTATGACTGGCGCAATGTACGTACTCTGCGTTTGGCTGAATATCTTTAACTTGTTTTTGTACACCATTATACGCACCACTCATTACACTGGCCCCATCGTAACCTTGCCCAACACACTTTTTAAAATCAAGACCCTTTTCGGAGAACAACGTGGTAACTTGATTTACCAAATCCGCGGCGCTGTGTTTAGTGACTGCGTGGAAACCTAGAAATACCTCTCTTACTTCAATATCGATTGGTTGTCCATTTTCCGATCTTGATATCACTGCATATCTTACGACAATGCTTAGTTGATCCACTTTTGATATGTCCTGCGTGGTATCCATGATGATGGTGAAAAACGGTGATGCCCTAATGTGATCCAATAAATGATTCTCGAGTTTGGTGCCCAAACACTCGATCATTTCATTTTGAATCGTTGCACTGAGGTATCTTGTTGATCCTAAAAACATGGGGGATATGAGAAAACATTAGATTATGATAACATAAATTATAAACTCAGTAAACGAGATAATTTCTTACCTTTGGGCATATCCAAAACTTGACGCAAGATGTGGTCGTATCTAGCAACGAGTTGGACAATTGAGAGAAAATTTCCGTGGTTTCCTCCCTCACTCAGATCCTCTCGATGTCCTCTCAAAGCCAAAGAACTCTTCGCAAGAGTAATTATGATATCGAATAATCTCCGAAGAACTTGTCTCCAAAATGATGCTTCTCTGCGAATTTCATCTTCAAGTTCTCTGTCGATGGTAGAACTTTTTTGCCACGCTTCATATACAGCGCACGCCTCCGTGTGTGCTTTCGAGGAACCATGCTGCTTAACTCTGTCTGATAAATGTCTCCAGTCCCGAATGCCTGTGCACCATGCATTTATTTGTGAAGCAAACAACCAACACGGTTGGCAGTAGGCAGCATCCAGCATTTTCGAGTAGCATATCCAAAAACGATCAACTGGACCGTATTGTGACGTAGAAACGTAATACGTTTCTGAAAAGCTCCTGTTGTCTTGGTGGGGGTCCTTCGGAAAAGGTCCCGGAGGTTTCAAAGGTCCCTTGTCAAGAATCAGCCGTTTTTCGTTATCGTTCAATTTCTTGTTCATGTACTTTCCCAAGTCATTTGAAATTTCAAGAACTTTTGAAGATGTAGAAATGGATGATTCCTCTACTGTAGGTTGCACGGAAGCGTCGAGGTAGTCATTTTCAGCAGTGGCATTGATGGTAGTTATTGGATCCTGATCTACTCGAGTCACTTCATTAATTAACACAGCTGTGTCCACGCTATCAATAAATGAACACTTGTCACTTTGGACCGATATTTCGGTTGTTGAAGGAACTGTAGCAGAAAGCGGTTTCGTAAAAAAGCTGTCTAGCTTGGTCAATTTTTTCTTACTTTCTTCCCTTTCTTGACGTTGTTTCCGCTTTGCGGCACCGCTACGTTCCTTTTTTCTTTCCATAATTTTCAATTGTCGACTATCGAAATTTTAGAAATTCGGAATACTTACTGAGATTTTCCTATATTGTTTGTCTATGTTTAGTAAAGATTACAGGAAGCTCAACAAAAAAGAACCATAAAACAGCTTGTTTGGTAATGATGCGGTAAAATCAATATTAACTCATAAGAAGATATTATAAGCCGTGTTTTTTTCACTACTCTGTAGCCAGCACAGCAAAATTTCCCTTGGCAAACAGCAACAATTTGATTTTACAGTTGATAAAAAGGCCAGTAAAATAATGACAGATAAGCCGGAGATAGAACTTCATATTATTGAAATGTAGATGGCGCTGTGGCGTTAAGAAGAATTATTTTGCTACGCGATTGTTGGCAATTTTGAAAATTATTTGAATTTGATGAAAAAACAAACAAAAACATGGAGCAACAGCCCCTCGATACAATTTTCCGATTGTTGCGTGTTGGAAAATAGGAAAACCAAATAGAATTCATGCAAAATTACTGCTGGCTGCCTGTGTTCAGTGTTTGTGGCCCCTCTTCCCGTTGCCAAAAAAAAGTGCACACAAAGACGACAAATTTTTTCTGTTTGCATGTGCAAATTTTCAATCGAGCAGTTCGCCAACAAAAACGAATAGTTTTCCAAAAACTTTTTTTATTTTTTTAATCTTGCAATATTTCACTTAAATACTAAATAGGAGATGTGGACGAATAATTTTTTAGACTTCGTTTTGAAGCTGAACATTTTTTTTTGTTTCTTCCTTTTTGCTCTCTTGGGTTCTTTTTTGCTATTGTAATATTCGGCTTGGTCCGACAATTAAAACTTATTCACTTTTTAAATAAAACACAAATTCACTTTATTCAAATCACTCACAAACTTATTTATTCAACACTTTCAATTATAACTTTGCAAACACAGAGTACTTTTCTTTATCGCAGTTCACAATTAATTAATTCGCCTCGCCACCAAACGGCTATTTATATCAAAAATGATGGGTTCTAGAAACTACTATTGGCTCCTATTGGTTCTTGGGGAAGCTGAAAGTTCGAGAGAAAATACTGGGATTTTTGTAGGGGCTAACGTTCTTAATGCTAAACAAAAAGTTTCTCTTAATCTTAATTAATTATTGCCCCTCACGAGTGTTTACTACTACAATTAAACGATATTAAGTAAAGAGAGTATGTACATTAAATAAACAAGAGATACAGAGTAAGTAAAGAGAGTAATGAAAAGTGTGTACATTAAATATAGAAAGAGATACAGAGTAAGTAAAGAGAGTTAGAAAAGTGTGTACATTAAATATAGAAAGAGATACAGAGAGTAAGAGATAATAAAGTATACACATTAGTATTAGACATTACAATAGAAGGAGATACAGAGCGTATGAGATAAATAAAGTGTATACACATTACATTGCCCCCTCCTTAGGATTGATCGTCCCGAACAAATCCATCATCTTCATCACCACTGTAGCGATGTAGTCGGTCGCGATGCACGACTTTAAGTTTACCTCTGACTCCTTTTTGTATCCGGTACACGACGTCGTTGATTTTGCTAATCACTGTATATGGACCTTCCCAGTCCCGTTGAAGTTTCGGTGACAACCCTTTTTGTCGATGGGGATTGTAAAGCCACACTCGATCTCCTGCTTGGAACTCTGTTGTTGTCGCTCGTATATCGTAGCGTGTCTTCATTCGGTCACTGAACATCTTTATTTTTGACCTAGTATCGTCGTGGATCTGAAGGAGTCTTTCTCTGAGGTCATCCAAGTAGTCATCCTCGGCTTGCGGTTCCGACGTTGGACATCCAAATTTAATTTCACTCCGCAATCTGATGTTCCTTCCCATCAAAATCTCAGACGGTGTATGGCCAGTTGAGCTATGTCTTGCACTTCGATACGCCATCAAAAACAGTGGAATGTGTCGGTCCCAATCTCGCTGGTTGTCGTCCACAACTTTGCAAAGATGTTCCTTAAGGGTTCGGTTGAACCGTTCGACCATGCCATCAGATTGTGGGTGGAGTGGTGTTGTTCTTGTCTTCTTGATGTGAAGAAGCCCACAAACTTCCTGGAATATGTTTGATTCAAAATTCCTTCCCTGGTCGGAATGCAGTTCTAATGGAACACCGAATCTGCTCACCCAGTTGAACACAATTTGGTCTGCGACTGTTTTGGCTTCTTGATTCGGTATGGCGTATGCTGAAGTAATCCATGACGACCAGAATATAACGATTTCCATTATTTGTTTCCGGAAATGGACCCGCCACGTCTATTGCAATCCTTTCAAAGGGTGATCCGACATTATACTGCTGCATTTGGCTGTGATTCTTTTTGTTCGGGCCTTTGGTGGCAGCACAGGTATCACATTTTCGGCACCACTTCTCGACATCCTCCCTTGCATGTAGCCAATAGAATCGTTGTCGAACCTTTTCTAGCGTCTTGTTTACTCCTAGATGGCCTCCCGAAGCTCCATCATGCATCTCTCGCAGAACGTCCATAATCTTCGATCTCGGTAAGACTAGCTGCATTACATAGGACTTTCCATCTGCTGATTCCCACTTACGTCGAAGGACACCTTCTTGGACATGCAACGAGTCCCACTGTGCCCAATAGGCCTTCAGAGCCGGACTTCTGTCGGAGATATCAGCCCATTCTGGTTTTTCCTGGTGTTCCTTGCATGCGAGGATGGGTTCAATATCTGGGTCCTCTTGTTGAGCCTTCCTCATCTCGTCGTTGCTCCAGCCATAAATGGGATCGGTTCTGGTTCGTTGGACAGTAACCACTTCTTTTTCTTCTTGGCGTCTGCAATGCTTACAGTCTTGCTTACATGGTCTCCGAGACAGTGCATCAGCATTTGAGTGAAGCTTCCCCTTCCGATGTTGAATTTCATAATCGTACGTCTGCAGCCTCTCAATCCATCTCGCCACTTGACCCTCTGGATTCTTGAAATTCAAAAGCCAGTTTAGTGCTCGGTCGGAGAAGAAACTTCTGTCCATAGAGATACTTATGGAAGTGCTTTGTTGCCAAGATCAGTGCAAGAAGTTCTCTTCTGGTCACACAATAGTTTCTTTCTGACTTTGAGAGTACCTTGCTGTAATAGGCAATTACCTTTTCTTCACCATTATGTACTTGTGATAGTACGGCACCAATCCCGACATTGCTGGCATCAGCGTCAATGATGAACGGTTTTCCGGGAGTCGGGTAGGTCAGCACTGGTGTATTACACAAGCGTTGCTTGAGCTCTTGAAAGCTGCGCTCGCACTCACCTGATCACTTGAACTGCTTTCCCTTTTCCGTTAGCTGATGTAGACTCTTGGCGATCTCAGCAAAGTCCTTGACAAAGCGCCTATAATAGGTGGCTAGACCCAGAAAGCTTCGGAGTTGATGTTTGTCCTGTGGTGTTGGCCAATTCTTCACGGTGTCAATCTTATCAGGATCTGTCTTTACTCCTTGGGATGAGATGATATGTCCCAGGTATTTCACTTCGGTTTTGAAGAGTGAGCACTTTTCTGGATTGAGCTTGAGGTGGGCTTCTCGAAGTCTTTGAAAAACTGCTCTCAGATTTGTACAATGTTCATCAAATGTTTTCCCGTATACGATAACGTCATCCAAATAGACTAGGCAAGACTTCCATGTGAGTCCTTGCAGGACGCATTCCATAAGGCGCTCAAAAGTCGCTGGAGCATTGCACAGTCCAAAAGGCATCACTTTGAACTGCCACAATCCGTTTCCTGTCGAGAACGCTGTCTTCTCTTTGTCTTCAGGATGGATTTCTACTTGCCAGTATCCACTTTTCAAGTCCAACGTTGAGAACCATTGTGCTCCTTCCATTGCGTCCAGAGTATCACTGATCCTAGGCAGAGGGTAGCTATCCTTCTTGGTCACATCATTCAACCTTCGATAGTCTACGCAAAAGCGGGTTGATCCGTCTTTCTTCTTTACCAGGACCACTGGAGACGCCCAAGGGCTTTTAGAGTTTTCGATCAGACCCTCTTCTTTCATGGTGGTTATCAGTTCTTCAACCTCACCTTGTTTGGCTAGTGGAAGGCGTCTTGCAGGTTGACGGATCGGCTTTGCATCCCCGGTGTTGATTCGATGTTGAACCAGTTGTGTTCTGCCATATTTCCCTTGCGATGACGAAAAGATGTCTGCAAATTCTTCGAGGAGACCTTCTGCCGTTCTTCGTTGTTGGTGACCAAGATTTGATGACTTGAGAATGTTGGTCTTTATGGAGCTCAGCTCTCCGGACTTAGAGGTTTGCCTTGACTCTTCTTCATTGATTCTTGTTATCGCTGATACAGATTCGCATTGTCCGACAAACTCACCTTTTCTAAGCTTAACTTCGTACGGCTTGATGTTCAGTATTCGTACGGGAACCATGTTATTTACAGGTCTCACAAGAGTCTTCCCAATGTTGACGTTTTGGGAGGACTTTACAGATGCTGGTTCGACCATGAGGTATCGATGGCTTCCAGGCTTACCCTTCAATTTCGTCCACACGAATACTTCTGAAGAAGCAGGCAAAGTCAGATCTTCTTTAATGACGGTTTTCACAGATAGCGAGGTCTCATACGAGTGAATCCCATAGATCATCGGAATCTCGATGTTTCGATATTTCAGGACTTGGTTCCCGATGTCCAATATCACTCCGTGATCTTTCATGAAATCGACGCCGACAATGCACTCGTCGCATATATCTGCTACCAGGAACAGGTGAGAGAATTCCAGCTCTGCCATCCGGATCTTAAGACGTACCTCACCATAGACTTTTGCGGCTTCTCCAGTTGCAGTCCTTAGACGATAGCTATTGGTGTTGTGGAGCCATGTCTTCTTAACGAGGTCCTGCCGTACAATGGACGCCGTGGCACCGGTGTTGATGGTGGCCACACATTTGTTGCCGTTTATACTTGCTTCCACGGTCAGGCTCTTGTTGTCACGTTTCGTTTGAGAAACCTGGATGTCGTTTCTGGGGCCATCGATACCAGAAACCAGCTTCTGCCCCTCGAAGTTGGTTCTTATTCGTTTCCCGGGGGGGGGGGGGGGGGGGGGAAACAGCTTCGGAAGCAACGTTGTTGGAGTTACTTTGACTTGTTGAGTAAGTTCTGTTTCCACAGTGTTGGCATGAGGTTCGTCTTCGCGGTAATCTGCACTGTCGTTGAAGATGCCCAGTCTTGTTGCAGTTCCAGCATCGTGCTGGTCCATCTCGCTGACTCCTTTCCAGAGTAGCCTTCTGACAAGAGCATTCTTGGACTTCCAATTCTCTCACGCGATGCACGTTTTGGGAAGCTTGTTCTGCGGCTTCCATTGTTAGAGCGAAAGCCAATGCTTCTGGTAGTGTTTGTTTTCCGGCAGTGCGAATAGCCCTTTGGAGATTTATATCGCCCACAGCTCTCACAAAGGCTTCAACAGCAAGTTGATTTATATCTCGTTGCCAGCTGTTGGGTATGCCAGGTGAACCAATCGCTCGATATCTGCCTGAAGCTGCTGCAGAGTTTCACCTCTTTTCTGTGCCCTGTTGTTTAGTTGAACTCGGAAGACTTCTGCCATGTGGCTATCCCCAAACCGCTGTTCAATGGCGTTTACCAGAACTTTGAAGTCACCACTCTTCTCTGCTGGGATGGTTTGTAGCAGTTCAGCAGCTGCTCCTCTCAAGGCAAGTGTAAGAGCAATGTATTTTTCGTCATCGTCCCAGCCGTTCGTTAACGCTGCTGCTTCAAATTGTTTCTTGTAAATTGACCACGGTATCTGACCATCAAAGCTTGGAGGATTCACTTCTCTCTTCCTTGAGCACTCGCCAGAAGATTTTCGAGCTTTCATCTTTCGCACTTTTTCTAGTTCATTGGTGATGGTTTCGATTTGTTCGTCCATTTTCTCTAAACGTGCATTAGTCGTTGAATTTTGTTTTTCGACACGCTCATCGAGAGTATTGATTCTGTCTTCGAAGTCCGCAAACCTGCCTTCTAGCAGATTTTTCTGTTCATCAAACCGATCTCGAACGTCATCCCTTTGAGCTTGTAGTTTTCCAGAACATCATTCTTTTGTGTTTCCAGTTGTTTGAGAACATTCTTGTTTTGAGTTTCTAGTTGCTCCCGAACGTTATCTTGTTCTTTCTTCTGTGCGTCAAACCGCTCTAGCACATTCTTTTGATTCTCTTCAAATTTGGCTAGAAGAAGTGTCATCATGGTAGATAAGTCGGCAGTTGCATTTACCTCTTCCGATTTTGCTTCCACTTCGAAAGCAAATGTATCTGGGTTTTCATTTTGTTGTTCAAGATATTCCTGTAGCCGTTTTACGAGTTCGATTTTAATTCCTGCCCCACTCAAGCCACGTTTGCTTAATTCGGCCTTTAGCTCAGCGACAGTTAGGTCTTTCAAAACTTTACTAATTTTTTTTTTTTCTTCACTATTTCACACAAAATAGTTTAATCACTGTTCACTGTTTTATTCTCAATAAGTTTTAATCCCACTTCTGACACCAATGTAATATTCGGCTTGGTCCGACAATTAAAACTTATTCACTTTTTAAATAAAACACAAATTCACTTTATTCAAATCACTCACAAACTTATTTATTCAACACTTTCAATTATAACTTTGCAAACACAGGGTACTTTTCTTTATCGCAGTTCACAATTAATTAATTCGCCTCGCCACCAAACGGCTATTTATATCAAAAATGATGGGTTCTAGAAACTACTATTGGTTCCTATTGGTTCTTGGGGAAGCTGAAAGTTCGAGAAGCTTTCTTTTTACAAATAAAAAATACTGGGATTTTCTGTAGGGGCTAACGTTCTTAATGCTAAACAAAAAGTTTCTCTTAGTCACTAGATATTGCCCCTCACAAGTGTTTACTACTACAATTAACGACAGTGATGAAAAACGACATTTTCCGATTGTACTGACAGCTGAAAAAAAGTGTACGAAATCGAGCGTAATTGTACGGTTTCTCGCAGAAAAAAAATGAACGATTACGAAAATTGAAATTTTGTATTCAATTATACAGAAATAAATAATAGCCTCTAGCGTTTTCGGGCACAAAACAATTTTGTCGATTTTGACGGACTGTTTTGCTGCTTTTAAAGCATTTATTTGGCTCAGCGAATTTTTGTGCAATGTGAAATTTTCCACCGGATATTTTCGAATTACACAAAATGCACTTTTTAGTTTTGCTCCCATGATATTCGTGCAGCCATTCATATCTTTCTTTACAAACTGATTGAAATTTTTCACTGCGGTTATTGGTCTTTCCTTCATCCGAAAATCATGTGATGCTCGTTTTTTTTTCAACTGGCTGTCGGTCAGTCGTGCCACTCGTCGTTGGCTGGTCAAATGTAACGCTGTCCATGTCCAACGTACCAACATCGCTAATGGGCTCCTTCCTTAAAAGCCACCTGCATCGAATAAAGTTACAGATTTTTATTAAATTATTAAATTGGTCGGAGGAAAGCATGCCCGATGAATGGAACCTCAGCATCGTATGCCCGATGCTCAAGAAAGGAGATCCCCTAAACTGCACCAACTACAGAGGTATAAGTCTCCTTAACATCGCCTATAAGATCTTGTCTGCCGTGCTGTGTGAACGTTTGAAACCCTTCGTCAACAACCTTATCAGTGTGGCTTCAGACCCGGAAAGTCGACCATCGATCAAATATTCACCCTACGGCAGATCTTGGAGAAGACTCAGGAACTTCAAATGTCAAATCGATTCCTACCACCTCTTCATCGCTTTCAAGGCCGCGTATCACCACAGTACACAGAATACAAGGTATTATATTCCCGATTTTCTTCTTCTCAAGTTCGCGCATATTATGTCAAATTTCAGATCCAAAATGTCATAATAAAAGAAAAGTAAAAAGAAAAGAACAAAACTTTAGATTTCTGTCTCTGTCTGTCTCATTTACTAAAAAATGTCAGCCATTTTTTTCCCTTGACGAATTTGACATTGGATCTGAAATTTTTGGCATTTCTTTTTGTGCCTTTTCTCACTTCTATCATTTTGGTTTCTGACAGATGCGCAATATAATACCTTGTATTCTGTGTACTGTGGCGTATCACAGCGTCTATAGAGACCAGTTATAAAGAGCACTGTATAGTTTTGGCATCCCAGAAAACTCGTCCGTCTGTGTAAGATGACAATGGAAAACTCACGCTGTTCCATCATGGTCGGAAAAAACCTAACTGATGCTTTTGATTTCAAAAAAGGTTTTAGACAAGACAATGCGTTGTCATGCGATTTCTACAACATCATTCTTGAAAAGCTTGTGCAAAGCTCCAACGTCAACACCAGAGGCACAATCCTACTAGGATACGCAGACGACATTGACATAGTTGGAAGAACATAGCCTGATGTCAGTGGAGCGTTTGTGAGTCTTGAAACGGAGGCCAGAAAGATGGGTCTAGCGCTTAACGAGGGCAAGACCGAGTTAATGCTGTCAACAAGAAAGGACAACCAACATCGACGTCTTTGAGCAAACGTCAACATAGACAGATTTAACTTCGAGGTAGTTAAGGACTTTGTCTACCTAGGATCCGCTATCAACTCTGACAACAACACCAGCGCTGAAATCAAACGAAGAATCGCTCTTGTGTTGTGAAAGCACGGTCGAGATAATCGTTTCCCACCCATGGGTAGGCAAACTGAATTTGATTTGGGCTTCCCGAGACACAAAGTAACCGTTCGAAATGTTCCGCTAATCAAGTTATGATTACTTCAGTTTTCCTCGCAAACGGTATGCCATTTAATTCCCGAACAAGCTTCCAAAAAGCACGGCTGTCTCTTACTTCCGATAATCTTTGCATGAGAGAGCGAGAGTATTGGTTTTTCTTTTCTTTACAAATTGTTTTGAAAGCCTTATTTGCCTCTTGATACCTTGATTTAGCTGACATTGAATTTGTTGCTCTGAGAAGTTTCAGAAAGCCGAAAGACTTTTTTCTTGCTGCCTCGCAATCTGCATCAAACCATGGATCCTTCCAGTTTTGCATGCGGCGTGATTGAAAAGTTTGTGCTGTTTGAAATATGCTT
Organism: Sphaerophoria taeniata; assembly: GCA_943590905.1. Lineage (NCBI taxonomy): Eukaryota > Metazoa > Arthropoda > Insecta > Diptera > Syrphidae > Sphaerophoria > Sphaerophoria taeniata. The sequence continues at coordinate 79,261,134 of OX016541.1, read as the reverse complement.
GAAACTAGGAGATCAATACCTCGAGTGGACTTAATTTGGTCATCGCTTAGAGTATTTATACACAGGTCAAGGTTCATTTGATATGACGCCAACAGAGTTCTTTTCCACTTAAGTTTAGGCAGTAAATTCAGACCTTCATTTCTTTCTCCTTGTAATTCACTGAATTTACACTTAACATTTAATGGAAGGTGATCAGAATATACCAGTTCCTCAACACTTAGGACTTAGATCATCTACACAATCAAGCCACCTTCCACGAATGAGGCAGTAATCTATTGTGGAGCAGGAAGTTCCTCTTATAAAGGTGAAGTTACCATTTTTGTCGCTTGGCATTCTCCCGTTCAGTAGTGTTAGTCCGATTGTTTCACACATTTCTAGAAACTTTCTCCCTTTGCTGTCTACCGTTGTGTCACATGCTGATCTCTCATCACATATTGATGCTGGCAAAAATTCTGGTTCCACCTGAAGCAGCTGCGAAGAGCCCACCCTTGCGTTACAGTCACCGATTAACATAATATTTTCTCTACCCAGCTCCAACAGAAAGTTATACAACTCAGCAAAATCATCCATCCACTTGTTACAATTTATATAAACTGGTACGATATAAAATTTTTCATTAATCGGTTATTTCAACAACCGTCCTATTCATCTCGCTAACAAATCGGCAACTTGTGCTTTTTTGAAACGATTTTTTTATTCCGAACAGACATCCTTCGCTCGCTCTTCCGTATATCTGAGGCCTCGCAGCTGGAATCCAATTTAATAAAAATTCCGGGAAACAATTCTCATATTTGTCTGTGTCCTTATATATAAAAGTTTCAAACAGTAGAAAAATATCATTTAGTCTAATTTTATCAAAAAATTCTTTACATGAAACATTATTTACGATTACATTACTTAAATTACTAGTGTAAACATGACTGACGGCATTTTCGTTAAAAATAATTTGGCAGCACCTGACTATCTGCAGTTTGGTGAGCTGTGGCAGAGTTTTTATTTGTTGACACATCGTTTGACAGCTGCTGCAGTAATGACATTCCTCCATCATCATCACATGTCAACACATTATTTCGGTTGAAGTAAAATGTTTTTCCCTCGATTATGATGGTCTCTCCGCGGACAAATGGTTTAATATTTCGATTTTTCGACGATATTTGTGACTTAATTTGGAAAAGTTTTCGTCTCCTTTCCCTTGCTGCTGCTGGGTAATCTTTGTGAAGTGAAATACCTGTGCCTTTTAATCGTGTTGCCGATTTTAGAATACGTCCGACATCCTCTCTGTTTTGCAACTCGACAATCACGTTTTCGGTGTTTACATTTCTAGAGCGAATCGTGCGTGTATCAGCAATTACTGCCCTGTCCTGCGTCTGGAGCAAATCCATGCAAAGTTCTCTTGCTTTTGCTACTCCTTGGACCCCCGCTTCAGTTGGAAAGTGTAGAATAATGTTTTTCTCATTTGCCTTCTTTGACATGAGCTCAACTTGACGTTCAAGAGAAGAACACCGGGACTCCATCTCCGATAACTGTGCCTTAAGAGCGACATTGTCATTTTTTAGAGAAATGATTTCTGACCCAATTTTATCGATATCTGCTTTGGTTGGAAGATCTTTCAGTTTTTCATCCAGAAGTGAGGACATTGTGCCTTTTACCAGGTTTAAAAGATCAGGAATCAACATATTTCCGACGGACATATTAATTCTTTCAGCGGATTGTTTTTGAGGTGGAAAGTGTTCCGGTGATGTTTTGGCTAGGACTCTCTTAGCGGAACGGTTTGGTGTTGTTGTGTTTTTGTCGGCTCCTTTTGGTGGTGTGCGATCAAGAGTCATTTCAAACGGTTATATCATAAATGATTTAATTTTACAGTTGCCGTCAGTCGAAACTGAGGAATATTTTCTTGGCCAATTTATAATAAATAAGCCTATCTTCCACTTTCAAATTTGAAAAAACTCACCCACAAAAACAAAACCGCTAGTGTTCGTAAAGATTTTTCTGTTTTTACTTCAAAATTTGAGGCTCAAAAAGTAAATTTCCTGGAGACAATATGAAACACGACTTTATTCACTGACTCTCTCTCTCTCAATCTATATTTATCTATATATATATCTTCTATTCAATATATTATTTTTTTTTCCTTTTTTTTCTTTCGCTTTCATTTTATTTCCTTGTAAAAGCTTCAGTTTTCTCTTCTTTTAATTTTTGCTCTTTCTTATTTTTTATATTAAATAATCTTGATAATGACAAACTTGGCTGTTCTGATCAATATTTTATGTAAACAAAACCTCGGTTTACACATATGCCATCTGAATGCTCAAAGTTTGGTGAATAAAATTGATGAGCTGCGTCTGATCTTTGAAGGGAGTGAAGTGGACATTATATGCATCTCAGAGACATGGTTAAAACCAAGTATGAGTAGTGAATATTTTTCTATAAAGGGTTTTACACTTTTTCGTGCGGATAGACTGCTAACTAGAGGTGGTGGTGCCGGTATTTATATTAAAAAGTCTATCAAAGCAAAGATTCTGATGCAATCAAATGAATCTGATAACATCGAATTCATTTTTATCGATATTCTTAGTGGAGAGAATAAATGCACCATCGGTACAATTTATATGCCTCCTCATGTTGCTGATTATAGAACTCTTAGAGCTACCATAGAGGGCGTATGCTCATTCTCACCCAATTTAATCATATGCGGTGACCTTAACATAAATTTGCTTAACTCCGCTGCTTGTACTTCGCTGAATAATACTTTAAAAGCTTTGCATTTGTCTGCCGTCAACAAAACCCAGCCAACACACTTTATGCCAAATAGAACACCTTCGCTATTAGATCTTATTCTCATTAGTAATCCAAAATTACTTCGTCATTATGAGCAACTGTCTTTACCTGCCTTTTCCTACCACGATCTAGTTTTTGCAACTCTTGGTCTGAAAATTGCAACCAGTGGTGAATCCGAAACTTGTCAATACCGCAACATTGAACTACCTAATCTATTTCATGAGTGCAATGTTTTGGGTTGGAATGAAATTTTTATTAATCCTGGTGTTAATCAACAAGTTGATATTTTTAATAGGAACATAAACTACCTCTTCTATAAATACGTTCCCCTAAAAACTCCACTGAACCAAATCCTTACGTAAATATAACGAAAAAATTCGTTGAGCCAATTAAATTTTAATTAATTTTCAGCCGATGAAGAATTTAATTGTCCCAACGAAAGGGGCTTCATACGTTGATGAAGCGCTTCATCAAATAACGAAAACTGTCATCATTTTACGAAATTCTTTCATTAAAGTTTTTGAACAATAATTAATGATTTTCTACATTAATGTATCAATTTTTTTCATTAATTTACGTAAAATTTAATAAAATAACGATTTTTTTCGTTGCGCCAATTATTTTTCTTCACTGAATTTTTCATAGGGCTGATTAAATTTTACATTATTTAACGCATAAAATTAATTGATTTATGTTATTTTTCGTTAGTTGACGTACTTTTTGATTAACTGATGAAAGATATTTTCGTAAATTAATAATTTTTCTTCGTTAATTTATTAATATTTTCATGAATCAATGTAAGTTATTTTCGTAAGGTAACGAAATTTTTCATTAAATTTACGAATATTTTCATAAGTCAACGTAAAATATATTCGTTAGCTAACGAAATTTTTCGTTAAATTTATGAATATTTTCATAAATCAACGTAAACTATGTTCGTTAATTAACGAAATTTTTCGTTTAATTTATGAATATTTTCATAAATCAACGCAAAATGTGTTCGTTAGCTAACGTAATTTTTCGTTAATTTATGAATATTTTCATAAATCAACGTAAAATATATTCGTTAATTGACGAAATTTTTCGTTGAATTTATGAATATCTTCGTAAATCAACGCAAAATGTGTTCGTTAGCTAACGAATTTTTTCGTTAATTTATGAATATTTTCATAAATCAACGTAAAATATGTTCGTTAATTGACGAAGTTTTTCGTTTAATTTATGAATATTTTCATAAATCAACGCAAAATGTGTTCGTTAGCTAACGTAATTTTTCGTTAATTTATGAATATTTTCATAAATCAACGTAAAATATATTCGTTAATTGACGAAGTTTTTCGTTTAATTTATGAATATTTTCATAAATCAACGCAAAATGTGTTCGTTAGCTAACGTAATTTTTCGTTAATTTATGAATATTTTCATAAATCAACGTAAAATATATTCGTTAATTGATGAAATTTTTCGTTTAATTTATGAAAATTTTCATAAATCAACGCAAAATGTGTTCGTTAGCTAACGTAATTTTTCGTTAATGTATGAATATTTTCATAAATCAACGTAAAATATATTCGTTAATTGACGAAATTTTTCGTTTCATTTATGAACAATTTCATATATTAACGTAAAATGTATTCGTTAGCTAATTATTTTTTTTGTCAAAATACTTACTTTTTTTCGTAAGCTTACGAACCTTTCCATTAAATTTTCTTTCCTAAATTTGGAATAAAAACCTGAAATTCGAAAAAAAAGTGAAGCGAAGCAAAGCGAAGCGAAGCGAAGTAACCAGTTAAAATTAAAAGAAACATTTTTTTAGTCATTTCAAACTTTTAATGTAAAAAATTCTTATATTATTATTTACAATTATAATATAATTAATATAATATACATAATATAATGCGTATATATTACAATTAATATAATATTAATATAATAATTACAATTAATTAATTTTTAAATTAAATTAAAATTTTATTTTATGTTATGAAATTGAAATGAAATGAAAACCATTACAATTCATTGCCCAGTAAGGCATTTCTCTGGTTTGTTTTAGAACATTTTATTTTAAAGATATATCCCTGAATAAAATTATAAAAGTTTGTACAGGGTAGGGGATATTCTACGTTGAATACATGAAACAGTTTGAATAGTATATCAACCCCTCTTAAAAAGGAGGTGAATGTATACCTTATGCCGTCGAAATATATGAGGAATTCCTTTAGAGATGTTATATCCTCACCAATGCCTACGAGGAAGGGCTGTATATTGTTTCCTCTCGATTTGAGGTGTTGGACGTGTTCCTCGATTTCTTGGTGCCCCTTGCAGGTGAACATGAATGCTTCTTGGGAGTCCTTGATCGTATACTTTATCGTGGTCTTTTTGCTGCCTTTGTCCTTCAGGACAGTTTTTTGTGTTGGAACCAGGTACCCATGCATCAAAAACATAAGGACTGCGTCTTTAGAATCTGAAAAAAAAACAGATAAAGAAAAAAAAACAAAAAAATTAGAATATTTTAAAAGACAAAAATTGTTTAGACAAATATACAAAATATATAAAAAAAAAAACTTGGCAAATGGTACTTACTTTCTTCGATTTTATCACTCATCCAGTCTTGGAGAAGGTGAACTAACCGCCTATCTTTAATGTTTTGGTCCTTAGCTAAGAAATTCGCGATTTTGGGCCTATGGTCCGCCCATGTGTCTAGAAGTGAAGTCGCCGTTGGATGCAGCACTTTAAAATCGAAGTCGATCTGTTTTTGAAAAAAATATAATAAAATAATTAAGATACGCGTATTAAAATACAATTTGCTTGTATTAAAATATAAACAATAAAAATAAATGCATATTAAAAAACAATTTGCTTGCATTACCAGTCGATAACCAAGTGGCTTCTTATAGCCCGGCCATTTTTCTAGTGCATCTGATGATGATTCACAGGCCTTTATTTCTATAAGGCGATAGTTAGAGCATGCCTGCCAATACCTATCGTACTCTTCTGCAGAAAGGTCGTCGAATTTAATCGACCTGATTGTTTCTTGTGCGTTTGGTTCTGGATCTAAAATAACAGGAATTGAAAGTTATAATTTCGTTACCTATTCTATTTTAGTATCTGCAGTCATTACCTAGTTGTTTCTTAGGAGCATCAATAGAAACTAATCTAGGCGACTGCCGAAAAAGTTTTTTGTTGTTTGAATATTTGTTGTAAATTCGACCCCTAGACGATGTTCTGTAGTAATCCTGAACACAAATAAAAAAACAGAAAAATGTTAATAGAGGAGGAAGTATTAAAGGAAAATAGAAAATATTAGAATAAATAGAAAAAATAATTACAAGACTTTCAGTGGGAAATCTTTCCACAATTTCCTTTTCAATCCTCCGACTATCCCTCAGGGAGAAAATACAATTTTTTTCCTCAAAATATGAAACGATTGTACTTATGAGGAGCTTCCTTTGCTCCTCACCAAACTTTTGCGTGTTTTTATAGTGCGTAGTCAGGAATTGTCCTTTTGCCGTTGAATTAAGTATCATTGCAAGAGTTATAAAATTTTCTGTGTCCGAGTCGGGTGCTGCTCCTGCACTACAAGTTGGAGTGCTTGGCAATGGTGACGATCTATTGCTCGTGGTCGGAGATGGAATCGGTGATGAACTCAATCTATTTGGTTCGTAGTCCGTTAAATGATCCCTTTCGAAGGGCACTCCGATTGATTCCCTCCACTTCTTCAGCATGTACTCGAAGACAATTTTGTCTCCGGTAGGCAAGCTGCTAAAGTAGAGGTGAATGTGCCTCCTCTCCATCAATTTAAGGACGTTAACGTAAACCTTTTGTTCTTATTAAATAAATAAAAGACAGTTCAAAATATTGGGGGTTCGTTTTCAATTTATCTTACCTATAAATTGGTTCAGTAAATAACCTAAGTTCCAGCTGTCAAGGAGTTGTTTTAACTCCTGTTCTTTTGTTTCAGAGCTTGGTCCTGAAACATAGATGGAACTCTGCATGTCAGTGGAAGTCTGCGAATTGTTATTTGAATTGGAAAATCCAACCACAGATATTGTTTGCGCAGGGACGTCACTGTAATAATTAATTTCAGACTGGTTATTTAACTGGTCAAGAGATAACTGAATGTCAGATGTTTGAAGCTCTTGATCTTGATAATTTAGGTTTATTTCATCCGGCTGTTGGTTGCCGCCGCCGCCGTCGTCGCTTGAAATCATTTTGCTTTAAACGCTCTTGTGATAGTTTTCTTTAACTCTTAAAACCGTTCTTCCTTTGGCCGTTCGAACAATATTGAATGGTGGACCGATAAGATCTTGAAATCGGATTATCGAAAATTCGCCAAATATATCCGGTCTTATTTCATAGGCCAAGATGTGTGGATCGTAATTGACTGAGTTCATTTTTTGACAAAATAGAAAATTTTGTGAGTTACTTAGATTGAAAATTTGAAGAATTGTAAATATTTGAATATCATTGGTAAACATTGCAACAAAGAATCCATTTTTATATAAATATCCATTGTGCTTGCATTTGGTAAGAGATATTATAGATTTCACATCTACTTTCAGTATCTCAGATATAGTATTTTTATAAATACTGTTATTTTCATCGGTATCAGTTTTGAAACTAGTTATTTTTTTTCAGACTCAGCGTTTATCAGATCAAATGCAAACCGTAATTGGTACTTTTTTGCTAGAGTCATACATATATTTTTACGAGATGTCGTAATGTTGGAGTACAATTTGAACTGCCTATGTTTTGACTCAAATCTAAAGCACCAAAAAGATCGAAGAGGGCCTGATTTTCGTAATACTGTTGGATAGTGAGTCATATTATGAAATTTAGCTTTAAGTGTGTCTTTAAAAAGGCGAACGTATTCTCTATTATGTCTAGCAATTTTTTCGCTCAAGAGTGTTATAAAATCTTCACTTATAGCATAACATAGGATCATGTCAATTATTTCCAAAAAATTTAATAAAAAAGCCCAAACTTCATCGTCTTCATTTACTAAATCGCCAACCATCAACGGAAAAAAATGAACAAAAGTTTTCATTTCACGAGCAGACATTTTTAGATGTTTCTTTGATAAATGGACTGCTGTTATTTCACCGGAAATATTGTCTATTTCAGTAGGACCATAATCAAAATTCGTTTTTCTTCGATTCAAAGTTTCTAAAGAAAAACATTTTGCCGTGTCAATATAATAATTTATGATATGGGTCATATTGTAGTGACAAACACCTTCGAAGATATCGTGCATTACATCAACGCTATGATTTTCAACTGTATGAAATGAAGGTATTTTATTAAATATTGATTCTTTTTGCAACCCAGTTTCTGATGGCTGTGCTGTTTGGATATCGTTTTCATAATTTTGTCTATTTCGCATGAGAGAAACACGTTCAACACCTGCTGTTTGTGTTTCATTTTTCAACATTTTACACAATCTACAAAAGCTGGAGCTGATAAATGATTTGTTGAAATTAAGCAAAGAGTTAAGTCCAAGATTGTCACCAAGTATCAAAGCCAAAATAAAGTGCACCTGAAAGGTACCTTTTTCTGTTGTTATAGAAATTCCATTAACTTCTAAGAAAATTAGTTCTTCCACTAAATCTTGCCAACATTTTTCGTTTCCAAAAGATTTAACATCCTTAGCCTTTATAGTTGCTCCCAAATATATGTTTTCCAACATCGATTCCTTTTCTGGTAGGCAACAAAACGAATAATATATGTTACTTATTGAGTGTTGGCCACTATGAGAACCTAGTGGGTTATTTATTTCAAAATCGTCGTTGTAAAGAAAATAGGGAATGACATTTTTGTTGGGGTACATATTTGCTTTTTGTTTCCATAAATCTCCCTGGACGAAATTTGTCATAATGCTCTCTGTTTCAAGCTTTTTTATATTTGATAGAACGTCAGTAAGAAAATCTTTTCTTTCAAAAGTTTTTTTGAATTGAAAACGTAATGGCATTAAAACACCAGTGACTTTTTGTTCATTATAAGTCAAGAATCCACCTTGATGACTGGCTTTTAATGATTGGTCAATTGTAAACTCATGAAAGTTTTGTGCATATTGTTCATCTTGAAGCCATTGAAATAACCGATACTCAGTTTTAGAAAACTGGAATGGTTCCCGACATGCAGCAACTAAACTAATAATTTCATTATGGGTCTCTGGACAAGAATTTTGTAATTTTTTGGTGGACAACGATTTGAACATATCCAAAAGTGGATCTGTTATGAAAACTTTTATGAGTTCTTGAACTTCGCATACATCTTTTCTGGTGAAATTATTGTTATTGTGCAATTTTAAGGATAGTTTAACTGCTGATATTAAAAAAGTGGAAACGCTATCTTTGTAATCTATTTCTGTTGAAATCTCTTGAGTGTTTGATTCCTTAGAGTGACTTTGTTCTGAATCTTTATTCGACCAATTGCATTCGCCAGAAAAAAAATTATGTTCTTTAGTACCGTCACTCGGTGACAAACCATTGTCACTCACTGTACTTTGTGTACTTTCGTGTTTTCGTATCGCATGTCTTTTAAAGGATGCCAAATCTTGAAACACCTGATAGCAAGGGCTTTCAATACATCTGAACACACTTTTGGAATCCAGAAAATGTTTTTTTTTTAAGTGTTTGACAAGAACATTTACAGTAGAAAAAATTTGCTTGCATAAAAAACAAATCATGATTGTAAAAGACGGACTCTGTAAAGAATTTTGTTTGATTTCAATTTTCCAAACCAATTAAAGTTTCTTAAACTTACTTTTTAACTGCTACAAATTTGAGGAAAAAGTTTATTAGGATATCTATATATCGGTCCTTATGATTAATGAAAAGCAATTAATATCAAATATTTCAACAATGGCAATTTAGAGTCGTATTAATTTTTCCGCAGGACGCACGTATTTTTTCTATAAATACATACATAAATCGATTTAATAGTCTTGGAATTGACGACACTATTAAACTTGTGCTAACAAGTTAAAAGAGCTTATTCTAAAATCTCAGAAAATTGGATCTTTTAGTAATTTATGTAGACAAACTATTTTGAATAATGTGTGTCATTAAACATTTTTTAAGAAAAAGTATGTGTGGAAAACTTGTTTTTATTAGCTTTGTATATGCTCTAAACAAAAGTGATATTTGCACATAACGTATCTATTTAACTATAGGTACTGAAAAATGACTTAAACTCTTTTAACTTATTTGCACAGAAACATCACAGATAATTTGTTGAAATATTTAAAAAAAATTGCACCAATGAAGTACGAAAGTTACCTGAAGAGTTTAAATGCCCGTGCAAAAGTAACGATAGACAGAATCTAATAAACAATAGCTAGCCAATCAACAATTCCTTTAGGGATTTTATATCCTCACCTATCCTTATATCTTTGGTTTGTTTTAGAACATTTTATTTTAAAGATATATCCCTGAATAAAATTATAAAAGTTTGTACAGGGCAGGGGATATTCTACGTTGAATACATGAAAAAGTTTGAATAGTATATCAACCCCTCTTAAAAAGGAGGTGAAGTATACCTTATGCCGTCGAAATATATGAGGAATTCCTTTAGAGATGTTATATCCTCACCAATGCCTACGAGGAAGGGCTGTATATTGTTTCCTCTCGATCTGAGGTGTTGTACGTGTTCCTCGATTTCTTGGTGCCCCTTGCAGGTGAACATAAATGCTTCTTGGGAGTCCTTGATCGTATACTTTATCGTGGTCTTTTTGCTGCCTTTGTCCTTCAGGACAGTTTTTTTACATTGGAACCAGGTACCTATGCATCAAATACGTAAGCAAGATACACAAAACTGCCCTAACAAATTTCTCTGATGCTGAGTCATGATCAATGGTCATGGCCTCACATGCTTGCTTCTTGGTTGTGTATAATTTAAATAGAGGGATGCTTACGAAATGCGTCAATAATCAGGTTTCAAGAAAAAGAAAAGGATACACAAAATTGCACTAAAAAATTTCTCTGATGCTGAATCAAGATCAATGGTCATGGCCTCACATGCTTGCTTCTTGGTTGTGTATAATTTAAATAGAGGGATGCTTACGAAATGAGTCAATAACCAGGTTTCAAGAAACACGAAAAAGAAAAGGATACACAAAATTGCACTAACAAATTTCTCTGATGCTGAGTCATGATCAATGGTCATGGTCATGGCCTCACATGCTTGCTTCTTGGTTGTGTATAATTTAAATAGAGGGATGCTTACGAAATGCGTCAATAATCAGGTTTCAAGAAAAAGAAAAGGATACACAAAATTGCATGGCCTCACATGCTTGCTTCTTGGTTGTGTATAATTTAAATAGAGGGATGCTTACGAAATGCGTCAATAATCAGGTTTCAAGAAAAAGAAAAGGATACACAAAATTGCACTAAAAAAATTCTCTGATGCTGAGTCATGATCAATGGTCATGGTCATGGCCTCACATGCTTGCTTCTTGGTTGTGTATAATTTAAATAGAGGGATGCTTACGAAATGCGTCAATAATCAGGTTTCAAGAAAAAGAAAAGGATACACAAAATTGCACTAAAAAATTTCTCTGATGCTGAATCGAGATCAATGGTCATGGCCTCACATGCTTGCTTCTTGGTTGTGTATAATTTAAATAGAGGGATGCTTACGAAATAAGTCAATAACCAGGTTTCAAGAAACACGAAAAAGAAAAGGATACACAAAATTGCACTAACAAATTTCAAGATCAATGGAATGTAGCGGAATGTTTACAAAATAAGTAAATTTTCACGGGTTAATGTTTAAAAATTACACAAAGCGATGTTGAAAAATGAGAATTTTCAGGTTTCAAGAAAAACAAAAACTTTCAAGTTGACATGAAATTGAAGTGAAAAAACAGTGACAATTAAATCAGAAACTATGCTTGAAATTTGCTAAGAAATAAAAAGAGTTCGTAAGCACATCTGTACCGCGTAGGTTTGCACAAGAAATAGAGAATTTAAACTTTCCTTTACAGGTAGGTATTTTTAATTGAAATTGAATTGGAAAATCAAATAAAACACAAAACAAATTTAAAGGAAATTTACATAATTAAATTTTGCTTACCTTGTTTTCTTTTCTGCTACTGCCGCTGCGTACCTTTTTGTTTTTTGTTGCCCCGTATCAATTTTGATGTTTTCACTTCACTTTTTTAACTGTTTTCGTATTGTTTATTGTTTATTGTTTTTTTAATTGTTTATTGTTTCTTTTTTAACTGATTTTTGTTTTTAATTGTTTTTGAAATTCACTTTTTCCGCGTTTTTAATTGTTTTTGAAATTCACTTTTCCGCACACAAATAATTTAGACTGGAGACAAGAGACGACCGAACTGCAACACAACTGAATAAAGACTGTGACTGAGAGTATGAGCAATGCAAAGAAGAAACGAAAACACAGCGTGGGTTTTTATGCATTTTTTCGTCAGTCATCGAATTATTTACGTAAACTGATGAAAGTTTTAATTAGCTGACTACTTTTTTTCATAAACTGATGTAGTTTTTAGTTAGTTAATGTAGAAATTTATTATTTTACGAAGTTTTTTCATAGTTTGATGATATTTTTCGTTGAACAATTAAAATTGTAATTAAAATTATGAAAATTTTAATTAGCTTACGAAAAAATTCTTCCTTCCAATTATTTTTAACATCAACTTTTCCCGTTAGACCGTTACGAAAAATTGCAATGGTTTGATTATATTTTTCGTACAGCAATAATTTATTTCATTAGTTAACGAAGTTTGTGGTTAATATATGTAAATCTTTATAAAATAACTATTTATTTTCATACAATGATGAAAATTTTCGTTGGTTAATGACAAAATTAATATTCTACGAAGTATTTTCATAAGGTGATGAAATTTTTTGATTAGCTAACGAAAATATTCATTCTTCCAATTACTTTAGCATGAACTTTGTTTTTTACTTTCTGTTAAAGTCCCGTTAGACCGTTACGAAAAATTGCAATGGTTTGATTATATTTTTCGTACAGCTATGATTTTTTTTTATTAGTTAACGAAGTTCTTGGTTTACATATGTAAAACTTTATAAAACAACTATTTATTTTCATAAGCAGATGTACATAGATTTTCGTAAATCTGTATGTATACAAATGGATGTATATTTGTTTGTGAGTTTGTATGTCCGGTATGGACTCCTAAACGGCCCAACAGATTTTTATGAAATTTTCAGAGTACATCTTCTTGTATTCGGAGATGGTTCCCGTGAAAAACACTGGATGGAACAGTCGGAAAACTGGAAAAACCGAACACATATCGAAAACATGAATTTTTGTAGGGAGTTTTTTTGTTCCAAAATAGGTTATCGCATGGAAAAATTGAGTTCTTGATGGAAAACTCAGACAAATCATTGGTTTTTAAATGAAAAAATTGCATCCAATTGCATGGATTTTCAAATGAAAAAATAGAAAATTCGTGATAGGGAACTAGGAAAACTCTGGAAGAGCATGAAGAATTTCAAGACCATAAATCAAATTTTATGGAATTTCAGGTGCAATAAAAATAAAAATTATAATGTAAATATATCTACGTTAAAAACACATTTTATCTGAAAAAATTGGTGCCATAAAATTTCTTAAGAAATTTAATTCATTAGAGCAATTTTTTTAATTAATTGTTTATATATTATGAATTCTTATATTCAAGAATATATTATTTATACATCCGTTTTAGAGCCAATTTTTCAATAACAAACTGGCAAATAAATTTATCTGAGTCTTCATCGGTCGAATAAAAAGAGTGTTTTTTGTCAGATAAAGTCTATCTGACGATTGAAAAATCCAATATTTTGTTATTTATCGAATAAACACTATCTGCTTGTTTATCTGACCTCTTAAAGGTACTAAATTTTGAAAAACTAATATTTTCGAACAATCGAAATTTTTTTTTTAAATTTGTTTAAACACAAAGTATTATTTATTTTTTAATGCATCTACCATCGTAATGTCTTCCAACGATGTGCAAATTTAACTAAAATCGGTTAAGTACTTTGGGAAATCTATTTTTGCATGGAATTTTAAGTACAATATTGTTTCATAGCTTGTTTTTTTAATTAAGCCGCCGAACGCATATTTGTAAAATTTCCAGTCATGGTTCCTGTGAAAACAAATTTTGGGAAAATCTTACGGGAAAGTCGCCAAATAAGTATAATCGAAAGCTGGTCGAAAATTATTTTATTGTATGGGATTCTGGGTTAAATCATTTAGCAATTACTTTTCGAAAGGACCGAATTTTTAAGTGAAAAAATTGGAAAACTCCCAAAAATCAAAAATTTTCTCAATTTCTTTTTTAACGAAATTATGTATTTTATGATTTCAGACTACGATAAAACGCAAAGTTTGTTGTGAAACTTAGAAAAATTCAAATCGTCCCCTGTTTCAATTGTATCCAAATAAATCAAATTGCATTTATGTTTATTTATTATTCTAGAGTTTACATCTAGGCAAGCGCGACGAGGTTCGGGGGGTCAGCTAGTTAATGATAAACTTTCATAAGTTGAAATTTTTCGTAGAACAATTAAAAATTTTAATTAGCTAACGAAAATATTAGTTCATCCACCTATTTTAATGATAAATTTAATATTCTACGAGTTGAGTTTTCATTGAACAATCAAAAACTTTGATTAGCTAACGAAAATATTCATTTTTTCTTTCAGTTAAAGTCCCGTTAGACCGTTACGAAAAATTTCAATGGTTTGATTATATTTTTCGTACAGCTATGATTATTTCATTAGTTAACGAAAGTTGTCGTTAATATATGTAAAATTTTATAAAATAACTATTTACCTTCATACAATGATAAAAATTTTCGTTGGTTAATGAAAAAATTAATATTCTACGAAGTATTTTCATAAGGTGATGAAATTTTTCGTAGAACAATCAAAAACTTTGATTAGCTAACGAAAATATTCATTTTTTCTTTCAGTTAAAGTCCCGTTAGACCGTTACGAAAAATTTCAATGGTTTGATTATATTTTTCGTACAGCTATGATTATTTCATTAGTTAACGAAAATTGTCGTTAATATATGTAAAACTTTATAAAATAACTATTAACCTTCATACAATGATAAAAATTTTCGTTGGTTAATGAAAAAATTAATATTCTACGAAGTATTTCATAAGGTGATGAAATTTTTCGTAGAACAATTAAATTTTTGATTAGCTAACGAAAATATTCATTTTTTCTTTCAGTTAAAGTCCCGTTAGACCGTTACGAAAAATTGCAATGGTTTGATTATATTTTTCGTACAGCTATGATTATTTCATTAGTTAACGAAAGTTGTCGTTAATATATGTAAAACTTTATAAAATAACTATTTATTTTCATACACTGATGAAAATTTTCGTTGGTTAATGAAAAAATTAATATTCTACGAAGTATTTCATAAGGTGATGAAATTTTTCGTAGAACAATCAAAAACTTTGATTAGCTAACGAAAATATTCATTTTTTCTTTCAGTTAAAGTCCCGTTAGACCGTTACGAAAAATTGCAATGGTTTGATTATATTTTTCGTACAGCTATGATTATTTCATTAGTTAACGAAAGTTGTCGTTAATATATGTAAAACTTTATAAAATAACTATTTATTTTCATACACTGATGAAAATTTTCGTTGGTTAATGAAAAAATTAATATTCTACGAAGTATTTCATAAGGTGATGAAATTTTTCGTAGAACAATTAAATTTTTGATTAGCTAACGAAAATATTCATTTTTTCTTTCAGTTAAAGTCCCGTTAGACCGTTACGAAAAATTGCAATGGTTTGATTATATTTTTCGTACAGCTATGATTATTTCATTAGTTAACGAAAGTTGTCGTTAATATATGTAAAACTTTATAAAATAACTATTTATTTTCATACACTGATGAAAATTTTCGTTGGTTAATGACGAATTTAATATTCTACAAAGTATTTTCGTAAGGTGATGAAAAATTTAGTAGTTTAATGAAGCAATTTCGTTGAAAACATTTTTTTTCGTAAAAAAGACTATGAAATTTTTTCATTGAATGATAAAAACTTTCATTAAACGGGATTTTCTTGATCCAAAATGGGTAAAACAGTGTATGAAGCGTTTTCATTAATTGATGTCGGTTTTCATTTTACGAAAAACTGCAAACTTTCGTAGTATTAATTAAAATTTAATTAATACTACGAAATTTTCGAAATTTGCAGTTAACAACGCGATTTTCATATTTTTACGAAAGTTATTTTTTTCAGTGTCGTAGGAGCAGAATGAACTCAAACCCCTGGATGAACTACGGTATAATTAATGCCATCAGTCTTCGAAATGAGTTATATAAACGATGGAAGAGATTTCGATGCTTAGATATGCACAATGAATTTAAAAGAGCTAGAAATAATGTAGTCAACATGATTAAGATGGCAAAATTAAATTATTATTCACAAACATTTTCCGCTGATAGATCCTCCAAGTTCTTTTGGAAGAAGGTCAAGGACATGGGTGTTTGTAAACAAAGTCGCTGTGCACCTGAAGCCATTGATGTTGAGGTTTTAAGTTCGAAATTTGCTACCCCTAGCCAACTCCCAAACAACAGCACACCAATTTTTCGAAACAATTCCGAGCTCAGTTACACTATTCGTAATGTAGACATGTTCGTAGTTGGAGATGCAATATTTTCAATTAAATCAAAATGTGTAGGCTTAGACAATATTCACCCTGATTTTATTAAAATTCTCCTTCCACACATTATACACTACATTGTACACATTTTCAATACAATCATCATGTCATCTTCCTTTCCAATTCAATGGAAAAAGTCAAAAATAGTTTTTTTTTTTTTTTTTTTTTTTTTTTTTTTTTTTTTTTTTTTTTTTTTTTTTTTTTTTTTTTTTTAATTTTCTAGTTTTCATCCTAATTAAATTTTATTTGTTTCTTCCTCCCCATCTTTCCACGTTACAAGCTCAAACACAAACTTATTGAGTGTTAGAGAAATGCTTAAATACTTCGGATTTGAAAACAACTGGATCTGTTATCCGCTTAATGCCCATAGGCAAAGAATTCCATATGCGAATGCTGAAAACAAAAAACATCCGTGAAGAGTTAAGATATCGGAAACTTGGTTGTATTAAGTTATTCGTTCTTGAAGATGAACACACTTGAATTTTTTCATACAAGTACTCAGGTGTTTTTGTGTGAATAACCCTATGTAGAAAAATGCAATTTCGAAAATTTAAATACTGAAGTAAAGTGCAATTTAAAATCTTTGTTCTATAGGCAGATATATGGTCATATCTTCGAATGCCATAAACATAACGAGTCATGTCATTAAATGCAACACGAAGTTTGTTTTCTGATAAGGAATCAAGCTTTGGATACACCACCTCAGAAAAAGAAATTATGGGTATAAGCAAGGTTCTAATTAAACGTAGTTTAGTTTCTTGCGGAATAAAGTCACTGGACATCCAGAGTTTCCTTAAAGTTCCATAGATACGGCTGATAACATAATTTATGTGATCCTTGCAAGAAAGATCCCTTGAAATCTTAAAACCAAGGCTTGTCGCAGAGTTAACAAAGCAGAGATTTGAATTATTCAGAACAATAGATGGAAGATCTGCATAGCTATAATTCTTTTTCGAAATAAGAAGAGCTTGACTCTTTCCTGGATTGAGCATAAGCCCGTTTTCCTTGGCCCAATCATGAATTCTCTGAAGATCATCGTTAACACGAAAAACAAGATCTTCAATCAGCCCAATTCTTCGCGAGAGATATATCTGTATATCATCCGCATAGAGATGGAAAGAAACGTTCTCACACACTGAAGGTAGATCGTTTATATATGTGCTAAACAAGATCGGACCAAGTATTGAGCCCTGAGGCACACCCATGTTTATAAGAGAAAGCGAGGAGAAATTTTCTCCAATGACTACGCGCTGAGACCTATTACATAAATAGCTTTGAATAAGACGCACAGCGGAACCTGAAAAACCGAAATAATGTGTTAATTTTTCACACAGCACTTTGTGGTCAACTTTATCAAACGCTTTAGAAAAATCCAGAAGGCATAAAATTGTTACATTATCCAAATCAAACTGCACCCTTATGTCCTCTAGAACCTTAACCATGGCAGTGGAGCAAGAGTGGTTAGCTCTAAATCCTGATTGAAAGGGTGATAATAGTCTTTTGGATGAAAGATGTTCAATCATTTGCTTGGCCAACATTTTTTCAAGGACTTTTGACATGCATGGTAAAATGCTAATTGGCCGAAAGTCAGCGGGTTCCTTTGGATTTGAAATTTTGGCCACAGGAGTAATTCTGGCTGTTTTCCAAGCAGTAGGAAAAGTTGAAGTGACAACACAGTGATTGTAGAGGTGTGTAATCGCACGGATCAAATAGGGCAGAATCAGTTTAATAAATCTCAGAGGGATACCATCTTCTCCAATTGCCTCAGATTTTAAAGCTCCAAATGTTCGAATTATTTCGTCTTCAGTTACCGTTTCAAAATAAAATGAGTTTGGTTGGTCAAAACATAGTGCATTTTTGGGCACAAAGCTTGCAGGAAATTGAATGGTCTGAGAGAATTGGCTGTTAAGATCATCGGGATGAAGTTCACATTTTACATTCTGTATTTTTCCTACACCAATCTCACGAATATTTTTCCAAAGCTGCTTTGAAGTGAGGTCGGTACTAAGTTTAGATGAGAAAAAACTCTTTTTCGCAGACCGAATGATTGCCGTCGCTTGGTTACGGAAGTAGCAATATTGCCGCCAAGTTGTAGGGTTAGGTAAACTCCTCCACTTAAGGTAGAATTTTCTGCGATTTTTAATGGCGTTTTTGACCTCAACGGTATACCAGGGGCATTTTTTATTTTGAACCCTTACAGTCTTCAATGGGACATGTGTTTCAAATAATCTACAAATATGGTTATTAATGAAATGAAGTTTATTGTCTACGTGGGGAATGTTAAGACAATCTCCCCAAGCCACACTGTAGGTATCAGCAAAAAGCCTTTCAGTGTTGAGTTCTTTAAAATTCCTAAACGTGAAGGTCGACGGTACTTGAGAGTAAGAGAAGTCAATATTATACGTACAGAAAATGAGGTCGTGATCAGATATACCATCCAAGGATAATTGATCATTAAGTAAAATATTTGTTGGTTCTGAAACAATTATGAGATCAAGAAGACTTGGATTGCAATTTGGGGCATATCTTGTAGGGTAGGTATTAATTATATTGAGACCAGAAGCAGCAATTAAATCAAGAAGTTGAGCACTTGTATGGTCCCTTTTGAGAATATCAACATTCAAATCCCCAAGAACAATGATGTGTTCATATAATGCTGCAAAAGGTTCTAAAGCTGCAAAAAATGGAGTCAGTGAAGAAGTTCTGTTTGGGTTATAGACACAAGCTAGAATGCATTTGACATTGGAATCTGAAATTTCTATAATTATAAATTCGATACCGTTATTTTCTGATTTGGCTAATATCTGGCATTTTAGTCCCGATCTGCAATAAATTGCAGTTCCACCACCAACAGTAGTAGTGATTCTGTCATTCCGTATAAGCTTATAGTTATTTAAAGTACGAATCTGATCTGGAATTTCAGGGGACCACCATGTTTCACTCACACATATGGCATCTATGTCATTGCTATCAAAAATATTTGATATGTAATCAAATTTTTGATCATTCAAGCTTCTAGCATTGAAATGACACACTTTAAAACCGACCTGAGCCTTTGATAAATAACTCATCACTAATTTTGCAGTTTTGAAATCAGCACTGCCGTTTACTGTATTAAGCTGAGCCATTAAAAAATAATACAAAATGAAACACTAAGCAAGACAAAAGAAACAGCAAGTATCCGAAGTGAAAACAAAAAGCAACCAAATTTGACAAGTTAGTGCACAAGGAAAGCTCAAATAAAAGAAGAAAGGAAGAAACATTAGTGTACAAAGTTGTTATCAAAAGTACTAATAAATTAAAGTTAAATAAATACAAAAATAGAAATACAAATATGAACAATGTAAAAGAAAATGAAAATAGAAATGAAAATAAAAATAAAAATAAAAATGAAAAT
The DNA here is from genome assembly GCA_943590905.1 of Sphaerophoria taeniata. NCBI lineage: Eukaryota > Metazoa > Arthropoda > Insecta > Diptera > Syrphidae > Sphaerophoria > Sphaerophoria taeniata. Next base: position 79,241,291 of record OX016541.1, on the reverse strand, counting down.
AAAAATGAAAATAAAAAGTGGTAGCACTGGTAAGCTTTCAGAAGATAGTACATAATGTTGTTATTTGTTCTCATGATCGATAATATGCTGCGGTGATTCAAGGTCAAAGTTGTGGTTATTTGTTGTTTTTAGAGTTGAGGCAATTTCATTCAGTTCTTGTTCACTCCTGATGCAGGTCGCTCTATCATTTTTTTGCAATAAAACATGCACCAGTCCACGCATAGTGAAAGCGCTGTATATTTTTCGTTTTCTTTTCATAGCTATGGCTAGGCGCAAGATCCTTCGGTTTTCGGTTGTTAGACTTTCGTGAATATAAACTGGTGTATCCATGTCAAAATGCGGGTCGATATCATTTAACGTTAAGCTCCGTTGTGTTGATTTTCGGTACTCGGATAGCGCTTTTATTGTACTAATTTTATCGCCGGAGTTAAAGAATTTTATAATAACAATAGAATCTGTTTTTCTTTTCGATCTGAAAATTCTAGATATTTGCGGCGGATGAAAATTAATGCAATTGCACAATAAGTTGAAAGTGGATTTAAGCTGTTCATTTGGAGTGTATGGTATTCCTATTAGAATAGCATCCAGCGGCTATTTTTTCAATTGCTAGTGCTTGAAACTGCAGTTTAAAGTTGTCTATTTCTGTGTGTATGTGTTTGGTATCGTCAGCTGAAGAGATATTGATAACATTTTCTCTTATCTCATTTACGTCGGTACGGTGCTTTTCAAGTTCTTTTACTCGCTCTTCTAAATTTGTGATATCGTGAGTTAACTTTTCAATTTTGCTGGACATATTTTTTTCAATGTTGTCCATCCGGGTTGTGAGATTTTGTTCAAGAGAAGATAATCTGAGCAGTATAGACTCACCTTGTTCTCTTAATTGTATCAATAGATCAGTTTGATTTTGGTACTTTAAACTTGAATGTGAGTCGCCGGTGATATTGTGAAGAGAGTTGGAAATAACATTATTTTCAATATCAGCTCCAGCACCAACGTCAGCGGGTGTTACGGAGGCAGCAGAAACAGGAACGGAGGCAATTACAGCAGCAGCGGTAACAGGAGAGGAGCATGCAGCAACAAGAGTAGGAGTGGAGGTGGTATTTTGTACGGTAGATTTCCCACTTTTATTTAAAAGAAGCTGAGAGTTTTTCATTTTGCGAGAATATGTGGGTGTTTTGTTTATGGGGCTTAAGAGTGTTGGTTTTCTTGAGCGGGTCTTGTCAAAGAGAGAGTTTGACATTTGGTACAGAAAAAATTTATTCTGCTTTAATTTTAAATTTGATTTTATATGGTTAAATCGACAATTCAAGCTCAAAATAGCACTTTTTGTTTGCAAAATATCGTTAAAACGTTCACTTGTTGTCTGTGAATAAAATCCACTTTTTTTGCACTCAAAAAAACTCGACTGGGGTTGAATAAATCTTAGACAGCAAATTAATACGTCTGTACTCTATCACATTACGTTCGTTCATGATCTATATACGTTTTCCATACAAAAATATGGAAGATGCTTTTTCAAAATTGAATATTGATTTGAAGTCAATCTTAGCCTGGTCCTCTCAAAATGATCTGATGATTAATCCAACAAAAACCAAAGCTATTACTTTCTGGAGACGTCATATAGATCCAAGTAGTTTTCCTCCCATTTTCTTAAACAAAACACGTATTGAAATGGTTTTGAATGTAAAAAATCTGGGGATTATGTTTAACAACAGATTGGCTTGGGACAACCACATAAATAGTGTTGTTTCAAAGATCTATGGTTCATTAAGAGGACTTTCTGTTACCAGAAACGTCCTTCCTTTGGAAGTAAAACTCAAACTAGTGAAGTCTCTTATTGTGCCTATTATCAGCTATGGTTGTGAGCTTTTCTGTGATCCTGATACAAGCTCTTTCAGAAAACTTAGAGTTGCTGTTAATTCTTGTGCTAGATATGTTTTCAACCTTGGTCGTTACGACCATGTCTCTGAATATTCTAATCGCATGCTTGGATGTACACTTGAAAACTTCTTAAAGCTTAAATCCGTAAAAATGCTCTATAATATTATTCAACATAAGCAACCAGAATATCTTTTCAATAAAATAAATTTTTCGCGGTCTAACAGACATCTGAATCTTAAGCATATAAGGCATAAATGTCTAGCGTCACAACGCCAATTTTTCACTTACGCGGTCTCTATATGGAATCAACTACCAATATCTATTAGGTCACCGATCGGGCGCAATACTAGTTTTTTGAATGTGGTCTCTTCTTATTTTTCAATACTACTTCAATAATTACTTACTTACTTACTTAAGGTGGCGCTACAGTCCGGGGTGGACTTGGGCCTCAACCAACAAACCTCTCCAGCCAGCTCGGTCCCTAGCTCGCTGTCTCCAGTTTCACACGCCGAGTTGGTTGAGGTCGTGTTCAACTTGCGCGCGCCACCTGAGCCTTGGTCTTCCTCTACTGCGTCTTCCCTCTGGGGTGGATCCGAAGACTTTACGGGCCGGAGTATTGGTGTCCATTCTCTCCACGTGACCGAGCCATCTGAGTCTTTGGACCTTCACTCTTTTAGCTAAGTCAGTGTCGCTGTACAGCCCGTACAGTTCGTCGTTAAATCTTCTCCTCCATTCGCCGTTTATGCAGACAGGACCATAGATCTTACGTAGAATCTTTCTCTCAAAACGGCCAAGTGCGCTCTCATCCGTTTTTGACAAGGTCCATGCTTCTGCACCATATAGCAGGACGGGGATGATGAGGGTCTTATAGAGCGTCATCTTAGTTTTTCGGGAGAGGGCTTTACTACTCAATTGCTTTCTTAGCCCAAAGAAACAGCGATTAGCAAGAGTTATTCTTCGTCTGATCTCGGCGCTGATGTCGTTGTCCGTATTGATAGCGGAGCCAAGGTATACAAAGTCCCTAACTACCTCGAAATTATATGCGTCTATCGTGACGTTTTGTCCAAGACGTCGGTGTTGGGTGTCCTTTCTAGATGACAGCATATACTTTGTTTTGCCCTCTTTGACCGCTAAACCCATTTTTTCAGCCTCTGTCTGTATACTCGCAAAAGCACTGTTGACATCACGCTGTGTTCTCCCAATGATATCAATGTCATCAGCGTACGCGAGTAGTTGCACAGACTTCTGGAAGGTAGTGCCTCTAGTGTTGACGTGGGAGTTCTGCACTATTCGTTCCAATATGATGTTGAAGAAATCGCATGACAGTGCATCACCTTGTCTAAAGCCTTTTTTGACATCGAAGGCGTCGGTGAGGTCGTTACCGACTTTGATGGAGCAGCGCGAGTTCTCCATTGTCATCCTGCTCAGGCGAATGAGTTTATTTGTATGTAGGATGTGCTAATTATCGAACCACTAATCCGTACGCCAATACTCTTCACAATTATGTTATCATACCACATCAGCTATACGGATCAAACTATCCGTTAACTCTCCACGGTTTAACAATATAAGAAGAAAGTGAGCATCAAGAAGAGAACGAGAACGAGTACGACCAAGCAACGGCTACGACATCATCGATACGCACCGACCTCTTATCGAACCCCCTTTTCTCTTTTCTTTTTTCTAAACTTAATGTAACTTAAAACTAAATAATTTAAACTTATGAACTAATTGAATTCCCTACTTAAATAAAACAGTGTAACTTTTTTTCTTGAAAAAATATTTTAAATCAGTTTTACTGAGCAAAACAGTGTTTGATCGACGCATCCCCTCCCACATGGTGTCAGAAGTGTTAAGTTCCCCTTGATCTGAATGATTATAAAATCGGTTTTTAATTGTGAATTATCAGTGAATTATTTGATTGATTCAATAGTGAAAAATAGTTTCAAACTACGTTGCATGCGAAAAAAATGTTAATTTTGTTGAAACCAATCTGAATAGAAAATAAAAAAAAATTGTGATCGTATTCTATGTTGCATGCAAAAGAAAAATACCTAACTTGTGAAATTGAAAACAAAAAACCCTTTGAGTACAGTTTGACCATTTGATTGCCTCACGACAGAAAAGAATTAAAGCGATAAGTATCATTTTATATTGAACTTTAAAATTAAACCGAAATTAATCAATACATAATTTATTACTATGTACTTATTTAAATTTATGTAAGAACCTATATATTTTCATTTGCATTTAATGAAATTAGAAGAGTTATCTACGAAAAATCTTCAGTCCCTTTTAAAAAAAACGTGGTTTGTAGTCAAGCTATAGGTTAAAAAAAGAATTAATAGAACGGTTAAGAACAGCTTTGATGTCTGAAGCTGAAGAAACGTTAGCCAAATCAAGTGATAGAGATAACGGTGAAAGCGAAAGAGAAGAAATTGAAGACACTGAAAACGATAGGTACAGATAACTCTCAGAAAAATCGTGAAAATAGTGAACAGTTAAAAATGGCTCAGAACAATAATTTTGTATTCAAGGACGTAGAAGATTCGCTTGAAACGTTTAATGGTGAAACGGGAAAGAATGTTACAGACTGGTTAAAAGAATTTGATGACATTGCAAGTGTGTGTGGATGGAATGATATACAGCGCTATTTGTATGCAAGAAGACTTTTGGGGGGTGCTGCAAAGTTAGCAATAGAATCGGAAACGGGTGTACATAGTTGGAACGCACTTTAAAAATGTCTGTCGAAAGAATTTAGTCCAACAACGTCTAGTTTGGCCGCGCATCGAGCATTAGAATCACGAAAAAAACGTAACGACGAGTCTTACCTTGAATATATGTTTCAGATGAAACAGATAGCTAGTAGGGGAAAAGTTGATGATGAGTCATTATTGTCATATATAGTGAGTGGTATACCTGATAGTATTCTGAATAAAACAGTATTGTTTGAGGCTAATACTTTTGACGAACTTAAATCCAAATTTAAAATTTATCAGGAAATGAAAGCACAAAGGCAACGAAATCGAAGTGATGAGCGTACACAATCTCAAACAGCAAAACCAATCGGCAAAGACCAGGAAACAAACAAACAGCGTTGTGTAAATTGTGGGGCGAAAACTCATAACATAAGTGTTTGTCTCCACAAAGAAAAGGGTTCGCGGTGTTTCAATTGCAGTGATTTTGGACACCTCTCGAGGAACTGCCCAAAAAAAGTGTCGAAAGTAAATCGAATTATCACTCCGAAGGTTTCAGTAGAACTAAAAGTTAAAAAATGTTCTTTCATTGCACTAATCGACACAGGAAGTCAATTGTCGCTCGTTAAAAAGTCTATATTTGATTGCTTAGATGAAAAAATCGAAAACTCGGGTACTCTCCTTGCGGGTCTGGGCCAAGAGATTCGGCAATCAATTGGTTCTTTTAAATTGTCGGTTATGATTCAGGAAAAGACTTATAAGCTTGTTTTCGATATCGTTGATGATGAATGGTTATTAGAAGATATTTTAATCGGTACAGAAATTTTAAAATACGCGAATTTGAACATTGAAAACGGACAAGTAAAACTTACCCCTATACTTTCAAATGAGATTCCGTGTACCAACGAACTTAATGAAAACGATATATTTAAATTAGACGTTAACGTAATGAAAAGTGAAGAAATTTGTGATTTAGATGCAATTCAAAGCATGGAAATAAAAAACTGTCTGAAAAACGCGATTGAAGGTTACAAACCACAAAAGCCGGAAAAATCATGTGTTGAAATGAATATAGTTCTAGAAAATGAAAAACCTGTTTACCAACGCGCGCGGAGACTAGCTCCCAAAGAAAAAGAGATCGTACAACAAGAAATCGAAAAATGGTTAGACGAAGGTGTAATTATTCCTAGTAACTCTGATTTTTTCACCTTGATGTGTCTCCTCAAAGTAGAAAGTATACATCCTTCTCAACACCTGATGCGCAATATGAATTCTGTAAAGTCCCATTTGGTCTTTGTATATCCCCTTCCGTGTTTCAAGAATATATAAACAAGATTTTTAAAGACCTTATTCTTAAAAAGCTAGTACGCATTTACGTTGATGATTTTATAATCGCTTCGAAAGATGAACAAACAAATTACGATACGTTAAAATTAGTTTTAGACATCGCGGCTAAAAACGGTCTTCAATTTAATTGGAAAAAATGCAAATTTATGTTACGATCTATAGAATTTCTGGCACACATTGTTGAACACGGTACAGTTAGGCCCTCAATGGATAAAACAAAAGCAGTAAGAAACTTCCCCGAACCCAAAAACGTCAAACAAATGCAAAGTTTTCTCGGATTAACGGGATTCTTTCGTAAATTCATACCTAATTATTCTAGAATCGCCAAACCCTTATCAGATATGACCTTATGGTTTTTCATTTTGGAAATGAGCAGAGAGCAGCGTTCGAACATTTAAAAGACTTCCTATGTAATGACCCTGTGTTAAAAATCTTTAATCCGAATTTACAAACCGAGCTACATACCGACGCGAGCAAGATAGGCCTTGGAGCAGTCCTCCTCCAACTTCATGATGACGCTTTACACCCTGTATTTTATTTGAGTTTTAAAACTAAGCCTACAGAAGAAAAATATAGTAGTTACGAGCTTGAGGTGCTGGCTGTAATTAGATCTTTAAATAAACTCCGCGTTTATCTTATGGGACTCAAGTTTAAAGTATACACCGACTGTTTGGCATTTCAAATGACCATGAAGAATAAGGAATTGTGTGCAAGGGTGGCGAGATGGGCGCTACAACTGGAAGAATTTGATTGTGAAGTTTTGCATAGACCAGCTAGTTCCATGAAACACGTTGACGCACTTAGCAGAGTACTTACAATAATGAACATTGAAACCGGAATTTTACATCGAGTAAAGAAAGCACAAAGCAAAGACGAAACATGTAAACTAATTTTAAATGTACTGCAACGAGAAACCTCCGAAGACTATGTTAATAGATGTGGTGTTTTATACAAGTTTGTCAATGGTTCGTACATACTCGTAGTCCCAAAAGTCATGCAAAAAGAAATAATTCGCAGCGTACACGAACCAGGCCACATCAACTCTCAAAAGGTGGAAAAGATCATCAGGCAGGAATATTACTTTCCTTGTATCCAAAAAAGAATTGAAGACGTTATTTCAAACTGCGTTTCATGCATCTTGGCGGTCAAGAAAGCCGGCAAACAAGAAGGTTTACTTAGCCCTATAGAAAAAGTTGATATACCCTTACACACTTTTCATGTAGACCACCTTGGCCCAATGCCCTCAACAGCTAAGAACTATAAATATATATTCTCCGTCATGGATGCCTTCACAAAATTTGTGTGGATTTTTCCAGTAAGAACAACGGCAACGGATGAAGTTCTTAAGAAAATGGAGTTCCTTGAAAGCATATTTGGAAACCCGCATCGAATCGTAACGGATAAAGGCGCTGCCTTCACCTCGACATCATTCATGGATTATTGCAAGCAGAGAGACATTTCAAATGTACAAATCACGACTGGAGTTCCTCGTGGTAATGGTCAGGTGGAACGTATGAACCGAATAATTATTGAAATACTGACCAAGTTATCCATTGAAAATCCACTTAAATGGCATCAACATGTCTCACGACTTCAAAGAACTATTAACTCAACGGTATCCAGGGCTACAAAGAAGACGCCGTTTGAACTTTTAATTGGTGTACCTATGAGAAATGAAGATGATATGAGACTTTCGGAAATGATGGAAGAGGAAATTAGAAACGAGTTTGAAGCAAGCAGAGTCGATCTACGAAAACATGCCAAATTACAAATAGAAAAGATCCAACAAGAAAACAGAAAAAGCTATGACAGAAACCGAAAACCAGCTCATAAATATGCCGTACACGATCTTGTGGCAATACAACGTACTCAATTTGGACCAGGACTTAAGGTTCAACCTAAGTACCTCGGACCGTATGAAGTGACAAAAGTCAAACGCAACGACCGCTACGAACTGAGCAAAATTGGTAACCATGAAGGACCCAATAAGACATCGTCGGCTGCAGATCTGATGAAACGATGGATAAGCGATGAAGACAACGAATCTGATTCATCCGAGACGGATTCAGCACAGGATGGCTGGATGTAGGATGTGCTAATTATCGAACCACTAATCCGTACGCCAATACTCTTCACAATTATGTTATCATACCACATCAGCTATACGGATCAAACTATCCGTTAACTCTCCACGGTTTAACAATATAAGAAGAAAGTGAGCATCAAGAAGAGAACGAGAACGAGTACGACCAAGCAACGGCTACGACATCATCGATACGCACCGACCTCTTATCGAACCCCCTTTTCTCTTTTCTTTTTTCTAAACTTAATGTAACTTAAAACTAAATAATTTAAACTTATGAACTAATTGAATTCCCTACTTAAATAAAACAGTGTAACTTTTTTTCTTGAAATAAATATTTTAAATCAGTTTTACTGAGCAAAACAGTGTTTGATCGACGCATCCCCTCCCACATGTATATCCATCTTTTTTCACATTATTTTTTGCTTGTTTAATAAATGTTAATTGTTTTATAAATGTAAACTGTTTCATAAATGTAAATTGTTTTTTAAGAGTAAATTCATATGTAAACTATTAACCTGCATTACTTACAAGATTAATCTTTTTATGCAGCGATACCTTTTTATTAATAAATAAATAAATAAATAAATAAAAAAATAAATAAGCAAAAAGTAAGAGATCGAATTCAAATTGAAAAAGAACAGAGGATAGAGAAATTAAATAAAAATAGGCAAAACGATCCTTTGAGAATAGAAGAACAGGTCTTAATAAAAAATTATAAATCTCTCAGCCATAAAGAGGAACCTAAATATAAATTACTTTCGAATGAAAATTTACATCCATCTCACATCAAAAGAAAGTATAAATACACCTAAATAAAAAAAATTTAATTTTGAAAAAGTATATTATTTGCAAAAAAAAAAAAAAATTATTGAATATTTTTGTTGTAAAATAAAAATTATGTTACAGTTTTAAATATCTATTTTCTAAATTCTTACTCCAACAACATTATATATAAAATTAAAATGTAAAATGTCTAAAAAATATATATATATATATATATTTATAATAATAACTATAATAATATGTTATAATAATAAGAAGTATACTAAGAATTAAATCAAAATATTTGCTTGCAAGGTTTCGACTCAGGAGATTTCGAAACTAAAGGGGGGTTAGGTTAGGTTAGGTTACAGTGGCTGCGGATTCAGAATCCACACACTTAGGCCAAAAGAAAAGGCCCATTGTGATACCACATGAATCTAAAGAATTACTTCTTACTAGTCGAACCATTTTGAGCTTTTTATAAAGCGAAGAAGATATTTGATATCCTTATTAGCTAGTTTACTGGGGTTATCATAGAAGTACTCTCCCAGATGAAGTTTGCGCCTTAGTGAAAGAGCAGGGCAAGTGCAGAGAAGGTGAGAGATTGTTTCCTCTTCTTCCTCATCCATACAGCTCCTGCAGAAGTCATTTGAGGCTACACCAAGTCGTATTACGTGTCTGCCTATAAGACAGTGTCCCGTAAGGACACCTATCAGGGAACTAATATGAAGTCTGCTTTGAGATAACAAGTCTTTAGAGCGCTTTAAGTCCAGTGAAGGCCATATGAGTTTCGTAGCTGCGCACGTTGGTAAATTGTGCCACCTATAGCTTCTTATCGTTAAAGCTGCTTCTTTTAGCAAAAGTTTACATGTAGCTATCGGTATACCTATCTTCTCCCTTTCAGGTGAAATAGGTATGACGGTTCCATTTTTAGCGAGTTCATCGGCTCTACAATTTCCTTTGATGTCTCTGTGACCCGGCACCCAACAGAGGTGAATGTTAAATTGCTGCGCCATCTCCATTTGAGACGATCGGCAATCGAGGGCCGTTTGAGATTTGGTTGAGACACCGTCGTCGAGAGATTTAATAGCAGCCTGACTGTCAGAGAAGATGCGGATATCAGAAGTTGATATCACGTTTTCTCTTAGCCAGGAGAGAACCTCTTTGATCGCTAAAATTTCCGCTTGGAAGACGCTACAATGATTGGGGAGGCGGAATGAGATGCTTAGATTAAGCTTTTCTGAGTACACACCACTACCAACTCCATCACTTGTCTTGGATCCATTTGTATAAAAATGAATGCTTTTGTCATCCAGAAGTTTTTTGTCTTCCCATTCTTCTCTGGATGGAATGGATATCTGGAAGTTTTTACCAAATTGGGGTTTTGGAATGGTGTAGTCTATGTACTTTGGTATAGAACCGAAAGAGTTCAAAATGATGGAGTGTCCCACATTATTGTTGGTCCATTGAGATGAGGCGTTGAGTCTTATAGCTGTACTCGCTGCCACTTGTTTGCTAAAAATGTCGAGGGGTGACAGATGGAGGAGAGTGTCTAACGCTGCTGAGGGTGTGGTTCTCAAAGCCCCGCTTATGCAGAGACATGCAGTGCGTTGGACTCTGCTGAGTTTGTCGCAGTAAGTGACTTTCTCCAGTGCAGTCCACCATACTGCAACCCCGTACATGAGAATTGGTCGAATGACCGATGTGTATAGCCAATAGGTTATGCGAGGTTGAAAACCCCATTTGCTTCCTATGGCTTTCTTGCAAGAGAAAAGAGCTACTGTGGCTTTCTTAACTCTTTCCTGAATATTAGGTTTCCAACTTAATTTTTTGTCTAATATCAGACCAAGATATTTGGCTTCATTGGTAAAAATTAGTGGTACACCTTTTGTTGAAGGGGGTACAATTACTGGGATCTTGTATTTCCGTGTAAAAAGGACAAGGTCTATTTTTTGAGGATTAATACTAAGTCCACAGTGATCAGCCCATCTAGTGAGCATATTAAGTGCGTTTTGGAGGAGGTCTCTCAGTGTATTAGGATGTTTTCCTGTGACGGCGATAGCAACATCATCGGCATACGCAATCACTCTGTAGCCTTCCCTCTCGAGGGATATTAGCAGTTCGTTAACTACTATGTTCCACAGGAGAGGGGACAGAACACCACCTTGCGGAGTGCCTCTACTGACAGACCTTTTCGTACAAAAATCACCCATCTTAGAGTTGATGATCCTACTTTTAAGCATTAGATTGATCAGCTCACAGAGTGAGTATTCGACGTTTATGGTCGTCATATCAGAAGTGATAGCAGATGTGTCAACGTTGTTGAGAGCACCTTCAATATCCAGGAAGGCAACCATAGTATATTCCTTTTGCTCTAGGGAGTATTCGATAGTTCTTACCAGAGTAGGCAAGGCTGTTTCTACCGATTTCCCTTTGCAGTAAGCATGTTGAGACATCGATAGTCTCTTGTCAATGCTATTACGTATATGGATATCAATCAATCGTTCCAGCGTTTTGAGAATGAAAGATGATAGACTAATAGGTCTTAGATCTTTAGGGTTGACATGCGAGCATTTGCCCGCCTTGGGAATGAATACTACCTTTACCTCTCTCCATCGCTGAGGTATATAGGCCAGATCTAGACAACTTTTGAACATCATCTCAATGATGGGCAAAGTTATATCGATGGTATGTTATAGCTACGCTGGTATGATTTGATCTGGACCTGGAGATTTATAAGGTTTAAAGCTATTCAGAGCCCATGTCAATTTTTCTTTTGTGACAAGACCTTGAGGAAAAGTTAAGTTAATATCCGACCCAGGACGGTTTATTGTATTAACAGATTTGGAGCTATCCGGGAAGTGGGTATCTAATAGCAGGTTTAGCGTTTCTTTGCAGGGGTTAGTCCATGTACCATCTGAGTTTTTGAGACAACTAGGCATGGTTGGATTTGTCGAGAGAATCTTCCTTAACCGCGATGCCTGCGAGGACTCTTCTATTGAGCTACAGAAGGATCTCCATGAGGATCTTTTGGCTATTCTCAATTCTTGTTTATACTTTTTGAGGGATTCCTTATAGGAATCCCAATCTTGGAGGTGTCTAGACTTTTTTGCACGGTTAAAAAGCCTTCTACAGCCTTTCCTGAGTATTTCTAGTTCAGCAGCCCACCAATATGGTTTCTTCTTTCCCCGCACTGTAGTGAGGGGGCAGGCAGTTTCCATGGCTTTGTTGAGGGCTGCTGTAAGCTCATCGACTTTTTTATCAAGTTCGAGAGCGCACAAGGGAGGATCAGAAAGTTCTGGTTTAATCAGACTTCTTAGGGTTGTCCTATATTTTGGCCAATATGTCTTCCGATAATTACGAAATTGGATTGGTTTTGGGGACTCTTCAATAAGGGTGAATTGGAGCGAACGGCGAACGAGTGTTCCTTAGATACTCTCCAATTCAAAATTTTATTTGAGAGATGTAACGAGACAAGAGTGATATCTAATACTTCTTGTCGATTTTTAGTAACGAAGGTTGGTTCGTTACCTACGTTGCTTACTACCAGATTAGTTGTTAAAATATAATCAAAAAGAGACTCACCTCTGTCATTTATATCGGTAATACCCCACGTAGTATGGTGCGCATTGGCGTCACAACCGATAACCAAGTTGGTTTTTTGTCTTCTGGATTCAGCGACCGTCTTCTCCAAAGTGGTACCAGGCAGTGGACCATGGTGGTCGTGGCCCAAATACGCTGATACCAGCCAGTAGGTATGGTTGTCTATTACCATACTGGCTGTGGTGACGTCTTTATCACTGAAATTAGGGAGTAAAAATACATTTAGACTACGTTTTACTAGTATGCAGGACCTTGGGTTACCTTTTCCTGTTACATATAACACGTAGTAGCCAGGAGTCCTTAATCCTCGAACCAGGGATTTCACAATCCAGGGCTCTTGGATGAGGACAACATCTTCCCCAGTTTTTCACAGGCGGAGAAGAAGGGAGGCCGAAGCCTTTATAGAGTGTTGGAGATTAATCTGTACTATTTGCAGCGTTTTGACTACAACTAGGCAGATCAACCTCCACCACTGTTAAATCCAGTTCATCCAGATCGGACGAAGAGGAACCTAGCAGTTCATCTTCTTCCTCACTGGGGAGAACTTTGTTGGATGAGTCATCAGTCTCCATTAGGGATAAACTTTTGACGGTTTCGGAAGAAGACTGTGCCGCGACAGAAGAGGGCCCTGGTGCAACATCATCCTCATCCAAGGATGGGAAGGTGATGATAGCACTGGGACCCCCCACGTCTGGCGACACAGCTTCTGAGTGTACGGAAGAAGATTATGCCGCGACAGAAGAGGACCCAGGTACACCATCGTCCACATCCATGGATGGGAAGGTGATAGTAGGACTAGGACCCCCTACGTCTTGCGACACAGCTTCTGAAGTGGGTTGTGGAGGCTCGCATGAAGCGTATACCTCATCATTTTTGTAGATTTTGAGAGTAATCGTCTTGAACCCGTATCTTATCACTCCCTTCTCTTACGATAATCGCACTTCGATAAAGACCCTTCGGCTCCTCGAGTTTCGCGATCTTCCAGTCGTGACAAGAGAGGTCCAGGTTGCTAAGCCTGATCATCTCATGGATGTCTTCTGGGCATGAGGGTTCTATCGGAATCCATGCGCGAGCTCGTGGCCTGCAAGGAATATCTTCCTTTGCAACAACCTCGAGTTTCGCGCCTGGCCACACTTCGCCCAGCATGCCAACAGCAAGCGTATAAAGATCGCGTGACCTCTGATCGTTACAAACGATGAGTTTGACATGACCTTGATGCCAACCCCCATCGTTTGTTACAGGCAGTGGACCCGGATGCTCTCGCATGACTTTGAGAAAGCCAGCTGAGAGCCTCAGTTTCACCATCTGCCAACGGTCAGAGGAAATCGCGCCATCAATATTGCTCCTGTCAATGACCGCAACCACGATTTTGTTGTGTTCCTTAAGTACATCACTAAAGGGTTTATTGAGAGGTACTTTAGGAATGGTAGGAGTGTAACAATACTATGTACTATTAATACTAAATGGTAACACTTATGCCCATTTTCTTGACTCGCCATTAAGTTTAATGGCTGATTAATTCCATAATTTTTCCAGATTTCGTTTTCTTCACTCCAAGTTAGCTTTAATGTTACTTTTTAAGACCTGTCAATTAACGTTAACTGAATCATTAGTTAATTGACCTCAAGGGTCCCATTAACGCTTTCAATGTCAGTATTAGCATTGGAATCCAATTTCTTCACAGAACTTTAGTTTTTTTTCTGACATTTTGCTGTTGTTTGTAGAGCCCCTGAAATTTCTGTTTTTTTTTTTTTTTTTTTTATTACTATCAAACAACAATACGGCTCTTATGTTATGATGGATCATATTTGGGATAATTGGTCTTCTGATTCCGATGATGAAAGGCGTAAATATAAAATGCAGGAGCGCATTGATTTAAATAAATGGGATGATGAAGATTTTATTTATCGATTTCGTATATCAAAACAATCTCTTCTTTATGTTGCCGGGCAGTCACCCCGACTCACGACCCCCAACCTGGAGGGATGGTCCTTAGTAGGACCGTTGATTCCATCTGTTTATCTTAATACAACAGGTAAAATCAATGCAATCGAGGATGTTTGCTATACCTGCACAAGGATATCTTGCATAAGAAAGTTATATATGAACTTTGAAATCTCATTGGCATGCCGTATAGCTTTCACAAGCAAGTCCTATTGCAGAAGTAAGTTTTATGCTAATAAAAACGAGTAAATTTGAATGGTCTCCCTTCACACTTTATAAACTGACTGTTGGCGCATCAGCTTATTGTTAATGGTCTTTTTGAAGACACAAGTTGTAGCAGCAAAAATGGTATTAGAATGGAAATATTGGAGATTTGTTTCTTTTTATATTTATTTTTATTTATTTTTTCTTCTAATTGTAAAACAAAACAACTTATGGATAGTAGGTCTTCTTGAACCTGGGCTTGCTTTTCGGTCCTCCTGGACGCACAGCTTTAGGAATATACTCTGGATCATGCTGGTCGAGAGTTCTTCGCCATGGATTAATACCAACTTCGAAGAATCGACGCACGTGTAGATCGACAAATAGACTTCTTGAATTTCCAAATGACGAGCAAGATTAGCTGACAAATGTTTGAAAATATTTTCCAAGAATTGTGGTTTATCATCATTCATAATCATCGATGTCCGCAACCTTTTGTTGTTTTGCGGCGAGGTTAGGCCTTTAGTCCAGTTTTTGTTCAACGAGAGCGTTGAGATACAACTCGATTAAGTTCCTAGCGACGCGACGTCTTCATTGAATCCGAGGCATTTACCATTGGAATCGATTTCTTGGAACAGACTCATTTCCGGGCTACCCCAACAGAAGTTCATTTTTGGATTGTCGTGCACGTGATCCGAGTGGATGAGTGTTGTGTTTAACTGGTAGCGATAGAATGACCATTGTTTTCCGTTTGTTATGATTGTTTGAGTTGTCATTGGATAAGTGAGTTCGTTGTAGGTGTTGAATCCATTATAATTGGCTTGGGCCAGAAGCCAGCCGAAGCTAGACTGAATGGCCTGGGCATGAAGGGCTTCTTTGAAATCTTCGGGACCATACTTTGGGTTTCGTTCGATAAGGTAATCCCGAGGTTGGAATTAAATTAGGCCGAAACTACTCGAACTTCCTGGCCAGTAACCCAGAAGGAAAATGTTTGGATTAGTCGTATGAATCTTTCGAAAGGGAACATAACAAACCGGGAATATTTGTGCCATGGCGATAGCTTGTCTTGTATCCCAGAGATCTTGCATCAAGTTTGAAGAGAGGAATCTTTTTAGCAAGCTCCAGTGAGGTACTTTCGTTCATTGATCGAATAGGTGCTAGTGGCAGACGTTTTAGTTCCTCCATTTTTTTCCTTTTTGAAAAGAACTCCGAAATTGAAATCAATATAATTTATTGACATTAGAATGGAAATATTGGAAATTTATTTGGAGTACTGGAAGCATTTCTTAATTGGAGATTAAGTATTAATACCTTGTTAAGTTGAGTGATTAAACGTGAAGAAAATCAAATTTTAATTGCAGCTTTAAATGAGTCGATTAAATTTAATGGCAGATTAGTTAACCAAAAGTTTAATGGAGAGTCAAGAAAACGGGCATTAGTCTAGTAACTATCGTATGGTTAAGCATACACATATAATAAAGTTCAGTTGATTATCATACGTCGTGCGTTCTTCATCTCTCTCATCACATGGTGTCAGAAGTGGTCTTTTCATAAAATAATAATTAATTTGTGAAAATGCCTAACGATAATGCCAATAATAATTTCGAATCCGGTGTCAACATCAAGCCCCCAAAACCATTAGAAGTAAACAGTAAAAATGTTGCTCTAGCATGGAAAAAATGGCTACAACAATATAGATGGTTTGAAACCGCGTCTCAGTTAAATAAAAGGCCTGCTGAAATACAGGTTGCCACTTTTATGTCAGTCTTAGGACCTGATGCTGTAGACATTTATAACTCCTTCACACTTTCTCCAGAAGAAAGCAAAAATTTAGCAATTTTAACGTCTAAATTCGAGGAACATTTTGCCCCTAAAATAAGTATTACCTTCGAGAGGTACGTATTCAATAAAATGATCCAAAACGAAGAAGAGCACTTCGACGATTTTTATACGCGCATAAAAAATCAGGCAAAAAAAAGTGAGTTCGGTTCGTTGTTGGATTCCCTGATACGTGATGAAATCGTTGTAAGCATCCATAGCGACGCGATTCGAGAAAAGTTATTAGAAAAGGCAGAGGTATCACTTGATGATACAGTTAAAATTTGTAGAGCAAGTGAAATAGCGGCGAGTCAACTCAAAGAATTACATAGAAACGAAGAAACGGTGCATGCAGTTACGAAATATAAGAACAAGTACGAAAAAACGAAGAAGCCGATAAATAAACAAGGCGATGTAAAAAATGAATTTTTCTGTCGAAGGTGTGGAACTACTCACGCACGAAAAAACTGCCCAGCATTCAATAAAATTTGCAACAAATGTGAAAGAAAAGGTCACCTAGCAACTGTCTGTAAGACAAGAACAAGAAAAAGAAACAAAAAAGTGCATGCGATTACAAATGATACAACAAGTGATAGTGAAGACACTGACAGTTCCTTGCTAGTTTACTCAGTGGACACAAACAAAGATGACCAGAATAACTACATGGAAGAAATAATGATTGAAAACAAAAAAGTAAATGTAAAACTAGACACGGGTGCTCAGTGCAACGTATTGCCGAAAAAAATTATCGATAAAATTAATAACATTAAATTAAACAATTCAACCACAAAAAAACTAGTTTCTTTTACGAATGATAAAATCAGTGTTCTCGGTGAAGTAAACTTATGTTGTACGGTGCGAGATATAAAACATATGTTAACATTCAAAGTAGTTGACAAGGCCGTCTGTCCAATTTTAGGCAAAAGTGCATGTGAGAAATTAAAGTTGATACTGCGCGTAGAAGAACTTAAAATTGACGAAAATATGTTCGAAGGCCTAGGTTGCATTAGAAAATTCGTCTACGACATTGATTTAGTGCCAAATCCAGTCTTTCAGAATTATGCCCCACGAAAAATACCACACGCATTAAAAGACGACGTTAAGACAGAGATCGATAGAATGATACAATTGGGTGTCATAGATAAAACAGAAGGCGCTACTCCAGCAACCTCACCTATGGTAATTGTTCACAAGAAAGGGAAAATAAGAATCTGCCTCGATCCTACCGATGTAAACAAAAACATTTTAAGACGATTTCATCCTCTCAAATCCATAGATGAGATTGCGGCAAAGGTTCAAAATTCTAAAGTTTTTACAATCTTAGATTGTAAGCATGGTTTTTGGCAGATCAGAGTAACTGATCGAACTAAAGGTTATCTGACTATGGCTACACCTTGGGGTAGAGTCTCCTTATTGCGTGTTCCATTTGGTCTTGCGTCCCCCCAGAAATCTACCAAAAGCTCATGACTGACTTATTGGAAGGCTGTGCAAATACAGAGGTCTCGATGGATGACGTTTTAATTCATGCTCCTGATGTCAAAACATTGAATGTGCTTACAGAGAAAGTTCTTAAAAAGCTTGATGACGCAGGAATAAAATTAAATAAACAAAAATGCATATTCGCAACTACGAAAGCACAATTCTTAGGCCACATCATAACATCGGAGGGAATTGCAGCAGATCCCGAGAAGATAAAGTCTATACAAAATTTAAGACAACCAACAAATAAAACCGAATTGCAGAGATTGCTTGGTATGGCTACTTACTTAGGTAAGTTTATACATAATTTATCCGAAATTACAAATCCGATGCGACAACTTCTCAAAAAAGACACTCAGTGGCAGTGGAGTGCAAAACAAGAAAAATCCTTCGATGAGCTTAAGTCATCACTGTCCAAAACACCGCTACTAAGATATTTTGATCCGAATATTCCAGTAAAGCTTCAAGTAGATGCTAGTCAGTCTAGTGCAGGTGCCGTTTTGCTGCAAGACAACCAGCCGGTGGCGTATACATCGAAAGCGTTTACAGAAAGACAGAAGTTAGCACCTCAGATTGAAAAAGAAGCGCTTGCTATCAAATTTGCATGTGAAAAATTTCATGACCTAATATTCGGAAAGCCTCTTACCATCGAAAGCGACCATAAACCTCTCGAAACGATTTTCAAGAATTAAAAAAATTACAAAAAATCATGCTCCAAGTTCTTCAATATCAACCAAATGTAGTGTATTTAAAAGGCAAAGATATACCTGTAGCAGATACACTCAGCCGTGACTGTCAAAACCCAAAAAACACAGAAAAAGAAGAAGAAATACAGATACATGAAATTCTACAATTAACAGATTTAACAAAAAAACGACTACAAGAAGCAACAACAAATGACAAAAATATACAAGATGTGCTGCGATATGTCAACACTGAATGGCCTGATTCAATTCAACATGTTTCAAACGAGATTAAAAATTATTGGACTTTCAGAGAAACGCTTAGCAGCGACGAAGGCCTGTTATTCAAAGGAACCAAGGTTGTCGTTCCAGATGACATGAAGAAAGAGATGATGCAAAAAGTCCATCAAGGTCATTTTGGCATTGATCGAACACTCAACAGTGCACGTGAACAACTTTTTTGGGTCAAGATGACCACAGACATCAAGAAGTACGTTGAATCTTGCAGCATTTGTCAAAGCCAACAACGTTCTCAACCGGAAGAGCCAATTATCATCAAAAAGATTCCTGAACTGACTTGGGAGATAATTGCAGTAGATCTATTTTATTTTAAAAATAATGATTATCTTCTCATTGCAGATAGCTATTCTGGTTTCTTTGACTGCGTTAAATTAAAGCATTCATCCAGCGAAGAAGTCATACTCCAACTCAAAAAGATATTTGCCGTCCATGGTATACCGGTTGTATTGGAATCGGACAATGGTCCCCAATTTTCCTCCAAAGAGTTTCAAGCGTTTGCCAGAAAATGGGACTTTATTCATCAGACCTCAAGCCCGAGGTATCCAAAATCCAACGGTCTTGCAGAGAGGTTCGTCCAGGTGGCAAAATCTCTCCTAAAAAAGTGCCACAAAGACCAGTCAGATGTTTATCTTGCACTACTCAACTACAGAAACACGCCTCGAATCAACGATTTGTTATCGCCCAACGAACGTTTGATGAGCCGAAAAACAAGAACAACAATACCATGCAGCAAACAATCACTTAAACCGAAGGTCGTACAAAATGTACAACACAACCTTATTGAAGCTCGGAACAGAAGCAAGTTCTATGCTGATATAGGAAGTCACCACAAAAAACCCTTGCAACCCGGTGAAAAGATTCGAATTCAACAACCTAATCGAAATTGGATCTCTGATACTGTGGTGCAACCAGCTAACACTCCACGATCGTATATGGTTCAAACAGACGATGGGTCAATCTATCGTAGAAACAGCAGTCACCTGCACAAAACCAGAGCTACCATCGTACCAGAAAAAGATGTCATGATCGATCCAACAACTGAAAGAACAACCGCAACACCAAGTTCTGCAACTCAGGTTGAATCAACTCCAACAAACAATTTAGGATCTAAACCTTACATCACCAAATCGGGAAGAAAAGTAAAACCGGTGGTAAGATACAACCCATGTAACTAAATTTGATTAAAAAAAAAACAAAATGTTTAGTCTTTATTGAAACTTGAATTTTTTTTTTCTTATATTTGAATTTTTGAAATTAGTAATTTATAATTTATGAATTTAATAAATTTAAGTTTTTGAAGTTAATGAATTAAAAAATAAACAATGAAAAAAAAAAGTTAAATGAAATAAAGTAAGAATTATATATAAAATTAAAGTAAAAGTAAAAACAAATAGTTCATTAATCATACATTATTCGATTTGTATAATATTTAATCATTGCGTTTCAAAGTTAAATTATAAAAACGGAGATGTAACAATACTATGTACTATTAATACTAAATGGTAACACTTAGTCTAGTAACTATCGTATTGTTAAGCATACACATATAATAAAGTTCAGTTGATTATCATACGTCGTGCGTTCTTCATCTCTCTCATCACAAGGAGTGCTGGTGTTCTGCACTTTGGGTTTTTTAGGGATGGGAGTGGACTCCTCCAAAGACCTTTGTCGCTTTGACGTGGAGTCGCAGCTGGTCTTGGTTTTGGCTAAAATGGATTTAGCCCACTCAATCCTCTTACTATGGATGGGATTACTACCATCCCCCAATGTTGCACCAGGGGATTGAAGAAGTCTCATCGCATAGCGACGCTGCTTGTATAGGACCCTAGGTTGGATGGCGGTCTTCGTAGTGGAGGCAGGGTCGTTATTCACGACGCTGCTAACACCACAGAGACTACCACTAGGACCATCCTGGAGAGGTTTACTCTCTTTGGTAGTGGAGAGATCATTATTCACGAACTTTCCACTACCGACATGAGGAGGCGCTTTCGCCAGGGATACATCCTGTACCGCACCAGAAGCTGGGCAATGACATGGCACAAACCCTTCTCTGATTGGCACAGGATAAACGACAGCCGACGTTGCCGCCGAACTGCCGCCCGGTGTAGATACAACCTGTACCACACTAGAAGTTGGGCAGTGACATGGCACAATCCCTTCTTCAATGTTTGGCACAGGTGTAACGACAGCCGACGTTGCCGCCGAACTGTCGCCCGGTGTAGATGGAATACCGGCACCGGTTTGAAGTTTTTTGTTTTGTTTTTGTTTTTGTTTTAATTAATTAATTAATTTAAGTGTAATCTTCTATTAAGCTTTCAAAACTAATTTCAAAATAAATCAAAATCTACTTTTATGCAAGTCAAAATTTAGCAGGTTAATTCCACTTCTGAATTTTATAAGCGATCAAATCAATTTTTTACGTGCAAAAGAAAAGGCAAATACTAAGCAAACGACTAATCTTTTCAACGGCTTTATTCAAAGCGAACTTAAACATAATTGCATTAACATTGCATCATAAGGACATAACACATCCTATGAGAACAATATACCACTACGTTATACACATTACATATTAATCATACGATTATTAACAGTAAGGAGGATATTAACATGAATTATACATAAATATACATATTATGTGTTTTTTCTATTTCACTCAATTTAATTTGGAGTACAGTGGTATAGTTACTGATTATTCTTTGAACGAATCTTAATTTATTGATACATTGATTTGTATATAAAATTTGTCTTACAATACTCAAAATAATGTCAACAACTTTGGTGAGCAAAAAACTCTTCAAATGTTGTTAAATGAAATCAAACAGTTAAAAGAAATTAATACTGATGCGCTCACTAAAATCACAACACTTGAAGAGTGTAACGCATCTCTCAAGCAGCGCAGCGTGTTGGAGACTTGGAGGCAAAGTTAAATATATTGGAGCAGGAAGAGGTGCAGTGTTCAGTCGATATCGTTGGCATTTTGGAGTCGATAATACTAATGTAAAAGAGAGAGTCAACATACTTCTATACTTCGTCCAAAACAAATCTGCAGTACAGGGAAGATAGGACATTCATATCTCACTCTTTCTGCAGAGAAATTCCATTACGTTGTGTGAAAGAAACAATTGGCAAGGGTTACCGTAGGTTATATACTTAAACTGTAAAAAGCTCTCCGAAAAATCGAAAGAGTTGCCTTCTATATTGTATTAGTCTTAAACAAAGATTTTCATTTAGAAAAATTATTTGATACGAATTTCGTAATTTATATAAACGAATTATATAAATTATGAAATTCGAAATCTTAGCTATGAATATTTTGCTCCCTCAGTTTTTTATCTGCCGCAAGAATTTCCTTCTCCATATTATTACGTCTTCTCTTTCAATCAGGACGCTCTTACGTTGACGTTTGGTGAAATTGAAACCTAGATCCTTCCTTAAGATGTTATGAAGCGTTGACCTGCTTGATTAAGTAATGTTTTCGTTAAGCTTAATATCACTTAAGACCTTATCCAATGTAGGGAGCAGAGATTAAAATGAATCAAGCTTGCTCACGAATACTGAGTATTTATTTGAAAAAAACAAGTTTGAACAAACTGAGTCAACGCACAAGCAAGTAAATCTGAACATTTTTATTTATGAATCAAGTAACTCTGAGCAACCCCTATTTTCAAATGAATACAAATGAGTATTTTTGTTTTCAAGTCAAAATGAGTTTGAATAACTTTGAACTGAGTTTCTGTGAGCAAAATGTTCATGAACAAGCAAGCTATTCATGAGCAGGCAAGGGTTCTTGCCAAGCGTAAGCATTGTAGGTATCTGTTTGTGATTTGTCTATTTGATGGTGCGGTTTGATTTAAAAGGAGAAACAATATTAAAAGTTGGATGATTTTTTGTTTGTTTAGATAAAAAAGTGACAACGATTTAAAGGGGATAAAATAGTTTTTTTATTTAATGATTCAAACTCAAAGAAGGTACAATTCAAATTAAGGAAATAAAATCACAGCAAATGAGAAAAAAATTAAAATGTTGGATATATGTAGGTATTATAAAAATTAAATTTTGTTAATCTTAAGATTTGAATAAGACACGATCGGTTCGTTTTTCGGTGATAATGTTTCCGGCTAGGGATAAAGCTCGTTCTGATGGGGCTGATGTTGCAGGATTTTTTCAAAGATTAACCTTTTTGTGATATACGAGTACCTACCTATAACAGCGAATAACAACAAATTTTTTTTTCAAATTCGCATCCACAAACAACATAAATGCATTTTTACCTCCTTCTCCTTCATTGACGATCTTTAAATTACCTAACACTTTTATGATACATACTGCAAATTAACAAACAACTTGCCCACGGACATTCAAATTTTCCAGTATTTAATAAAGTGCATCGTCGCTAATTTTATGGTGGGTAAAAAAAACTGTATATGAATGCTTAATGCATCTATAGCAGGTACACATTCACACAGGACACAGTATTTAAGAACTTACCCAATCAATGCTAATCTGTCGCTGAATTTTAACTACCTGCTATTATGAAATACGAAAACGTATTTTCCAAGAGTTATTCATTCATTTACCATTTGGTTACCATTCATTAACCCTCTGATATATTATTTAAAATTTAAAATCTTTCCTTAAAATGCAACAAAAACACATTTTCCTAACTACCTAACATACCTGCATATTATGTCGGTTATACTTTTATAATTGTAATCCATTTAATTTTTGTATGGCCGGAACTATTAAAAAAAAAATAAACAAATTCTCCTTCAAAAGTTCACGTCAATCTAAAACATTCAGTACATAATTACGTTATGTGCATATTTATGTTCATACTCATATTCATACCATTATATTATATACCTAACCAACGCTCATTCATTGATAAATCCTTTATTTCATTATGCACATCGTAACAAAAAACAAAAAACAAAAAAAAAACTTACAATAAACAAGTCCTCATTCATAATCAACCTAATTTTTTTTCTAGAATCAAGTTAGAAAATATTCATCCAAGTTCACAATTATTCAATATGTTTGAACATTTGAATATACTCAGACGGTTTGAATATACTCAGTCGGTTTGAATATACTCAGTCGTTTGAATATATTTGAGTATTCAAACTATTTGAATATGTTCAAGTAAGTTCAAACAAATATTCAGCTCACAAGTCTTTTTATTTGTGAGTGAAAAAAACAAAAATGACTTGTGAATATAATATACTCATTCTGCTTGCTCGAAAACATTTGAATGTGTCTGAGCAAAAATGCTTGTGAGCACTTTGCTTGTGAATAGGGGTAGAAAACGATCAAGTCTGAGCGATAATTGAGTAATTTTGTGATGTATTTGAATATATTTGAACGTATTCATTTTAATCTCTGGTAGGGAGCTCATTTCTTGAGAAAAACGAATGGACTGCCTGCCTTATAGCGCATTTGTCAAAGTTGTCGACTTTATTTGCATTCCAGTTTTTGTTTTCTTTTTTGGTGGGGAGATATGGCCTTTGGTCTTGTTTTCTTTGAAAACACTATAAACTGTTCGTTCTGAAACCGAAAAAATATCGTGCACTTGTCTTATAGCTTGGGTTTTGTTCCTAAGTGGTCATAAAATTTATTTGTTGCTCAACTGTACCTTTTTTTTCTCAGCGCTTAAATCCTTCGAAGAACTTGAAGCCATTTTAATTAAAATTACTGTTTTTATAATTTATATTTCACACAGCACCAAAAAAAAAATTATAACCTCACTAAACTTGTACAAATGTATGCACCAAAAATCTGTTCAAATTAATCAATATTTCTCTGCCTTGAATATCTAAGCTTACTCTTTTTTTACGGATTTTAATTTTTTATTGTATACCATGAATAAAAAATGGGACGGCACCGATTAGCTTAGAAGAAGCTACTTTTCTTGAAAGCTCCCTTACAGAATCGAAATAAAAGTAAGAATTTTCATTTCCTAGGCAACGCTGATTTATATGTTTGTTTTGTCAAACAAAACGAGCATACGTACGATCAATATGGCTTCAGCCGTGCGAATAACAGGTCATAGGGGGATGTACGCTTGCTTTTCAAAATAAATCAAAGCAAATTGTATGAGGAAATAGTGGTGTATTACATTTTTTAAGGGGATTTTAGATGTTTTTTCCTGAACAGGCAACTTTTGGAGTGACAAAGCTCTCCCATAAGCCCTGTACTGCAGATTTGTTTTGGACGAAGTATAGTGTCGTTGACAGTTCAGAAGCTGTCATTCTCTCTCTGCCACAAATGTTTGATTTTGACATTTTTACTCCGGTGTTGGTATAGATTAGAAAAGGTATGTTTACGATTTCCAGACAAAAATAAAATTTTGCAAACTTACAACTTTTTCTTGCACCGGATCGTGAATACCCCTAATGTAATTAATTGTAAGATCATAAAAATTAAATTCGAAAGTTCAGATATTATGAGTGTTAGTTGTGATATTTCTGGTGTTACCTATTGTTTTGTTTGTATTTATAGATTGCATAATGTGGATGTTTTTTGGATAACATTTTCGGATTTTTGGATGGCCTTAAATGTAAAAATTTAATTTTGTTGGGTGACTTCAACGTTAATATTTTATGTAACACTGCGGATTCTGACAATTATTTTTTCTTGCGTCTTATGGTTTTGAGTCATTGATAAATGAGCCAACTAGGTTAAACTCTTGCTTAGATCATGTTTTTGTAAGGTTTCACAGAAGCAATTCAGTTGTTTTTAATACATTTACACAAGATTTAAAGATAACTGATCATCGCTTGACTGGAATTCAACTTAGTTGTCTCCAACAAAGAACAAGTAATCTTAAAAAATTTGAATTATAAAAATCGATATTGGTGCGCTGAGATCACGTTTGAATTTAGAATTTTGGGACGAGGTTTATTCTGCAACAGATCCATTAGTTGCATTTGATTTGTTTCTTAATAAATTACAATTTAACATTGAAAACTGTAGCAAAAAAATAAGCAAACAAAATACAAACTTAAATGTCTAAAACAGTGGATGACTCCATCACTACTTAAAAAAATCAAAAAGAAAAATAAGCTTTCCTTTCTTGTCAAGAACAAACAAAACAACCAGAGATTAAAGAAATATTATGATAAGTTATGTTAGAACATAAAAATTGAGATTGAACAACACTGGCAACTCTAAGAAAGAATGGAGAGTTGTTAATGAAAAATGAAATACTTAACAAAATTAAACCTCCATCGGATATTTGTATCCAAACTGAAAATGAGCTTATATCTAAGTCTCTTGACGTTGCTAATCTGTTTAACGAGTTTTTTTGTAAATGTCGTGTAGATATAATGGTGCTTCAAATTTTGTTAATCCGTCTATTATCTGTGATTCATGTTTAGTACAAGATAGTATCCAACCCGACAGTTTTTACTTCAATGACATTTCTGCGCTTGAAATTTCTGAAATTATAATGTCACTCAAAACTGCAAATTCTTCCTCTATTGACAATATTTCAAGCCTTGTGTTAAAACAAATTTCTTTTCATGTTTCTGATATCCTCTGTTATTTATTTAACTTCTGTGTGTATGAAGGAGTTTTTCCCGAATCCCGAAAGACTTAAAACTGCAGTAGTTCTACCTTTATGTACATATAAAAGGAAATAAAATGACCTTGAATAACTATCGTCCTATTTCTATTTAATGAGTGTTTTCCAAAGTTTTTGAAAAAGGAATTAAAACTAGAATGCTTTCATTTTTAGATAAAACTAGTTTTTTAAGTGATTATCAGTTTGGTTTTAGTAAGGGCAAATCGACTGAAAGTGCTTTATTGAAATTAACTGGTGAAATATATAATAGCCTTAACATTTCTCAAATACCATCAACTCTGTTTATTGATAGTAGCAAGGCTTTTGATATGGTAAATCACAAGTTACTATTGATAAACTCTTTAAAGCAGGTTTCAGAAGCAACATCAATAAATGGTTCTCCTCGAATTTATCTAACCACAACCAAGTAGTTAAGATTGATAATGCATACAGCAATATAGGTTTCTTAAGCATGGGTGTTCCTCAAGGTTCAGTTTTGGGCCCATTACTCTTTTTAATATATGTTAACTCGCTATTTTACAACCTTTTAAACGAAAAATTACTGCATTTGCTGATGACACAAGCTTTTTTTTATTCAAATACTAATGTTATAGATAGTTTTGCTAACGTGAATTTTGACCTCGACTTGATAAAAAGATGGTTCAATTTTCATAAGCTGGTAATAAGTAATAAAACTAAATTCATGTTATACAATGTCCAAGGAGATGTTGTCAAGGATATACCTTTATATTATCACTCACCAATGTGTAATCGATTTGTTTTTGGAGACATGATAATCAAATATCGAGCTGATTGCCATGAAAACTGCTTTCGAATTGAACAAGCTGACAGTTTTAAATATTTATTTATTTATTTATTTATTTATTTATTTCATCAATCGAGTTTAACTCTTACAGACTATGATATTACAAAATGTTTACATAGATAATTTATTTATTTAAAAAATATAAACTTAAAATAATTTTAAAATTCTCCCTACTATAATGAAAATTAAAATCAAAATCATTTAAAATGTTATTTATTTCCCTAGCACAGCGATTAATTGGCTCATTTGAAGCATAATTAGTTCGATGAGATTCTTCCAGAAATAACTGGGATGAACTTCTATTCCTAAGAAAACGACTAGACGCATAGAATTTGATCAAATTAAGCAAACACAAACAGTTGATACGATAGGATATTATATCACGTATAAAAATAATTGAAGACATTTTACGCCTGTTTTCAAGAGTATGTAATCCAATGAGCTGACATCTTGTGTTATAATGAGGCATATTTACTACATTCCAATTAAGTTTCCTTACTACAGATGGAGTAAATTTCCTTTGGACTCTCTCGATTCTAAATGAATAAGTTATATAACACGGATTCCACACCACACTACAATAATCAAGAACTGATCTGAAATAAGCAACATATAATGATTTAAGTGTATATGGATCTTTTAAATCCTTAGAGTTACGAAGTACAAATCCTAACATGGAATTAGAATTATAAACTATGTAATAATATGATTATCGAACTTTAAACAAGAGTCAAAAATTACTCCAAGATCTTTCTTAGAGAAAACTCTTTCCAAAACAGTATCATCAATATAATAATTACACAATAACGGAGATAAGCGACGAGTGAAAGAAAAACTTTGACATTTAGAAATATTAAGAAATAGTTTATTTTTATTACACCATTCAAAAAGCCTATTAAGGTCCTCTTGTAAAAGATGAAAATCAACGGGATTTTTTATACATGAAAACACTTTCAAATCATCTGCAAACATAAGACATGACGAGTTAGAAAAAACACTAGGTAGGTCATTAATAAAGACAAGGAAGAGAAGAGGGCCAAGATGACTTCCCTGAGGAACGCCCGACGTAACTTTTATAGATTTAGATATTATTGAATCAATTTTAACATATTGAATGCGATTTATTAGGTATGAACTAAACCAATCAAGCATTTTCGAGTGAAAACCTATTTCTTTAAGTTTATTAATTAAAATAATATGATCTACTTGGTCGAAAGCTTTCGCAAAATCCGTGAAGATAACATCTAGGTACTTGATAACCCTTTTCAATATTATTTAAGATATAATTAGTAAAAAGTGTTAAATTTGTACAATTTGATCTACCAGTTACAAGGCCATGTTGATATGGAGAAATTATTTCTTTTAAAAGAAAAGACAATCGATTACAAATAATTTTTTTCAAATAATTTTGGAATCACAGATAATTTGCACACTGGTCTATAGTTCGAAATGATTTGTTTAGGACCGTTTTTATAGATTGGAGTTATAAAAGAAGTTTTCCAGTCACAAAGAAACTCACCAAAATCCAGTGATTTATTGAATATAAAATACAAAAGCCTAGCGCATGAAGTGGCACATTTCTTTAACACAACAGCAGGTATTCCATCAGGACCAGATGAACTATCTTCATTTAGACCAGATAAAGCTGATTCAATTTCAGTCAAAGATATTATAAAACTACCAAAATTTATAAAATTATTGGAAACAATACTATTGTAACTACTATGACCTGAATTTAAATAATTCGATTGAAAAAAATCCGCAAAAGCATTACAAATGTCAGATAAGTTTGTGCACTGTGAACCCAAATACTCCATATTATTAGGAATTCCACTATTGTTTTTTTTTTTTTAATGAAAGTCCAAAAGTATTTACTATTTTTTTTCAATTTAGACTCGATTGAATAGATATATACTTTTTTCGAGAAAAACATATTCCGACCGCAATCTGCTATTGTCTTCAAATACTTTCAGCAATTTGTATATTTTATTTTTCTTATTTTTCAAATTAATCAATCTTCTATTGTATTTAGGTATCATATTGGACCAAAAACTTTGTTGGAATGATCACGCTATCTATCTAAAACAGTATTTGAATGGGGTTGTAAGATAGTTTTATCATCTTAGTTTGTACTGCAATCTACCTGTTTTAAAACTTGTTTACAATGCTCTATTTAAATCTAAAATAGAATATGGTTAATCTTGTTGGGGTGGAACTTATTTTAATAAAATAGAACCTTTGCTGATCAAGGAAAAGCATGCTATCAGGACCATTTTAAAAACTAATCGTAGTACGCGAAGTTTTGGGCTATTCAAAAGTCTGGATCTTCTTGCTTTAAGACATATTGCTACAAAGTTTTAAAAAATATTCTTTTCTGATTCTGGTTTTTTCGTTGCAAGAGTGCATGAAAACTATAGTTTGAGAATTAACTCTAGAAATCTTGTAACTGCACCAACTATTAAAAACTACTATTTTCTCATTGTTTTATGTTACTGTTCCGCGTTTGTTAAATAGATTAACGTAAAAGATAAGGTGTGAGAGAGTGAAATCAGTGTTTTTAATAGAAGTCAAAAAATGGCTTTTACATTCAACCATTCAGAAATTGATGCTTTATTAAATCCAATAATGTAACTTTTAACTATCAGAGTATTTTGCATTTATAACTCAATCCTTAAAATTCATTTAAACTTTCTATTGAATCCCCTTCAATAGTTTATTCTTGATGTATTTTAATTTGTATATACTTTCGTCACTGTCTCTTTAAGACACAAGATTGTATTCAGGTATTTCGTTCAATATATTATTGACGGAAATTATGTTCATTGTATTATTTATTCTTAAATTTTCTATATATAAGTCTAAAGAAATTGTTATTAAATAAAGAAAGAAAAGAAAAACAAAAGGTTATAAAAAAAGAAAACAAATATTGAAGAATTAGAACGAAAACGAAGAGAGAAGTCATGTGGGATATTTAAAAAGACTTGCATACAACTCTCAGTTATAGTTTTGTTGGCTATAGATATTTATATTTATATAAAACTGAATAATATTCTTGTGTTTTTTGCTTTTTTATAATGAATTTTTTTGTTCATTTTAAGTTCAGAAAATAAATAATTGTTTAACTACTTGAAGAGCTGTGTTTTACTTGTAGGCGGGGAGCCCTCAATCCTGAAAGTGCACTTACACGGATTTCAAAATTTCTTATATTAAAAGATAGTTTATAGAAATACCAACAAATTAAGCCCGGTATGACGAGGCCTATCCTGGCACCAGTATTTTTTTTGCAATTTCTTGCATTATTAATAATTATTGATAATTTGCACTTATCGCGGATTTTAATTTTAACTAGCGCATATTATTGGAAATTTAATGTGCTTTCAGGAAAAAATGGTATGACAGCTGCCATCCTGGCACCAATGTCTGTCATACCTATTTTAAAATTTTGTCACTCATATGTTTTTAAAACATGTATGACAGACATTGGTGCCAGGATGGCAGCTGTCATACCATTTTTTCCTGAAAGCACATTAAATTTCCAATAATATGCGCTATTTAAAATTAAAATCCGCGATAAGTGCAATTTATTAATAATGCAGAAAAATGCAAAAAATACTGGTGCCAGGATAGGCCTCGTCATACCGGGCTTAATTTGTTGGTATTTCTATAAACTATCTTTTAATATAAGAAATTTTGAAATCCGTGTAAGTGCACTTTTAGGATTGAGGGCTCCCGGTGTATTGAGTATTAAATCTTAATACAAAATCTCGAATCTACAATTTATTTGAAATTTTCTCTTTCGAGATTTTCTCTTTCGAGATTATAATTCATTCGAGATTTTTGTGCATTTGAGATTTTTGCATTTAGATTATAAGCAATTTTATTCTTGATTTTTGTCATTCGAGAATTTTGTCCTTCGATATAAAGACATGGTCCCTAGTAAAATACGTAAAAACATTAATTGTTTTGCAAAATTTCCAGCCGATGCATCCCGTTGTAGTTGTACACACACGTTGGTTTTTAAAGTCAAATTCCATAAAACTGATGATTTGATTTGCACAATAAAATATAGCCTTTATATATATAGCCTGAATATTCTAGTTTTCTATTAGTGAAAGAATTTTTCTAATCGGATTAGTATTTCCGAAGATTAACGTTTATATGGCAAAACAGCGTTTGGTGGGTCAGCTAGTAATCAAATATAGTCTATGATACTCCCGAATATTGTTTTTTTTCACACTTACTATCCCTGAACACAACTGTATTTACAATGAATATTTCATTAATATATGTTGGGCCGTTTAGGAGTCCATACCGGTCATCCAAACAAACAAACATGGATCCATTTTTATAAAGAAAGATTTAAACTATTCCTGCACTCATATGGACGGTTTTTCCGTATAACCACGAAAATAAATCCGCTTAAACTAGTTTTCAATTGCTTATAACAAGTTATTAACAAATAATATATTTTTTTACATTGATAAATAAGATTTTTTGAACTATAAACTATAGTTAAAACTTTATCAGCTCTTAACAAGACAATACCGCGTCGATTGAGACCAATTTCAACGATGAGTGGTTCGCGAGATAATCGAGCAGAAAAAACGTAATGCACATACGAACATACATACACACACAAACAGACATCATGATAAAAAGGGTTGATTCGGATTCTAGTGACTTCGAAACATGGAGATATGCAAAAACTGGAGATTCACAAAATCGGCCCCATTACAATAACTTCCTCAGGGAAGTTAATATAGCTACATTTATACAAATTATATAAGTTAACACAAAACAATTAGACCTTGAACACCGTCGTTGCCGGTGTTAACACTGCAATCAAAATCAAAACCGATTTGGAAACCAACATCGTCGTTGCCTTCGCTTATAATTAAACCAATACAGCAATACAAGATCTGCAGTGTGGACGGGTGGAGAACTTTCGGAGTACTTCGAAACGGTTTCGGGTGTAAAACAAGGATGTCTTCTATCACCAATACTTTTTGCCCCATACTTAAATGATCTGCACGAATATTTAGGTGGTGGTATTACATTCACTGAAGCTAATATAAGATTGCTTCTTTATGCGGATGACATTGTCATCTTAGCAGATGATATAAAAACGTTGCAAACAATGATAACACGTCTAGAAGATTATTGCAACCTATGGAACATGGAAGTCAATTTGGATAAATCAGCTATTATGGTATTCAGAAACGGAGGAAGATTATCTTCTAGAGAAAAGTGGATATTCAAAGGCGAAGAGATCAAAATTGTATCAGAGTATTGTTATCTAGGAGTGATTCTTACTCCAAAAATGTCATTTTCAAAGCATGTTGAAAACAGAAACAACTCATCAAAAATAAGTATAAACGCAGCGTGGACAAATTTTCTAAGTAAAAATGGAATTTCTCTTAAATCGAAGTGGCAACTATTCCAAGCAGTCTCTAGAGCAGTCCAGACCTACGCAGTACAAATATGGGGGAATAAACATTTTGAAGATGGTGATAAGCTTCAGTGTTACTTCCTCAAGCGAGTGCTGAAGCTTCCATCTAATACCCCAAGTTATGCACTATGTTTAGAGTCCGGAATCGAATGTGGACGTTTTTACACATTAGAGCTACATTTGCAATACATTTATAAGACATTGTTTGAATACCATCACAGAAGATTACCTCATATGTTGTCGAAGAAAATTATGGAAAAAAACATTTTTTGGAGTGAAGAAATAAATAATATAGGATTGGAATTTGATTTACAATGGCGAGATAGAAATCTAACTCGCACTGATTGGCTCAGCAAAGGAAAAGAATTACTAGAAAAGCTTAAACAAAAAACATTGCAAAGTTTCTTATCTAAAGCATCAATGAGTGAAAATAGAATTTACAGTCAACTTGATTATTCGAAAGGTCAAACCGTCAAACGTACTTCACTGATGGATATAGTCAAACAAAAATATCATGGATCTTTAAGGTATGCTGTGATCTGATCTGGCTCAATGGGAGTAGATTTAGCACTCGAGATTGAAACAATCAAACATCTCATTGGTATTTGCCCAATTTTGAGAGAATTTAGGTATGGATATTTTTGCAAGACAACCCTAACTGAAGAGGAAATAATTAATGTTTTGAATGGAATAAATGATGAACATTGGAATAATCTTAGTAATTTCGTTATCAGTGCTCTTAAGTTAAAGTGACCATTCGTCCCACATTACGTGGGACAGTCCCACATTTACGTCGTCTGTCCCACACTGAAAATTGTCCCACAATTGTCCCACAAAATCAAAAATGACAAACGCATAACCCACAAAACAAAAGATGTCCAACAAGGGAAGGAACGGTGCCGTGCAATAACGCCGAGCGAAATAACGCCGAATTCTGAAATTCGGCCTTATTTCACTTTACCAAAGTGAAATAACGCCGAATTTTAGCATTCGGCTTTATTTCACTTCGACAATGTGCAATAACGCCGAATGCCAACTGAGAAACAAAGCCGAGAAAGAGAAAACAAGGAAGCCGGTTTTATTTAACTTTTGGAAAGAGCATTTTAGCTGGACTTAACGCAAAATCAACTGTAGAACAAAATTTACCGAGTATGGATTCACCCTTTTACAAATCAAATTCGCCCTTTTACAAATCAAATTCACCCTTTTACAAATCAAATTCACCCTGTACTTATAAAGTACCGCTGCTCGAGTCACAGTTCCAACGGCAACGGTACGAGGCCGTACCGTAATGTGTCATTGATTATGGCTATCAATATTAGAGGAAAAGTCCACCACAAAATAGTCGAACACTCTGCGGCGAATACCTATGTATTTTGTAATTTTTTGTGTGGATTATTTGAAGAGCTACAGAGACAACATTTAAGCCATGTGTGGTTAATTCTTGATAATGCAAGTATTCACAAAACGGAAAAAGTTCAAAACCTTGTTGATCAAACTTCAAACTACTCATACGCTTCATTTTTAACCACCGTACTCCCCAATGCTAAATCCAATAGAAGAAGTTTTCTCGAAAATTAAGCTTCATGCAAGAAACTTATTTGCCGATCCAACAAATAACCAAGGTTTGGTTGACATAATAGACATTTCTGTCGAGACGGTAACTTCCGAAAATTGTCACAATTATAACATGAATATGTATGCAAAGTTACCCGCTGCAGCTGCAGGAGAAGATTTGTAATATTATTAACCATAATGTTTGAATAAAAATTTATTCAATAAAATTGGTATTTTTTTTCTTAAATAAAAACGATCTTTTGTGATTTTATTTTTACAAAATACAAACCATCTTCTTTATAAGTACAGGGTGAATTTGATTTGTAAAAGGGTGAATTTGATTTAAAAAGGGCGAATTTGATTTGTAAAAGGGTGAATTTGATTTGTAAAAGGGTGAATTTGATTTGTAAAAGGATGAATTTGAAGTAAAAAAACTGTATTATAAAGTATAGAAAATGGCATTGACACCTGATGAAAACTTGAAAAAATTTAAACTGACAAAGTGAAATAACGCCGAATCGGCATTATTTCACTTTGCCATAGTGTAAAGTGAAATAAGGCCGAATTTCAGAATTCGGCGTTATTTCGCTCGGCGTTATTGCACGGCACCGAAGGAACGAATAATGTTCTCATAAAAATAAATGCGAACTAGCTCAAAATGTTATGGGCATTGGCTGTGCTGCTCATATTGTAAATAATGCTATAAGATCAGCAGCTGATCTTATGCCCCTCGATGTTGAGTCGATTATTAAAAAGATTTTTAGTTATTTCTATATTTATACAGTGCGAGTAGAAGAACTAAAATTATTTTGTGATGAAGTAGATGTTGGGCATAGAAGATTGTTGGGGTACTCTGAAACTCGTTGGCTTGCATTAAAGCCTTCTATTGAAAGAGTTCTATCTATTTACCTCTCAAATCATATTTTCTTTCTCCTGTGGCTATTATATCATTTTTTTTAAAATGAAGCGTCTGAGGTTTGGTTAAAATTCCTACATAACATGCCTTCTTTATTTCACGGCACTATAAAAATAATTGAACAGGAAACCTTAAATGCAATGGCAGTCGCCGAAATTTTGAATAAAAATTAAAAACTAAGCTTCAAGAACGAATCACCTCTGAATATTTGCCACTATTACTCAAAAATGAATTAAGTAAATTAGAAGAAGCAGGTCATATTAAAAAAAAATAATGGTTTTTGGCTTTCGTTCTTAACTTTTACAGTACATACACCTCTTAACTACATTGAGCATTGGACCCAACAA
The DNA here is from genome assembly GCA_943590905.1 of Sphaerophoria taeniata. NCBI lineage: Eukaryota > Metazoa > Arthropoda > Insecta > Diptera > Syrphidae > Sphaerophoria > Sphaerophoria taeniata. The sequence continues at coordinate 79,205,832 of OX016541.1, read as the reverse complement.
TTCAATCATACAAGACAGTTTAATTGGGTGTTATTAAAGTCAGCAATAGATTGGAATGATGTTCAAGAAAGTTTGGGTTACTTGAATACCCAGTTTCCAACTCATAAAATTATAGAAAGTGAGTTATTTGATGAAATTTCCTATGTAAAAAAATACGCAAATGATGATCAATTAAGAAAATGGAATGATGACAAAATATCAACTGATATAAGATGGGTGGAAATATGGACACATTTTAAAATATGCAATAGCTATTCCTCACCAAAACTGCAAAATGATTGTTCAGTATTGCCTCTGTTTACCGGGCACTAATGCGGCGGCGCGCGGCGGCGCGGCGACATACAGTGGGACTAATGTATGAGAAAACACTTCAAAATTCATATCTTGTGAATAAAATAAAGTTATCAACCAAACATGCCTTAAATAGTATTTTAGTACTGATATCTATGATTGTAACCTAAAAACAAGAAAATTGATTCACTAAAACTTATGAATTCAGGATTTTTTATTCAAAAGAGTTGAGCAGCGAACTTGTTTTTATTTTATTTTTTTTTATTTATGATTTTCTGTTTATGTTTTTTGTATACATTACATGATTTTGATATCAAAATAAATAATTCTAATAATAAAGACTAAGAAAAATTAATCAATTTCACTTTCCGATGAGTAATTCATATTACTTAGAAATCCTGGATCTTCGTTATTGTTTACCAAATAGTGATCTATATTTGGGTCACTTTTCGATAACTTTTGGTTTGTTGATTGTCTTTAAAACGTTTAAGAGGTCTTCCGTTGCTTGTTCTAGGTGAATTGTCACACGAAACAGAAAAAAGGGTTTGTTTTAGAATTTTGAACGATTTTTCAAGTGAACTCGGAAACAGCAAAGGTTTATTGGGAGGGACTTTACTTAATTATTTTAAGAATTTCGCATAAAAGTTAGTATTATTACTTACAGAATTTATAAAAACGTCTGGTAAGGACAAATTAAGGTTAAGCCACCGTTGGTGAACCTCCATAAACCTGAATTTGTTTCTTTGGCAACACTGCCATTTTTGCTTTAAATTAACAAAAAAAAGCCTCGAAATTTCTTGTAAAACTTCGCTTTCTCCTTCATTCAACTCTTCCAAGCCAAGTAACTGCTGAATTTTGTTAGCAACTTTCTGGAATGTGCACTATCCATCTATGTTGCTTATAAGTCACCATGCTTGATGAATACGGTCGAACATAAAAATGTCAATTTCTTTAAAAAGCGCAAACTTGCGCAAGATTTTTTTCGTGATTTAGTTAGCTGACACATTGCTTATAATGAAACAAAAAAGATCTCAAGACCCGTTTTTGACCATTTTTTGAAAACTCTACTTGAAATTTGACATTCGTTTTTTTTGCTTGTACCACACTAACACAGCAAAAATCGCTACTACGAAAAAAAACACGAAAAAAATCTATTTCTTACAAAAGTTTCTTAAATTTAAATACCTTCACTATTAATATTCTCCATTATTAATTTAATTTTCACACGCGGAATATATTTGCACAGCAATTGAATGTGTCACAAAAAATCGCCTTAAAACTCTTTATATAAAATGCGGAAAAAATGGTAATGTTCACGTGGCTATAACTTGCGGACCAATAAATAAAAGCAAAAAATTTTATTGCATTTCGAGCTTCTATATATTTGGGATGACTAACCAATTAATATAAAGTACCGCTAAAATAGTTGTAGTTTTTATTTTTTACTATGGGTCGTCCCACTGTGCGACAGAAAGAATATTTTCAACTGTGAATAAATTGTGGAGTACGGAGAAGTCACAACTGTCCGTGGAAACAATCAAAGCGATACTAATAGTAAGATCTAGTTATTCGAGTTGCCAACTTTTCCAGGAAGAAATTTCGCAAAATAATAATCTTTTGAAAAAAATTCATTCCTTTGATAAATATTTGTGAATTTCACTAAAACACTAAAAGTACTTCTAGCAAAAATCTTTTTAAATTTTATCAGACCCTTAAAACTTGAGTTTCACCAACTTGAAATGGGAAATTTCGGGAAAATTTTTGTCAAAATTAACACCCTCGTGTTGAGAAAAAATGAGAAAGCGTTGTATTCACTTTTTAAAATATTCAATGACACTTTTAAAATTTATTGAGTCAAAAATAAGCATTTAGTTATAAAAAGGGTCTAAACGCTGGTGAAACCAAAAAATCTCATTTCACGGTTTAAAAGCCTGTTTAGTGTTTAACAGTTGTTCATGAAATCGGGCATTAGAGTTGTTATTTTTCTTATGAATTGATTTTATTTATTTTGTTTTTTGTTAAATTTTGCTTTAGATTTTTGTTTTCCCTCAATATTTTGTGGACTATTTTAATGAAAATAAATTGTCCCGCATTTGAAAACAAAAATTTTGTATATCTACAGTTCATTTCATATAAAAATTGTTGATTTGTCCCACATTTTAAGTCATTGGATCTGGTCACTTTATCTTAAGTACAGAAATGAACTAAATAATTATTTTAAAAATAAATATATTTTTGAAAATAAATATATTGTATAAGATATAAAGAAGGTAAACACTTAACTTATAAATAAAATACGAATTATAAAATAAAATATAGGCCAACTACCGACAGACGACGAAATATCATAAGTAATAAATTATACAAATTAATTAAAATGTTAACTTAAAATTAAGTATAAAATTGTTAAATATTTTTTGGAAATAAAGATTTATCTATCTATCTATCTATCTAATTAAACACAATTAAATACCATTATCGCACGTAGGTCAATATTTCACATTTTTTGCGGCCAAAAATTTTTTCCCACTAAAATTGTTACTATTGGGCTTAATACGACGAAAATAAATAAATTTTAATAAACAAAAAAAATTATTTTTGAAGTGAATTTGGACATATTTTGATGTATTTTAATTTATAATCATAAATTTTTTTTATTATTTTTTATTAAATTAAATCGATACTCTTACCTTAACTTTTTTACGTTTTAAACAAGTTTTAAACAATTATTTAAACTTGATTTATAAATCATTCATTAATGGATTTTGAATGTGGTTCAATATCTGAATCGGTTCGGCAAGCTTACTTAATAGTGGATCAGAACTCAGTATTAATCTATTATAAACATCTCAGTTGCACTGTTCCCTTGAAAATTTCCTTGCACAATTTTCGCGATATAAGCGAAAAGTTTATTGCGGGCCTCTGCAGCTTCCTCTGATTACTGACCATTCGGCAACAAGGAGTTTTCTTTTATGATTGCACCGTGTGTCAATATCTTGTGCATTGTCGGAGTCATTGGGTGCCAGTATAGATATATACTATATATATATTATATAGATTAACTAGCTGACCCGGCAGACGTCGACCTGCCTTGATTTGAAGAATTAAATGAAACTCCGGCAAGGAGTTTTTGAAATTCATTGGAATGACTATGGAGCCAACAGCTGAAAATTCATTGTACCATCCCAGAAACCTTCGGGAGTTTCATTTAATTCTTCAAATCAGGGCAGGACGACACACAGTGCGTCGATTGTATGGAGATGGTGGACAAAATTCAATTTTACAAAACTTTATTAAATTTCGACAAAATAATTGTTGCGAATTAATTTAACAATAAGTTTTACAAAATTTCAGGTTTGTATTTACGCCCCCTGCCACGCCCATTTTAGAATATCATTTATATCTTGAGAATGACTTGCAGGAATTAAATGAAATTTAAGGAGTTTAATTTTCTAGATAAGGTTATATATACCAAAATGTATGGACTCAATCCGCCCATTGCCACGCCCACTTTTAAAATTGTGTATGTCTTATGAACCGCTTGGATGTTAATATGAATATCTTGGAAAGGGAAATGGAAATGGACATTTATTTACATTTAAATAAGGTATAACAAAAATTAAGACATCCTTAATTATCGATTTTTTATCGGAGTTTCATTTAATTCTTCAAATCAAGGCAGGACGACGTCTGTCGGGTCAGCTAGTGCGCCACAGGACTCATCTGTGAAATGAGCTACATATTAAACTTATATTTTCTGTAAGAGTTAGAGTCGCCTCTGGCCACCGATATGGCGCTAGTTGATAAATGTCGTAATTCTCTTAGCAAGTTAGTGCTTCCATAGGCCGATTGGTGCACCACAGGACTCATCTGTCAAATGAGCTACATATTAAACTTATATTCTCTGTAAGAGCTAGGGTCACCTCTGGCCACTGATATGGTGCTAGTTGATAAATGTCGCAATTCTCTTAGCAAGTTAATGCTTCCATTGGCTGATTGGTGTGCCACATAACTTATCTGTCAAATGAGCTATATATTAAATTTATATTCTCTGTAAGAGCTAGGGTCACCTCTGGCCACCGATATGGCGCTAGTTGATAAATGTCGTAATTCTCTTAGCAAGTTAATGCTTCCATTGGCTGATTGGTGTGCCACAGTACTCATCTGTCAAATGAGCTATATATTAAACTTATATTTTCTGTATGAGTTAGAATCGCCTCTGGCCACCGGTATGGCGCTAGGTGATATGTGTCCAATTCTAGGATATGTAGCAAATTCTTTCTTAGGCCGGTTGATGCACCAGAGGACTCATCTGTCAAATGAGCTATATATTAAACTTATATTCTCTGTAAGAGCTAGGGTGGCCTCTGGCCACCGGTATGGCGCTAGTTGACATGTGTCAAAATTCCCTTAGCAAGTTAATGCTTCCATAGGCCGATTGGTGCGCCACAGTACTCATCTGTCAAATGAGCTATATATTAAACTTATATTCTCTGTAAGAGCTAGGGTCACCTCTGGCCACCGGTATGGCGCTATTAACAAAACAAATCAAATTCCACTGAATTAAGATGCATTTAAGTTTTAAATGCAAAAATGAATTTATTGAACAATATTTCCATTTCGTTGTTTTGAATTTTTGTTCATCAATTTGTGAACATAAATTTTTTTAAAGTGGCATCACTTTCGCACCAGAATTCGCTCTATATCCGCCATCTTGGATTTTATTGGACAGTTCGCTCAGTAAACAAAATAAAATTAATTAATTTTCATAAGTATCACGCGCCTTTTTTTTCTGTACATTGACTCCATAAATTCATATTTCTTTGCTTCTGTGTCGCCTCTCTTTGAAATAATGGCTGGTGTTAAAACTCGCGCCTCTGATAAAGAGAATGCAAAAGCTGTCACCCCTGCAGCCTCCAAAAAAATTGAAAATACAAAGACGACAACTCCTTCAGCAAAAAAATCCTCCCCCGCGATAAAAAATCAAAATCTCTTAAAATCTAAATCAACTCCAAAAACACCTGCTCCCATCAAAGATCCAACCAACACTGCAACAACCTCTGCCAACCTCACTGCCACTACCATTGAATCCACACCACCCCCCACCAGAGAGAGCGAAACCAGGTCGCCTACGTTTGCAATCTCCCGATCTGAAATGGACTCCCTGATAAAGACCCAATCAACCGATATCGTCAATAGACTGTCACAAGAAATCAAAGATCTACGTTTGGTTTTCGTCCAACGTTTTGAACAAATTGAAAATGACGTGGCCACCTTCATGAAAAACACAAATAAGACGATAAAGTCCCTTACAGAACGAATGGAGAGAATGGAATCCCATCACTTGGTTGTTGTTAATGAACTTAGGGAAGACTTAGCTGATCTACAACAACGATGTGACTTGTCTGAACGTAAGGAAGTCGCATCTGATGCTGTTTTTCTCGGTATACCTCAATTGCCAAATGAAGACTTTCAATCAATCTTGAACCACATCTGCCACGTGGTTGAATGTGTACCTCCCACTGTAAAAGCTGCTTTCCGACTTCAACGTAGAAATGATAACATCCACGACGCTCCGATCATACTAAAATTTAGTTCGCCACATGAAAGGAACTTGGTGCTAGAATCTGTTGCTCTCTTTCACAAAACACACAAAAGAGCACTGCATCTTGATGACACGGGTATAAATGTGCAAGGGAAAAAATCAAATAAGATCTACCTGCATGCAAGCTTGACATCTAAAAAGTAAAAACCGGTTTTTCTTCCAACAAGCAATGCGTCTCAAGCACTGCGGCGTTTTCACTAAAGTATACAGGGTGATTCACGAGCGTTGTGCCAAAAAGCTAGAGCGTGTAGGTTGAGTTGAGACAAGAAAAAAATCGTATGGGAGGGGGGGGTCTATTCCCCCCCGTTTAGCCGGGAGGGGCAATTTTCTGAAAAATTGACTGATTTTGTTTAAACAAATATTAAAAATCAACCACTTCGTTTACAACACCGTGCTATACTTTTCTGAAAAGCCAAAAACTTCTTCGTTCACTTTGTTTTTAAATTAAATTGTTTTAACGAATAGTTTAAAAAAAATGAATTTTCAAACTCAAAATTTTCAAAAAAAAAACAACAAAAACATTTTTGAACTAATTTTTTTCAAAATTTTATGTAATTAAGTACTAATTTTGTTTTAAAAATTCAATGTGTTTGTTAATTTTTAGTCGAAAACAGAAAACCGGATGCAAAAATGTCTTTTCGTTTTTGAGAAATCAGGAAAAAACCAAAACCATTTTTTTCTAAAAAAAACATTGTTTTTATTTTTACCTATCTGGACTTTTAGTTTAATTTATTAGTTTAATTTATAAATTTAATTTTTTGTGATTGGAGTTTTATGAGGACTCAATAAAGTAGAAAAGTATTGGATTTTCAATGGATTAATCATTTTTTTCATTGATAACGTCTGCCATTGACCTTTCACTTCTAGCTCTCGTCGGCGGATTCTTGAAAACATGCTACGACTTCGGCGCCATCTATTGGGATATCTTTCAGCGTAGAGTCTTTCAGCTTCCCGATCTCGACAATAAGTTAAACCGTAGCAGAAGTTCCTGTCCGCTAACTCTTCTCGAGCGTATAAGTTTGTTATTGTTATGTGTTGATGAGTTAATATTTTAATTGTAAATGGTGGTTTAGTAAATATGCGATGCCTTTTATTTACCTTTAGGTTGTTAACTGTTTTTTCATTCAAGAAAAAATGCGGTTTAATTATCTTAAGCCCCTAGCAAGTAGAACTCTTCGCTGGCGAGTGGCCGCGGCCCCAGGTATAGTAAGAAAAAATTACAGTTCAGTTTTCAGACGTTATCAAGAACAAAATGGTTAATCCAGAGATAATGTAATACTTTTCTACTTTGTTGAGTCCTCATAAAACTCCAATCACAAAAAATTAAATTTATAAATTAAACTAATAAATTAAACTAAAAGTCCAGATAGGTAAAAATAAAAACAAAGATTTTTTTAGAAAAAAGTGGTTTCGGTTTTTTCTTAATTTCTCAAAAACGAAAAGACATTTTTGCATCCGGTTTTCTGTTTTCGACTAAAAATTAACAAATTAAATTTTTAAAACAAAATTAGTACTTAATTACATACAATTTTGAAAAAAATTAGTTCAAAAATTTTTTTTTTGCTTTTTTTTTGAAAATTTTGAGTTTGAAAATTTATTTTTATTAAACTATTCGTTAAAACAATTTAATTTAAAAATTTAGTGCAAGAAATTTTTTTTGGCTTTTCAGAAAGGTATAGCACGGTGTTGTAAACGAAGCCGTTGATTTTTAATATTTTTTTAACCAAAATAAGTCAATTTTTCAGAAAATTGCCCCTCCCGGCTAAACGGGGGGGAATAGACCCCCCCCTCCCATACGATTTTTTTCTTGTCTCAACTCAACCTACACGCTCTAGCTTTTTGGCACAACGCTCGTGAATCACCCTGTATACACGCTCTGGTTCTGTTTACGTTAAAGAAAGAGAGGAAGGAGAGACAATACACATAAACAACGATACAACATTGAAAACCATACTCGCTACATCTGCTGTGACAGGCAATCAAGAAGACGTAGAAGAAGAATTTCACCAGCATTCATCATGATGAAAAACTTTTTATTGTATGAAATATTATTATCTATACTCTTACTATTACTATTACTACCTCTCACCTTTTCTATTCTTTCTCTTATCATGCTCTCTCTTATTATAATTTTTCACCAATGTTTATTTATTATCATATTTTGTAAAAGTAGTTGCTTTGTTCCCCAATATACTATGTGAATGTTACTAAGCTCTCGCCCTACGACCACTCGTTTCAGAGTTGAGTGAACGTATGGTGGGCTCCACAGGTCACACCAGTGATGTTATATTGCGTACTATGTTAAAAATTTTGAGTTGTCGACGTGACGGTTTCAGGGTTGCTCATATCAATGCTCAGAGTTTGATGAAAAAGATTGATGAATTCAGATTACTTTTTGAAGATTCGCAAATCCGTGTTTCCGAAACGTGGTTCTCTGCATCTGTGAAAGATGCCGTATATTCTCTTAGCGGATATAGGATCTTTCGTTCTGATAGGTCCAACCGCGGTGGAGGTGTTGCTATATATGTCAAGGAAAACATTATCTGTAAGAAGCTATACTATTCGTCACCCGGCTCCCCTTGCGAGTATCTGTTTTTGGAGGTTCAAGGCAGTGAAGGTAATCTTCTCTTGGGAACAATCTATAGACCTAATAGGTATATCGATTTGGACTATGTTTATAAAGTTATTGAGGAAATTACTGTAAGCTCTTCAAACATTATCGTATGCGGTGACTTTAATTGTGACCATTTAACTGACAAAAGACTTATTGAAAACATGAGTTCCTTCGACTTGCACTCAGTCAACACTTCTCAACCAACCCACTTTTCCCAGTCATCTTGTACGCTACTAGATCATTACTATGTAAGTGAATTAGATCGGGTACTTCTTTATGATCAGCTAGAAACTCCAGTTTTCTCAAGACATGATCTTATTTTTTTGACCTACGATTTTAATTCAAGTGCAAACCAAGTGATTTCTAGAGTTCAGTTTAGAGATTTTAAGAATATCAATAGAACACAACTTGAAAATGATATACAAATGATTAAATGGAATGACATTTTCCTAATGTCCTCACCAGATGACCAAGTCGAGTTCTTAAATGCAAATATCAATCTTTTATTCAATCAACACGTTCCATTGAGAACATAAACTAGGATTCGCGAAAATAAACAATGGCTTACAGATAGGATTAAGAAACTTATAAATCAGCGTGATCTGGCGTATCGACGTTGGAAACGTTTTCGTGTTAACGAGCTCCGTGAGCTGTACAAATCACTCCGAAATAAAGTAGTAGAAGAGATTAAACGCGCAAAACAACAGTTCTTCTCTAACCATCTGGATTTAAAATCTGATGGTCGTAAACTATGGAAGAATCTCCGCAAGCTAGGAACTGGTAAACAAAGAAATGATTTTACAGGTGCAATTAATATTAATGAGCTTAACAGTAAATTTGTTTCCTCACCTGCAATAACTCCCAGAGATCACGTATCTCTCAATACCATACTTCAACCTTCTACAGACACTTTGTTCGGTTTCGATTGTGTGAACGCCGCAGACATAGTTGAAAGTTGCTTAAGTATAAAGTCTAATGCCACTGGTGCTGATGATTTAAATCCAATTTTCATTAAAGCTATTCTTCCATTGCTTCTACCCTATTTTACTCATGTCATTAATTCAATCCTTACCACTGGCATTTTCCCACATCAATGGAAAAAAGCAAAAATAATTCCTATCCCCAAAAACTCGCTTTGTAATGAATTTAGACCAATTTCTATACTTCCGTTTCTGTCTAAAGTCTGCAAAAAGATAATGCAAAAACAATTAAGTAACTTCATTAGCCGCAACAACCTTTTAGTTGATGTTCAATCAGGTTTTCGTTCTCACCATAGCTGTATAACGGCCCTAACTAAAATAATCGAAGACATTAGGACGGAACTCGATATAGATAATGTATCTTTTTTAGTCCTACTGGACTTCTCAAAAGCATTCGACATGGTGAATCATTCGATACTTCTAAATAAACTGCGTCACAGATTCAACATATCTTCAGAAGCTGTTAAACTGCTGTCCTCTTTTTTGAAAGATAGAAAGCAAGCCGTTTTCTTAAACGAAAAGCTCTCCGATTTTCTTCCGGTTCAACAAGGAGTTCCCCAAGGATCAATTTTATCCCCCCTGCTATTTTCACTATATGTGAATGAGATCGGTTACATTATAGATCAAGCATCAAAACATTTTTATGCCGATGACATTCAAATCTATAAAAGTTGTCCATTGGGTTTAATTGACGACTGCGCTTTCACCTTGAACCAAGAATTAGAGAAGATATCCTACTGGGCTTCCTGCAATGGGTTAATTCTCAACGCTAGCAAATGCAAATGTTTGGTTATATCTAGAAAAGAATTAGATTTAACTTACTTTCCTTCCATATTTCTAAACGAGAACCCTTTAGAATTCGTGAATTCCATTAAAAATCTAGGTGTAATTTTTAATAGAACATTGACCTGGAATGATCACATCAACCAACTGGTAGGTAAAACGTATGGAACGCTTAGAACACTGTGGACCGCCCAAGCCATCACTCCATTTAAAACCAGACTAATGCTTGCAAGGACCCTAGTAATACCTGTTCTCACTCACGGATGCGAAATTTTTTACAACTGCGATTCTATCAGCAAAAACAAATTAAACATAGCCTTCAATAGTATTATTCGCTACATCTTTGGGTTAAGAAGATTCGACCATGTTTCACATTTGCAAAGGACTCTCCTTAATATGTCTCTAAATGACTTCATGAAGCTTCGAACATTGATATTATTTTTTAAAATTTTGAAAACACGTCAACCAACATATCTCTTCGAAAAAATCAGAATGTCAACATCGAACAGATCAACATCAGTAATTTTGCCACGCTTTTCGTGTTTGACCTCAGAAAGGCAGTTTTTCATCGCTGCATGTCGCCTCTGGAACTCACTTCCCACTCATCTGCGGGATATTAGTGATGTGCGCGTTTTCCAAAGTAGTATTCAAATCTTCTTTTCGAACCAAAGCAACTAACTTAACTTAGCTTATCTTATCTTCTCTTCTAAACTCTTCTTATCTTTTTTCTTTGTTCTCTTTTCTTTTTTTAACTTTTCTGCCTATCATTCCATTAATAACAAAATCAAATGATATTTAATCGATGAATTATTATTATTATTACTTTTTTTTTTAATTATATATATATTTTTTTCTATCTAATTGTTAAAATTAAGTCATAGGTTTCCACAAATTAATAAGATATCAATTATCTTACTGTGTGAGCTATAAATATTATTAATAAATAAATAAATAAATAAATAAATAAATAAATAAATAAGTTCGAACTTGACAATCTTCGGGAGTATATTACCTTTGGTACTTGTATCATGGGTTTCCCCTCTTTATCTAGTCTGTGGCTTGTGTAATCTGTTTTTGTGGTATTTTTGTTCGTGTAATTACGCATGCATTCTCATGTAATCAGAATCAGCTGCGTATATGTATGCACACATGTACGTAAGTGTACATTTAAAGCGTGGCCCGTCAATTTGCCTAACTTCGAGGCAAAATACCTTGGGAGGTTTTCTCTCTGTATCTGCTCTGTGGTCAATATATCGAATGAAAATATCGATAAATCAACGAAATTATCGATAACAATTTACAGGTGCCCAAGTTTTATTTGCGTTTTTCTCGCACGTAATTCAATAAAAATTGTTTTTCCAACTCAGGAACCATCCCGGGTTTATGCACAACAACTTTTCCAAAGATTATTACATGATCAAATGTGTAGTTTATGAGTCTATAGCTAATATACAAACCAACATTCATTATTATATATATAGATTTATAGCTGAGTTGTTTCTTTGGCTATTGGTCATATTTTTTTGAATCAATTTTATGTCCACTTGAAATGGAAACCATTTGACTTTTAATCTATATTTGCAGGTGACCTTGGCTCAGAGGATAGAGTAGTCGATTGCTAAGCCGAACGCTACGCGTTCTAGCCTAAGCTTCGGCAGCATTATTTTTCTACGAAAATCCCCAAGTTATCTGAGGCCACCTGTGCGATAACAAGAGACAATATAACATCTATGTCTCCCACTCTGAGCCACCTAGGTTTCTGTTATGTGTTTTCCTTCTATGTACCTATCTGTCACTCTCTCTCTCTCTCTCTGTTGTATTATCGTCTTGTTCTGTTCAAGACGATGGTCTCAGTTGCCAGTGCTGCTATGTGTCTGTAGTTCGTCACATTCATGTGCGAAGTACTGTAATTTAATTGTTCAATAATCTATATGTCTAATCAAAACTTACTCCCGTTACATCTGCAGCCAACTCGGGATTTTCAAAAAACCTGCTAGTATTGCCATCATTGGTATTCCCAAAATCTGATGTGTCTACTCACAGTCCATGTTTCAGCCCCTTTCTTGAATGTGCCGCTTGGTTTGTTCTTCCAGTTCTTTTTCTTCTTTAGTCCTAGTTTTTCTATATTTTTGAACAGGTAGTTTGTATGCCAAGTGTAAGATACTTTCAAATATCCTTATTCTGGTGTGCAACTTCTGCTTAAATGAAGTTTTTTGCCATTCTTAACATTTCTTGTTTGCTTTTCAGTTCAGAGTTTACAAAATGCAGTCTCGAGCAGGATTTTCAATATTTTTTATTTAATCACTATTCAAAAATTTTGTTTAACAAAAATCCAAAAAAAAAAAACTTGTATATGAACAGAAAGAATATTCCTACCACCTTTACTTTACTATAATTCCTTGGATTTGGTTTTGATAATTATAGTTTATTCACTTCTAATAAGGTAATTTTTCAGAAAATTGCAAATATGTTTTCATTTGATTGAATTCTTCCATCCCCAACTCTTACATTTCTGAAAACTTCGAAATAAATGCACACTTGCCAACCAACCCTCTTTTATATTGTTTAATGCTTCTTTAAAACGATTCACACAAAAATTGCCAGTTATTTTTTAACTTGAAGCACAGGGGCACTTCCCATTCCCAAGATATTACAATTGCACTTAAGAACATTCTCTATTCAAGGGCCATGCATTCGTTCTCATTGCCTAAGCGACAAGTTCTTGCTAGAATGAATAATTACTCTCTCTTTACCCTCTCTAAGGACTAGAAAGAATAAACACAGGCGCAGGCTGAGTAAAAGTGCTCTTTTAATTTGAAGTGTGATGAAGCGTTGTAGCAAAAGCTTACAAGAGGACGCTCGAAAAAAAGACTAAATTTTTAATTTACATTTCAAAACGTGCGTGAATGTGCTCTTGCTCTCCCCCTTCTTCAGGAATTGGAGTCTCTCCAATTGGTTGCTTATTCGGATATCTCTCATACTCATTCTTTCTGCGAGTTTCACATGTAAAATGTAATGTAGGGCAGCGTTTGTTGAGAGAATTTGATTGACAGCGTTTGGCCAATAATAGTTGCTAACAATTTGCTTAAGCTTGAGCTCGATTGTATTGAGTATTAAACTATGGGTATCTAAGTCTTTGAATAGCAGCAGTAGATATGTATGCTCCAATAACTTGTGTCGATCTCTTTTGAGATTATATTATATTGTTGTTAATTGATTCATTGTTGAGTTGGGTTTTAAAATAATTTATTTTTTCGTTTATTCCAGGATTGGGGGTTGGGGCTACTGTCTGCACTGTGCACGGTCCCTTCTTCCGATTCGTTTTCAATCATCAAATTTAGTTCTTGTCTTCTGAGAGCATCGGCGTATTCTTCTATAGGCGTTTTTCTTTTTTAGCTCTGAGCAGGGTACGGAGCTGTAAAAAAAAAACCGTATTTCTTTTTTAGCTCAGACATATCTGAGCTCTCAACTTTTGGTTATTTTTTCGATAAGACCGTAGTCAGAGCGCGATCTACGAGCTTGGTTAAGAATGTTGGAGTAGGTGGAGTAAAAAGTTACGCGCGGCCAACTTCATTTATTATGTTCATATCATGAGTGAGATGACGCGAAAAAAAAAATTAAAACGGTGGAAATGGCGGGCGAAGCAAGTTGTTAAAAATTATTTTTAGATTATTTTTAGTTCCGTGCTCAGGTTTGTTTCTTTATTAACTCGGAAAGGTCTGACTGAGCTTACTCTGCTCAGACCGAGCTCGATGAGCTCAGGCTCTACTCCGCACCCTGCTTAGAGCTAAAAAAGACAAACGCCATATAAAAGTGCGCCAGCAATAGCGGTTTCATTTTTCGTATGAGTTCTTGTCTTGTCGCCAATAGCAAATGTTAACGGTTCCTTCATAAAACACATAACAGAAACCTACGTGGCTCAGAGGAGGAGACATAGATGTTGTCTCGTGTTATCGCACAGGTGGCCTCAGATAAGCTGGCGATTTTCGTAGAAAAAGAATGCTGCCGAAGCTGGGGCTTGAACCCTCAGCATTTGGCTTAGCAGTCAACTACTCATTCCTCTGAACCATGGCGACGCCAGCTTATCTGAGGCCACCTGTGCGATAACATGAGACAATACAAATCTAAGTCTCCTCCTCTGAGCCACGTAGGTTTCTGTTATGTGTGCTTTCTTTCTATGTGTCTATCTGTCTCTCTCTGTTGTATTAATGTATTGTTCTGTCCCAGCCGATGGTCTCAGTCACCAGTGCTGCTATGTGTCTGTAGTTCGTAACATTTATATGCGAAGTACTGTGAAATGTAATGTAATGTAATGTAACCATCTTTGTCGCTGCGTATATCGCGTGCAGTTCCAAGTCATACGGGCTTCGCTTTCTAAAGGCAGGCTGTAATTTTTGGCTGAAAAATTCCAGAGGCTCCCAAACTGCACCACGTCTTTGTTGGAGCACCGCGCCGAACGGCACTCATGGAGTCATCCATAAATAAGGCCCATGGTAAGGTGGTGTCTGGGTAGACGAACAGCGTTGCGTTGCGCAGTTCTTCCTTGCAGGTTTGGAAAGCAGCATTGCGTTCTTCCGTCCAAGGAACCTTGTCCAAACTTCCCACATTTGTACCTTGAAGACATTCGTGGAGCGGGGCCTTGGCAAGATGCAGCGTTTTTCTGGAATTTACAGTAGAAGATAATAATTCCAAGGAACTCACGCAATTGTTTGAATGTCAACGGTTTGGGAATGTTAATCTGGTGGTGGTCTAATTCCTTGATAATTGACACGGTATTCGAGGAAATCCACTTCGGTTTGCCCAAAAGAGCACTTAGCGAAGTTTACAACGATTTCAAACTCAGACAGACGACTGAATAGAATTAGATGTTGGTGATGTTCTTGTTCGACCCTTAAAGCAACTACACGTAGAATGTAGTCGATGTATGCAAACACGAAATCCAGTTCTTTAGTCGCTTCGTCAGTGAACATTTGAAAGGTTTGGGCGGCATTTCGATACCAAAGGTCATGAACGGAAATTCAAAAAGGCTGAATGGCGTTATGATTGCCGTTTTGCAAATTTCTTCGGCTGCTACTGGTATTTGATTGAAGGCTCGGATGAGGTCGGTGGTCGAGAACACTTGCTTTCCAGCGAGATTCGATGTAAAGTCCTCAAGAACTCGTACCGGGTAGAGATCTGGAACTGTGGATGCATTAAGCTGACGAAAATTACCACAGGGCCTCCAATCTCCGTTCTTTTTCAGCACAAGGTGAAGTGGAGAAGACCATGAGCTTGTTGATCGCCGTGCTGTCCCAACCTTTAGCATCTTCTCGAATTCAAGTTTGGCAATAGCAAGGCGAACTGGAGCAAGGAGTCGAGCTTTGTTCAATATTGGTGGTCCAGCGGTTGTTATGATGTGATGTTCCGTCGCGTGCTTACCTGGTGTACACAATCCGTCAGGTTTCGTGATGTTTAGAAATTCGGTAAGGATATTATCGACAGAGAACAATTCGGAAGTGCCTTAATCGATGAAATGATGGGATTAACGCAGCCAAGGCAGCAAACTGAAAGTTTTGTTGCTGTATCCAACAGACGGCTATTTCTATGATCTGGCAGTAGCCCATAATGTGCGAGAAAATCAGCACCGATAGTTGGGTTTTCAATATCCGCACGAAGCGCCACGTAAAATCCCGTCGCAAACCGAAATCAAGCGTAAGAATCATGCACCCAAATGTTTTGATCTGGGACTGATTCGCTGCATAAGGCAATAGTTGGATTCTTCTTGATGACTTGCTGTAAGGTTTTTTGGAAAGACGCACATATTAGCACCAGTGTCCACGAGAAAGTGGGTCTTAGAAGTTAGACGTTGCGATCAGATGACGGCAATGACAAACGGGATCGTGGACGCGACCTGGAAAGGGATCGTATACGGCTTAAAGCACGTGGACGTTCTTACATGGAATCTCGAAAACATACTTACCAACTCGCTAATTACGGCTTCCAGTCTTGAAAGCAGTACATCCAGTTTGTTCGGCGACGAAATTTCCATTATGCTGACCACATAATGGAAATTTCGTCGCCTTTTTTTCGAGTGACGAGTATTGCTGTGTCGCCAAAACTGTGTGAGCCAAAGTTGGCAGTCTGCTAAGCCATTTGCTTAGCAAAATATTTGGCGTCACGTTGTCGACAAGGCTTTTCAAATGACGCAAGAACTGCGAAGGTTTCCGATCACCCAAAACTTCCTTGTCAAGTAGCTGGTGGAGTCTCGACTCCTGTGATGAAATTAATCGCTCGATGAGACTTTTAAGATTGGAATATTCAGGATTAAGTCCCGAACTTCTGCGGCGGCGGCAGATGCGATAAGGCGAAGAAAAATGTTGTTATATCTATATCGTCAGTATCTAATGTTTGCAAGGTGAAATTTACCTTCGAGTTGTGCAAACCGAAGTGCTGGGCGGTCGGCATTGAAAGCTGGTGGTCGTGGTTGCACAACGCTTTGTGTTGAGATCGGAACAGCTTGTTGCGAAAAAGAACTAGACTGACAATTCTGCGTTTCGGAAGAGTTTGTGGAACCAATTTTCTCGTTAACCCTGTTTTAGATGCGTCTCCAATTGTGGAGTTAAAACCAAAAATTAAATTAAACAATTCGGTTAAAAAAATGTATCTTTATTCAATAAACCGAAATTGGATGACAATTGCGATTTCAATATAAAAAATATGCTGTTTCGTAGATTCGACGTAAGAGGACACATTATACGTAAGGTAGTGAGTACAGTGATTAGCACCACGATTACTGCTACAGTTAGCCAGCTTCTTTCGAAATTCCAATTTTTGAAAATTGTTCCAAGTTCGTTCCAGATTGTTCCAAAATTTGTTTGAAAAATATTCAAAAATGAGGGTTTAAGACCCCAAAAACCGTTTTTGACCTAGCCCCCCTTTTTTCGAAATTGGAAATTTTCAAAATTGTTCCAGGTTTTAAAAGTTGTTCCTAAAATGGTTTCCAAATTTGTTTACCTCTAATTTCGATGTACCGTAAGTTATAGCCAAATTTTTAAAAAAAGCTAGCCCCCCTGTTTTCAAATTTTCAAGTTCTTATATTTTTGTTCGATAGTAAAAAGTGTTCCAACCATTGTTCCAAAGAATTGAAATCATAGCACTTTTGGATTTCGAGTCATGAATTTTCGAAAAAAAATCAAAAACTCAAATAATTTTGTTTTGAACAAATTTCAAATTTTCCAGAATTGCGTGGGTCCAAAAAATCAAAAATTTTGAAGTTGTTCCCTGTCAACCTATTATGTATTTATCTCTTATTGAAAAAAAATTAATCTAAATTTTAATATTTTAGAGACTTTAAGCAACGGTTTTTCGTTAAACACATTTTAATACGCCCAAAAAATTAAAAATTGGTTATAATTGGTACTAAATTTTCCAATATTTTTTTTTTTCAAAATAATTCCGAAAGCTACATTTTACAAAAAAAACGCTCCCAGGCCCCATAAATTCTAGTTTCATAAATCCAAAAACGTCATTCTGAGTAGTCTTAACCACTAACCATTGTTCCAAATTTTCAATCAATAATATTCAAAACACAGGATTCAAGGCCCAAAAGTATTTTTTACGATATTAGCAAAAAAAAACAACATTTTTACATTATAAGTTGATGATAAGATTATTTTAATAAATTAAACTGAATAAAAAACAGTATTTCCAGACAAAAGAAAACTAATATAGAAGAAAAACAAATCAAAATTGAAGAAGGCATATGTAAATTCTGGCTCCCCGACCAATCTCTTGTATTCCAGGTAGCTCAGCTGTACTTCTTGATCATAGTAAAATTAATTAGAACAATCCCATACTTATCAAAGGGCACGGTAGTGCCCAGCCAAGTTCTAGCACTACTCCCTTTTTACAGGATCGAACTCAAGCACATTATTAACCTCCCATAACTTTTGAACCAATAGAGTTAGAAACTTCAAATTTGAATTACATATTAGCTTTATGAAGATAAAGGCCCTGTAAAATAAATAATTTTGTAGAACCAATACTTCCTGAGATATTGAACAGTAAATATTTCAAAAACCGTAATTGATTAACTCACTGACTGACTGACTGATCATCAAAATTATGAAGCACTTCTAACAATAGCAGAATCTTGAAATTTGGTACAATGGTAGGTTTCCGTGTGTAAACAAAGGAAAAATCGAAAATTTCAATTTTCTCATTCAGGGGGCGTGGTATTTCCCACTTTTTTAAAATGGTCGTTGGATGTTGCAATTTAGAATTTTGGTTTGTTTAAGTTCATAACACTCCCATGAGTAACTTATGTTATTGCTTTCACAATGGACTCTTGGGGTCAAAATGTGTTAACAACATCTAGAGCGCCACTGTAAGCTAACCTACCTATTATTTATTTATAAATTGGCAGAGCAATTATATTGTTAAACTTTGCAAATTGATAGCTTATCAAGTGTATGTCGAGGTTTATGCTTCCATAGAATAAAAAAAACTTTGCAAAAAGATGCGAAATCAGAACAAAAACATTAAATGTAAGAAAAAGAGCCAACTTCTATTATGTGCGAACAACACTGTGTAAAAAGTCAGCCACCAAAAGTAATGAGATCTAAAAGAACGCCAAGTTTTTACATGTAAAAGTGTTATATTGAATATATTAAATCATAGAAGATAATACAACAACATTAAAACAAAATAGAAAATAGTTTGGATGAAAATATACAAGTTCACTGTTGGCATCACTGGCTCGTAGGCAACAGACGTCAAAATTTATCGCCTCCTTTTAGAAATTGTTTTTTTTTCAATTTAAAATTAAATTAATTAATTGTAAATTAATAAAAGTTACTTTTTGAAACAACCTGTAACACATTCAGTTATATATTTCATCGATTTGAGTTAAAATTCATAAATTAAATTGGTTGTTCTTCGCGGTTGTAACATAACCTCAACTCTTTACTTTTTCCTTTATGGAAAGTAAAGTAAACTTTAAACGTGTACTCCAAGAAACTTCTCCGGAGCAGACCACACAACAAGAGCAAAAAAAATACATTTCATCGCTTTCTGGGCAAAGGAAACCAAATAATACCTTAGCAATGGGCGGAGACACATTTTCATGGGAACTGTTCGAGTCAAAAATGAAATCAATGCTCCTGGACGTTGCACGCAAGGAAGATATCAATGTTCTTAATGAAGAAGTTAAAAGTCTTAAAAACGAAAATCTACAACTTCAAAAAGAATTGGTCTCCGTCAAAAATAAACTTAATCAACTAGATCAGAAATCACGCCGAAGTAATATCGTTGTCTGTGGATTAAAAGCATCAACTTCCCAAGAAGCAAAGCGTAGCATGCTGGATACGTGTACATCAGTTCTTGATATCAATGCAAGCATTGCGAGAGTCATCGAAATTAAACCTGGCTTAGAATATTTATTCGAGCTCGACTCTGCAAGCCAAGTAAACAGCCTATTGTACAGCAGCGCTAAACTGAAAGGCACAGGAATATATTTTCAACGTGACTACACTGAAATTGAAAGGAATCAACGATTCCATCTGCGACAAATAAAAAAAATAATTAAAAAAGACAATGCACAAGTCAAATGTATGTTCAAAGACACTACATTATATGTCGATAACATCTTCTTAAAATGGACTGATTCTGCAATCATTGCAAGCACTGAAGAAGGCAAACAACAACTCGATAAACTATTCCAGAAAACCAACAACAACTACACTGTGCTTGTAAAAAAATCCCGGCAGGACCAGCAGCAGCATCAGCGTCAGCATCAACATCAAAGAAACTCATTCCAACAATAACAAATAGATGTCTGTCAGATTATTTCTTATAACATAGCTAATTTAGGGAATAAAGGAGTTTATGGTAATTTTTATAATTTTATTAATGAATTCGATATCATATTTTTATTTGAAACTCATTTGTTGCATGATAAACGTAGTAGTTTTGGCATTTATTTTAAAGATTATGTTGTAAGATGGATAGATGCAATTAAAACTTCTAACTTTGGCCGAGCTAAGGGTGGATGTATTTTTGGTTACAAGAAATGTATTGAAAGTAAATTCCAGTTGAATTTTGTTAATTTAAATGAAAATATTATACTTAAAGGTTTATTTGATAGCAAAAGTGTATTTTTCATTCCAAGGTATCTAAACTGCACGAGTTGGTTATCTGACTTTAATGAATTAAGGAATGTTATGGTTGATGTCAATACAAAGAATGTTGACTTTTGTATTTTGGGTGATTTGAATGCCAGAACTGGGACATTGCAAGTTTTGGATAAAGAGATTTTGAAGAATTGTCCTAATATTGCGACGACGCGTAATTCTTGTGATAAATGTGTGGATGGTAATGGGAAAAAACTTCTCGAATTGCTTGATGACTGCGGTGGAGTGATTTTAAACGGTAGAACGGTGGGAGATGAAAATGGTGAATTAACCTTTTTGGGTTCTATGGGTAAGTCAGTTAATGATTATTGTTGTTGTTCGGTGGATTTTCTAAATTTTATAAAAAAGTTCTCTGTTTTGCCCAAACCCTACTCTGATCATATGCCGCTTCGCATTGAAATCTCCGTAGAAAAAACGAGCATTGCAAAAAATGTAATTTTACCAAAAAAGCTTATCTGGCATCCAAGTATGTTTCATGAGTACCAAATTAAACTGGACCAGCTTGTTAATTTGAATGAATATAACAGTCTTACAAACATTGATATTCAAACCGACAATTTAAAACATAAAATTTTGAGTTTTAGTAATTTTAGAAATGTATCTTACCAATATGATCCCCAAAATGATTGGTTTGACGCTCAGTGCTCAAACGCTAGGCGGAAAATGTTTAGTTGCTTAAGAGTGTATCAGAAATACAAAATCGAATCGTTGAGGGTAAGATATAATGAAAGTGCCAAACATTTTAAGAGAATTTGTAGGGAAAAAAAACTTGAATATAAAAACGCTCTGCTTAATAAGCTTAGTTATATAAGAAACTCTAAGGATTGGTGGGCCTTAGCTAATTCTCTTAAAAAGAAAAAAATAATTGTTGGCTCTAACTTATCCGTAGACTGTTTCAAAGATTATTTTTGTAGTCTTTTGTCATCGGAAAATAATGCAGATTTGCAAATTCAACAACTTCCGAGCGTGATAAATGCAGCTCTTGATTCAAAATTTTCATTAACAGAATTGTGTTTTGTGTTATCCGATTTAAAAGACAATAAATCTCCAGGTTTAGACCGAATTCCTTTCGAGTTTTATAAAAACGCACCCCTTAGTTTCATTAATGAGATTTTGGTACTTTTTAATAATATCTTTGAAACTGAACAGATTCCAACTTCGTTTCGTCAGTCGGTAATTGTTCCAATTTTTAAAAAAGGCGACCTAAATGAAGTTGTAAACTATCGTGGTTTATCTCTGTCGGATACTCTTTATAAGCTTTTTACTAGCTTACTTCTAAATCGCATCAATGGATGGCTGGAAGATAATCATGTGTTAAATGAGTATCAAGCCGGTTTTCGTAAAGGCTACTCGACCGTTGACAATGTTTTCAACCTGAACAGCATTGTTCACTTAAAATTTAAACAAAACAAGAAGGTTTTCACTTTTTTTGTTGATTTTAAGTCGGCATTTGACACGATTCCAAGAAATGCTCTTTTATTTAAATTGCTATCCATTGGAATGTCAAACAAAATTGTAAGGCTTTTGAAAATGCTATATAGTGATACTGAGTCAGCAGTATGGGATGGTACCTCATGTTCTAACTTTTTTAAAGTCAGCCAAGGTGTAAAGCAAGGCTGTAAGCTAAGCCCAACTTTGTTTGCAATCTATTTAAATGATTTAAATAGCGAATTGCCTGGGGGAGTTGAAATATGTGGCATTAAAATAAAGGTGTTACTTTATGCTGATGATTTGGTTCTATTGGCAGAATCCCCTCATGAACTTCAAAGCATGATTAATAAACTTGCAGAGTACTGCGAACGTTGGAAGTTAATTATTAATCTAACCAAATCGAAATGTTTGGTTTTTCGAAAAGGTGCGCGGCGTTCACTTGAACAAAAATGGTACCTTAATGGGTCCGAGATTGACGTAGTCAATGAATACCTATACCTCGGGGTGTTATTAACTTACAATCTCAAATACAAGAAACATCTGGAACAAAAATTAACAAGCTCAAAAAATGCTATCAACTCTACGTGGTCTTCTTTTATTGGTAATCAGAATATTTGCCAAAGTAATAAGTTGAAAATTTTTGAGGCAGCTTCGAGATCTATCATGTGTTATGCGGCACCTGTTTGGGGACAGTGTGAACATGAAGAGGTTGAAAAACTTTTGCGTTTTTTTCCTTAAAAAGATGTTATCTCTTCCAAAAAACACACCCAATTATATGTTGCACCTCGAAACTGGGATCAATAAAATGTTTATATTCACTCTCAGCTTACATTTTGAATATATACGGAAAGTTTTTAGCTATCCAAGAAACCGACTCCCAAAAATGTTAGCAGAGGAAACAATACAAAATTCAACATTCTGGGTTAACGATTGGGCTAAAAATTTTGAGGATGCTGGAATAGAATTGAACTTTTATTCTCAAAATACTGATTGGAATTTGAAACATAAAAACGTAATTGAAACTCTAATAAGTAAGTCTTGGGAAAAAAATGTAGAAATGGCACGAATGTCACAGTTTCATGATGAATATTGTCGCCTTGAATATCCGAAAAACGAGTTTTATTTTAATGACGGGTTGCGAGCTAAGGCCATATCATTGATTTTTAAAGCAAGGGGCGGGCTTCTTAATATAAATGCTCGGGCATTTAAAGAAAACACAGATGGAATATGCTCAATTTGTAACTTGGATCAAGCTGAAAATACTTTTCACCTTGTGGCAATCTGCCCAATTTATAAAAGAATTAGATCTTTCTACTTCGGGAAAGAAAGTTTAACGAAAGAAGAGTTTTACATTAAAATGAATGGCCAAAACTACACAACCTTTTATTTGTATCTATTAGAGGTTTTGAAATATAGAAACTTAATTATTTATGAGTACTCCTAATAAACAATGATTATTGAAATATATATGTATGTATGTATGTATGTAAATAAAATTTCATATTAAATATAAGCATAAATAAAAACAAAATGAAATAAACATTGTAATAAAAAAAAAAAAAAAAAAACAATAATTTTATAGCATTTGCCAATCTGACAGACAACAATATTGTTAATGTCATATTATTTTGTTAATTATATATTATCTCTTTTTTATTATATAAAATCAATATAAAGATTTAAAATTTTGAATTTTTTAAGATTTATTATATCATTAAGATTATTATATTGTTTTTGTATCTAATTTTTGAAAAATAAAATATATTATTATTATTATTATTATTATTATTATTATACAAGTTCACTGTTCAAGTTTCAAAATGTTAGTAATCACACGCATCAAACGAAAGCTTGCCAAGTGAACTTGTAAATTTTCATCTAAACTATTTCCTATTTTGTTTTAATATTGTTGTATTATCTTCTATGATTTAAAATATTCAATATAACACTTACATGTAAGAACTTGGCGTTACTATTGGTGGCTGACTTTTTACACAGTGTTGTTCGCATATAAGAGAACTTGGCTCTTTTTCTTACATTTTATGTACAGAAAATAGTCAATTAAAGACACAATAAAATTATTTTTTTACGATATTTGAAATATAACCCACAAGCAGCTCCCCTTTTACCAAACAAACAACTTTTGCATGTTCAATTGTTTGTTCTAGGGCCCCTTTAAATTGTTCCAGGCTTACGTTCCTTCATATTGATTTTTAGAATGAGAAATTTCAAAAAAATGCTCCCAAAATCCAAAAGTTGTTCTAAGTTCAAAATCACTCAAATCCAATTGTTTCAAAGTTTCATTCAAAAATATTCAAAATTAAACATTTAAAGCCCAAAAAACACGTTACATTCAAAATTCATGTTAATCTCGTACTGGCCCCCCCCTTTTCGAATTTCAAATATCAAAAACTTGTTCAAGGTTGTCCTACGGCTCCTTTAAATTGTTCCATGCTTTCGTTCTGTAATATTGATTTTTAATATGAGAAATTAAAAAAAATATTTTCAATTTTTTTTTTCAAAATTCTTCATCTCAAAAACGGATCAATATTAAAAATCGAAATTCAAATACATATAATGTTTGGTGCAGTGCATTGTGATGTGCTTTTTGCTTTCCAGCCGAGGTTATGCTCGTCGGATCGCCAAGGTTCCTTCTGAAGAAAAACACTAAACTTCAGTGAAAAAGGTCCACAATTTCTTTATTATTTATTCAATATTCCTTAATTAATAAATAGTCTTATGTTAACTAAATAAAGAAAAGTAACCTCCTCTTGGTCTGGATGTTACGCGTCTCTTGTAAAGTTTAATATGAAGGTATGTCTGGTTCTGATATTTCTTCAACTGGATGTAAACCGTTTCGTCGGGTACGTGCGGTTTGCGTGACGGTGGCCTCGTATGACTCTGAGAAATATAATAGAAGAGTTATTAGTAGATTATCTGGCAATACTAGTGAGCGGCAGGTACTGTACGGCCCCTGATGGCACGCAAAACAGCAGGATTAATGGCCCCTGGTAGCACTAAAACAGCAGGCAATAGCTCTGGTAAAACAGCAGGATTTATGGCCCCTGGTAGCACTAAAACAGCAGGCAATAGCTCTGGTAAAACAGCAGGATTTATGGCCCCTGGTAGCACTAAAACAGCAGGCAATAGCTCTGGTAAAACAGCAGGATTTATGGCCCCTGGTAGCACTAAAACAGCAGGCAATAGCTCTGGTAAAACAGCAGGATTTATGGCCCCTGGTAGCACTAAAACAGCAGGCAATAGCTCTGGTAAAACAGCAGGATTTATGGCCCCTGGTAGCACTAAAACAGCAGGCAATAGCTCTGGTAAAACAGCAGGATTTATGGCCCCTGGTAGCACTAAAACAGCAGGCAATAGCTCTGGTAAAACAGCAGGATTTATGGCCCCTGGTAGCACTAAAACAGCAGGCAATAGCTCTGGTAAAACAGCAGGATTTATGGCCCCTGGTAGCACTAAAACAGCAGGCAATAGCTCTGGTAAAACAGCAGGATTTATGGCCCCTGGTAGCACTAAAACAGCAGGCAATAGCTCTGGTAAAACAGCAGGATTTATGGCCCCTGGTAGCACTAAAACAGCAGGCAATAGCTCTGGTAAAACAGCAGGATTTATGGCCCCTGGTAGCACTAAAACAGCAGGCAATAGCTCTGGTAAAACAGCAGGATTTATGGCCCCTGGTAGCACTAAAACAGCAGGCAATAGCTCTGGTAAAACAGCAGGATTAATGGCCCCTGGTAGCACTAAAACAGCAGGCAATAGCTCTGGTAAAACAGCAGGATTTATGGCCCCTGGTAGCACTAAAACAGCAGGCAATAGCTCTGGTAAAACAGCAGGATTTATGGCCCCTGGTAGCACTAAAACAGCAGGCAATAGCTCTGGTAAAACAGCAGGATTAATGGCCCCTGGTCGCACTAAAACAGCAGGATTTATGGCCCCTGGTAGCACTAAAACAGCAGGCAATAGCTCTGGTAAAACAGCAGGATTAATGGCCCCTGGTCGCACTAAAACAGCAGGATTTATGGCCCCTGGTAGCACTAAAACAGCAGGCAATAGCTCTGGTAAAACAGCAGGATTAATGGCCCCTGGTCGCACTAAAACAGCAGGATTTATGGCCCCTGGTAGCACTAAAACAGCAGGCAATAGCTCTGGTGGATCTGCAGGTACTAGTACGGCCCCTGGTGGCACGCAAAACAGCAGGATTTATGGCCCCTGGTAGCACCAAAACGGCAGGCAATAGCTCTGGTGGATCTGCAGGTACTAGTACGGCCCCTGGTGGCACGCAAAACAGCAGGATTTATGGCCCCTGGTAGCACTAAAACAGCAGGCAATAGCTCTGGTGGATCTGCAGGTACTAGTACGGCCCCTGGTGGCACGAAAAATAAGCCTGATACTCTTGAAACCCCTTACCACTGGTGGGGGGAAGTTCCAAGAAAAATAAATTATTTAATAAATTACCTCTCGGAGCCGACCTGCTCCGTTCTGCTGCTGAACACCGACTGACTGCGATAAAGCAATATGGGCAGAAGGTGGTTGATAATAAATATACCCGTGAAACCCCTTACCACTGGTGGGGGGAAGTTCCACAAAGTTTATAATTACACAACCACTTACCTACGGCGACGATCCGATCTGCTTCGCGGTCAGACACCGACTGACTCGAAATCTAATATTAATTTTACTACCCGAGGTGGCTTATTATCCCACCACACTAGCGATCTGACTTTATATTTTTACCACGGCGGCGGACTGGTTTACTGGTTTTGTGTTTGTTTTGCTTGTGCTGCTGTCTCGTTCTGGCGGAGGTGTGCCCTCTGTATCAGGTATTGATTGATGATTCGCCACGGCGGACTATTTTACTCTGGCGGCGGTGTACTGTTTCACCACGGTGGACTGGAGTTTTGTGTGTTTCGTGTAGGTTGCCTTATGCTTTTCTGTGGGGTAACTGCATGTGAACTGTATTTGGTGCGAAAGTAAAAATTATGTGTAAATGAAAATTATGTGTGCAGGAGTGGTATATCGTGTCGGCTGTCGTCGTTGATAGCAAAACATTGGCGACGACGACTGTGGCCACATGTTTGATAAATAAAAAGATAAGCATGTAACGCTTCGTTACATACCACTCCCCCTTCGGAGACGAGAACTTTCTCGTCTGTGTAAGATTTCATCCGACCGGAAATTATTACTCAAATGATGTCTTTTTTTTCTTTTTCTCTTTTTTTTCATATTCCTTTATTAAAAAAAAATAAAATAAAAATAAACTTCTTTGAAAAAAAACAAAAATTAACTTCCTTAACTTAACAAACTTCTTATAAATCAAAAGAACAAAAATATACTTCAAATACAACTTCCTTAAACTTGTTCGGTACCTCTATGGTTGAAAGGTCACCTTCTGCTTGGCTCCACTACTACCATGGAAAAGTAAAGCCACCCCTGGTTTCAAAATCCTGGCCTCCACCTTACCCTGCCGCCTCGCGAAATACAGACGTTGTCGGCGTCTCCTTGGATCGTACAAGGGGTGACTTTTTATTTTTATTCCCTTGAAAACGTCTTGCTCGAACGGCCCAATCCCTTTTTCTTCGTCTTGTACGGGTTCTGTCTTCAAAAGGATGGGAAACTTTATATCTTCCACTCTCACATTCTGGAACACGGCCCTGCTTGCTTGCGATGTCATGGCAGCTACCGCAGAGCCGGTGGTGACTCCTGTTCCAAATCCCATCGATGTAGTGGCAGTGTTGGCATTTTTGTCGGTAGAGGCACTGGAACAGACGGGAGCAGGGACTGTCTTGTCGATCTCGTGGGATGCATTTCCTGTACGTGTGAATGTGACGGCGAGGTTGGCGACGGTGTTGGTCGATTGTATTGGTATTGGTCGCGTAGTGGAAAGGCTTACTTCCTTGCCAGCAGCTGCGATGGGTCGTGCTTCGGCGGCAGTGGTTCGGATGGCAGCGACGGAACGATTTGAATCCTTACCATTGTCTGCGGCGGGATGTCTGGTGGTTGCGGTGGTTCGGGAAGTTGTGGTAGCAGATCGGGCAGCGGCGGCAGTAGTTGAAGTGGATGGGCGTTCATCCCTGGTCTTTTTAGTACTGGCGACGGTGGAAACAATTGTGATGGCCGGTTCCATGGTGGCCGCGGTGGTGACCATAATTTGCTTAGTGGTGCTATGTGACTGGGCCTTCGAACTGCTCCGCCTTAATTGTCCCAGCTTATCGCCACGACGCTTAGCTTCGGCCTGTTTTGTCAAAGGAGGCTCGCTTCCAGCTGGAGGCCTGGGCAAGAAAATGGCTTCCTTAGTTGTAGGCCTCATCCTGGCCGGCCGAGTAGCTTGCCTCTTCCATGGCTGTGCGATGTCTTCTTCGCCAGAGTGCTCCATTACTGATGTGCTCGCTTCGGTGGTTGGTGACTGAATGAATGAAAAATGTGAATTTTCGGTTGACGCAAATTCTCGAGGAGCGAAACCCTTTAGCTCTTTCACATGTGATCGCACTATAGCGCTCCTTTTTCTTCCTTGTTGCAGTTTGCGCAACACTGCGATAACGGGTGAGTCAAATCGTATGACTTCATAAGGTCCTTCATACCTTGGAGCTAGCTTTTCGGTGAAGTGATGGGAGGCGGAGGAGAGCACTTTAACTCTCTTGTACACATGTTCGCCAATGCTTGGTTTCCATGCTCTGTGTCTCAGATTATACCCTCGTGCTTGTTTTTGTGCAGCTGTTTGCAGATTACTCTTAACTAAGAGATTGAGAGCTTTCAGCCTCTCTTGTCTTATAAAAACTGGTTCTTCGTCAGGGTTGTCAGGCAAAATGAATGGTTGTGGAGTTTTTATTTCCCTACCATAGTTCAGGAAAGCGGGGGTAAAACCAGTGGAGTCGTGCTTACTCGTATTAATTGCAAACGAGAGTTCGGGGAGATGTTCGTCCCAGGCTCTGTGGTTCTCGTTTACGTATTGTGCGATCATCGTTTTCAATACTCGATTGACTCGCTCGGTCGGATTTTCTTGTGGGGAGTAAGGCGCGGTAAACCTCTGCTGTATACCCATTTCTTGCAAGAAATTTTTAAGGTGAGAGCTGGTGAACTGGCTACCGTTGTCGGAGAGCAACACCCGAGGTACACCAAAATGTGCTATGACACGCTCTCTAAGGGCCTTGACTACGGCTTGGCTAGTAGCTGCTCGAAGTGGGACGGCTTCTACCCACTTGGTGAACTTGTCCACCATCACCAACATCATGGTATTTCCTTTCGTTGATCGGGGCAGAGGGCCTACGAAATCCGCGCATACCGTGTCCCATGGTCCCTCCGGAATGGACGTATGCATTAACCCACTAGGTTTTTGCTGGGAGGCCTTAAATGCCCTACACACTTGACACTTACTCACGTATTTGGATATGTCTCGGTACATTCCAGGCCAGTAGTACAATTTCATGACTCGGGAAGCCGTCTTGGCTATCCCTAGATGGCCGGCCGTTGTGGCGTCATGGTTATCGTAGAGAACTTCCTGTCTTTCGGCGGTAGGCACACACAACTTCCAATCCGAGTCTTGGTTGGACAGTGGATGTGCTGGAAATTTTCGGTACAAACGGTTTTCCATTATTCGGTATTCGGGGTATTTCTCTGGGTCGTGGAGTACTTGATTGATACGTTTCTGGGTCCAATCTTCTGGGGTACTCGCTACAATTGATATCTCACTATGGGCAACCAGTAATGGGTCTCGGGACAATCCCGTGTTGTCTGCGAGAGGTATTTCTCTACCGCGCAGTGTCAACCTTACCCCTACTTTATGTAATAGGTCCATACCTATTACCATCTCATCGGTAAGCTGTTTCATGTAGGTTAGCTCTGCCATTACTGGCCTTTCATCAATGTATAACGTCAGTGTATAATGTTCATGGCTGGCTACAGGGTTGCCGTCTGCCATCTGCGTTATATGATCTCGGTATTGAACTGGAGTGTTATTATTACGTAACATTTGCCTGGTTCTTGTATTAATAAAAGACTTTGTAGCCCCCGTATCCAATAATGCTTTTATTTGTTGGCCGTAAATCTGAATCGATATAAAACAACGCGGGTCGGTCCAGGTTTCGGCTGCTTGAAGTTCGGATTCGTTCTTGCGAACAGAGGTAAGTACCTCGTTTCGGTTCGGTGTCTGACTGGGCAACCCATGGTTATCGCTGGCCAATCGGTTATTAGTGGTCTCCGGCCTCGACTTGGTTACTGAACCTGTGGGTATCTCCTCTTCTTTACTTTCCACCCTTCGTCTGTCTTTCATTACTGAAGCTCTATGAGGGTGACAAGCGCAATCATCGGTTAGACGTCCGTCCTCACCGCAATAAGAACAGAACAGTCTGAAAGGGCGCCGGCAGTTGCTTTTCGTATGGCCTCGCTGCTTACAATTCCAGCAGTGTGTTGCCCGATCATATTGGGCAGGATTTGCGCTCTGTGGTTCTCTTGCGAAGGGGTTCGCATGGCTATTGGTTCGGCTGATTAAATGATACTCGCGGCGGCGGAGGAGAGCGGTTATTAAAAGACGGAGACGCTCTATTAAGACCTGGGCTGGATCTCAGTGTGAGCT
This sequence comes from Sphaerophoria taeniata, assembly GCA_943590905.1. Lineage (NCBI taxonomy): Eukaryota > Metazoa > Arthropoda > Insecta > Diptera > Syrphidae > Sphaerophoria > Sphaerophoria taeniata. The sequence continues at coordinate 79,175,372 of OX016541.1, read as the reverse complement.
GTCGTGAGGTACGATCCTCGCTTTGTATATACTCGTACTCCTCAGCCAATTTCATCAGCTCTTCGACGGTGTCGAAGTCTCGCCTTTTTATGTACAAATGATACTCCGGACGTAGGCTGTCGTAAATTCGGTCGACGCTGCCTTCGAGGCTCATGTGTGGATGTCTGTGGATTAGGTATTGAGTGGCTTGTATAAACTCTTTTGCCTTTTCTCTCGGGCCTTGTTTTCTCCGAAATATTTCGTCTTCCAACTTACAAACGTAGCGGGCGGGGAGAAAATGGTTAAGGAAACTGGTCTGGAATTCTTTCCATGTGTTCATCCGGCTTCGGTTTATACGGAACCATTCTAGGGCCGTACCCCGTAGAATTTCAGGCAAGGTTCTAACCAAGTCGTTTGTATGAATATCATAACACTCGGCCAATTCTTCAATCCTTTCTAGGAATTCAAAAGCATTGCCAGCGGCGTCGAATTTCAAATTCCATTTCCGTACTGTATTCATGACTTCTGCGTCATGGCGGCGAGGATGTTCGTTCATGGAATCAAATGTTTGCTGATGATTTGTGTCTAATGTTGCCTTTTCGTGTATGACGTCGCCTGCAATTTGCTGATGATTTGCATCAAGCGGTGAGGTTAGGGTTACAGGCGGATCACTGGTCTGGCTATGAATATGTCTCGTTGGAACCTGGAGCAATATATTGTTTTCTCCCTTATATTCCCTCTCACTGGTGGCTTTCTCAATTTCTTCACAGAGATTCTGTGTCGACTTCCTCTGCCTGGCTTCCTTGACGTAGGCACTAAATCGTGCCCTTAGGGCGTCCAACGTTCCACTCGTGTCCAATCCTATCTGGCCCATCCTCTCGATGAGTTCCTGCTTCTTAAGCAGGTACATGGCCCCTAGGCTGGCGGTGTAGTCGAATGCCTCTTCGTTCTCGGACATGGCTGGCTGATTGTTCGGCTGGTGTATTACTGGTATGTGTACGGTACGGGTGTGGACCTCAATAGTCCCTGCTCGGGCGCCAATTTGTGATGTGCTTTTTGCTTTCCAGCCGAGGTTATGCTCGTCGGATCGCCAAGGTTCCTTCTGAAGAAAAACACTAAACTTCAGTGAAAAAGGTCCACAATTTCTTTATTATTTATTCAATATTCCTTAATTAATAAATAGTCTTATGTTAACTAAATAAAGAAAAGTAACCTCCTCTTGGTCTGGATGTTACGCGTCTCTTGTAAAGTTTAATATGAAGGTATGTCTGGTTCTGATATTTCTTCAACTGGATGTAAACCGTTTCGTCGGGTACGTGCGGTTTGCGTGACGGTGGCCTCGTATGACTCTGAGAAATATAATAGAAGAGTTATTAGTAGATTATCTGGCAATACTAGTGAGCGGCAGGTACTGTACGGCCCCTGATGGCACGCAAAACAGCAGGATTAATGGCCCCTGGTAGCACTAAAACAGCAGGCAATAGCTCTGGTAAAACAGCAGGATTTATGGCCCCTGGTAGCACTAAAACAGCAGGCAATAGCTCTGGTAAAACAGCAGGATTTATGGCCCCTGGTAGCACTAAAACAGCAGGCAATAGCTCTGGTAAAACAGCAGGATTTATGGCCCCTGGTAGCACTAAAACAGCAGGCAATAGCTCTGGTAAAACAGCAGGATTTATGGCCCCTGGTAGCACTAAAACAGCAGGCAATAGCTCTGGTAAAACAGCAGGATTTATGGCCCCTGGTAGCACTAAAACAGCAGGCAATAGCTCTGGTAAAACAGCAGGATTTATGGCCCCTGGTAGCACTAAAACAGCAGGCAATAGCTCTGGTAAAACAGCAGGATTTATGGCCCCTGGTAGCACTAAAACAGCAGGCAATAGCTCTGGTAAAACAGCAGGATTTATGGCCCCTGGTAGCACTAAAACAGCAGGCAATAGCTCTGGTAAAACAGCAGGATTTATGGCCCCTGGTAGCACTAAAACAGCAGGCAATAGCTCTGGTAAAACAGCAGGATTTATGGCCCCTGGTAGCACTAAAACAGCAGGCAATAGCTCTGGTAAAACAGCAGGATTTATGGCCCCTGGTAGCACTAAAACAGCAGGCAATAGCTCTGGTAAAACAGCAGGATTTATGGCCCCTGGTAGCACTAAAACAGCAGGCAATAGCTCTGGTAAAACAGCAGGATTTATGGCCCCTGGTAGCACTAAAACAGCAGGCAATAGCTCTGGTAAAACAGCAGGATTTATGGCCCCTGGTAGCACTAAAACAGCAGGCAATAGCTCTGGTAAAACAGCAGGATTTATGGCCCCTGGTAGCACTAAAACAGCAGGCAATAGCTCTGGTAAAACAGCAGGATTTATGGCCCCTGGTAGCACTAAAACAGCAGGCAATAGCTCTGGTAAAACAGCAGGATTAATGGCCCCTGGTAGCACTAAAACAGCAGGCAATAGCTCTGGTAAAACAGCAGGATTTATGGCCCCTGGTAGCACTAAAACAGCAGGCAATAGCTCTGGTAAAACAGCAGGATTTATGGCCCCTGGTAGCACTAAAACAGCAGGCAATAGCTCTGGTAAAACAGCAGGATTAATGGCCCCTGGTCGCACTAAAACAGCAGGATTTATGGCCCCTGGTAGCACTAAAACAGCAGGCAATAGCTCTGGTAAAACAGCAGGATTAATGGCCCCTGGTCGCACTAAAACAGCAGGATTTATGGCCCCTGGTAGCACTAAAACAGCAGGCAATAGCTCTGGTAAAACAGCAGGATTAATGGCCCCTGGTCGCACTAAAACAGCAGGATTTATGGCCCCTGGTAGCACTAAAACAGCAGGCAATAGCTCTGGTGGATCTGCAGGTACTAGTACGGCCCCTGGTGGCACGCAAAACAGCAGGATTTATGGCCCCTGGTAGCACTAAAACGGCAGGCAATAGCTCTGGTGGATCTGCAGGTACTAGTACGGCCCCTGGTGGCACGCAAAACAGCAGGATTTATGGCCCCTGGTAGCACTAAAACAGCAGGCAATAGCTCTGGTGGATCTGCAGGTACTAGTACGGCCCCTGGTGGCACGAAAAATAAGCCTGATACTCTTGAAACCCCTTACCACTGGTGGGGGGAAGTTCCAAGAAAAATAAATTATTTAATAAATTACCTCTCGGAGCCGACCTGCTCCGTTCTGCTGCTGAACACCGACTGACTGCGATAAAGCAATATGGGCAGAAGGTGGTTGATAATAAATATACCCGTGAAACCCCTTACCACTGGTGGGGGGAAGTTCCACAAAGTTTATAATTACACAACCACTTACCTACGGCGACGATCCGATCTGCTTCGCGGTCAGACACCGACTGACTCGAAATCTAATATTAATTTTACTACCCGAGGTGGCTTATTATCCCACCACACTAGCGATCTGACTTTATATTTTTACCACGGCGGCGGACTGGTTTACTGGTTTTGTGTTTGTTTTGCTTGTGCTGCTGTCTCGTTCTGGCGGAGGTGTGCCCTCTGTATCAGGTATTGATTGATGATTCGCCACGGCGGACTATTTTACTCTGGCGGCGGTGTACTGTTTCACCACGGTGGACTGGAGTTTTGTGTGTTTCGTGTAGGTTGCCTTATGCTTTTCTGTGGGGTAACTGCATGTGAACTGTATTTGGTGCGAAAGTAAAAATTATGTGTAAATGAAAATTATGTGTGCAGGAGTGGTATATCGTGTCGGCTGTCGTCGTTGATAGCAAAACATTGGCGACGACGACTGTGGCCACATGTTTGATAAATAAAAAGATAAGCATGTAACGCTTCGTTACAGCATTAACGCCCATGGAATTAACGCCCGCGGGTGTTAATTCCAATAACAAAAGGAATTTACCCCCGCGGGTGTTAATTCCTTTTTTGATTTGGAATTACCACCCGCAGGGGTTAATTCCTTTTTTTGGTGGGCTTTAATTCCAATTTTAATTGGAAATAAAACCCACACGTGAAACAAATGGTGACGTGAAATAACGTCCGACGAAATAAAGCCGCATGGAGCCTTATTTCAATTTCTTATGGAAATTAGACCCTTACAAGGGTTGCGGTCTTATGTCCATTGCAACCTAGAAATAATGCCCGTGAGGCCTTATTTTGTCTTTTCTGTTTTGATTTCAAACTTGGCGCAGGGAAACTCGTCTCGAAGTCAGAAGTCCCGAAAATGGTTTTCGGAACTTCTGAGCCACTCTGGAGACTCAAAAGTACCGAAATAGTTTTAGGGATTTTTAAGCCACTATGGCCAGTCAGTAGTCCCAATTAAATTTTACTTTTTATGGGACAAAAGTCCCAAATGAAAAAAAAAGTGAAATAACGAACGTTCATGCTAAACAAATAAACAAAAAACTTAAATTCTTGTATGTATGTATTGTATAAATACACATTGAAATAAATAGGACCACGTTTCTTTATTAGCTGTCGACAAAATTGTCAGAGCTGTTTAGGTTTCCTTTTATTTGGAAAAGTAGTGGTTCTAAATTTTTGCAAGCATTTCAATGATTCATTTTCAGCATCATTTCAATTGAGGTTGAAGCCGATACAAAAAATTCAAGATCGATTTGATTTGATCGCGAGCGAAGCGAGCGGAAAATTTTTTGGCCAAAAGAGAATCAATTTGGGGTGTGAAAATAAAAAAAAAAACGCGAATTTTTTTATTTTCACACCCCAAATTGATTCTCTTTTGGCCAAAATTTTTTCCGCTTGTGTCCATCCATCTTTCAATGTAAATGAAATAGCTTGGTTATTTTAGGTGACAGATAGATACAATAAGATGAAATTGGCTTCAAGTATAGTGTGCTTGTAGAATGCCGTATCCTCACCGAACTTTGACATCCCAAAGATTTATTCGGTTTTTGAATAAAAAAAAAAAAAAATTAATTCACAAACCGAATAGGTCTTGAATGACCAAAAGTATAATCGTACGAAGTTAGAAATGTAAAATTTGTAAACTTTATTTGTGATGTTTAATTTGTTTCTACTCACGTGGCCAAGGTGTCAAGGATGCCAGCGCAAGTGTTCACATTCACATCCGAGGTTGAAAAGATCTCTTCCAAAAGAAAACAACACTCGCGGGAGTTAGTGCCAATTTCAAATGGCATTAACACCCGCGGGCGTTAGTTCTTTTTTATGGTGGGCCTTATTGCCAATTCAAAAAGGATTTTACACCCGCGGGGGTAAATTCCTTTTGTTTTTGGAATTAACACCCGCGGGCGTTAATTCCATGGGCGTTAATGCACTGCACCATAATGTTTATATTAACATGTTCTCGAACTGCATACCCAGATTAATTTTAGGACATTTTTTTAAAATCTTATATGTATATAAAAAATTATTTTAAAAAAACCGTTACACAGAATGTTTTCAAAAAAAATTTAAAAATCAACAATGTTTTAAGAAATTTTATGGCATTAATTTTTTTTCAGATAAAATGTGTTTTTGAGGTATCTACATATTTCAATTTATATCGTCGCTTTTCCGGCTTTAGAGTAAAGAACATAGAACTGATTTAAAAAAAACGCAATTTTTCTGTATAATCGGCATTAACATACTTCTTGTAGTTTCCGCGTTGTGAAAAAGTGCCGCTGTCAATTTTCACAAACAACTCTTTCATTTTGTATCTTGTATGCATTAATGACATTTTTTTAGTTCTGCCGATAGGATCAGTTTTGCATGTTCCAATAAAACGGCACAACCAAGAAAATGCCAAGTAAAAAAGAAGCAACCAGGTAAGATTTTTCATCATTTGGGCATTTTTTTGATTGGTACATTTACAATTACACTTTTTCATACAGTCAGAAAAAAATATTGTGGAAAATATGAATTTTTTTTTCGAAAAACGGCATAAACCGAATTTCTTTTTTCAAATATTGCGTTTTCTATAAGTCATAGCAAAATAAAAATGGAATTTTTTCATAATATTCAACTTACTAGTTTTATTTTTTTATTAACAACAATTTTTTTGTTTTTAATATGACATAAACTTTAAATGGCTCCCCTGGAAATTTGCGAATTTCGACTTGTGCCACTCTGCCGGAAAAGCGAAAATATTTTTATTTATGAATTTTTAATTACCTATATGTTTTTGTTTACATATAATGTCGAATATTTGCGTTGTCCTGTTATCAATCTTTGTTTGCTATTCTTGAGCACTCTTTAAAAAAAAAGGTCAAGATGTTCGATTGTTCTTTATCCTTTTAGTCCTTGCATTGATATATTAGATACTCAAGTACAGCATTTAATTACAAAGATTTGTTACCCTTATTAATTTTATGCAAAACTTATAACGTTATTTGAATTCACTTGATTTATCAAATTAAATACCTCCGTGTCATATTCTCATATTTTACTACTGTATTCATTCATATTCATATAATATTCGACAACCTTCCTTATCTTGTTAATAGCAACCCTTGTAGCGTATATGTATGGAATACATGCATAATGTTATCTTTATTTGAAAATTTTAGAATCAAAGGAAACAGATATCTCTTTCAAACTCTCAAGGACCAACCAGAATTATATTCAAAAACTTTTCTGAGAAATAGGGAAATTTCTTTGAAAAGTTATCAAACTACTTAAGTTTTGAGCGATTAAGACGCTTTGTGAATTTTATGGGTGCATTTATGATCAACCATTAAAAATTATGGGTTCACACATTATTACTTTGGAGAAATTTCTCATATTTTATGTAGGCTGAATTGTGGATTTTATATAGCCAGGTGAACAAGGTATACTTACTGCTTTAACCTCCATGTTCCTGTCATATGAATAATATGTAATAGGTTCGTTCGATGAAACCAGCCCTGTGTGGGGCTTTCCGGTGCTTCTCATTGCCCTGATTAGAGCTGGCAAAAAACTGACAAATTTCTCTGGGATTGATTTCACATCGAATGCATAAGTGCTTTGTTTTTTTTTTTTTTTTTGACAGTGCTCCCGTCTGAGCCCAGAAAGTGTAACATATTGCCAAAAAAAAGGAGATTTGAAAATGTGAAGTGGATAATGAAAAAAAAATATATATATATATTTTAAAGACAACACTAAATTTATTTTTGTTTCGTATGTCTGTTCTATTTGGAACCACTTTTTGATAAAAAAATATTTTTCTCAAGCCTACCTTCACGCTGCTACAATTTGACATTTATTTATACATTTATTCATCAATGGATATTTATATTTTGACTACCTACATTTAAATTACATTTGTTACATTTATAGATTAATTATTAAAAATTCTAATCACAATATGCTTGAAAGTAGTTCTGTATTGCGGAATGTAATCAATCGAATCATGCACTATTGTGCACAAACCCGAAAATATTTCTAATTTGGCGGTTGTTTGATGTTCAAGGATTCCACGAAATTCGTTCTAACTCGTATAATGCGAAGAAAACTCATAAAATTCATCAATTAACGTGTCGAAAAGAATATCTATTTTATTGGTAAAAATGAAAATTATATACGAATCCTTATTTTTCAGACTTTTAATTTTATTTTAATTGAAAAATCCTTGTTTTTTCAGGCTTTTAATTCTGTTAACTGCCAGTTATCTCCTTTATCGGGTACTTTATCCACCCAATAAGTTACTTGACACATTAACTACTACTAAGCCCTACTCAGATATTGTGAAACGGAAACGCTATTGGGAATTTTAACTGCTGAATATCTTCCAAGTAGCTTAACGTCTTGTGAAACAGACGCTGTTAATTTTTTAGTTTTTCCAATTGAAAATATTTACTATTTTGATGTTTATTTCTCAACGTATTGAAATCGAATGAATATAAAAATTGAACAAGAAATATGAAACATAAAATTTCTTAATAATATTTTGATATACAAAGTTTCTTAGCCAGTGTTTTTAAAACAAAGAATATATACATAATAATATTAAATAACATACCCATTTATGTTATACTAACATCCCCTCCTAACAAACACTTCATGAACAAACAACATACAACTAAAATTTAAATAAGACCACTCAATGATCTCAATTTTGAAAACTGAATATTTTGTAACAGTTTAGTTAAAATATCTGCACCCATATTTTCAGTTTGATAATAAGTACATTAACATTAGTATATCTAACATCGTTTGATAGTCCAGTCAAATAAGACTCTGAAGGTTGCAAAAATTCCTATAGAGCTAAAAATTGGTATGAATATTCAGAACACTATTATAAATGAATTATGAAAAGTCCCCATCGATCCCCCTTGTGCAAAAAATTTTATTGATGGTGAAAGTTTGCAATATTAAAGTCTAATTTTCTTTAGTTTTATCTTTGTATATGGAATTTATAGTAGTTGCAGCCTCGTGAATCGACGACAGCGACGTCCGGAACGCGATACAGAACTAAAATCTTGTATATAGAAAAACTGACAGCGCCAAGACGGGACGACTCTCCAACCAAAAATTCTCGAGGCTGAAAATACTATAAATTCCATATACAAAGGTTTTATTTTATTAAAGTCTAAGTTTTATTTTAGCAATGGTTCTTGCCGGTACAAAAGAAAGAATAAGACTGATTTATATTTCGAAAAAAAAGAAAGAACTCTCTGTCGCAAACGTCAAACAACATCGATGACGTTTTACTCTTCGAGTCGATGATGTTTGACGTTTCGAACATTGAGGGGTAGCTTACATTAGAACAAAAAAAAATATAATAGCAAAAATAGTTTTTACGCGTTTTTCAACTCAACCGGTGAGTTTTACAGCAAAAATAGTTCAGACAAAAATTGTAGATCATCCGATTCTCAACAAAAAATGTATCCCTGAGTCTAAAAGTTTTAAACAACTTTGATTAACTTCAAACATTGTAATGTCTTGAATTTTAACTTGTAAGTCTTAGGTTAGGTTAGGTTTAGGGGCTGACAGTTGATGTTTTTACTGTCACACTTAGATCAATACAGATCCATTGTGATACCCGCGAGTATTGCTTCTCAAGCTAATAAGAAAAACCTATGTGTTCAGTTAGTCAAGCCATTTAGAGGCTTTGACGAAGTTCAGGATGTTAGTACCTGGCATACTAGAAAGTTCTTCTAAATCCCCGAAGAAATAGTTGCCAAGCAGTTTCTTCCTTTGATGGGAAAGTGCGGGACAGTGACACAGAAAGTGCGAAGTGTCCTCATGCGATTCCTCGTCACCGCATCCTCTGCATAGATCATCTGAAGTGATTCTCATCTTTTTCATATGATAACCTAACAGATTATGTGCGGTGATTACGCTTACAAGAGATCGAAGTGATCCCTTGTGTAGCTGCATAATTTTTTCCGTTCTTTGTTTGTTAAAACAGGGCCAGATCTTTCTTCTTGTGCCGCAGGTGTCAAGAAGATTCCACCTTTCATCGGCCTTGGTAGTTATTCTTTTTGAGATTTCCTGTTTTAGATAACAGGTAGGGGTGCTAACTAGCTGAGCTTGGCTTACGTCAAGCATTGACCCTAATCTTGCTAATTCATCGGCCTTCTCATTGCCTAGTATATCGCTGTGGCCTGGTACCCAGGAGAGTCTAATGTTGTGCTGTGCGCCAAGAACCTTAAGCTCTTCGCGGCAGCATGAAACAAGCTTTGATTTTACCTCAGTTGCAGTAATCGCTTTTATTGCCGCTTGGCTATCAATGTAAAAGGTGATATCAGCTCGTGGTATCGCCATCATTGATACCTTTTTAGCAGTTGTTGTCACTGCCAGGACCTCCGCTTGGAAGACGCTACTGTAGTCTGGAAGCCTTAGCTTGTAAGTCTTGAAATAATGTTCTCAGCCAAATTAATTATTGAGTTGCTTCCGTCAAAACAATGAGTTCAGCTTCAGGCGATGACAGTGTAGTATGTCCTTGTTTTCTACTTGCATAGCTTCTTGTAGCTTCTCCCAGCTTAAATAAATATCCACTAGTAGATTTCATTACACTGTTCAATTTGAATTCCAAGACATAACTTTAAGTTTCCCATATCTGTTATATCAAAATGCCTTATTATTTCTTATATTATTTCTTATACAAGGTTATTGTCTTTTGAAATAATTAAAATGTCGTCAACGTAAACAAGAACATAAATAATTTTGCCTTCTTGTCCTTTTACATATAAACAATTATCAGCCTTTCCCGTTCTGAATCCAAAATTAATCAAGACCGATTCAAATTCCAACATCATGCTGATTGATTGACCCCATATCCATATATGCTTTTGTTTAGTTTACATACCAGGAGCTTACTTCAAATAAATCTCATTTTTACTTTCCAGGTAAAAACATCAAATGCGATAAATGTGGACTTTTTTGTCACTTCGCTAAGAAATGTAAGACCAAGTCCGACAAACGGAAAAACACATTTGGAGATGAACTGGTCCACAAGAAAAACAGATTGACGTCTTCAAATACATGTTAGGTATATAGAAAGAAAAACATCAAATGACAACAGTGAGGAGCAGTACTGTTTGCAAGTTACTGAAGACTTTGAGGAACCTTCAAATGGGAACATAATCTGTTTCATAGGAAAGTGTAAGATTTCAATGCTGATCGACTTAGGTTCACGATGCAATTTGATAGGATAAGAAGACTGGGAACTGTTACGACAAACGTCAGCGTTGATTTATGTCCGAATGCAATCAGAAACTCAATTCAGAGCATACGCAGCTAAAGAGATGCTTGAGGTAAGGGCTGTTTTTGAGGCCCCAATAAACGTTGACTGTCGCAATGAATCCATGGCAGTAAAAATGGTACACAGTCTTTTCTGGGGCGTTATACTGCATTAAAATTAAAATTACTAGCGCAAAATTATAGTCCTCTAATGAACGATTTTAGTCTGAAACTAGCTTAAAATGACGTTTCAGACATGACTCAAACGTCATTTTAAGCTAGTATCACACTAAAATTGTTCATTAGCGGACTATAATTTTGCGCCACTAAAATTAGGTGTTGACGTGAATCATCTAGTAGATAGTTGTCCCTTTTTTAATATGAAAGGAATACAGATACAATAAATAAATCCGTTAAATCGGTACGGCAACCATTACGTCATATTCCGCCTGCTTTAGAAGAGAAGGTTGAAGCTAAACTAATAGAGGAAATTTTTGGGGCTTGTCACATGTTTGGGAAAATTTATTCCAGATTTAGCCGATACAACTGAACCATTGTGGAAACTTATAAAAAAGGATGTTCCGTTTTCCTGGCGTGAAAAAGAAGAAAACGCGTGCAAGCGATTTAAAGCGTCTCTAGTAAAAATACCGACTGTTGATGCAAATCCTGTTGCATATAGGAGCAATTCTTTTACAGTTTTATGATGGATGTGCTGAAGTAATATCCTTTGCCAGTAAAAGCCTCTCTTCTGTGGAAAGGAGATGTTCCCATACCGAAAAAGAGAGTTTGGCGACGATGATTTGGGGAGTAAAACGCTTTTATTATTACCTTGCAGGAATAGAGTTTGAACTTGTTGAACGGATTACAACCCTTTAGAAGCTACTAGAATCGAAAGATGGGTTCTTACGTTACAATCATTCAAATTTAAGGTGATTCATCAGGCCAGGAAAACTAATATAGCAGATTCATTGTTCGAGAAAACGCCAAGGATCAAGAAATTATGGAAGCAGTGAAAAATATTAAAAAGGACGATCAGCAACAAAAATAAACTTTTTCCATTCCGATTTAAGCTTTGTAGGCTTGTCATACCAAAAGTACTCCGATCCAAAGTACTTGAACTAGGACATGAAGGCCATCCAGGAGAGAGCAATGAAGCGGAGGCTGAAAGTATGGTGGCCACTTATGGACAGGGAAGTAGAATCCTAAGTTAAAATGTGTCGCGATTGCCTCTTAGTTTCAAGGTCAACCCCACATTTATTGGGTCCACATCATGATTTCGCTTTTGTTAGTATTATTAAAGATAGATATCTAGAAACTAAATTTGTGAAAAGAATTACATCTTACGAAATAATTGCCATTTTGCAGGAAATTTTTTCCAGACTGGGGTCTCCAAAATCTATTAGATAAAGCAGAATTAAAGAGAGAGCTATTGTATGTTTCCATCTAATTCAGGCACAAACAAAACATCTTAAAGCATGATGGATTTATCTTCAAAGTGCAACACACCATCACCTGAGCCTAAATAAACGTAATCATTTGAAAGTTTTTTTTAGGTTTTTACACATAATGACAAGAAGCAGTCGAATCCGGTACACGACTATTCACCACCGCCAATTCACCACCGCCGATTCACCACCGGACAGTTCACCACCGGACAGTTCGCCACCGCCAGTTCACCACCGGACAGTTCGCCACCGCCGTTTCACCACCGGACAGTTCGCCACCGGAGCAGATAAGGTAGTGTGAAATAGTGAAATAACTTTCCACAGGGTGCTTTTTTTGTTTTTGGGCAGAAATTTATTTTGAAAAAATAAATCGCTGCCAATAAATAAAGAAAGTGTAATAAAAATGTCTTGTCGTTCTCCTCAGAGAGAACATTGAGAACATTTTAGTTTTTTTCAGCAAATAATTTGCACAAATATGGCATATAATCGCAAAAATATAGATTGTCTTTCTTTAGAATGTGTTTAATTTGTTTTACTACTTGGGGGTAGAATCCGACAGTTAATTAATGACTTGAAACGTAAAAGACCAACAATATTCTTAGGCTTATTTACTTTATTTGTGGAAATTATACTGGAAGCCCAGAAACTTTAATAATGTTCTCAATTATCTCTCAGAGGAGAACAATACGAAATGTATAGTACACTTTTTTCAAATGAAAAAGCTTTTATAGCTATGTTTTGATTTGAAGATGAAAAAAAATAACTCTAAAGGCAAGACCGCACTAAGCGTCAGAGGAGCATTTGTATATCTACTACGTGTATTATCAAGATTGACGTTTTCAAGTATCTGCTTCCTTAAATATTTTTGTTCAATACAACCTTATGCAAAAATATCTTTGCTAGTGCGAGAGTCGAGTGCCAGGTATATTATTATACTCTGTCAAATATATATACAAAGATAAGAGCTACACCTGTTTTATTCAATGTATTGTTTTATAGCCTTTTCACACAACGGAGTTTTCAGCTGCCAGTTTTCAAAAACTTGGAATGTGTTCGCACCTAAATTTCAGGTTTTTGTTTGACATTATAAATCGTTAATGTCAGGATAGGTATGTCAGATGTTCTCCTTTAAGAAGATTGTCATCTTTTTTTAAAATTTCGCTGTTTTGCGTCTGGTGTGAAAAGGCTATTAATCTAACGTGAGGTTTTAATAGGCCTTGTTCACATGTGAAGAACGATTGTGTTCATACGTGAGTATTTTTCTTCTGTAGATTTTGCTTATTCCTTTATGTTCTTTATTTTCTTTTAGATGTCGGAAATCAAAATTTTGTGTTTGTATCTGTATTTTCATTAAGTTTTGAAGAGAAAGAAAGAAAAAAAAAAGGGGTTAAGGGAAGAACACAAAGAAAAACGTCAAATTTCTACACTCAATCTTTTTAAATTTTTTGATTTTTTCCTTCCCCTTACGTCTTCTGCAAGCAACCCCGCTTGTCATCACTTATCAAAGAAAATTTTCGATTTTCTTCACGTGTGAACAAGGCCATACACATTTAAACGCAATACACACATGGCCCAAGAAAAACTGAATTAACATTGCTGAAAAATAGCACCCTGTACAAAAAATATTAAACTACCTTACCTGCTCTTGTGGTACACTTAAACTAAAGGTAAGATCGCACCAGGCAGAGCTGCATATCAGCTAATAGTATGTTCCCACTGACTTGATTTAGGTCATGTTATTTATAAATTACGAAACACGTTCCCACTGACCTTTTAACGTAATTTAGTTCAACATTTACGACAATCCTGGCATTACTTTTAAAACTTTCAATATTATTAATAAAAGTGAAAAAAGAAAATCGTCAAGATATTGCCGTCCTGGGATGAAGAAAAATCTAGAAGTTAATCCAGCATTTTGTAGTCCATGTTTTGAAAATGAAGTCATTATGCTTCAACCTTGTCAAGAATTCAAATATACATTTTTTGTAATTACCTGATTCTAATAACACAACAATAATATTTCCAAGAAATAAATCTTAATTTCTTATCGTTTTCACAGAAAGTTATTTATTTTCATATAACTAAAAAAGAACGAAGTCGAACCCTCTTCAATAATTTGTTCACAAATTATAATTTCATTTGCCTTTGCAAAACTATCAAGATTTAAGTGTGTGTTAAAATCTGTGTAGATAAGTCTCGAAAAACGAATTCAAAACGAATCAATTCGTCGGGAAAAAACATCAATACTTTTCCTATTGTAAAATGTTTAAGAAAAAAATATTGCCGGCCGGTCGACGGCACATCAATGTTTTGGATGGGGTCAAGCCAAGTTGCCGTCGGACAAGTAACCTTAGTGCTATAATAGGGGGTAAATGGTTGCCATATTTGCTAAGATTCAAAGTGGTTCCATTTTTTGTTAGAGCAAAAGTTTTGAAAAAGCTATTTTGTGGTGGTATTTTTTGATTGGTTGATGGTCTGAATTATTGCTTGATTGTTTGCAAAAGCTAAGCCTTTGGCGCAATGAAATAGGCGTGGCGTGACGTGACTTTTTTTTGTTGATTTGCTGCTGTAGAAAATAAAATTAATTTAGGAATTTCATTTTTTGTTGTGGAACTCATTTGTTATTGGCTTGCTGCCTTTCATTATGAGGAAAAAATGTGTGTGTGTGCTTATACTTGTAAAAAACCAAGAGTTCTGAACCTCATAATACTTATATTAAATAGTTCCGGTATTAAATAACCTACAGACTAGATTTTTATTACTCAGACAAAAATGCATTTTTTAGTAGCCTCAACCCTATCAGTATGTAGGTAGTAGGTACATGTATATAGCTCTTTACACTTAACAAGGCAAAAAACAAAAAACAACGCAAACCAAACGAAATCAATTAGCTCAATAAAAGCACAAACAAGAATAGGTACTGGACAAATTTGTATATTTATTTGTCAAATAAATATAAAAACCTGACACGATCACTTTATTATATTAAGAATTTTTGAGTTTTGGGATTCAAATTTCATCATGACAAGGATTGGCGGTATATTTAAAGTGCAGTTGCTGTTGCTAATGTTTCGTTTCTTGGAATGCAGAATTGTTTCTGATACATTTAAACTAATTTTGAAAAGGTATTTATACATCCAGCTCAGTGTTGCCGAATCTCATGATTTATCATGATTCTCATGATTTTTCACACCCATCTCATGATCTCATGAATTTGTTGAAAATCTCATGATTTTTAAAATCTTTGGATCTTTCTTTTAATATTGTTGTATTCTATGATTTAAAATATTCAATACAACACTTTTACATGTAAGATCTTGGCGTTCTTTTAGATCTCATTACTTTTGGTGGCTGACTTTTTACACAGTGTTGTTCGTACATAACAGAACTTGGCTCTTTTTTTTACATTTTATGTTTTTGTTCTGATTTCACATCTTTTTGTAAAGTTTTTTTTTTGTTTATGGAAGCTTGAACCTCGAAATACACTCTATATATGCTAGAAATTAGCAAAGTTTAACAATATAATGGCTCTGCCAATTTATAAATAAATAATAGGTAGGTTAGGTTAGACCGGCTGTCTTAATGTTTACCATGTTTACAAGAGGTATTGAAGCGAGCTTTAAACTCGCTTCGCCCATTTGTATACCTGTGTTGAGTGGAAATGAGCTTTAACCTCCGCTTCAGGAGCGGAGTCGAGTCGTAATTTGTGCTGAAAAACCTAAGTTGAGGAGTTAGTATGGCATTGACAAATTGTCTGACGTTTGTCGAAGTGCAAATAATTTGAACACATCCTAGGTATTTTTTTGTGCATTCGTGTTTCATCTGTCTTGTGCATTTTCTAACTAAAAAATAAAGACACAAGTAAAAAAAACAATGCTGCGATGATTTGACAGCAAATGTCATCTCAACATCTTTTCAACTAAACTACAACTGGAGTACCTACTCAACTCAAATGACGAAAAACCTGGCTCAAAAATTCGACCCTAATCCAATTCGATCTCTCGATTCTGCTTGTAAACGTGTTAACGTGTTAACTCATTTAGACCCCAAGGTTCTATTGTAAAACCACTAAAGAAAGTTACTCATGGGAGTGTTATGAACTTAAACAAACCAGAATTCTAAATTTAATCATCTTATGACCGTTTTTAAAAAGTGGGCGGCAACCACGCCCCTTTAATGAAACTGCAATTTAAGACTTATATTTTCTCTTATATTCAACCGAAACCTTATCATAATTTCGAATTTAAACGTTTTCGACCATTCCCCTAAATGGAAATAGATTTTTTTTTTCAAATTTTTGTTCATGTCATTCAACTAAAATATTACAAGAATTTTAAATTTCAACATCCTTCGACCATTTTCAGAAAGTAGGCGGATACCACTCCCCTGAATGAGCAAAATGAAATTTTCTATTTTTTCGTTTGTAGGTATTCACCCTAAAACCTACCAGTGTACCATATTTTAAGATTCTGCTATTGTAAGAAGTGCTTCATTATTTTGATGATCAGTTAGTGAGTGAGTCAATTGCGTTTATTGAAATTTTTACTGTTAAATATCTCAGGAAGTAGTGGTTCTACAAAACAGGGCCTTTGTGTCCATGATGTTAATACGTAATTCAAATTTGAAGCTTCTAACTCTATGGGTTCAAAAGTTATGGGGGGTTAAAAATGTGCTTGAGTTCGATCCTGTAAAAAGGGAGTAGTACTAGAAGTTGGCTGGGCACTACCGTGCCCTTTGATGTAATTTTTTTTTTTTCCCTAAAATACCACTAAATGTTTTTTTAAAATTTAATAAAATGAATGAATCTCATATGTAATTTTTTTACTTAAAATTTTTGTGGTGAATTATAAGCTAATATTGATTTATTAAGGGCCCAATGAAGAATAAGCAATCTCATGATTTTTTTTGAGGATATCATGGTAAAAAATCATGATACATTTTTTTTGAATCGGCAACACTGATCCAGCTATACGCAAGGAGTGCATAAATGAAAATTTCTCTTCGTCAGAATGACATTTTGATATTTATACCGATTTATTCCAGCTTTAAACCTACTATAAATCAGTTGAGCTTATTCCGACTCTAAAACTTGTTTATTTTTTTTATAAATAAGCTTTTCAGTATTAAAGCCTAGTATACAGTTCTTCAAAAAAAAAAAATAAACTAATGTATTTCTTATGGGAGAGATTTTTGCTGAAAAAAAATATTTTTCATTTCACCACTGTGCCATCCGAGCTGTAAACCAAAATCGAAAAAAAAATTTATACACACCTCGAATTTTTTTCACACAAAACAATGTGAAGCTCATTGTTTTGGCAGAAAAAAATTAAAATATTCGACATAAGTTTCACAGTGACAGCTAATTTATTTTTCAGAAATTTTTTCATAAAAAAAATTTTTGTTTCTCCTCTAATTTTTTTTTTATACAGAACTGCATACTAGGCTTAAAGGAGTATCTATTAAGGTCGGAATAACATTATTCTGCTTCTAATACTCGTTTATAAATAAGGCTGTTGTTGTTCTCCTATGATATTCAAATAATCCTCACATTCTATATTTTCAGTTAATTTTCTTGGACAAACTGCAAGGAGACTCAATCATTGCATATGAACACTAGTCTCCATATACTAAGACTCAGGAATTCTGCCAATGTTTTGATCCTTACAACAAAGGACTTACTCTTAGCAACGCATCCCCAATTCCCACTGTCTACAATTCCGTTGCAAGGCAAACTCTTCGAATTAGATTCCTAAAACCAAAAAGAGCCGAAGATGTCTTCCATTGCATTGGTTAAATACCAATTGATGGACGTCTTTACGGGTTGGATGGCTTGAAGGCCCCATTGATTTGGGTGCCATATAAAAGTGAAAGAATTGCATCGATGTTGTTCGCCCCATTATCTCATTTGGAACTCAAGGACATGGTCAGTCAGTCTTTCTTTTCTAATCACTAAACAACCGAATAACTTTGTATCTCTCTTACTAGCAACAACAATATATTGACGAGATCAATTGCCTGAGAGTGAATCTTGTTGCTGCTGAAAAATTGCATAAGAAAAACTAAGAAGATATCAGATTCCTGAAAGCCAGTGACGAAAAGAAAAGCGAAATGTTCAGCAAATTTGAAGACGAACGCCAAGCTATGCGAATCGATCTTGATGTTCTGAGACAGCAACCCAGTTCTATTGCCGTGATTTCAAAATCGAACAGGAATCACGTGAGAATTTAGCCAATGAAAAAGCCCAGTTGTTGGCTGATTTGCGCGGATTACAAAAAAAGAATCAGGAACTCATTCAAGAGACTCAAAAAAAGTAAGTATTTTTGTCTTTCAAGACTTTCAAGCAATGAAATCTCTTATTTAGTTACGAGGAACACACTAGACAAGTTATGACAGCAACATGAGCTGTTCCTAAGTCCAGAATCAGGATAGAGAAGTCTCCAAAGCCAAGTGTGAGTTGTTTTTTGTTCAACTCTACTTTAGAAAACAAACTAATCTATTTTTCTTTTTCTTCACAGGTTTATTCACTTGAAAACAATTTCAATTTCCCATGCGGACAGATATTCAAAACTCACATCCTCTGAACTCATGTCAATCAGTGCCTGGATGGACACTAATTTATTTTTTTTCCCTTTCTAAGTTTTATTATTAGGACTTAAGCCATTGATGTTTTAACTCAACATTATTTGACATAGAGTTTATTTCAATTGTATTATTCTTTAGCATAGCAAAATGTATTGCAACGGCAATATACAAATTACGAATTTTCGTTTGAAAGGCTATCCGACTTCTTTGAAGTCAGTTGTCCGGGAAAGAAATGAAATGTTTGTTCATTTGGTGAACTAATTATTATTACAGAAACCACTGTTATTTAAGGCATGCAATATAATATTTCAAAACTAGAATACTAGGTATATAGAAATAAAGATTTGTGAGCAAAAGATCGATCGCTAATCGCTGTTTCTTTGGGTTCAGCTTAAGAGGCAAAGAAAGCATTTGAGCACAACACCCTCATCATCCCAGTCCTACTGTATGGTGCAGAAGCATGGGCACAATCGGATAAATGAACTGTTTCGATAAAAAAGTTCTTGGGGTTATATATGGCCCATGTGCATTGATGGATTATGGAGAAGATTCAACAGCGAACTTTGCGGGTTGTAGGTAGGTAGCTACGTAGAAGTTTTCCGATTGGGCAATGACAACAATTCTTTTAATGCCTGACAGAAGTTCCTTGGTGCGTTTATGATCGTAAGTGGACCATATCTGCCTTGAACCAATGCAGTCTGTTTTCAAGACTCCCAAAGCAATCCTTACTTCCTCAGCTAAAGATACTTGAAAGTTGGATCTCATCCTGGCCAGTTCGTCAGCGATTTTGAACCTAAAGCTTACCCTTCTTGAGTTAGAATAATGTTATTCGGATTGATTACGCAAATTGGACCGAAGACACTCGAACTAGCGAAGTTTTCTCAGAAAGTTTGGCATTCTCAGTAGCAGCAGTAGTGAAATTGCCAAGTTTCTGACAACTATTTTCCTGAAACAATAAAGGTGCCGATCGGAATAAAAGACATTGTAGTTTTTGCATATGGGAAAAATCTTTCGATAAAAAAACCCATCTTTACTGGCCCACTAAACGGAACAGGTGGTTTATTCCATTAGGAAGTTGTGGGATAATCCTCTGAGGTACTCCCCAATCGTCCTCCCCTCTTCCTCCTGCAGATCCGTTACAATTCGGAGGATTTGTTCGTCCGCCCGAACGTACTTGGTCCTTTTAAGAGGTGGCTCTTCCCCGCGGACAAACTGTTCGTAGAGCTTGTCCCGTCCACTTTGGATTTTCTTGAGTGCCTGGATAAATTTCCATATTTCGGGATGGTCGTCCCCAAACTCTACCTGTAGTAATGTAATATAACAATGTTGTGATTAAGGCATAATGTCATAATGTAGAGTAAAAGTGTGACTAAGCCTATAATGTGCTAATTAACTAAATAAAATATTAACCAACCTGCATCCTTCGGTGCGCTGCCTCCACGTGGTTGTTGGTTCTTCCAACGCCAGTTATGGTCCGCACATACACGTTCCACAAACTATGTTGGAATAAGGGCATCCTTCTACCTCCTGTTATCGAAGGTCGACCAAGGTAGTTGTCCTCGAACCAGTTTAAAACTGGTTCCAATTCTCGGGGACTTTGAAGCACTAAGTCGCTAAAAGCTTCCTCCAGGCGCTCCGGTGGCACGAACGCCATCGCCGCGACTTTCCGTGCCGATAGCGCTAATTCGGGGTCGTGGTTATACCTGGGCAACAAATGTTCGGCGGCCAGTTTTTTTTTCAAGTTCTTCACGAAGTGGAAGCAACATCCTTCCACTGCGGCATTCGGAAATGCGGCCCTTACCGCATTTACTTCGGCCAGCTCAAAATCACAGCTTATGGCGTCAGGTTGGAGTGCTGGCCAAACCTGCTTCAGTGCTCCGAAAAACTGCGTGTAGGTTTGCTGTGTTTTGTTCGGAAGCAAACCGTACGCCACCGGAAACACGAAGCCGCCACTTCTCTCCGCCATCACCACAAAGACTTGATAGAAAAGCCTTGGGGCGATTCTAAATGAACCGTCGATGAAGAGCTTCTTCAAACGATTGACCCAATTTGCGTTACTTGTCCTTCCGAAGATTATAATTCGGTTCTGACAGTGAGGACCCGAATCAAACAAGAGAAAATTCTCTGCTTGATCGGGCCCAGTCGAGTACCGGCATATATCCTCCGGAAGAACAAGCTCTGCCAGTGATGTGGGGTTCGGTGGGACACTGCAGGCTACGGTGCGCTGCCTTTGAACCATCTTTTTCAGTGCATCATGGTTTGGCAACTTTCCACGCACAGCCTCGGACTGTCCCTCGTATGCACTATTTAGGATGGTGGATGTTGACTCCAGTGTTGTTGTTGCTCTCTCCCTTATATTGGACACAATCTGTAAACAAAAATTGAAAATCGATCGAATAAGCACTTAAAAATTATTAATATTGTAAAGTGTATACACTTTATATATCTCTATCACTATCTTTATCTCTCTGTATCTCTGTCTATATGTAATGTACATACATACACCCTTTATCTCTATCACGGGCCAGAGTTCCGGGTAGTGGGGAAGCGGGGTAGTCGGTAGCGGGTAGCAATTACTGGTGTGGGAAGTGGGGTAGCGGGTAACAGGGTGGCTGGGTATAACGGGGTAGTGGGTAGACGGTAGTGGAGAAGCGAATAGAGGGTAGCGGGTGGTATGGTTGCGGGTCACAAAAGTCTTGGTCTTTTTTATATCGATTGAGACAGTACGAAGTCTGTCGGGTCAGCTAGTATGTATATAAAATGATTGAAATTCAAAAAATCTTAAGATCAACAGTAATTGACGTTGGTTTTGATCTTTGCTACTTTTGTTAAAAAGAAAAGATTGCATATTCTATATTTGGCTTAAAAATTACTTTTATTGCAAAATAATATTTGCTGAGTCAGCTAGTAGCATAAAAAGTATTATACATAGGTACACAAAATGATTGAAATTAATGAATGAATTAATGCATACAAGAAAAATCATTCAAATCGGTCCAGCCGTTCAGGAGGATTTCAGTGACATACACACGTACAGTAGAATTTTTTATATAAAGATTTTTGTAAAAATCAAATCTATTTGATCCTTGCTACTTTCGTTAGAAAGAAAAAATTTCGTTGCATACTTCAAAGCGCCACTATCCTTATTAAAAACAAAACTTTTAAATAATCACTACTACCTTTTAGTATATCTTAAATCGCTACTACAATCTTTTCCATACGACATACCTTTGAAACTGCTACTTCGGCAGCATCACTTCCATGGTTGTGCTGTCGGACTTCTTGGGCGACAATGCCAGACTCTACTAGGGTATGAAGCCATGCATTGCATCCAAGAGCGGTACTCTTGTCGCACCTCCAAAAGTCCTTGGAGCGGTCTACACTCCTCTTCTCATAGTTAAAAGTATGGCCTTTATGTGCCATTTTTTGGCCATTTCTTTGAGACTTGAAGGCGTCCATTATTCTGCAAATACATTTACACAGGTAAATTATGTGGACAAATCGGTTATTCGTTTAAAAATACTTACCGGTTTATACGACGAAAAAAGTTTATAAAAATCGCAAATGCTGATAGAATCAAGAATTAGGCAGTTAACCCTCCAGTGGGCGCGTGGTTAAAAGAGACACGAGTGGTCGCGTGGTCTACGACTGTAGACCATTTTGTTTTGCCAAAAAATATATATACTATAGCGTTTTAAGAATTCAAATAGCGGTCAAATCATAGAGGAACATATTTTGTTTCATATTCATCACTCAAAGATAAAAAGTTATTGATACACTGAAAAAAAATCGGAATAAAAAAAACAATCCCAATTTTACGATTTTTCGTAATCATTTTTTATAAAAAATAAATTAATACTTTAAAAATTTTAATAACAAAAAAAAGATATTTTTTTCAATAAATGATTAACCAAATAAAGTAATGAATAAGAAAAAAGGAAAATTGTACACAAAACAAAAGAAATATAAGACTTGAAAAATTCA
The DNA here is from genome assembly GCA_943590905.1 of Sphaerophoria taeniata. Classification (NCBI taxonomy): domain Eukaryota; kingdom Metazoa; phylum Arthropoda; class Insecta; order Diptera; family Syrphidae; genus Sphaerophoria; species Sphaerophoria taeniata. The sequence goes on along the minus strand of OX016541.1, from coordinate 79,152,794 downwards.
GTTTTTCGTGTTCACGTTTTTGTCTTTTTTCATAAAAAATCAAACAAAACAGTACAGCAAACATAAAAAAAACTATTCAAAATACATAGAACACAAATTCATTAATAAGTTTAAAAAAAAAAAAAAATGTGCACTACAAATCACAATAAACGCATATACATTTCAAGTGGTACCTACAAGCAAATTTAACACTTTTTTCGCACCTCACCCTAGAGGTCAGCTCACGGACCCAAAAATAGGTCCCTGAGATAGTAGAAGCAATTTTCTTCACTAATCAATTAATTTTTTAATAAAAGTAGTTAAAAATGTACAATCCCTTACCTATAATAATACAATTGAAGACAACTTTTTTTGTTACACGAGTGGTCGCGTGGTCTACGATGGTAGACCAAGAGACTTTGAATACCTTTTAAGCTTTCGTATGCCCCCTCCGAAGAAAAATAGCATATTAATTAGGTAGAGCAACTAATTATCTACAGCTATTGTGAACGATGGCGGAAAAAAATTGTTTTTCTGCGAACGGCGGCGTTTTAAAAAAGACTGGTCTACGACCGTAGACCACGCGCCCACTGGAGGGTTAATCTAATAATTTAAAATTCATAAATCAAATGACAAAATAAAACACAAAACTTTACTTACCGGTAACTGCTGTTTATATTATTTATCAAAATCACTAATATCAAATATTGGAAATCAAATCGGTGGTGTGTAGCTGGGTTTGTTTTTAAAAAACTTGTTATCACAAAGAAAATATTCAATTGCAATGAATTTATAACAACGAGGAACCAAAATTCAAATTCAATCGCGTTTAAGCCTACTTGATCAAAATGATTTTTCGATTCAAGGTACATTTTTCTTAGAGAAATTAAATAGTATATGACATTAGATAAAAAGACAAAGGGGGGTATATCCGAAGGATGGGTAGGGGAAATCGCTCTTTTCCTAAATTTTCCGAGGTTTGCACCAATATTTTCTGTTTTTCCATTTGGAAAGCCAACTATAGAACAAATGCACTTTAAATTACAAGCAGAATTTGCCGAGATTTCATATTTGAACTTAAAGCTTTTGTAACTTTCGAAATTCTGTAGGAGTTAACATGCCCCTCAAAATTGTGTCATATTTAACAGTGACACCTTTCTTAGACATTTTTTTGGAATAACTTCCAACATTCTCGATCGTACTTAATCCAAAAAATCATATTCTACATTATCAAAAGGCCTGCTAGGTAGGACTCAGATGATAATTTCTATTTGCTTCAAACTACAAGCTGCCGTTTCATGTTCTAGTTATAGTTCCTATCTCTACATGACTGTAAAAGTCATCCTGGCTCAAAGAAAACGTTATATCTGGCAAGTATATACGAATCTTCTCGGACAGCCAAGCCGCTCTCAAATCTCTCGCGTCTGTCTCCACAAACTCTCAAATAGTCCACGATTGTCGATCATCTCTGAATGAGATGACAGAACAGTTTAATATTCACCTCATTTGGGTGCCGGGCCACAGAGACATCCCGGGAAATTGCAAAGCCGATGAGCTCGCCAAAAACGGAACACTTCTGCCTACTGTTCGACAAAAACATAACATAGGAACACCACTTGCTACATGCAAATATCTTCTCAAACAATATGCTCTAGAATCAACAAATGCTAGATGGCCACAGGGTACCACCTGCTTAGCAACCAAACAAATATGGCCAAGCATAGGCCTGAAACGGTCAAAAGGCTTGATGATTAGATAACTAAGTCCATTTGGTTTGGCCTTAGGCCGTAAAGCAGCTTTCGTAGTACTACATTTGATAAGGGCCTTTTTGTAACCAAGCGCATGTATACCATAACAAGTGAAAAACACCTGAGAAAACATTCTATAAATTCTAGGGTGGCACGATCGCTCCAAGGCCAACCCCAAGTGTCTTAACACTCTTCAAAAATTTCTTGAATCCGAACGGCTTTTTACCAATACAAATGATACTCCTGGAAGCTATCTCTTTCGTCTATTCGAACACAAGAATTAAACACAAAACTAACATTTAACACATTTCATATTTATTCAACTATTTAAACGAAGTGCCCTTCGTATACAAGGTTTCTTATAGAAATTACTTCTTAAACTTTTGAAGTTGTGGCGCAGAAAGTTTGACTTTTCCCGGCATATTCCTGGCCAACTGCTCCTCCTTAATGCCCTTAAGCAGATCCTTCTCCCTCACAGTGCATGCTTTGTCCTTTGAGAACATTAAAATAGCCGTCTTGGAGGCCCGACCACGTTTACCAGGGCCTGGTGTTAATTTCACTTTATACCTGAAAGCAGACGTTATCAAATACAGTAAAAAAAAAAAAATGACAAAACTCACTTATAATTGTGCAAAGTTTGATAGGGAGCCACAACCGGAATAGCAAACAGCAACTCGTCATCTTCAAATGGATTCCCAGTTAGGGAGTCCAACATATCAACATCCGCACTAACGGTCACATCATCATTCTCATCTTCGCCACCAGCGCCCCCACTGTCTGGGTGTCTGACTTGCTTCGGTTCGAATTGCCGCTTCATTTTGTTCAATTTGTTATCTTCTTCGATCTTATTCGCATCGACCTTTGTTTTCCTGTGCTAGTCGATTTGAGGATATTCATTCGAAGTTGACGTTCCTCTTCGTCCTGGTGCCTGTACTTGGACTTGATCTTCTTCAACTTGCCTCGCTGACCGCGTTTCATTTGATTCGACTGACCTTCCTCCTTCTGGTTGCTGATTTGCTGCTGTTTCTGTTGTTGCTGATTTTGTTTCTTTTCCTTTCGTTTCTTGGCGTTTTGCTGTTGTTTTTTTCGGGGAGCTACTGCTGGAATGATGTAAGGTTTCTCATCCTCGTCTTCGTTCTCCTTGGTGACGGTTTTGATTTCAGTGGCAGTAGTTGTCGGCTCGACTCGTGAGTCATGTCGCACAATAACTTTTTCAGTGTCGTGCTCAATTTTCACTTCGGTGTCGGGGAAAGTGACTTTTTTCTCGTCTTCATTGTCACTGCTTCCTTTGTTTGATTTTTTCTCATTTTGCTCTTCAGTTTGTTTTGGTTGATCACTGTCTGAAGCTTCCAGCTCTATTTCAACATCCTCAGCGACCGGTTCAAGTTGCTCATTTTCAATTATCATTTCTTTGAGTTTTTCGACTGTTAAGGCACCAACACCTTCATCGTCAAATGTTCGTATTCTCCGCTCACCCCGGTGCTTCTCTATGAAGCTGTCTTCGAGCTTGTACAGCAGACTCAGGCCCAATATCAAATGCACGGTGGCAGGAAATTCTTCTTGCCACGAATCATAAAGCTACCGGTGCCGAGATACTCTCCAGAAGGCGCTGTTTTGCTCACTTGGTCGCTTTTCACCCAGTAGGCGTTTGTGACTACTTTCGCATCCCATGCCACACTGTATGAAATGGCCATTGTTCCGGCTTCGAGAAGGGTCTTGGGTGGTACATCGCCGCCGCCGGTGGGATTTCTGATGATCACACTTGAAGCACCCTGGATTTCGGCGTGGACGTAAATCTCAGTGGGACGCATGTACCTGTGGATGAAATTATGCTTTAACGATCTTTACGAAGCACCCACAATATCTTACCTCTTAACAATCAGCTCGTTTTGCTGTGCATCCCGTCCACCAGTCACAAAATAGTGCTCTGAACTGATAAACCAATAAAACTTCTCGAACCAATACACCTTCCTTGCCTTCGAAATTGTCGATATTGTTCGGACATCCTTGAGAGTTTGCTGAGTCTTCCGCTCAGCAGATTTCAGCGCTTTTTTGTTGTAATTTAATATTTTATAATCAACTCAACAATAAAAAACACTCTTCTAGTGATATTTAACCCTCTGCGACTGACGTGGTAGTCTGACAGACACCACCAAACATAAAATCTGGTATTTTGCCGTTATTTTTTTAAATTTGACCTGTGCGTTCTCAGTACCTTCCTGTCGCATGGTAAAGCACGTGTTAGTATATATTGTGAGCTGTCGTGGCATGCGCATCATTTGTTTTGTGAAGGAAAGTGTCTACGAGACCACCACGTCAGGATTAAGGTATGTGTCTGTGAGACCACCACCTCAGTGTTATTGTTTCATTTTCATAGTCCCAATGTTCGTAGTGTCTCCTAGACCACACGTCAGTAAAATTGTTTGGTTGAGGTTAGGTTGTTGTTTGTTTTTAGATGGCTCACTGAAATAACAACAAAGAGTCCTCATAAAACTAAAAGGAACACTGTATATTGTTGCTGTGCTTGCTTGAAAGCAGTCTTTCTGCAATGCTCAAGGTTAAACTGTGAAGACTGCCAAAAAAGTTTATTATTTTTCTTTTCAATATAATTTTTTTTTAAACCGATGAATTGATCTCTTTTTTTCATTTTTAAGTACCGTAACTTTTAATTTTGATAAATTAATAATTTTAATGAAGAAAATATTTATGTGGATTTTTTATTTATTTTTTCTAATCGTTAGTTTTTGAAGAGCTATTTATGCTGTGTCAATAAAACTTGTTAAGCCTTACATAATGTATTTGTATTTAACATATATGAGTAATTAAAAATAGTTATGGATAGTCTGAGCTTTAAAATAGAATTGTTAAGGATATCAATATGAGACAAGTTTTTGAGATACAAGCTGTCCAAATGGTGTCTGGTGGACTACCACGTCAGTGGAATTGCAAGAAAAAAGTCACGTCAGTCGCAGAGGGTTAAATTGAATGTTCATAGAAAATATTGTTCTAAATTTTCATAAAATAATAATTCATTCGTCAAAAACGTTTCAATAAATTAACATTAAAATATTCACTTCGTTTTTGTTTTCCTAATAAACTTCCAGAACAACAGGTTATGGGCCCAGACGGCAAAGAAGTGAAATTTTAATTTGAAGACCTTGCGTAATTTGTTTCAAGAATATTTGCTTTGAAAAATAACTTTTTAAGTCGTCAATAATTTTCTTTTTGAATTATTTTCGTAAGCTTGCATTTGTTGCATCTCCGGCGAAATAGTTTGTTGACAAAATGTCGTCAGAAAATGTTTTTTGAACTCCATAGAAAAATTAACTGGATGTGAAAATTATGGAAAATGGAAATTCGCAATGGAAACGTATCTGGAACATTCAGATTTGTTGAAAGCTATTGAAGGGACTGAAACAGATGCTGGAAAACTTTCGAAAGCGAAAACGTCTCTGGTCATGGCGATACATTCAGACAATTATGTTCACATTCAAGATTACAGAAGTCCTAAGGAAATTTGGGATCAGCTCTCAAGGCTTTTTGAAGATAAGGGCAGATTTCGAAGAATGGGGTTGGTAAAAAAGTTATGCGATACAAGGTTGGAGAATTGTGATTCCATGAGTGAATATATTGCAACTATTGTCAGTGCGGCTCAGCAGTTAAATTCGATCGGATTTAAAGTCGACGATGAATGGTTGGCAACATTTATTCTTCATGGACTACCAGAAAAATATGATCCAATGGTAATGGCACTTGACAATAGTGAAACAAAAATGACGAGTGATGCAATCAAGACCAAATTGTTGCAAGAAAATAGAAGTGAAGGTTCGGGCGGTGCCTTTTTTACGAAAAACTTCAGAAATCAAAAGATTGGTCAGAAAAATGTCAATAATAGCATTCGTTGCTATAGCTGCAATAAAAAGGGTCATAAGTCTCCTGATTGCCCAGATAAAAACAGAGACGACATAAGTTCACAGAAAGTCGACTCTAGTAGCAAACCTGGTGCAACATTCAGTGCGGTATTTTTGAGTGGTAATTTTAATAAAGGCAATTGGTTCATAGATTCCGGTGCAACACAACATCTAACTATGAACCGAAATTGGATTTTTGATCCACAAAATCCACAACTTCAAGAAATAACTGCAGCGAATAACAGCAAGATGAAAGTTGACACCTGCGGATCAGTGAGATTATTGGCTGATGTGAACGGAAGACCAAATTGCATCGATGTTACCAATGTTTTATGTATCTCGGACCTAACAGCGAATCTACTTTCGGTAAGTCAGATAACCAAACATGGAAATAGAGTAAAGTTTTTCCCCGATCGATGTGAAATCAGAAATCAAAGTGGAAAGTTGGTCGCAACGGCAACAATGATTGATGGTTTGTATCGGCTTAATGGTTTACAAACTTGTGGCTACATCGCGGTTGCAGCCTGTGATAGTTCCGAGACTTGGCATCGAAGATAAGGCCATCTTAACTATCAGGATATGCTCAAAATGAAATCCGGTGCAGTTGATGGTGTCTCATTTGTTGAGAGTAGTGGGGAAGATGTATGTGTTACATGCCTCAAGGGCAAACATTCACGTTTGCCATTTAATAAAATTGCTTCAAGAGCAAATGAAATATTAGAAATTGTTCATGCGGATTTGGCCGGTCCCTTGGAAGTCAAATCATTTGGTGGAGCTCGTTACATGTTTGTTTTAGTTGACGATTTCAGTCGAATGACATATGGGTTTTTCATTAAAACTAAAGATGAAACTTTTGAAAAGTTCTGTGAATTTAAGTCATACATTGAAAAACAAACTGGAAAGCAGATAAAGACATTCAGGTCTGACAATGGAACCGAATTCTGTAACCAAAAGTTCGAAAAGCAGTTCAAGTCATGTGGTATCGCACGTCAAACCTCAACGCCATATAGCCCGCAACAAAACGGCCTTGCCGAAAGAACTATTCGGACTTTGGTGGAACGAGCTAAATTCATGTTGCAAGATGCTGATTTTTCCAAAAAATTTTGGGCTGAGGCAATGGGAACAGCGGTTTATTTGAAGAATCGTTCAATTTCAAGGGTCTTAAATGGGAAGACACCTTTTGAAGTTTGGACTGGAACGAAACCAAACCTGCAACATCTTCGAATTTTTGGATCTCGTGCAATGGTGCACATACCTCAAGAAAAACGCAAGAGACTCGACGCTAAATCAACCGAATTAATTTTTGTTGGATACAATGATGGTGTTAAGGGATATCGATTTTATGATGCGAGGTCAAATCGAGTTGTGAACAGTAGCGATGTTATTTTCTTGGAATCAGGTAATTCAAATGATCATAAAACTGTTTTTTACGAGATAGATGATTCAAACGGAATTCAAGAAAATCAATCCGATGAGGCATTGGTATCAAAGCAAGATATTTCATCTGGTGAGCCGTTGAACGCAGTTGATAAATCTGATGATGGGCAAGCAAATTCTAATACGATTGAAGGTTCCGATGATGATCAGTTGAAAAACTTCAAAAATGAACAAATCAATTCAGTAAGAATCCAAGAAACACCGTCGGACCTAGAAGGTCATGTTCAATTAAGAAGATTAACGCGTATTCGTAAACCAAGAGAATTTTATGACTGTAGTACCTATTTAGCTTGTGGCAATATTAAAGAATCGTCAACCGCTAATCAAGCCTTAAAAAGTTCAAATTTTGAAGAATGGAAGCAAGCGATGAATGAGGGTTACCAATTGTTGATGAGTAATCCCATATGGAAATTACTAGAACTTCCAATTGACAGAAACGCCATTAATAGCAAAAGCCAAGACAAATTCAGAAGGCGCAGTGGTTCCTTACAAGGCAATATTGGTTTGTTGGCCTTTCACAAAGGCTATGAGCAAAGATTGCTATCAAAAAAATCTCAAAATAAATTAAGCATCTCCGATGACCTACCGAAATCACTTCTTGAAGCAAGAAAACCACTCATTCCAAAACTATTAGAGTTAAAAAAGCAAGGGAAAAGAGCATTCTTCAAACTGGATGAACTTGTAGTCGATGGTAAAGTCTGGAAAGAAATAGCAGGTACCGAACAAGAAAGTACAAGAAAAAGAATTCGTTCAACTGAAGATTCACCATCACAGCTACCAAAAATTAAGGATACAAATAGAAACAAACCAAAAACTACAATTATTGGATCAACTGACATTAACCCTAAAAACAATCCCCCAAATCCCATAAGAAAATTCTTAGCACAACAAAATACGTTAGACATGATAAACAAAACTCGTTCACAGCAAATCAAAGATGATAGTAAACCCGGATGCAGTGGTTCACAATAGCAAACTCACACAAACCAAATCTCAAAACAACATTCAGACACTAAAAAATTAAAAAAACATTAGACATTATCAATCCTTCCCAACCCGGTTGATCACCGTGGGGAGAGTAGATCAAAACCCCCCAAATCTAAATATAAACCTAACCAAAAAAACACAGAATCAATCCCAAATAACGAAAAGTCAAACAGAAAACAAAACACTCAAAAATCAACAAAATAAACTAAGAATTTGTACTTTTAACGTCAGAACACTCTCTTCAGATGAAAAACAGGAGGAATTAAGACTAGCATTGAAAAGCATAAACTGGGATATAATAGGACTAGCCGAAATAAGACTTCAAGGACAAAAAATAATAACAAATAACGACAACGATATCTTCTGCTACATAGGAGAAACAAAAGGACTCTATGGGGTAGGATTCCTGATTAAAAAAGAATTAAAAGACAAAATAATCAACATTCGGTTTCACAATGAAAGAATATGCAGTATACAGCTTAACATCCAAAACACAAAAATGACCATAATACAAGTATATGCCCCGACAGAAAAAGCTGATGACGAAGAAATGATAAAATTTTACGAATCTCTAGAAGAAACATTCAACAACAACAAAACAGAGTTAATCTATGTAATAGGTGATTTCAACGCAAAACTTGGAAAAAGATCGACTGAGGAAGATAATTCGGCTATAGGACCTCATGGATATGGACTAAGAAATGAAAGAGGGGAGAGACTCCTTAAGTGGCTAGGAGAAATGAATTTGAAGTTTGGGAACTCTTTTTTCAAAGAGAAAGATAACAGAAAATGGACATGGATCTCACCGAATGGAATGACAAAAAATGAAATAGACCTCATCCTCACAAACAAAATCGAAACTGTCCAAGATATAACAGTCCTTAATAACGTAAATTTTGACAGCGATCACAGACTTGTAAGAATGGAGATTAAAATTAAACATGAAACATTAAAAAGAAATCGACAAATCTACTATCTCCCTAGACAAGTACCTGAACAACAAATAATCACCTATAACGAAAATATAAAGACAAAGATCAATCAGCTCTTAGAACAATCTGACACAAACACTCAACTTCAAAATAAATATGACAAGCTAGAAAATATTATAAAGACTTCAGCAAAAATGTCAATAATGAGCATAAGGACTCACAAAGAAAAAATATCAAACGAAACCAAAGCTCTAATTTTAAGAAGAGAAAACTTAAGAACAAAACAACACCTACACAGCCAAGACAAAATAGAGCTAAGTGAACTTAGAAAAACTATAAGATCTAATATAACGAAAGATATTCGTGAATATAATGAAAATATTATAAAGGATACAATTAGACAAACATAATCAATAAAAAAAGCTAAGTCATATTTGAATAATAAACAAGAATGGATAACAAGCATTAAGGACAAAAACACATTCAACATAACAAACCGAAAAGACATAAATGAAAACGCCACCTTATTTTTCGAAAAACTGTTCACCTCGACTAAAATTATAACAGAAGAAGATACAATAGACAATACAGGTTCAATACCGATACACACCCCTATGTTCAGCAAAGGAATTCTCGAAAGGACTATAGACGACCTGAAGAAAGACAAATGCACCGGAAACGATGGAATATCATCGGAAATGCTAATATACGGAAAAGACTCACTTTCCAACATTTTAACCAGCATATTTAACGAAATAATGCAAACAAAACAAATTCCAGAACAATGGAAAGAAACAACGATAGCATTAATACACAAAAAGGAAAGAAGGACGATATCAATAACTATAGACCAAGAAGCAACATTTCTACAATTTACAAGCTCTTCTCCAAAACGCTTTACCGGACCATCAAGGAAGACTTTAATAACAACCAACCAAGGGAACAGGCTGGATTTAGAGAAGGATTCTCAACCACAGACCACTTACAGACAATGAATCAGCTAATAGAAAAATGCAATGAATTTAGACTACCGGTTTATTTCCTATTTATCGACTTTAGTAAAGCTTTTGACTCTGTAGAACACGAAATGATATGGTCCTCCCTGAAAAATCAAAACATGAATCCAAATGTAATAGAAACAATTAAAAACATATACAAAAATAACACAGCAAGGATAAAAACAGAGAATATAGGACGCAAATTTGACATAACAAGAGGAGTCAGACAAGGAGATCCACTTTCACCACCTCTATTTAGTTCGGTCCTGGAAGACATTTTCCAAAAAACTAACTGGAACACAAAGTATGGAATAAGGATATGTGGACAAGTTCTAAACAATTTAAGATTCGCAGACGATATAGTTCTCATTGCTACAAAAGCCGCACACATCCAAGAAATGTTAACAGAACTCACTATATTGTGTAAAAATTATGGACTACAAATAAACAAATCGAAAACTAAAGTCATGACAAACCACACAAAAGATGATATAATATTGGACCAAGAAAATATTGAATACGTAGAAGACTACATATATTTGGGACAATTAAAATCATTTAAGGACCAAGAAAATAAAGAAGTCAGCAGACGCATCACAAATACATGGAAACAATTCTGGAGCCTGAAACAAATTTTACAACTAGACCAAAGTGCAGACACAATGAAATATATCTTTGACGCTGCTATTCTACCGATACTTACTTATGGACTACAAACAATGAGCTTGACCGCAAAAACACTTGACCAGCTAAGGATATGTCAGACCAAAATGGAAAGAAAAATTCTTAACATTCGACCAAGTCAAAGAGTCCGTAATGAAGACATTCGCAATAGAACCAGAATTATTGACGTCATAAACAGAACAAGAAGGCTGAAATGGAGCTGGGCAGGCCATATATCTAGACTTCCGGATCAGAGATGGACAAAACTGACAACGAAATGGAGACCAGAAAACAGAAGACCAGCGGGACGACCCAATAAAAGATGGAGTGACGATCTGTGCCATACATGTACAAACTGGTACAACGAAGCCAAGAATAGAGAAACCTGGGCAGCCTTGGGGGAGGCTTATGCCAATGACGTATAAAATTAAAACAAACATATATATTTTATTTTTAATTAAATACATTTTAGTTTCAATTAATATTTTTTCTTCATTTAATTAATAACTGTAATTTTATATTTATAATTTTTGAAAAAAAAAACATAAAATCAAAATTGTTAACATTAGATTAGAATATTAGATCAATCACTGTAACATTTAAACTTGAGGCAATAAAAGCTTATAATAATAATAATAATAATGAGCAAAGATAAATATATTCTTTGTAGAAGTAGTATGGGCTTCACCCAGCAGTAAACTAATTTTTAAATACTTAATTTTTCTTTTTCATTACTGTTATCATAGTTTAATTAGTATTGTTTTTTTTTGTTGTATTGATTAAGTGGGGATGTTGTAATTTAATATTTTATACTCAACTCAACAATAAAAAACACTCTTCTAGTGATATTTAAATTGAATGTTCATAGAAAATATTGTTCTAAATTTTCATAAAATAATAATTCATTCGTCAAAAACGTTTCAATAAATTAACATTAAAATATTCACTTCGTTTTTGTTTTCCTAATAAACTTCCAGAACAACATTTCTGCGAAGCATCAATTGTTGCCCAGGCCGACAGTGCCAAATCAACATCGACCGCCATCGTTAGGATGAAATCATCATCATCCTTTTCATCATCATCATCATCATCATCCTCGTCGTCGTCATCGGAGCATTGGACGCGATAAGGATCGGCGAGAAGCAAAGAAATATGATTGATTTCCAGTTTCAGCTGCTTAATCGTATTGGCTACTGGATCTCCATTCACCTGAGCAGCTTTGACCAGTTCATGGTTATCTGGCCACGAAATCTGATTGGCAATGGCGCTACAAATGGCCAGGATGGCCTTTGGTCAGTTCCCCCAGACGCCTGGCATGATCCTTTTCAACATTCGAGAGTTTCTTCAGACCCTCTAGTTCCTGTTGCAGTGTCTTCATATTGATCTTCTGCCCTTCGAGTGTCGAATAGAATTCATCGACGGCCAGCATGAAGGAATCAAGTTCGGCACAATGTTGATCACTAAACTGCAAGAACTTGTATGGATGGTATTCGACTTTTTTCTCGCAATGTAGGTACGTTTTTTGACTTTAGGTGATTTTTCGAAGTCCACAAGCTAGTGGATCTATCGAGAGGAAACTAAAACATTAGAAGTGTCTAGGTTTACCTTTTAAATCCAACTCTTCCTTTGTTATAAGTTCCTGTTCGACAACTTTACTCCCCGGAGTTTCATCAGCTGACACTTCGCTTTTACCTTTCGGACCTGGAATACCTTCAGAATGCTTCGAGATTCCGATTAACATTTGTTGGGCAAACGCTTCAAAATTAGTGTGTTTTGTTACAACAGAAATCCGCTCTTGAGACTGGAATTCATAGTTAAATTGTCATTTGAAATGTCCAATGCTTCATCATTTCATCTCAATTCCGGATGATACTGGAAGACGTTCTACAGGAGTTCAAACCATGCTGACCTGGAGAAATGGCAAATGATTTGATAACAGGCAAATGGAAAACAAACTTACTTGATGCGAGTAGAGGATAAGAGAGCAGCCAATGGAGCAGACATTGTTAAAGAGCTGGCTCTTTTGTCTGCAATGAAAATTTATTAAGATTGAGAGATGATGAAATAGAAACAAGACTAACCTGCAAAAGTTTAAAATTGCAATCAATTTCATGGAAGTGGACAAACTGCCATGAAATTGAGAATTTCTTTAGATGGAGCCGACGCCAGACCAGAGCTAGAGAGTCCAGATATGGACTTTATCTTGAAACCAATTGATTATTATTTACTACTTCATAAACTGACCAAGTTATTGAAATTACAAAATTTCATGTTACTTATTTAATCTTTGACTGATAACACATAACACTACAACAGCTTGACAATTCTTTAAAATTTGGCTTTTGATTTGGACTGTCGGTAAATTAAGGCACTACCTTATCTGCTCTGGTGGCGAACTGTCCGGTGGCGAACTGTCCGGTGGTGAACTGTCCGGTGGTGAACTGGCGGTGGCGAACTGCCGGTGGTGAACTGGCGGTGGCGAACTGCCGGTGGTGAATCGGCGGTGGTGAACTGGCGGTGGTGAAAAGTCCTGGGGCCAGATTCTGTAATAAACGAAGCGAAAGCGAACGTTCGTTTTTCAAAAACGAAAGAAATTGTGCGAAAACGATAATTTGAATTCTGTATCGCATTTCGTTTTTGGTTTTGTATTCGTTTTTGCTTCAAATCAGAAAAATTTTGTTGCCTACTTTTAGGATGTTGACAGTTGTAAAATATTGTAATATTCGGCTTGGTCCGACAATTAAAACTTATTCACTTTTTAAATAAAACACAAATTCACTTTATTCAAATCACTCACAAACTTATTTATTCAACACTTTCAATTATAACTTTTCAAACACAGTGTACTTTACTTATCGCAGTTCACAATCAACTATATCGTTTCGATTTCGAATCGGGTATATATAGTCCTGATAATGGTTCTAGAAACTACTAAACCGAATGTTCCAGAAGTTCTCTTTTTAACCACTAGATGTTGCCCCTCATTTTTAACTGTTATACACATAAGTGTTTACTACTACAATTAAACGATATTAAGTAAAGAGAGTATGTACATTAAATAAACAAGAGATACGGAGTAAGTAAAGAGATAATAAAGTATACACATTAGTATTAGACATTACAATAGAAGGAGATACAGAGCGTATGAGATAAATAAAGTGTATACACATTACATTGCCCCCTCCTTAGGATTGATCGTCCCGAACAAATCCATCATCTTCATCACCACTGTAGCGATGTAGTCGGTCGCGATGTACGACTTTAAGTTTACCTCTGACTCCTTTTTGTATCCGGTACACGACGTCGTTGATTTTGCTAATCACTGTATATGGGCCTTCCCAGTCCCGTTGAAGTTTCGGTGACAACCCCTTTTGTCGATGGGGATTGTAAAGCCACACTCGATCTCCTGCTTGGAACTCTGTTGTTGTCGCTCGTATATCGTAGCGTGTCTTCATTCGGTCACTGAACATCTTTATTTTTGACCTGGTATCGTCGTGGATCTGAAGGAGTCTTTCCCTGAGGTCATCCAAGTAAACATCCTCGGCTTGCGGTTCCGACGTGGGACATCCAAATTTGATTTCGCTCGGCAGTCTGATGTTCCTTCCCATTAAAATCTCAGACGGTGTATGGCCAGTTGAGCTATGTCTTGCACTTCGATACGCCATCAAAAACAGTGGAATGTGTCGATCCCAATCTCGCTGGTTGTCGTCCACAACTTTGCAAAGATGTTCCTTCAGGGTTCGGTTGAACCGTTCGACCATGCCATCAGATTGTGGGTGGAGTGGTGTTGTTCTTGTCTTCTTAATGTGAAGAAGCCCACAAACTTCCTGGAATATGTTTGATTCAAAGTTCCTTCCCTGGTCGGAATGCAGTTCTAATGGAACACCGAATCTGCTCACCCAGTTGAACACAATTTGGTCTGCGACTGTTTTGGCTTCTTGATTCGGTATGGCGTATGCTTCAGGCCACTTGCTGAAGTAATCCATGACGACCAGAATATAACGATTTCCATTATTTGTTTCCGGAAATGGACCCGCCACGTCTATTGCAATCCTTTCAAAGGGTGATCCGACATTATACTGCTGCATTTGGCTGTGATTCTTTTTGTTCGGGCCTTTGGTGGCAGCACAGGTATCACATTTTCGGCACCACTTCTCGACATCTTCCCTTGCATGTAGCCAATAGAATCGTTGTCGAACCTTTTCTAGCGTCTTGTTTACTCCTAGATGGCCTCCCGAAACTCCATCATGCATCTCTCGCAGAACGTCCACAATCTTCGATCTCGGTAAGACTAGCTGCATTACATAGGACTTTCCATCTGCTGATTCCCATTTACGTCGAAGGACACCCTCTTGGACATGCAATGAGTCCCACTGTGCCCAATAGGCCTTTAGAGCCGGACTTCTGTTGGAGATATCGGCCCATTCTGGTTTTTCCTGGTGTTCCTTGCATGCGAGGATGGGTTCAATATCTGGGTCCTCTTGTTGAGCCTTCCTCATCTCGTCGTTGCTCCAGCCATAAATAGGATCGGTTCTGGTTCGTTGAACAGTAACCACTTCTTTTCTTCTTGGCGTCTGCAATGCTTACAGTCTTGCTTACATGGTCTCCGAGACAGTGCATCAGCATTTGAGTGAAGCTTCCCCTTCCGATGTTGAATTTCATAATCGTACGTCTGCAGCCTCTCAATCCATCTCGCCACTTGACCCTCTGGATTCTTGAAATTCAAAAGCCAGTTTAGTGCTCCATGGTCGGTTCGGAGAAGAAACTTCTGTCCATAGAGATACTTATGGAAGTGCTTTGTTGCCAAAATCAGTGCAAGAAGTTCTCTTCTGGTCACACAATAGTTTCTTTCCGACTTTGAGAGTACCTTGCTGTAATAGGCAACCACCTTTTCTTCGCCATCATGTACCTGTGACAATACAGCACCAATCCCGACATTGCTGGCATCAGCATCAATGATGAACGGTTTTCCTGGAGTCGGGTAGGTCAGCACTGGTGCATTACACAAGCGTTGCTTGAGCTCTTGAAAGCTGCGCTCGCACTCACCTGACCATTTAAACTGCTTTCCCTTTTCCGTTAGCTGATGTAGACTCTTGGCGATCTCAGCAAAATTCTTGACGAAGCGCCTATAGTAGGTGGCTAGACCCAGAAAGCTTCGGAGTTGATGTTTGTCCTGTGGTGTTGGCCAATTCTTCACGGTGTCAACCTTATCAGGATCCGTCTTAACTCCTTGGGATGAGATGATATGTCCCAGGTATTTCACTTCGGTTTTGAAGAGTGAACACTTTTCTGGATTGAGCTTGAGGTGGGCTTCTCGAAGTCTTTGAAACACGGCTCTCAGATTTGTACAATGTTCGTCAAATGTTTTCCCGTATACGATGACGTCATCCAAATAGACCAGGCAAGATTTCCAAGTGAGTCCTTGCAGGACGCATTCCATAAGGCGCTCAAAAGTCGCTGGAGCATTGCACAGTCCAAAAGGCATCACTTTGAACTGCCACAATCCGTTTCCTGTCGAGAAAGCTGTCTTCTCTTTGTCTTCAGGATGGATTTCTACTTGCCAGTATCCACTTTTCAGGTCCAAAGTTGAGAACCATTGTGCTCCTTCCATTGCGTCCAGAGTATCGCTGATCCTAGGCAGAGGGTAGCTATCTTTCTTGGTCACATCGTTCAACCTTCGATAGTCCACGCAAAAGCGGGTTGATCCGTCTTTCTTCTTTACCAGGACCACTGGAGACGCCCAAGGGCTTTTTGAGTTTTCGATAAGACCCTCTTCTTTCATGGTGGTTATCAGTTCTTCAACCTCACCTTGTTTGGCTAGTGGAAGGCGTCTTGCAGGTTGACGAATCGGCTTTGCATCCCCGGTGTTGATTCGATGTTGAACCAGTTGTGTTCTGCCATATTTCCCTTGCGATGATGAAAAGATGTCTGCAAATTCTTCGAGGAGACCTTCTGCAGTTCTTCGTTGTTGTTGGCCAAGATTAGAGGACTCGAGAATGTTCGTCTTTATGGAGTTCAGCTCTTTGGACTTCAATGTTTGCCTTGGGTCTTCTTCGCTGATCCTTGTTATCGCTGATACAGATTCGCATTGTCCGACAATCTCACCTTTTCTAAGCTTAACTTCGTACGGCTTGATGTTGAGTATTCGTACGGGAACCATGTTCTTTACAGGTCTAACAAGAGTCTTCCCAATGGTGACGTTTTGGGAGGACTTTACAGATGCTGGTTCGACCATGAGGTATCGATGGCTGCCAGGCTTACCTTTCAATTTCGTCCACACGAATACTTCTGAAGAAGCAGGCAAAGTCAGATCTTCTTTAATGACGGTTTTCACAGATAGCGAGGTCTCATACGAGTGAATCCCATAGATCATCGGAATCTCGATGTTTCGATATTTCAGGACTTGGTTCCCGATGTCCAATATCACTCCGTGATCTTTCATGAAATCGACGCCGACAATGCACTCGTCGCATATATCTGCTACCAGGAACAGGTGAGAGAATTCCAGCTCTGCCATCCGGATCTTAAGACGTACCTCACCATAGACTTTTGCGGATTCTCCAGTTGCAGTCCTTAGACGATAGCTATTGGTGTTGTGGAGCCATGTCTTCTTAACGAGGTCCTGCCGTACAATGGACGCCGTGGCACCGGTGTCGATGGTAGCCACACATTTGTTGCCGTTTATACTTGCTTCCACGGTCAGGCTCTTGTTGTCACGTTTCGTTTGAGAAACCTGGATGGTGTTTCTGTAGCTATCGGTACTAGAAGCCAGCTTCTGTCCCTCGAAATTGGTGGGGTGGGAAACAACTTGAGAAGCAACATTGTTGTAGGTGTAACTTTGACCAGTTGACATATTTCTGTGTTCACAGTGTTGGCATGCGGTTCCTCTTCGCGGTAATCTGCACTGTCGTTGAAGATGCCCGGTCTTGTTGCAGTTCCAGCATCGTGCTGGTCCGTCTCGCTGACTCCTTTCCAGAGTAGCCTTCTGACAAGAGCATTCTTGGACTTCCAATTCTCTCACGCGATGCACGTTTTGGGAAGCTTGTTCTGCGGCTTCCATTGTTAGAGCGAAAGCCAATGCTTCTGGTAGTGTTTGTTTTCCGGCAGTGCGAATAGCCCTTTGGAGATTTATATCGCCCACAGCTCTCACAAAGGCTTCAACAGCAAGTTGATTAATTATCTCGTTGCCAGCTGTTGGGTATGCCAGGTGAACCAGTCGCTCGATATCTGCCTGAAGCTGCTGCAGAGTTTCACCTCTTTTCTGTGCTCTATTGTTAAGCTGAACTCGGAAGACTTCTGTCATGTGGCTATCCCCAAACCGCTGTTCGATTGCGTTTACCAGAACTTTGAAGTCACCGTTCTTCTCTGCTGGGATGATTTGTAGCAGTTCAGCAGCTGCTCCTCTCAAGGCAAGCGTAAGGGCAATGTATTTTTCGTCATCGTCCCAGCCGTTTGTTAACGCTGCTGCTTCAAACTGTTTCTTGTAGATTGACCACGGTATCTGACCATCAAAGCTTGGAGGATTCACTTCTCTCTTCCTTGAGCACTCACCAGAAGGTTCTCGAGCTTTCATCTTTCGCACTTTTTCCAGTTCCTTTGTGATGGTATCGATTTGTTCGTCGATTTTCTCGATACGTGCATTTTGTTTTCCGACGCACTCGTCGAGAGTATTGATTTTCTCTTCGAAGTCCGCAAACCTGCCTTCTAGAAGATTTTTCTGTTCATCAAAACGCTCTAGAACATCATTCCTTTGTGTTTCCAGTTGTTTGAGGACATTCTCTTGCTCGGTCTTCTGCTCGTTTCTTTGAGTTTCTAGTTGCTCCAGAACATTCTTGTTTTGAGTTTCTTGCTTCTTTTGATTCTCTTCAAATTTAGCTAGAAGAAGTGTCATCATGGTAGATAAGTCGGCAGTTGCATTTACCTCTTCCGATTTTGCTTCCACTTCGAAAGCAAACGTATCTGGGTCTTCATTTTGTTCTTCCAGATATTCCTGTAGCCGTTTTACGAGTTCGATTTTATATCCTGCCGCACTTAAGCCACGTTTGCTTAATTCGGCCTTTAGCTCAGCGACAGTTAAGTCTTTCAAAACTTTACTTATCATTTTTTAACTTCACTATTTCACACAAAATAGTTTAATCACTGTTCACTGTTTTATTCTCAATAAGTTTTAATCCCACTTCTGACACCAATGTAATATTCGGCTTGGTCCGACAATTAAAACTTATTCACTTTTTAAATAAAACACAAATTCACTTTATTCAAATCACTCACAAACTTATTTATTCAACACTTTCAATTATAACTTTTCAAACACAGTGTACTTTACTTATCGCAGTTCACAATCAACTATATCGTTTCGATTTCGAATCGGGTATATATAGTCCTGATAATGGTTCTAGAAACTACTAAACCGAATGTTCCAGAAGTTCTCTTTTTAACCACTAGATGTTGCCCCTCATTTTTAACTGTTATACACATAAGTGTTTACTACTACAATTAAACGATATTAAGTAAAGAGAGTATGTACATTAAATAAACAAGAGATACGGAGTAAGTAAAGAGATAATAAAGTATACACATTAGTATTAGACATTACAATAGAAGGAGATACAGAGCGTATGAGATAAATAAAGTGTATACACATTACAATATTGTAAGAGATGAGAAAGAAATTTTAATCGATACTTAAAACTTAAGAAAATCGATAATATATACATGATTTTGGATATTAAATGAGACAAAACAAAGAAGAAAGCATATGTATTTTCTTTTTTAAAGTTTTCAAGTTCAATTTTCCCCGTTATTAAGTGAAAAACACATTTAACAATGAAGAAACAACAAATGAAAAATTTCGATAGAAGTAAAATTTAAATAAACAAAAAGAAATTGAGAAGTCTCATCACTATTATTGTGGCAGATTGTGTGACTGTTAATTTTTTTTTTTTTAATTAAATGTGGCCGTGTGTGCAAGGAACTTCGCTTCCAATGGCCAGATATATGAATAGGAATAATAAAAGAAATTTTCCAATCAAGCAACAAAGAAGTTTATAGGAAAATCTAATCGACTGATGCAAAAAAGATGACCAATTAGGACCGACAAAAGAATTAAGCTGCTTCGGTGATATGCAAATTTCGGAAGGTGTCCTCCTTTTTAAGATTCCTGCCACAAGCAATGTTTGTCAAAGCACCGGATATTGCTGAATAATTACCTTAGATTACAGCCGAGGACATAAATATAGCATTTTGAGCATTGATTGCTTATTGCCTAGCTTTAGCATGACGCTAGCTGACCCCGCGAACTTCGTCTCGCAACCCTGCAGAATAACAATTTTCCCTTATAAAACCAATGAGTTTTCCGAGTTTTTCATCAAAAACATTCTGTTTTCCATTGGAAAACCCATTTTAAAATTTTCGAGTTTTCCATTTGAAAACCAATGCACCTGCAATAAAATGCAATTTTTCCTTTGAAAACCAATGATTCTTCCGAGTTTTTCATCAAGTACTTTCTATTTTCCATTCGAAAACATTTGTAACTCACACTTTTTTTCCGGCAATGTAAACGGATTGGAATGGTCCCTAAGATTCCTTCTCAAGTTTCTTAAGTTGAGAGTTTCAGAACCATTGTCGCTATCACACAAAAACAACGTCAAATATTCTTGCAACATTTTAAAAATAGTTAATGGTGATGTTTTTTATTAAAATTTGGATAGCAAACAACACAAAACAAGAAAAACCACAAACATTTTGCTTTCGTTTATTTTTTTTCGCACGCACGAAAAAAGTTTTCGTTTTTCAAGTTATATGAAGCAAATCATTCGCAAAAACGAAAAAAACGACAAACAATTTGCTTTCGTTTATTTTTGTTCGCACAGACGAAAAAAGTTTTCGTTTTTCAAGTTATATGAAGCAAATCTTTCGCACAAACGAAAACGTTCGTTCGGTTTCGCCTTACAGAATCTGCCCCCTGCTTTGGTCGAATCAATGTACCATGCAAAGTCAATTTTATTAACACTATTAGGTTCGAACTATTTTAATCCTAGAAAGGTAACCATATTTTTACTATCCAAATCCAAAATAGTTGGTCTAACACCATTTTCATAATGAAGAATGCTTTCAATGATATAGAATTAAAGTCACGACCAATATTTTTCCTATTCAAACTCAATAATATGAAAGAGGTATAGTTTTTCAGGTAATTACAACGGTAAAAATATAAAATAAAAAAATTCATAAAGGTTGGTCTGCTCTGTACTGGATGCAAAATAGTTCGCCTGGAACTATTTTTGAGCTCTCTTTTCTAACTGTACAAAAATATGGACACAAATTGTTGTTGTTGTATGCATATTTGTTTTTCCTTAAGTTCGTCACAGTTAGTTGTTAACCATGGCGCGTGGCGTTGCAATTTCTCGAGATCTTCGACTTTCAATAATTAAGGCATCCAAATCAGGCTTATGAAGTTATAAAATTGCTAAAAATTTTAGTTTGCAGAGATCTTCAGTGCAAAACATAATAACAAGGGTGCCGTGCAATAACGCCGAGCGAAATAACGCCGAATTCTGAAATTCGGCCTTATTTCACTTTACTAAAGTGAAATAACGCCGAATTTTTGCATTCGGCCTTATTTCACTATGGCAAAGTGAAATAATGGCGATTCGGCGTTATTTCACTTTGTCAGTTTAAATTTTTTTAAGTTTTCATCAGGTGTCAATGGCATTTTCTATACTTTATAATAAAAAAAAGACAGTGTTTAAAAGGTTGCCTTCTCATGTTTTGAAATAAATTCGCGAAACAAAATTTTGCTTTTCATAAAAATTATTTTATCAAAAAATTAATCATATGTAATATGTACAGTACATATTCCTGCTTTATAAGTAGTTTTTTTTTTTTTTTAAATACTTGGTCTTAAGCTCAGTTAAGTTAAGCGAAGTTACATGAAGTGAAAGTTTCAGTATTGGTGGAAATTTAAAACTATTTAAAAAACACTAAACTAAACACTTAACTAAGTATTTCAGTTTTTTTTCAAAACCATTTAATTACCACAAATGAATTCGATTTTGAAAACGCATGTTGTTTTTTAAGGCTGTTAGAAGAGTTTTGCGGCATGGACCAGGAAGAATATTAATATTAAAATTTACATTTCAGTTAACACTACATTTTTAAGAATTTGATCAAATGAAAATTAAAAATGATTAAGGATTTGGAATTTGAAACAAAAAATATACCTAGTACAAGTACAAATGCCAGCCAGCGTAGCGAGCGAAAAAAATTTTGCCCAAAAGAGAATCAATTTGGGGTGTGAAAATAAAAAAATTCGCGCGAATTTTTTTATTTTCACACCCCAAATTGATTCTCTTTTGGGCAAATATTTTTTCGCTCGCTCCGCTCGCTAGTTTACTCAATTGATCTTGAATGTTCCGAATCGGCATCATTTTCAAATTAGAGTGAAAAAAGGAGCTCAAAATGAATCATTGAAATGCAGCTTCTGCTTTCAAAACCGTTTAATGCATAACAAGATGTGTGGATGCCTTTCCAAATTGAAGGAAGCAGCAACAGTTTTGAAAAATGAAATGCTCTGCCCATTTTGTCGACAAATAATGAATAGGAGTGGTCCAATTAATTTATTAGACTTCGTTTGTATTTGTAGTTAATGTGCTTACACGAACTTAAGATATTTCTTTTTTTTTGTACTATGAATATTTATTGTTTGAATAATAATATTGACAAGTACAAATAAATTTTGTGAATTTAATTTTTTTTATTTTGTCCCATAAAATATAAAAAAAACTTTGACCTAAGACCTACCATACTCGGAAAATTTCGTTCTACAGTTGATTTTGCGTTAAGTCCAGCTAAAATGCTCTTTCCAAAAGTTAAATAAAACCGGCTTCCTTGTTTTCTCTTTCTCGGCTTTATTTCTCAGTTGGCATTCGGCGTTATTTCACATTG
This sequence comes from Sphaerophoria taeniata, assembly GCA_943590905.1. Lineage (NCBI taxonomy): Eukaryota > Metazoa > Arthropoda > Insecta > Diptera > Syrphidae > Sphaerophoria > Sphaerophoria taeniata. The sequence continues at coordinate 79,130,193 of OX016541.1, read as the reverse complement.
TCGAAGTGAAATAAGGCCGAATGCTAAAATTCGGCGTTTTTTCACTTTGGTAAAGTGAAATAAGACCGAATTTCAGAATTCGGCGTTATTTCGCTCGGCGTTATTGCACGGCACCAATAACAAGGTTTAAAAATGCTGGAAACATTGAAGTTCGAAAAAAAAACCGGACGTCCTCCCATTGCAAAGCCTCCCGATTGTCGTGTGTTAAAAAAAAATTATTAAAGAAAATCGACGGCAATAGCTGCTGATTTCTAACTCCAGAATGGAACGCTCGAATAAACGCTTGATTGTTTACCATAGTTTATTTCGACTCTTCAATTTTTTATTTATTTTACTATATTTGCTTAAAACATCTGCATATACTTTTTTAATTTCTATTATTTAAAGTATTTAGACCGAATTCATTCATTAATTTGTGATTTAACTGCTAATTAATTATAATAATAATAATTAGCAAAACTTGCTTGGTTCTAAAATCTAAGCCTTGCATTTTTCATATGCGAAATTTCTGTTGTGCGTGACGAGTGCTTGCCTGTCTCTCTTACTCCTGCTTTGTATCTAAGCCCTGTATTGGCATCTACCAGTGAGTTGCATTTTGCTATTGTATATGTTCTGCAATTACGAAGCATAACAAATCGATTCTGCACAATTTGAGTAAAATTTTGCATTTTCTATGTTGGACTCTTGCCCTTAACTTGGATTGCGAGGATCGTTGTATTTCTGTGTTTTTGTTTTGGAAATCAACTTGGAGTCTGCTTTGCTGCTGCCTCATACATTCATGATCTTCCAGCATATTCCGTCATCTTTTCCGTGTGAGTACACTTTTAGTAGATGTTCTGCCTGCTTGCACTTTATGCACTACCTAATTTGCATAATTGTCTCTCTTCCACACATAAATTTTAAAATATATCAACACCTCTTCATCTTTATATGAGCATCACATTACGTAATCAGCTGTCAAAAAACTATATTACCGACTATTCACCAGATTTGGTTTATGTACTTGCTAAACTCAGAGCTAGAAGTACACTAATAATCAACATTTTCGATTTATTTATTTTTTAACAAATTTTTTTAAAAACAACAATATAATCATGACAAACTGCGCAACTTGCAACAAATTATCTGACTATATGATCGATTCCATCATGTGTTATGGCAACTGCCGAAGATGTTTCCACGTTAAATGTATTGATGCACCTTTTAGCACTTTAAAACTTTTTAACAAAAATAAGTCATTTTACTTTTTCTGTGACGACTGTGACCCCTTTATACACTCGAATATTGTTCGTGATATAACACAACACACTAGACAGCTGGAAAACCTGAATTGCCAATTAACTTGGCTTACAGAAAAAGTAAATAATTTGAATACCAATCATCAGGACAACACTATTCAAACGCGGAGTAAGGCGAAAAATAAAAACTCCAATGTTCAATCAAACAATGAACTATCAGCTAAAAGGACTTCTGAAAGTCTTGACAATCCGAATGAAATTCAACTATCAAAGAAACCAGCAACATCAATATTTAAATCATTTATTCCACCACGTTCGATCTCCGATTTCAATTTTAACAATGGTCTGCCTGTACCATCAAGTCTTCTTCCACCTTTACCGAAATCATTTGTACCAGTTATTTCATCACCATCACCTTCAACATCAACATTAAAATCATTTTCAACGACAACAATTAACACAGCTCATTTATCGAGTGCACCGATTTCAGCTCCTAATGATCAAACATCACCTAATGAAATTAATAATGATGAAGTTCAAATTAACAGAGAAAATGCTAAACATGATTTACCTGAAAATAATATAAATTGTATTCTTAACCCGGTTTCTCTGAGTGAACCCACTGTGACTCCTATTGAATCCGGTCTGAAAATAGTTGAAGGACAAAAGACTTTATTTGTCTCTAAGCTTGACCCTAAGACAAATGCTCTGGATATAAAAAAACTTCATTCAACAGAAACTTGGACCGACTCGATTCGTATATGTTGAAAAGATGATTCAGCGGAATTACACAAAATATTCATCATTCAAATTGAAAATTCCTGATTCCATATTCTACATTTTAAATTCACCATCTTTCTGGCCCAAAGGAATGATTGTGCATGAATTTGAAAATAGATCTGCGAAAAATCACAGCAAAAATTTTCAACATCAAATGACAATGCGGAGTTTTCGACGAAGCAGCTTCAACAAATTCTAATATACTATCAGAACGTCAATGGGCTAAGGACAAAAACCAACAAGGTTTATAAAAATATGAACTCTATTCCTCACGACGTTATTGTATTAACCGAAACATGGTTGAATTCCTCTTTTGTTGATTCAGAGCTTTTTGACAACACATACCAGGTTTTTCGACGAGACAGATACAATCAAACTGATTCAGATACTGTAGGTGGAGGACTATTGATTGCAGTTAGAACTACACTTATATGTTCGCTAGTTTATGACTTTTCGCAGTCCTTCTTAGAACTACTTTGCGTAAAGGTGAAAATGTTTTCTGGTTCTCTTTTTATCATCGTAACATATATCCCACCAAACTCAAACAACGAAGTTTATGAAAATCTGATCAGCTCAATCGAAACTATTCATGAAATGATGGATACAAATGATGAAATAGTTGTTTTAGGAGACTTTAATCTTCCCAATTTGGAATGGTGTCGGTCAACTGATGACAATTTCTTTATTCCTCTTAATGCCCAGAATACGAGCGAATTTTGTTTAATTGATGGAATGGCCTCTCTTGGCTTAAGTCAGCTCAATGGAATCAGTAATGTTAATGAAAGAGTGCTGGATTTGGTCTTTTTCTCAGACATGATGAATTCTGATGCAGCTGTCATCCCCAGTGACTCGAAACTTGTTGATGAAGATCGTCACCACCCGGCTTTAACCGTTTGTTTGAATTTAAGCATAACTAATGTACTAAATGCTAGCAACAATCATCATAAATTTGATTTCAAAAAATGTAATTTCTCACAGCTTTTTGATTTATTGCTTAACCTAGATTGGGATTCAATGTTTTTAAATTTATGTTTGGATGAAATGACCTTAAAATTTTATGAAATTTTATTTGACTGCTTTTTAGATACTGTACCACTTAAGAAAAAAGATTTGACGTGTAATGAAATGCCATGGTTTGATTCACATTTAAAATCATTAAAAAATAAACGCAATAAGGCATGGTTAAAATATAATCTACATAGGGATGATGAGACACTTAGAACCTATCAATTTCTTCACTATGAGTTCGTGACCTGTTCAAACTATCTTTACTGTGAATACATTTCTAAAACAGAATCTGAAATCAAATCGAACCCCAATCTATTCTGGAATTTTGTGAAAAAGAAGAGAAAATTTGACGGTTACCCAGCGTCAATGAAGTTTGAAAATTCATCCAGTCACTCTCCAGAGACTATCTCGAATATGTTTGCTGATTATTTTAAAAGTGCCTTTGAAGACTTTCTTCCAACAGACACTTCTTCCTCGTTTTCTCCTCCTATTGACGAATATTCACATCTGAGTTCAATTAACTTCTCAATTTCGGAAGAGTCTATTAAAAGTAACATCTTGAAACTTGACGATTGCTTTAACTCTGGACCGGATGGTATACCATCTTTCATGTTGAAAAAATGTGTGTCCTACTTATCCTACCCGTTATATCTTCTTTTCAATGAGTCATTAAAGCGTTGTACATTCCCATATCTTTGGAAATATTCTTATCTTACGGCAATTTATAAAAAGGGTCCTAGGGACTTAATAACAAATTATCGTCCTATTGCCAAGCTTTCCGCTATTCCCAAATTGTTTCAGTCAATTGTTTGTGATATCCTGTCTTTTAACTGTTCTTCTGTTATATGTGAAAATCAACATGGTTTTGTTAAGAAGAAGTCTACAATCACTAATTTATTGCACTTTTCTACTTATTGTTTAGATGTATTCGAAAAGCGGTCACAAGTTGACTGTGTGTTCACTGACTTCAGCAAAGCGTTTGATAAGCTAAATCACGCAATTCTTTTAAGAAAACTTAATAAATTAGGACTCAGCAATCGTTTTGTTTTGTGGATATCGTCATATCTTAGAAATAGAGTCTATAGTGTACTGTTTAAAAATAAATGTTCTCATCAATTTTTTGTTAATTCTGGAGTACCACAAGGGAGTCACCTCGGTCCAATGCTTTTTATTTTGTTTATTAATGACCTTCCTTCTATATTCCAAAACTCGATGACATTAATCTACGCTGACGACGTCAAAATTTTTCGACCAATAAACAGTATCACTGATTGTGAACTCCTTCAAGACGATCTACAGAGATTTTGGGAATGGTGCAACAATAATCATTTGACTTTAAATATAGACAAGTGTAAGGCAATGAGTTTTACACGCAAACGGAACATATTTATTTTTGACTATGCGTTGAACTCGACACCTTTGTGCAGGATATCTAGTTTTTCTGATCTTGGAATCTTTTAGATCCAAAACTAACATTCACTGACCATTATAATTATATTATAAAAAAAGCAAATAAAACACTTGGTTTCGTCAAAAGGTTATCTCGTGAATTTCGTGATCCATATGTTATTAAGATTCTTTTTATATCTTTTGTAAGGCCGATTCTTGAATATGGTTGTGTCGTATGGGCACCTTACCACTCCATACATATGAATAGAATTGAAAGTATTCAGCGTCGTTTTTTAAGATTTTCTCTTCGATTCTTATTCCCATGGACAGATAGAGCTACTTTACCTCCATATACTGACAGACTTAAGTTGATAAACCTTCCAACTCTTTCTGGTCACAGAGAATATTTGAAATTTTGTTTCATTAATGGGCTCATGAATGGATCTATTTTGTCTCCAAATATGCTTTGTAGATTAAATTTCAACACAAGCCGAACTAGTCTGAGAAGAAATATAAGTATGTCCAATTTTTAGCAGAACAAACTATGGCACTAACAGTCCCCTTCAGTTAGTAAGAAATTATAATAAATTTTCAATTCTGTTTACTACAACAAATGACAACATTAAATCAACTAATTTTAAATTTAACTTTTATGCCTTAAGTGGTTAAAATTGTGTGAAATATTAAAAAATATAGATGATTAATTCCTAGATTTAAGAAAATTTTAATTGTAATGCTAACGTTAGTATTTAACGTATTTAATAAATAATGAGAAAAACCAAAATGTGTCTGTAAGCACAGCATGTAAAAGGATAATGAAAAAACTTGGATATAGTTTTTACAAGGTTTGTACAGAAGTTACCGTTTTTAACTTATCAAAAGTTGAAGATTTTCGTTTAATTCAGGCAAAAGAAAAACCATTTTTGACGTCGAGGCATAAGAAAAGACGGCTCGAGTGAGCCAAAAGTCATAGAAACTAGGCTTTGAATAAATGGCGAACTATTATTTGGAGTGACGAGTCCTGATTTGAGGTTTGTTTTGGTGATGAACGCAAACGTGTGATACGAAATTCGAAAGAAGAATTCCATAAAGACTGCCTTAAACGAACTGTAAAGTTCCCAGCATCGCTAATGGTATGGGGATGCATGGAGGAGGTGTTTGAAGATTATTTTTTGTTGATGGTACAATTAATGCTGAAAACTACCAAAATATCCTTGAAGAACCACTGATTCCATCCATACCTCAGCTTCAATCCCCTCAAGGAAGTTACATCTTTCAGCAGGATGGTTCTTCTTGCCATAAGGCTAAGGCTACGACGTCTTGGTTATTTGATGAAGGCTGCAGCCATTCCTTTATTGGAGTGGCCTTCCAGCAGCCCAGACCTTTCGTCTATTAAAACGACTTGGCACAAAATGAAACAAATATTAAGAAACTATCCCTCAAGAAATCTTCAAGACCTTAAAACTAAACTTACAGATATCTTGGATTCATTCTCTTCTGAAGAATGTCAGAAATTAGAAGACACTATGCCTCGGCGTATTCAAGCAGTGATCGAGCGAAAAGGTGATGTTACACAGTGGTAACATTCACTTTAAATCTTATAGACCAACTATTTTGCTAACCATTATGTATATTAAGTGCTGTATTTTTTCTGTTACAACACTATTGTCCATTTTGAAGTATTTATAAATGTTAATTTAAATTTTGAAATAAATGTTTTATTATACACAAAATATACTTATTTATTTCAAAATAAAAAGCGAAATAAAACGTTTAAGTCAAAATCGCTTGGTAGACCAACTATTTTGGATCTGGGAGTGTAGTACGTAACAGGTTACTGGTAACCATTCGTCGAATCGACGAAGCAATATTTAACAGCGCTTATAAGTCAAAGTAACTAACTAATTTCTTTTAACTTGAATAGTTTATGTTTATTAGCTATTTTTCTTTTTACAAAAAGCAAAAACAAGAAGGTTTTTTTTTAAGAAGTCAGAACTTGAGTTAAGTGCAATTTTTTTGGCATTAAAACTATGTTTGTTTCGCTCTTGTCTTCTGCTTGGGCATTCTTTCTTCGTATGGCCTGTCCATCCCATGAATAACTCTTGATTTTAAATTTTTAAATCTTTAGCGCAATATCATATGTATGTAGATTCCTTTGGAAAATTTTCAACTCTTATCTTGTTCTCTTGAACCAGTTTCTTTCACAATCTCTAATGTAAGCTCGTCACCTTTTCTTACTTCTACACATTGAATAAGAAGTACAGGAAGCGGTGTTTGCTACACGTACAGTGTACGTGAGTTAAGCAACAGAAATTTATGATGATGTCAAATTTCTTGCCTGTGCTGTCATTTTGCCGAGCTGTAAAGAAGTGCCTTTGAGATTTTAGTAAAACAAAATTAAATAGTGAAGTTTTTGCTAATTTATAAATTTAGATAGAATTACCATTCTTTATAAAAACACCATAAGAGATAATGAAGTGGTGTGTGGAAATGTGTAGAACGATTCTACTACGGAGTCAAGAAAAAATTCTTATCACAAGTAAAATATTCCCTATTTTGATTATAAATGTACCTATGTGAAGTGAAGTTATTTAAAGCCGTTTTCTTCACTATTGCTCAACTTGTAGGAAACTCTCAAGTTGGCCAACTCTAGAGTTGAGAAAAACTGCAGGGTTGCCATTCTTCTCATTAATTATTCTCATTCATTATTTGAAAAAAAAAACTGGTGAACAATTTGTCTGATTGTACATTTATCAAAATCATCAATTTTAATTCTGCGACCAGATTGGTTTTTCTTTTTTGGTGGTGAGTTGTGGCTTTTGGTGCTATTTTCCTTTTGAAGTCTGTACACTGTTCCTTCAGATACAGAAAATATATCAACAACCTGCTTTACAGCCTCGGTTTTACTTTGCAGGTTCTTACAAATTGCTTTTGTCGCCTCAACTATCTCTTTTTTTTCGGCACTCAAGTCCTTTGAGCATTTTGATGTTGAAATTTGCACAACACAACAAAAGCAAAAGCAACAGCAATAAAACACAAACAACACAACAAAATCACAAAGATAATATACAAACACTACAACAAAAGCACAACAAGAAAAAACAAACCACACAACAATAGAACAACAACAGCACAATAATGCACAAAAATAACTCGCAAAATCAACAAAGCTACCGCCCGGTACGAGAATCTACGCAAATAATATTCTTCATCAAATAAAATGGCTTTGATTTTTATAACTGTAACTGATTTGCAAAACTTTAAAAGAAATGCAAAAGTCAAACACAACTCGATACTCGATTACACTCATCGTTAAGAAAGCTCTCAAAGCGAAAGCTCCGCAACAGAAATCCATTGAAAAAGTAAGAAAAAATACGAAGTGAGTTACGAAATAGAAAAAGGCAACTCTGAGTCTGAATATGTGTGATTTAATGAGCGTTGAAAAGCAGCAGAGAACGATCAGTCAGTGCATGCTCAAGTGTGTGCCAGGCAGGTCGTTGTGGGTTCTACGTCGGATGCCATCAAAAATTCATGGGTGTTTTATAAAACTTTTTAAAGGAGTTCCCTTCAATTGGGTATGGTGTAGAGAACAGCACGCCACTGATTTTTAAAAAGCTCTCCCATAAGGCCTGTACTGCCAATTTTCATCGGACAGAGTATAACAGTTTCTCGAAATACCTTATTGTATTTTTTGTTGATGGTTATTGTTTAAACTCTTAATTAAAATATGAATCCAACGAAACGTGTGTCTGGTTTGATTTTTTTTTTATTATTTTGGTAAGCCAAAAAGACAAAAGAGAGCTTCAAAAGTTTACAAATATAGAATTGCAATAAAAAAAATCATTACAAAAAGTATTTTACCATTCATACGAATCTAAGTTTCATGACCGAAAAAAAGAAGTTTCCAAAAGTGGTTTATTCATAAGGAGAAAGACTGGCTAGGCTTGTGGCAAACGCTTTTCAAGTTCCAAGGCAATCTCCACTTATCAATTCCGAAAAAAATACGCTTAGAAATAAGTTGTCCGTATGTATGTATGTGTATAAAATCGTGGTCATCCCATATTTCGGGTACTGTCTTCTATCAACCTACATTTCTTCTTCGTTCTTCTTCAACTTCGTTTCCGGGAGCACACAATGGACGATTTTCCCAATACAAATCGCGACATTTTTTATTTTCAAAACGAAAATATTTTTTTTATTTAATTAAAATTTAAATTTGAGAGAAAACTCTCAAGTTTGCCTCTCAACTTCTACTTTTTTCGGATGTTGAGAAAATCGGAAGTTTATTAACTTGAGAGTTGAGAATCGAAAGTTGAAACTGTCAAATGTTAGTGAAGAAAACGAAAATCACAAGTTGAGAATAAAAATCCTCAAGTTGAGTTCAACTTGTAGTGAAGAAAATGGCTCAGTTAATTTAAATCAGAACAAAAACATAAAATGTAAAAAAAGAGCCAAGTTCTCTTATGTGCGACAACACTGTGTAAAAAGTTAGCCACCAAAAGTAATGAGATCTAAAAGAATGCCAAGTTCTTACATGTAAAAGTGTTATATTGAATATTTTAAATCATAGAAGATAATACAACAATATTAAAAGAAAATAGAAAATAGTTTGGATGAAAATTTACAAGTTCACTGTTCAAGTTTTAAAATGTTATTAATCACGCTTCAAACGAAAACTTGCCTGAACTTTTAAAATGTATTCGTCATAGTATTTAGCAACCCAAATAATAAATTTCTCAAAAATAAAAATCCTTTGTCCATAGAATTTCTTTGTTCTTGATTTTTGGTGTGATCTGTCAAAAGAAAAGAAAAATCGAGTTCAGGGGTGTAACTATTATTTCTGTTGGTGATGGTAAAACCCTGTAATTCGTTGCGTTCCCGTGGTGTGCACGGTTGTTTTGAATAGTTCTTCCATCGTGTTTCGAAACGTTTTTATTTGGTGATTGTATTACAATCAACTAGAAAATACTTTCTTGTATATTTTCCCCATGTCAATATTTGAGTCCATGTCTATTGTGAATTATATCTTCAAGAATCCATGAATTATGAAGGCAGACAAAGGAAACAAAATAGTGATAATGAGCAAACATGATTATGATGAAAGAGTCAGAATCTCAATAGATTCCAGTAATTTTAAAATTTTAAACAAGACACCACTACCTAAAATGATTCGCGAGTCAAAAATCATAAATAAAAGACATCAGTTCAGCCTTTGGAATTCCCAAGTGGCGACTGACCAGTGACCATATCAAATCCAGATGTACCAAAGCTTTATGCTCTACCAAAAGTCCATAAACCAGGAAACAAAATACGACACATCGTTTCAAATGTAACTTCACCATCGGTTAAAATGTCAAAATGGTTGGTAAGTGATATGAAAAGATATCCATTTGAAAGCTGTTCAGTTAAGAATACTTTTGATTTCGTGGAAAAAACTAAGAACATCTTTATAAATCAAGATGAAATCATGATTTCATTCGATGTCGAAGCCTTGTTCCCAAGTATTCCGATCCCCGACTCTTTAACTGCTCTTCAAAAACACCTAAGATCAATGAAATCAAAAAAGTACTTACTTAAAAACAGCAAAAGTATGTATGGCACAAAACTTTTTTCAGTTTAGGAATGTGTTTTACAAAATTGAAACTGGAACAAGTACGGGAAACCCTATGTCCCCACTAATAGCAAAGTGTTCATGTCTTCGTTCGAAAATAATTTAAGAGAAAGAGGATTACTCCCAAGAATTTGGTTTCGCTATGTAGATGATGTGTTTGCTGTGATTGGAAAAAACGAAATAGATTCGGTTTTAAGAACACTGAATTCAGAGTTTGACACCATAAGAATCAAAAGTTGAATTTTTTGGACCTAACTCTTTCAAGAAGGAAAGACGGAAGCATTGAATTTTCTATATATAGAAAACCAACAACAACCCACCGGTACATCACGAACGACTCATTCAGCCCAATTCAACACAAACTAGCCGCTTTTCACTCTATGGTTCATCGCCTATGCAAGCTTCCACTTTCAATAGCTAATTATACTGCTGAGTACAATCTTTTAAAAGACATCGCTACCATTGACGGCTACAACCCAACTATAATAGATAAACTAATCCGAAAACACAACACAAAAATAAAAAAATCAGAATTAACCACTTTATACAGACAAAACAAACATCTTCATGACAACATAAACTAGAAAGAGCTTCAATGACGTATTTCCCGCGGATTACAAACAAAATGCACACTAAATTAAAACAACAAAATATAGAGTGCGTTTACTCAAACAACGGAAAACTAAAAAATTTCCAAAGTTCAACTAAAGACAAATCCAGAATGACTAACAAATCTGGAGTATATGAGATTAAATGTAGAGACTGTAACGCTGTTTACATCGGCCAGACAAAGCGAAGCATGGGTGTCCACTTTAACGAACACTCGAACCACATTAAGTTCAAGTACAACTGACACGAAAAATCCTCCGTCACTGCACACGTCCTCACCAACAAACACTTCAATGTAAGCTTAGACGATGTTAAGCTTAAAAAACATGTAAAAAACCATCGACGACTTGATGCATATGAAAGTCTTTATATCCACAGAAGCAACAACACCATGAACAATGACAATGGCAATATAACGTCACCTTTGCTTAACAGAATTTAATGTCTCCCTCTAATTGTTAAATCGAGAGCTTTTTTCAATATTCTTTTAAATGTTTTATGTGTACTTGTTTCTTTTTCTTTTCCTGCCAGTGCTGCCATTCGTAGCATAATTATGCTACATGTATGATAATTGTTGCTCCCGTATGATGTAAGATTGGAAACCATTATCATACGCAAAATGTATGATAATTTGATAATTTTCAAATATGGAAAAAAATTCAGATCTACTTCATTTCACTTTAAATTACAATTTCTATTCTCTAGGAATATGTACTAGAAGTACATTCTTTGATTCCATTTCCATCACTATGTGACTTATTAATCAAGTGAACTATGTGTATGTGAGCAACTTCCATCCCAGTGGCAAATTTCATCCTCAATGAAAAATTTTGGTGAAAAGAGCAAGGAATTCAGTCCACACTTTCAAGAGGAAAAATGAGGAAATGATTTCATAGGAACAAAGTAATGCCCTTTTTCCTCTGTACATTTTTTCTATTCTATTAACGCTTTCGTTTCTTCGCATACCAAAACGTTGTGATTTCAGTAAGGAAAAGTCCTGCACAGCTTCACGTGTTCGTAATTGGCATTGAGCGCTGTGTGTTGTTTTCATAAAAGAAGAATAAACGAACAAAAAAGAAACACAAATATTTTCTAGCTACTAGGGCAGCTGATAATTTTTGTTTGTTTTCTTTTAAGGGTAGAAATGACCTGCAAGGAAGTATATAAACATTATGTACTTTTATTGATCGAGGACGACGCGACGACCGATGACGACGACGGTACGGTTTTGGTTTTTTCCACTGTCTTTTTTGTCTGCGATCGAAAAAAATGTTTTGTTCTATGTTAAATCAGTGCAATCAAAATCTTAGTTAAAGACAGTTGATGTGAAAAATGTGTTGGTAATTTTTCAAAGTGAATTAATAACAATAAACACCACAGAAGAAAATATGAGTGTAATCGAAAATATTTACCAGGTACCTACTCAAATATAAATATTTGTTTTCGACTTGAGAAATGAAATTAAACTAAGTATCTAAACATTTTTTTTAAAGGTATTCTGGAATCTGGAATGTGGAGCAACCTAAAAGGAGTCGTTTAGCGGTAAAAACTTAGAAAAAAGGAGAAGATCCAATCAAAGACTTGAATTGTTTTTATATATTATTATTTAAAACAATATTGTGTTCTTTTCAGAAATATTTCAATAAAAAAATTTAATAAATTTGTTTTGAAATTTACATTTGGTGTTTTGGCAATTTGGCAGTTTTCACCATCTTATATTTGAATATATAAAGATTTCAAGCTGCATTTTTATAATATTTTTCATTCATGAAAAAGGTAGTGGAAAATTCAACTCCCAAAAAAGAAATGAGTTCACCAATGAGCTATCATTTAACATTTCATTGGAGTTAGAGAACAAATGAAAACACAGAATACTTTTATTCAATGATTTCACTTATGCATATTCACCAAGATATTCACTTGGTGAACTCCAATGACAGCCCCGTGTAAATTTCATCAAATGATTCACCTTCAAATTCATGAGTGAAGCTTCCATTCCTTGGTGAATCGCATGGTGTTTCCTTGGTGAAAATTCGGAAATTTGCCACTGGGATTCTAAAAACGACCACATACACGCAAAAATAACATAATACTTCGCAAAATTTGCAAGACCCCCAAGTCAAACTTTTTTTTAAATTTTTTTCTTAACTGGGTTCTTCCGAAAGTTAATAATAGTGAACGCCTTTTTTCAGTCTGAAATATGTATTTTAACAGTCGCTCATGAGCAAATTTGTTTCACATACAAAGAAGGTTTGTTCGATGTGCCGTCTGGGTCGCTCTGTGGAGCTCTGATTCCGCACTGAGCTGTTCGATGTCGCTCTTTTTTCGCCCGGTGGTATTTCCACCGTGTTCGGTGTGCATTCAGTGCTCGCAACGGAGGCGCAATGTACCGCCCCAAGTTTTTTTCGGGGCGAGAATTTCGGAGTTGTTCGAAACAGCTGTTGCTATATTACTCCAGTCATTTGGTTTTATCTGCGGAAAAATCGAGTAGATCTGCGAATTAAGAAAGCCACACGGAAAAAGTCTTAAGAGGCCAAATCACAGTATCACACGATGATCTACTGTGTGGCCGCATATGTGGATGGGAAAATTGGATTGATATATTCAAAAATATGAAGACATTGCCGTGTTGGCAACGGCAATGTCTACAAAGACAAAGAGTCAACCTAAAACGAAATTTTGAAATAGAAACTGAAGATTTTGATATAAAAGGAGAACAAAAATTAGAGGAAATGTGAGCGCGTTCTAGTCCCTCTACTCCGAAAATGGTTAGTTTTACAGAAAAAATGATTAAAGCGTTTTGTTTTAGATAATTGCAAGACGAACAATTTGTCCTTGACCACTGTTTACCTCCGGGCAATAGGTCGCAAAATATTCACGAAAAACTGAATTTCGCGACCTTTTGACCATTATACCTTTTTTAGCCAGCACATAATCAATGTCGATTTTTGACATCTAGGAATAAAAGTGTATACACAAATTCAGCAAACTAGGAATTTTTTCGCAGGTTAGGGTTTAAAATTACTAAAATGACTGGACTATATATTATATAAGTTAAGAAAACACAGAGCACTGCTAATGTGTTCGATGTGAAACGAAACCCAGCGAGATTTTTCAGTTTTTTGACAGCTCCGTTCAGGGCAGTAACAAGCACCAGGGCTGGTTACACTGAACGAACCTTTTAATAGCTGCAGCTTGGCTTGAAATCGATCCACCATTCTACGCATTACCTATCTGACAACCAGATGTAGGTATTTATTTTTGAAAAAAAAATCATTACACGGAATTTAAAAAAAAATTCAATTAAATTTGGCACAATTTATGAACGTATCCCTTCACCACGAACAAATTGTTTGTGTATGATAATTTTCCCTCCGGTATGATCATTTCTATCAAACAGTATGATAATCCATTCAGAAGAATATGGTAGCACTGTTTCCTGCCAAATCAAAGTATTGCTGAAGATGAACCACATTAGGTTCGAAATGCATTCAAAATTGACAAAATAAAATTAAAAGCTTGCATCGAAAAGTTCCTTGTGTTTGATTTTTAATTTTGCTTTGTATTTGTTTGTAAAGATATCTTCAAGAATTTGAATGCTCTCAAATACGTACCTTGACAATTTTGAAGATTTCCAAAAGCTGAATGGAAAAGAGAAAAGTGGATAGAAATTCTTAAATTGGATGGAATGAAACCTAAGTGCCTAGGTCCCTTGTTTGTTCAAGAAAAAAGAGAAGGTTATTTCCTTCCGCAATGCCATATTTGTCTGACCATTTGAAGGGCCTCAGTGAGTAATATGTTTAATAATTAAAAAATATGACTTATGTTATAGCCTTTTCACACCAGACGCAAAACGGAGTTTTCAGCTGTCAGTTTTCAAAAACTCGAAATCTGTTCACACCTACATTTCAGAGTTTTTGTTTGACATTATAAATCTTTGTTGTCAAGTTAGGGTTAAACGCTTGTTCAAGTTGTTCATAGAATTTACTTTTAAAAACGATCAAAATAGGCGTAATAAACGTGATGAATTACGGATGAAAAATGAAGAAAATATACTAAAAAATAAAATAATTAAACATTAAAAACCGTGCATGTGCACCTTTAGTGTTAAAACACCATGCATCCTAAAAAAAGTTGAGGCACAATCGATGTAATCTTGATTCAATCAAATTTTGCTTGGCGCCCCTGAGATTAACCATTCAACTGCAGACCAGCCCTGTTGTAATGCGTTTGTGTTTGTGAAACTTACACTACTTAGAAAAATGCTTCACTTCGTTTTCATTAGACCCCTTCCTGTAATTCTTATTCAATGCTTCTACACCTGTAACCAATGAATTATAATCATCTGGTTAACTTCGTGATAGATAACTGCTTGCCTAGTGCTACAAGGCGATCCACAATTTCAAGAACTCAAAAATATGATGTTCCATTGATTTGTCCCCTGAAAGCGTCATACGACTTAACTTCTTTAAGAGAATAACCTACCCTATAGTTGAAAATAAAGATTCGTCAGGAGTTTTTCTACGAGCTTCCCCACATTCCTTTGCAGTATTCAATTTCCGAATATGCTTTCATATTTCATTGGAAATCATCTACTGCAAGTCCAATAGCAGTTCGAGCCTTCCCATTTTTCAACTTCCAGATTTCAGTTTCAGGATTAGGTTTTTCACTTTGAATAGCCTCCAAAAGATCTTCTTTAAGAAGCAATAATTCTATCCTTAATTTCCATGTTTGATAATTCTCATTGAAGTCTTGAATCTGCCATTTCTGATGAAAATAATTTTTGGTGCAGTGCAATAACACCCGCGGCAATAACCCCTGCAGGGGTTATTTCCCAAACCAAAGAGAAATAACCTCTGCAGGAGTTATTTCCTTTTTAATATGGCAATAAAAACCGTAGGTCTTATTGCCTTTTACCTGTGGGGGTTATTTCCAATTTCAAATGGAAATAAAGCCCACCGTAGAAAACCTAATAAAACAAAAAAAAATTAAATAAAATAACCATATTCGCTTTATTTTAATAAACCAAAATTTTTTTAAAATAATAATAAAAAAAAAGAATCAGGAAGTAACCGCAGGACTACATTTTAGCATAGTGGTCACTACAGAAAACATTGAAATTTAAAGAATGAATTTAAATTTATTTACTTGATATGGAATTTAAATTAAAGGAAAAATAATAACCGTTATTCGCCCAAGTCGTTTTTGCCCAAGTGATGTGAAAATAAAAAAAATATGCACGAACGGAAAAATAATCGTCATTTTCGCGCGATTTTTTTTATTTTCACACCCCAAATTGATTCTCTCTGGGGCAAAAAAAATTTTCCGCTGCGCCAATGACGATTATTTTTTTTGTTGAATGGAAATTGGGTTTTCCGTCGGCTGTTTTGGTCACTGTAGTTTTTCCAAAGAAACAGAAAGTTGAAACTTTGGTTTTTCCCGACGTTTCGGCAAGGGTTGTTGCCTTCCTCAGGGGAACTTTTATTACATAAAAATAGGAAAAGATAATACAATAATGTGCACAACCATTTGTTAAACAAAAGACTTACTTTAACAGAGTTAAAAAATAATTTAATAAAAAATGCGAATTGCACTTCGTTAAGCGAAGATGAATTATTGTCAACTATTAAATTTATGAAAAAGAAGATAAAATTAGGAAGAAACGAGAGAACAATATACAGATGAGATGTTTTGGGTGTCCTGTTTCCGACTCATGTTGTTCTTGTTGCTTAAAATGTGAAGGGTTTCAAGCGTATATCGTTTAGAGCTGTGTGTTTCGGTTTGAAGAATTTGTACGTCGTCGAAGTTGGGAGTGTGTCCAAATTCAATGGCATGAGAAGCTAAGGCTGTTTTTGCTGGATTTTTGGCTTTGATGTCTGATTTGTGGTTTAAAATCCGTTGTCGTAAGAGTTGTTTGGTGGTTCCAATATAGCATAAATTGCAAGGTTCTTCTGCCTTACCTTTGCAATTAATTTTGTAGATTACATCCGAACATTTTTCTTTTTCCGTCTTTACTTTTAGTTCGGTGAAAACATGTCTGAGTGTTTGGTTGGGTTTAAATGCTAAACGAACGTTTTTAATGTTCTTATTGACGATTTCTTTGAAGTTGTCCGTTAAAATGGGAATGTAAACTATACTATTGAAAAATCCATTCTGTGTACATTCAATTTGTTCTTTCTTTTTAGTACATTTGTGTCTCTGAATTAATCCTCGGATAGTCGAGTTTGGAAAGCTGTTGTCAGTCAGAATTTTTGTGATTTTGATTTCATTTCTGGGATGAAACTGTTTATCACTTATTGTGAAAACTTTTTTTTATTAAGTTTGAAGCTGTATTCATTATTATGTGTTTGGGGTGGTTTGAGCGGAAGTTGATCAATCGTCCTGAAGATGTTTCTTTTTGGAACCAATCGAAAGAGAGGTGGTTGTCAACCCGGAAAATTTTGACATCTAAAAATGATATTGAGCAATTGTGTTCATTTTCAACAGTAAACTGTATTTTGGGATGAAATCTGTTCAAAGTCTGTAAAACTTCTTGAATCTTATGTTTGTCAATTATTGCAAATATATCGTCAACGTATTTTGCTACAAAGTTCGGTTTTTCAGATAAGGGAGTTAAACATTCGTCCAGCAGATGATCCATAACAATGTCAGCAATGGTGGGTGAAAGAGGATTTCCCATTGGCATTCCAAAAATTTGCTTGTATATGTCTGTATTATATTGTAAGTAGCTGTTGTCTTTGAGGCAGAAGTCAAGAATTTCCAAGAATTTGGTCCGGTTTAAAGCTGTTTTTTGGCTAATTATATTCCATTTGTCTTTAATAATATTAATTGCAAATTGTGTAGGAATATTGGTGAAAAGTGATACAACATCAAATGATACTAAAACTTCGTTTTCTTTTAATTTAATTTCCTTTGGCTTGTTTATAAATTCAAAGGAATTTTTAATAAATTGAATGTACACAGAATGGATTTTTCAATAGTATAGTTTACATTCCCATTTTAACGGACAACTTCAAAGAAATTAAGAACATTAAAAACGTTCGTTTAGCATTTAAACCCAACCAAACACTCAGACATGTTTTCACCAAACTAAAAGTAAAGACGGAAAAAGAAAAATGTTCGGATGTAATCTACAAAATTAATTGCAAAGGTAAGGCAGAAGAACCTTGCAATTTATGCTATATTGGAACCACCAAACAACTCTTACGACAACGGATTTCAAACCACAAATCAGACATCAAAGCCAAAAATCCAGCAAAAACAGCCTTAGCTTCTCATGCCATTGAATTTGGACACACTCCCAACTTCGACGACGCGACGTACAAATTCTTCAAACCGAAACACACAGCTCTAAACGATATACGCTTGAAACTCTTCACATTTTAAGCAACAAGAACAACATGAATCGGAAACAGGACACCCAAAACATCTCATCTGTATATTGTTCTCTCGTTTCTTCCTAATTTTATCTTCTTTTTTTATAAATTTAATAGTTGACAATAATTCATCTTCGCTTAACGAAGTGCAATTCGCATTTTTTATTAAATTATTTTTTAACTCTGTTAAAGTAAGTCTTTTGTTTAACAAATGGTTGTGCACATTATTGTATTATCTTTTCCTATTTTGATGTAATAAAAGTTCCCCTGAGGAAGGCAACAACCCTTGCCGAAACGTCGGGAAAAACCAAAGTTTCAACTTTCTGTTTCTTTGAAAAAACTATAGTGACCAAAACAGCCGACGGAAAACCCAATTTCCATTCAACAATAACTTAAAATTGGTCAATAATCTTTCACTGATTATTTTTTTTCTTAATTTAAATTTTAAATCAAGTAATTTCTTTAAAGCAAATAAATAGTCCTGCAGTTAAGTTTACATAATATCTTGCGTTTTTGCTTACGCTTAACCCATGTGTGGGGCTTATAGCCAATTCAAATTAGCAATTACACCCGCAGGTGTAAATGCCTTTTTGTTGCAGGGGTTATTTCCACACTAAAAAAGAAATAACTCCTGCAAGGGTTATTTCCTTTTGGTTTGAGAAATAACCCCTTCAGGGGTTATTGCCGCGGGTGCTATTGCACTTGTTTGAAATCTATTACAATTTTTATCCGAAACTTATATTCTTTATTTTAAACTCAATTCGCAATAGTGGCAACGCCTCTTTATTTCTTTCCAATTTGTTCCCTTCCAACTACCTAATTGTTACTCAATGCTAATCTCTTTCACTTTGGCAGCATACCGCATCGGGTTTAGATCATTCATTCTTTCGCTTAACATTATCATTCAAATAAATTTATATAATTTAAAATACTTTCTTTCTTTTTCATTTTTTTTCTTTTTTTTTCTTTTTTATTTGAGCTATCGAACATTTTGGTCCTTCAGATCCGGATTTAATTTAATTAATTTCTTTCCTACAATAGTTTTTCTTTTTTTTCTCAATTAAATATCAAATTCAATTCTTCTTTCATTCTTTTTTTTCTCACCTTTTTTTTGCCTTCAGCTTACGTACAAGTGTACATACATATATGTGCACCGGTTGTAATTTCGCTTGCGGCGTTGGAATCTGGTTTGGTAATTTGATTTATTGCATAAAAGTTATTCGACAGAATTTCTTTATATAAATATATTATATAATTTTATACTTTCTTAAATTTTAAAAAACATTACACGTTTATAAATGTATGTTTATATATATATACATATATATGCATATTAAGCACAAGACACGTGCATTGGTTTGGGATTAATTAAATCAGTTTTAGTTACACGGAGTGAAATTTAAAGTAAATCTGTTCAATAAATTGATTTATTTCATTGTGATTAATATATAAAGTGTGATAACGTGAAAATTGATTTAATTAATCGAAATTGGAGTGTACAGTTAAAATACCCGTTATAATACGGTTCGTGTATAGCTTAAACTGGCAGACGTTTAATTTCATTCGAATTGAAGCAAAATTATCTAAAGCAATTAAAAAGTGCTTGCAAACGTTTTGTGGTGCTATCATTTTGTTTCCTAGAAATTCCGAATTAAAATTATTCATTCATTTTTCTGAGTGCATTATATCGCTCACTTAATCAGTGCCTTTTTTGCAAACACAAGTACACAAAACACAGTGCCGTCGCCAAAGCTTAAACTAGTCCTAGTACTAATTACTTATTTCACAAATACGAAGTGTATTTCTATATTTTTATTATTATCCAATCATCTGACTTAACCCTTTTGTGCAAAATTGTATTAATTCAAGCAATAGTGCTAACCGTTAGTTCTTTCGATTTGCTACTTTCAGCTTAGATCTTATAAAACGTGGTTCGTGTTGGTTAGCACATTTTCCAACAAAATATTCTTTTGGTTTTTGATTTAGCTTTCTCTTTTTCATTCGTTCAATTTTGAACTTATAACAGTATGGAACAAATTGAAGCCGCTATTGAAGAACAACGCCTATGTGAAATCGATTTCCCTGGCTTTCAAAGAAGTTTCTTACAATCTAGTGAAGAAAATCTCATGAAATTGGGCTACTTACGTAGTAGACTAGAACAATGCGAAGCTTATATAATAGCTTATAAAAACAACCATTTGAAGATTTTCGGCCTTCTCAAGGCAGCGAAGAAATCAAAGGCTGATTTCACTTACTTCTCAAATTCTGAGTATGACCAATTCGAACAAAAATTTCTTGACACAAAAGGTGATATATTGGACACAATTCTTTTAATTGAAGCATCTAATTCATCTAATAATTCGAGAGATTCAAATTCAATGGGAGCCAATCAAACATTTGAACATACTTTCCGTGAAGAAAGTGATATTCATCTTCCTAAAATAAAACTGCCTGAGTTTGATGGAACTTATGAAAATTGGTCAACGTTCCATGATTTATACACAAGTATGATTCATATAAAAAGTAATATTTCCAATGCTCAGAAGCTGTATTTTCTTAAAAAATGTTTAACCGGTGAAGCTGAATCTCTTATTCGTTCTATAAAGTGTACAAATGTGAATTATGCTACTGCGTGGAAAACTCTTTGTGATCGTTTCGATAACAAACGTTTTATTATTGATTCTTATCTGAAGAATCTGTGTGAACAACCAGATATGCAAAAAGAATCTGCTTCTTCAATCCGCAGTCTATTGTATACAACAAAAGAGTGTTAAGATTCAATAAAAAATGTCGGTGTTTCTACCGATTCCTGGGATCTTTTCATTATTTTTCTTATATCTCAAAAATTAGATAAAACTTCTAGACGCAATTGGGAAAACTTTCTGGTACAGAAAAACTCTAGTGCCACAGGGAAAACAAATGAGTTACCAAAACTCGAGGTTTTGTTTACCTTTCTTGAAGATTCTTTTCGTTCATTAGAAGCTGTAGAGACAAAAGTTTCCTTGCATAGCAAGGAAAAAACTCAAACTCCAAGCAAATCTCAAGTGTTTTCGAGATCTCTTCACACTACAAAGCGCAACAATTTTAAAACTACATCGTGCATTTGCTGTCAGGAAACACACTATCTGTATCTATGTCCGCAGTTCAAGTCTTTTACTTTTGATATAAAAATAGATTTTGCAAGAAGCAACAATCTGTGCCTTAATTGCCTTGTGCAAGGACATACTGTTTCGCAGTGTAAAACTAAATACAACTGTCGTATATGTAACAAGCGTCATCATACCCTAATGCACATTGAAAACAATAACTCTTCCAGTGTACAAGGTGCTTCAAGTAGTGGTTCCTCCAAAACACAATCTCTTGTGTGTACTGATTCTACTGTCATGACAGTTCCTCAAATTCTTCTTGCTACAGCAAAAGTCAAAATTTCAACACCTTCTGGTGATTATGTTCTGAGAGCTCTTGTAGATCAAGGATCTCAATGTTCATTCATTACTGAAAGGTGTGTTCAGCGACTGAAACTTAAAAAATATCCATTTAACTGTGTAGTCAGTGGCATCGGATCATCAATTTCAAAGGTCTGCAAAAGCTTTGTAGAATTTCTTTTAAAATCTTGTACAAACTTAAGCTTCGAAACACAAGCAAAGGCACTAGTTATGTCATCGATTAGTGACTATCTCCAGAAATATCCAGTTTCTTCAACTTTACCAAAAGAATTCGAAAATATTACACTAGCCGATCCAAATTTTTCTGAGCCTGGTGCTATAGATATGCTCATCGGTGCCGACATCTTCCACGAAATAATTCTTAACGGTGTAATCAAACCTCAAAACGGACCTTTGGCCCAGCATACCGAACTGGGTTGGATATTATCTGGTCCTATTAATCCAAACAATAAGGTATCCATTCAAAACTCAAGTTCTTTTCATACTCAAGTCAATGTAATTGATAATTCACTTCGAAAATTCTGGGAACTAGAGGAAGTTTCTACTTCTAGAATTTTTACTCCGGAAGAAACAGCTTGTGACGATTATTTTCAAAATACATTTTCGCGTTCTTTTACTGGAAGGTATATCGTTAAACTTCCGTTCAAATCCAAAGTCCTCAAAGAAGACTACCCTATCTTTCAAAATTCATTGGTTAATGCTCAGAAACGTTTCACTCATCTCGAACAAAGAGTTTTTTTCAAAAAATCACACTCTCAAAGAAGAGTATTCGAAATTCATGAATGAGTACATAAACCTCAACCATATGAAATTTAAATGTAATCTTCAAGATCTTTCTTCTACTGAAAACAGTTTCATACTACCACATCATGGGATATGGAAGGAAAGTAGCTCTACCACAAAATTAAGGGTTGTATTTGATGGATCATCAAAACCAGTCAACTCAACTTCTCTAAATGAAGAGCTTCTTCCCGGTCCTTCGTTACAAAATGATCTATCGTCAGTTATTTTCAAATGGCGTAAATTTCTCTTCGTTTTTACATCGGACATTGAGAAAATGTTCCGACAAATCATCGTTCATCCATATGAAACAAAGTTTCAGAGGATCCTTTGGCGTTCAAATACGTCCAGTTCACTAAAATTGTATGAGCTGCAAACTGTTACTTATGGTACAACTTGTGCTCCGTATCTGTCAATCAAAGTTCTGCAACAGCTAGCGCATGATGAAGCAGACAATTTTCCTCAAGCAGCTGAAGTATTGAAAAATGACATTTATGTTGACGATATTATTTCTGGTGCTGATGACATCAGTTCAGCAAAAGCAATTCAAAAGCAACTTAAGGAGCTTTTAAGTTCCGGAGGGTTTAACTTAAGAAAGTGGACTTCAAATTGTCCAGAACTTCTCTCTGATTTACAACCAGAAGATTGTGAGTTTTCATTCGATTCCGATGTTTCCAACGCATCAGTTAAAGCATTGGGTTTATTTTGGAACCCAAAATTCGATTACTTTTTCTTCAAAATATCGCTTCCCACATGTAACGTTTTCACAAAGAGAACATTTCTATCCGACGCATCGAAACTTTTCGATCCACTGGGATTGCTGGCACCAACTATAATTTTGGTTAAAATATACTTTCAGCAACTTTGGCTGGAAGGTATTAAATGGGATGATCCTCTGCCGCTTAAATTAGGTTCCGAATGGGAACGGTATAGAAGCAACTTATCATCCTTACAAACTATAAAAATACCTAGATGGTTAGGCACTACAAGTTCCTCGTCCATAGAAATTCATGGCTTTTGCGATGCCTCAAATCATGCCTACTCTGCAGTTTTATATTGTAGAACTCGTAGACCTGACGGTCAGATTTTTGTCAATATCATTACCGCAAAAACTAGAGTTGCACCAATTAAACATATTTCATTGCCGCGACTAGAGTTGTGTGGTGCAGTTCTCTTATCTAAACTGTTTACAAAATTCTTATATGCTTCTCAATTTGAAAATACTAACTTAGAATCGTACTTCTGGACTGATTCAACCATAGTTCTTGGCTGGATTCATGCTTTCCCCAATCGATGGAAAACCTTTGTCGCTAACCGTGTAAGCGAAATTCAAGAAAATACTAATGTAAATCAATGGTTCCATGTAAGTTCAGAGCACAATCCAGCTGATTGCGCTTCAAGAGGAGTTCAACCTCAAGATTTAGAAAACCATGAACTTTGGTGGAATGTTCCTCGCTGGTTACTTACTTACTTACTTACTTACTTACTTACTTACTTACTTACTTACTTACGCTGGTTACTTCGCCCAAAATCCGATTGGCCAAGTCAAGATACCTCTCGATTTCGTATTGATCTTGAGCAAAAAATCAAAATATTGGCGTGTACTAGTGCAATTTCCCATTTTTCCACTAATCTTTTAAGTAGATTCAGTTCACTGAATCGTTTACTACGAGTGACATCTCATGTACTAAGAATTAGGCCTAGCAGAATGAGAATTTTCAGTGGATACTTAAAGGCTATCGAAATTCAAACAGCATTAAAGCATCTCATCACACTTTCACAATCCCTATCATTCCCAGACGAAATAAATAGTCTTGCATCTAAAAAAGATATTTCTTCCAAAAGCGATATACTCAATTTACATCCATTTATCGATAAGAATCACCAACTTCGCGTTGGAGGTCGACTTCGTTTTGCGAACATAGACAATGACGCAAAATATCCCTTGATTCTATCAGGTTCTTGCAAGTTATCAAAACTTCTAGTTGCTGATGCGCACTTAAATACTCTACATGGTGGACCCCAATTAATCATTTCCTATATTCGAACCAAGTATTGGATAACAAACTTGAGAAATGTGGCACGAGCAGCATTTCATTCTTGTGTTACTTGCATACGCTTCAACAAACAACGCACAACGCAATTAATGGGTTCACTGCCTGAGGTAAGGGTGAATAAAAGCAGAGCATTTCGACACAGCGGTGTAGATTATGCTGGTCCTTTCGACCTTAAGCTTTCAAAAGGTAGATCGCCAAAAACCTACAAAGGTTTCATATGTATTGTAATGTGTATACACTTTATTTATCTCATACGCTCTGTATCTCCTTCTATTGTAATGTCTAATACTAATGTGTATACTTTATTATCTCTTTACTTACTCTGTATCTCTTGTTTATTTAATGTACATACTCTCTTTACTTAATATCGTTTAATTGTAGTAGTAAACACTCGTGAGGGGCAATAATTAATTAAGATTAAGAGAAACTTTTTGTTTAGCATTAAGAACGTTAGCCCCTACAAAAATCCCAGTATTTTCTCTCGAACTTTCAGCTTCCCCAAGAACCAATAGGAGCCAATAGTAGTTTCTAGAACCCATCATTTTTGATATAAACAGCCGTTTGGTGGCGAGGCGAGTTAGTTGATTGTGAACTGCGATAAGTAAAGTACACTGTGTTTGAAAAGTTATAATTGAAAGTGTTGAATAAATAAGTTTGTGAGTGATTTGAATAAAGTGAATTTGTGTTTTATTTAAAAAGTGAATAAGTTTTAATTGTCGGACCAAGCCGAATATTACATTGGTGTCAGAAGTGGGATTAAAACTTATTGAGAATAAAACAGTGAACAGTGATTAAACTATTTTGTGTGAAATAGTGAAGTTAAAAAATGATAAGTAAAGTTTTGAAAGACTTAACTGTCGCTGAGCTAAAGGCCGAATTAAGCAAACGTGGCTTAAGTGCGGCAGGATATAAAATCGAACTCGTAAAACGGCTACAGGAATATCTGGAAGAACAAAATGAAGACCCAGATACGTTTGCTTTCGAAGTGGAAGCAAAATCGGAAGAGGTAAATGCAACTGCCGACTTATCTACCATGATGACACTTCTTCTAGCTAAATTTGAAGAGAATCAAAAGAAGCAAGAAACTCAAAACAAGAATGTTCTGGAGCAACTAGAAACTCAAAGAAACGAGCAGAAGACCGAGCAAGAGAATGTCCTCAAACAACTGGAAACACAAAGGAATGATGTTCTAGAGCGTTTTGATGAACAGAAAAATCTTCTAGAAGGCAGGTTTGCGGACTTCGAAGAGAAAATCAATACTCTCGACGAGTGCGTCGGAAAACAAAATGCACGTATCGAGAAAATCGACGAACAAATCGATACCATCACAAAGGAACTGGAAAAAGTGCGAAAGATGAAAGCTCGAGAACCTTCTGGTGAGTGCTCAAGGAAGAGAGAAGTGAATCCTCCAAGCTTTGATGGTCAGATACCGTGGTCAATCTACAAGAAACAGTTTGAAGCAGCAGCGTTAACAAACGGCTGGGACGATGACGAAAAATACATTGCCCTTACGCTTGCCTTGAGAGGAGCAGCTGCTGAACTGCTACAAACCATCCCAGCAGAGAAGAACGGTGACTTCAAAGTTCTGGTAAACGCAATCGAACAGCGGTTTGGGGATAGCCACATGACAGAAGTCTTCCGAGTTCAGCTTAACAATAGAGCACAGAAAAGAGGTGAAACTCTGCAGCAGCTTCAGGCAGATATCGAGCGACTGGTTCACCTGGCATACCCAACAGCTGGCAACGAGATAATTAATCAACTTGCTGTTGAAGCCTTTGTGAGAGCTGTGGGCGATATAAATCTCCAAAGGGCTATTCGCACTGCCGGAAAACAAACACTACCAGAAGCATTGGCTTTCGCTCTAACAATGGAAGCCGCAGAACAAGCTTCCCAAAACGTGCATCGCGTGAGAGAATTGGAAGTCCAAGAATGCTCTTGTCAGAAGGCTACTCTGGAAAGGAGTCAGCGAGACGGACCAGCACGATGCTGGAACTGCAACAAGACCGGGCATCTTCAACGACAGTGCAGATTACCGCGAAGAGGAACCGCATGCCAACACTGTGAACACAGAAATATGTCAACTGGTCAAAGTTACACCTACAACAATGTTGCTTCTCAAGTTGTTTCCCACCCCACCAATTTCGAGGGACAGAAGCTGGCTTCTAGTACCGATAGCTACAGAAACACCATCCAGGTTTCTCAAACGAAACGTGACAACAAGAGCCTGACCGTGGAAGCAAGTATAAACGGCAACAAATGTGTGGCTACCATCGACACCGGTGCCACGGCGTCCATTGTACGGCAGGACCTCGTTAAGAAGACATGGCTCCACAACACCAATAGCTATCGTCTAAGGACTGCAACTGGAGAATCCGCAAAAGTCTATGGTGAGGTACGTCTTAAGATCCGGATGGCAGAGCTGGAATTCTCTCACCTGTTCCTGGTAGCAGATATATGCGACGAGTGCATTGTCGGCGTCGATTTCATGAAAGATCACGGAGTGATATTGGACATCGGGAACCAAGTCCTGAAATATCGAAACATCGAGATTCCGATGATCTATGGGATTCACTCGTATGAGACCTCGCTATCTGTGAAAACCGTCATTAAAGAAGATCTGACTTTGCCTGCTTCTTCAGAAGTATTCGTGTGGACGAAATTGAAAGGTAAGCCTGGCAGCCATCGATACCTCATGGTCGAACCAGCATCTGTAAAGTCCTCCCAAAACGTCACCATTGGGAAGACTCTTGTTAGACCTGTAAAGAACATGGTTCCCGTACGAATACTCAACATCAAGCCGTACGAAGTTAAGCTTAGAAAAGGTGAGATTGTCGGACAATGCGAATCTGTATCAGCGATAACAAGGATCAGCGAAGAAGACCCAAGGCAAACATTGAAGTCCAAAGAGCTGAACTCCATAAAGACGAACATTCTCGAGTCCTCTAATCTTGGCCAACAACAACGAAGAACTGCAGAAGGTCTCCTCGAAGAATTTGCAGACATCTTTTCATCATCGCAAGGGAAATATGGCAGAACACAACTGGTTCAACATCGAATCAACACCGGGGATGCAAAGCCGATTCGTCAACCTGCAAGACGCCTTCCACTAGCCAAACAAGGTGAGGTTGAAGAACTGATAACCACCATGAAAGAAGAGGGTCTTATCGAAAACTCAAAAAGCCCTTGGGCGTCTCCAGTGGTCCTGGTAAAGAAGAAAGACGGATCAACCCGCTTTTGCGTGGACTATCGAAGGTTGAACGATGTGACCAAGAAAGATAGCTACCCTCTGCCTAGGATCAGCGATACTCTGGACGCAATGGAAGGAGCACAATGGTTCTCAACTTTGGACCTGAAAAGTGGATACTGGCAAGTAGAAATCCATCCTGAAGACAAAGAGAAGACAGCGTTCTCGACAGGAAACGGATTGTGGCAGTTCAAAGTGATGCCTTTTGGACTGTGCAATGCTCCAGCGACTTTTGAGCGCCTTATGGAATGCGTCCTGCAAGGACTCACTTGGAAATCTTGCCTGGTCTATTTGGATGACGTCATCGTATACGGGAAAACATTTGACGAACATTGTACAAATCTGAGAGCCGTGTTTCAAAGACTTCGAGAAGCCCACCTCAAGCTCAATCCAGAAAAGTGTTCACTCTTCAAAACCGAAGTGAAATACCTGGGACATATCATCTCATCCCAAGGAGTTAAGACGGATCCTGATAAGGTTGACACCGTGAAGAATTGGCCAACACCACAGGACAAACATCAACTCCGAAGCTTTCTGGGTCTAGCCACCTACTATAGGCGCTTCGTCAAGAATTTTGCTGAGATCGCCAAGAGTCTACATCAGCTAACGGAAAAGGGAAAGCAGTTTAAATGGTCAGGTGAGTGCGAGCGCAGCTTTCAAGAGCTCAAGCAACGCTTGTGTAATGCACCAGTGCTGACCTACCCGACTCCAGGAAAACCGTTCATCATTGATGCTGATGCCAGCAATGTCGGGATTGGTGCTGTATTGTCACAGGTACATGATGGCGAAGAAAAGGTGGTTGCCTATTACAGCAAGGTACTCTCAAAGTCGGAAAGAAACTATTGTGTGACCAGAAGAGAACTTCTTGCACTGATTTTGGCAACAAAGCACTTCCATAAGTATCTCTATGGACAGAAGTTTCTTCTCCGAACCGACCATGGAGCACTAAACTGGCTTTTGAATTTCAAGAATCCAGAGGGTCAAGTGGCGAGATGGATTGAGAGGCTGCAGACGTACGATTATGAAATTCAACATCGGAAGGGGAAGCTTCACTCAAATGCTGATGCACTGTCTCGGAGACCATGTAAGCAAGACTGTAAGCATTGCAGACGCCAAGAAGAAAAAGAAGTGGTTACTGTTCAACGAACCAGAACCGATCCTATTTATGGCTGGAGCAACGACGAGTTGAGGAAGGCTCAACAAGAGGACCCAGATATTGAACCCATCCTCGCATGCAAGGAACACCAGGAAAAACCAGAATGGGCCGATATCTCCGACAGAAGTCCGGCTCTAAAGGCCTATTGGGCACAGTGGGACTCATTGCATGTCCAAGAGGGTGTCCTTCGACGTAAATGGGAATCAGCAGATGGAAAGTCCTATGTAATGCAGCTAGTCTTACCGAGATCGAAGATTGTGGACGTTCTGCGAGAGATGCATGATGGAGTTTCGGGAGGCCATCTAGGAGTAAACAAGACGCTAGAAAAGGTTCGACAACGATTCTATTGGCTACATGCAAGGGAAGATGTCGAGAAGTGGTGCCGAAAATGTGATACCTGTGCTGCCACCAAAGGCCCGAACAAAAAGAATCACAGCCAAATGCAGCAGTATAATGTCGGATCACCCTTTGAAAGGATTGCAATAGACGTGGCGGGTCCATTTCCGGAAACAAATAATGGAAATCGTTATATTCTGGTCGTCATGGATTACTTCAGCAAGTGGCCTGAAGCATACGCCATACCGAATCAAGAAGCCAAAACAGTCGCAGACCAAATTGTGTTCAACTGGGTGAGCAGATTCGGTGTTCCATTAGAACTGCATTCCGACCAGGGAAGGAACTTTGAATCAAACATATTCCAGGAAGTTTGTGGGCTTCTTCACATTAAGAAGACAAGAACAACACCACTCCACCCACAATCTGATGGCATGGTCGAACGGTTCAACCGAACCCTGAAGGAACATCTTTGCAAAGTTGTGGACGACAACCAGCGAGATTGGGATCGACACATTCCACTGTTTTTGATGGCGTATCGAAGTGCAAGACATAGCTCAACTGGCCATACACCGTCTGAGATTTTAATGGGAAGG
The DNA here is from genome assembly GCA_943590905.1 of Sphaerophoria taeniata. Taxonomy (NCBI): domain Eukaryota; kingdom Metazoa; phylum Arthropoda; class Insecta; order Diptera; family Syrphidae; genus Sphaerophoria; species Sphaerophoria taeniata. Next base: position 79,100,570 of record OX016541.1, on the reverse strand, counting down.
AACATCAGACTGCCGAGCGAAATCAAATTTGGATGTCCCACGTCGGAACCGCAAGCCGAGGATGTTTACTTGGATGACCTCAGGGAAAGACTCCTTCAGATCCACGACGATACCAGGTCAAAAATAAAGATGTTCAGTGACCGAATGAAGACACGCTACGATATACGAGCGACAACAACAGAGTTCCAAGCAGGAGATCGAGTGTGGCTTTACAATCCCCATCGACAAAAGGGGTTGTCACCGAAACTTCAACGGGACTGGGAAGGCCCATATACAGTGATTAGCAAAATCAACGACGTCGTGTACCGGATACAAAAAGGAGTCAGAGGTAAACTTAAAGTCGTACATCGCGACCGACTACATCGCTACAGTGGTGATGAAGATGATGGATTTGTTCGGGACGATCAATCCTAAGGAGGGGGCAATGTAATGTGTATACACTTTATTTATCTCATACGCTCTGTATCTCCTTCTATTGTAATGTCTAATACTAATGTGTATACTTTATTATCTCTTTACTTACTCTGTATCTCTTGTTTATTTAATGTACATACTCTCTTTACTTAATATCGTTTAATTGTAGTAGTAAACACTCGTGAGGGGCAATAATTAATTAAGATTAAGAGAAACTTTTTGTTTAGCATTAAGAACGTTAGCCCCTACAAAAATCCCAGTATTTTCTCTCGAACTTTCAGCTTCCCCAAGAACCAATAGGAGCCAATAGTAGTTTCTAGAACCCATCATTTTTGATATAAATAGCCGTTTGGTGGCGAGGCGAGTTAGTTGATTGTGAACTGCGATAAGTAAAGTACACTGTGTTTTAAAAGTTATAATTGAAAGTGTTGAATAAATAAGTTTGTGAGTGATTTGAATAAAGTGAATTTGTGTTTTATTTAAAAAGTGAATAAGTTTTAATTGTCGGACCAAGCCGAATATTACAGTATATTCATTTGTTTAGTTACAAAAGCCATTCATATCGAGCTCGTCTCAGACATGACATCCGAAGGATTTGTGGCTGCATTCCGAAGGTTTACCGCACGAAGAGGAAGCTGTAGTCACTTGTACAGTGACAACGGAACCAACTTTGTAGGAGCCAACAAAGAGCTTATAAGGATGAATAGTCAACTTCTTCAACTTCTTTCACCTGACGTCCGTTCACAGATGGAAAATGAAGGAACTTCTTGGAATTTTATCCCGCCTGCCTCGCCACACTTCGGTGGATTATGAGAGGCAGGAGTCAAATCAGTGAAGTACCATCTTAAACGTATTTTATTACATAGAGTTCTTTCATATGAAGAAATGTATACACTTTTAGTTCAAATTGAATCCTCTCTCAATTCCAGACCTCTGTGTCCACTCACCGACGATCCTACAGACCTAAGCGTACTTACTCCAGCACATTTCCTTATTGGAGAGCCTACGAATATTGTTCCAGAACCGTCTTTACTTGACCTCAAAACTAATCGACTCAACAGATGGCAACATATCCAACAGATGTTCCAGCACTTTTGGGATAGATGGCAGAAGGAATATTTATCGAGACTACAACAACGTCCGAAGTGGACCAAATCTAAAAGAAACTTCGAGATAAACGACATAGTCATCATCAAAGATGAAAGATATCCTCCAGCAAAGTGGCCACTGGCTAGAGTAGTGGAGAAGCATCCTGGCTTAGATGGCTTATGCCGGGTGGTATCAGTATACTCAAATGGAAAAAAATTCAAACGCTCAATCACAAAGTTATGTCTACTCCCTGAAGTTAACTCACCAAATTCAACATGCAACGACAATTGCACAACATAATTAAATTCAAGTTCATTCACTCTACAAGGCAAATCAACAAGATTCAACTTTCAACATTCTCGGCTACGACAGCGAGTATCAGGCGCTTCAAAACCTGATCCATTTTTTAACGTTAATTTCATTGTATATAAGAGGAAATGCTTATATACCAATCTTTTTATTAAGTTTATATTGTATCTTTAGTTAAGAACAGTGGTTCTTCCCCGGCGGCGGTGTGTTTGAAATCTATTACAATTTTTATCCGAAACTTATATTCTTTATTTTAAACTCAATTCGCAATAGTGGCAACGCCTCTTTATTTCTTTCCAATTTGTTCCCTTCCAACTACCTAATTGTTACTCAATGCTAATCTCTTTCACTTTGGCAGCATACCGCATCGGGTTTAGATCATTCATTCTTTCGCTTAACATTATCATTCAAATAAATTTATATAATTTAAAATACTTTCTTTCTTTTTCATTTGTTTTTCTTTTTTTTTTCTTTTTTTTTCAGCTTTCGAACAGCACTGCACCTAATTTTTATGGAAATAAATTTATATATTGGATTATTTCCTGGGCCCATAACCTGTTAATTTGTTGGTTATTTCAATTGAAATATATTTACTTTTTTTTAATGTTTAGTTCTCAACTTATTGAAATCCGGAACAGGTTAAAATCCCGCCGTTCATTATCCCGCCAACTTAGTTGCCCGCCAGAAAAGTTGATTTTTTTTTTTGAAGAAGAAGAAGACAAAAAATTGGAAAAGTTCAAAATCCCGCCGGTCGAATCGGCGGGATTTCCTAATACTTTGGCGCAACTTTCTAATTTGGAAAACTGAATTTTGAAAAAAAAACACTTTTATTTGAAATATAAATGTATTTTTTAATAAACAAATATAAATAATTTGAGGCGAGGAATCACTTCTTTTTTTTACATTAATTTTTAAACTTTCTATTTTTCATATGAAAACAAGAGGAAAAGAACACGGTGGATGTATTTTGACAGTTCTTTCAAACACAAACACAGCAATGCGTATAATTTTCTTGTGTTAAGTGTTCGTATGGGTACCTAGTGTGTTATTGGTTCTTTTGGGAAATTTTTGTTATTTTGCTAAGTTTTTAAAGCAAAATGTTATTTCTTGAGGGTATATTATAATTTTCACTAAGGATTTTTTTTTGTGTGAACCGCCGCATATAATCACTGTTTGCTAGCGTAGCCAGAGTCGTGCTGTACACATCGAGGGTTAAAACCCCTGGAGCGGCAAAGCCGCCGCATATACTCGCTGTTTGCTGGCGTAGTCAGAGTCGTGCACTACACATCGAGTGTTAAAACCCCTTGAATGGCGAAGCCGCCGCATATACTCGCTGTTTGCTTAGCCAGAGTCGTTCACTACACATCGAGGGTTAAAACCCCTTGAGCGGCGAAGACGCCGCATATACTCGCTGTTTGCTAGCGTAGCCAGAGTCGTGCACTGCACATCGAGGGTTAAAACCCCTTGAGCGGCGAAGCCGCCGCATATACTTTCTGTTTGCTACACAAAGCTGATAGTGCAAATTCAGTAAACAGAAATGTAGCAAATCCGCGCGGATTTTTCACCTTAAACTTGTATTGTCTTTTCTAAAAAAAAAAAATCAAAATACAAAGTAAAAGTGGTTTTACAGTAGAAAAAACAAGAAAAAATTTAATACGATTCTCATGAAATCGAGTGACCTACCTACTCAGTGGTGTCTCTTTTCAAAAATAGTACAATTGCAGCGGGATGCTGATATGGCGGGATAATGAACGGCGGGATAATGAATGGCGGGATTTTGAAAGGCGGGATTTTGAATAATCGGGATATTGAAGGGCGGGATTTTAACACCAACCCATTGAAATCGAATGAATATAAAAATTGAACAAAAAATATGAAACACAAAATTCCTTAATAATATTTTGATATACAAAGTATCATAGTCAGTGTTTTTAAAACAAAGCATAAACAAAGACATTATAATCAGTCGCTTAAGTAATTGGGATGAAACTAGGAAATCGCTAGCATCAGTTCCAGAGTTGGATGGACTTGTTAACAATGCCGGAATTGAACTGACCGTGAAGTGATTGAAATGGCCTTCGAGTAATACGAACTACTACAAAATTTATCCTCTCTTCAGTTTCCTACATTATGCTTATATTTTCAATATTAAAGCCGTTTTGTGCGTAACCCAAGCCCAAACCATTACAGCGATTCAATCTAAATTCTAAATATTCCTTAATTAAAATTCACAAAAAAAAAAAACTAGTTAGAGATCATAACTATAACCCAGACCCAGAGCAGCAGTACACATCTCATAGTGGTAGTAGCTACATAAAATTTATTTCAAACTTAAAACATTATCTTGAATATTTCGTTCATTCTGATTGTTTCGAAATCTCCTTCATGAACTTAATGCAGTGAATTCACCTCACGTTTCCTTAATTGCGTGCTAATTCTCACTGCACCATGTGATGGTGAAACAAACAAGAACTTTCCAAGACAAATACGGTTTCTCTTTGTTTTTCACTAGGACTTTAGTTTTGTTTCTTCATTCCCAAAAGTGTAGTATTTTAAAACTGCAGGAAAGCAACAGGAATCGACGCAACACGCAGACAACTAGCTTGAACAATATTCTTCCACGTACAAGGAAGGACGGACGCATAATTTTGTTTTGGGAGGGGCAAATTCATTCGTACATTTTTCTGAATATAAGATTAACAATTAATATGTCATGAATATCATATCATTATAATCATAATATGAAGGCTAAGCGGCAAGGGCTCGCAAGTGGGTTGGGGTCAAAATTCTGCCGGGGTCAAAATTATTTTGTCAAAATTCTGCTTTCAAAATTCTGCTTTTCAAAATTCTGCTTCTAAAATTCTGCTTTTCGAATTTCTGCTGCTCAAAATTCTAAATTCTTAAATTCTGCTTTTCAAAATTCTGCTTACCAAAATTCTGCGAATAATATAGAAAAGAGAGGTTTGAAAATATTAAAAAGCGCGCGCTTTTTAATATTTTCAAACCTCTCTTTTCTATATTATTCGCAGAATACCTTCTCCCATTAGAGATTAGCAGAAGATTATTTTGTGTTTGCATAGGTACATAGTTACATCAGTATGTATAATATGTACCTTCTTTATCTCCTGTAAGCTCTAAGGTTAGTTAGACTAACCTTACGCCTTCGAGTTAGTGTTCAAATTTTACCATGAATATTTCGATTGTAAAATCCAATAGATAAGGGAAAAGATAAACTTTGTGTTGATGGCTATATGTTTTATCTTGAAAAGTTACACAAATGTAAAACTTGCTAATCGACTTAGAGACAAGTGCAAGGGACGAATAGTGACTAAATTGAATTTTGACCCCAACCCGAAATTTGTTTGTGTTTATGAATAAACAGACATAACAGCCAGAATTTTGAAAAGCAGTATTTGAAAAAACAGAATTTTGGTGACCAGAATGCAAAAAAAGGCAGAATTTTGAAAATCAGAATTTTTCGATTAAAAAGCAAAATTTTGAAAAGCAGAATTTTGAAACCAGAATTATGACCCGCTCCCCTCGCAAGTAAATCGTTAAAGTAGGTACACCTTCTATAATTTCCTCCTCTAAATCTGAAACCATTTCCCAAAATACACTCAGCATAATATGTACTTACTTAATTCTATGGTTTTGGAGACTATTCAATACCATTCAAACGATCTTTGAGCACGCCACGTTTTGACTGTCCAAAGTTCTTTCTACCGAGCTAGTGGTGCCCCATAAGGAAATTAGCAAGTTTCTTTCCGCTTCTCTTAAGTCAAGTATTTTGAAAATCTTCGGGTGATACATAATTTTTTATCTTTCGAGAGATTTTACCACAACTCAGCCTCCGCAACAAAATTTTTACTCCGGTGTAAAACTCGTTAAACATTGTTGATGCAAAATGAATAAAGAACATGCTTGTAATTTTTCATCTGTAAATCTTTCTACTAGTCAAGAAATCAACGAATCTGAGAAATATATGGATGCAAGAGCGATCAAATATTCACAACGTTCTGAGTTCTCAGAACAAAAAGAGTTCTGAGCTCGCAGATTCTTTTTTTGAACAATCTAGAGAACTAAATGTCACTTGCCATTTATAAAGTGAATCGTGAAGTTTTTTCTTGTTAATAAATAATAATATAATTATAATAATTACCTTCTGCACCAGCGCGTCCTATTTCGTCGGCCATCTTAATTGTTTTGATTTTTGAATGATGTACATTATGTATGTAAACTTCTTTTTTTTGCTTTATTTCGGGTTTGCTCTTTTTGTTCGGTCAAATTTGGCCGAGCGCAAAAAGCGCGCTCTGAACATGCTCAGAGATCTCTGAACGAAAAAATGTGAACACGAGCGAAAATTTAGCACGGAACTGTTTTGAAAGTTCAGGATCTACTCTGAACGAATATTTGAATGTACCTAGTATAACAAGAAAAGTAACTTCTTTATGCTTATTTATGTTATACCCAGCTAAACAACCACTTTTTTCTGAACATCAACATCCCTCCCTTGCCCTTACCTGCGTACGCCCTGGTGAACAAGGAATGCGCTGCTTCATTATTCAGAAGAAAAACAATTTTGTTGTGATATTTCTTTGAGTTCCAACCTGCTTAAAAATGAAAAGCATTATATGTATGTACAAACGAAGAATAGAAAACTCACATAATGTGAACAAATTTGGGACTAATTAAATTTTATTTGATAAATCCTTGCTATACTGAAAGTGTTCTACTGGGCCAATATACATATAACAAATCTGATTCTTTTGGATTGGAAACCAAAAATAAAATCATTCATATAGGTAATTATATTGTTTGTGGGAATTAACATGAATCGCCAGGTGCGGCAATCGAAAAAGTCCTCAACAGTAAGGCGAAACGCTAGTTCTATAGTTAAATAATTATATGAATATTTCCGGTTTGTCAAATGTGTAGGAAACCACATTACAATAAAATAAAAAAATAAACAAAAAAAAAAGCCCTTTTACCTACACGAATAAAGGTTAAAAAATCACAAAATATAAGATAACCGTGCTTTTATGTTTGCAAAATTGATAGCTTGACTTTAAATAAATAAGATAATTTTTTTTCTATTTCATTTGCAAAGGAAGCAAAAGAGGAATATTTACATTTTATTAGCTACAAAATTTTCTAAAAAATATTGTTTTCTCTCCATAATTCATCTTTATTCACATTTTCTAATGCAAGATGTTCTGTAGGGTAAATGTGTCAACAGTGGATCACTTTTTACGTCTTGGGCTGTGAAGCTTGCACTTATGATAGTAGCTACAATTTTTTTCCACAGCTTTTTCAATATGTTTTCTTTAATTTAAGAACAAAATTTCAAAACCTTATAATTTGGAGAGAATACAAAAAATGTTTTTAACTTATCTTACCACCATAGCTGGGCATTAACGGGCATTTTTTCGTTAATCCGTTAATCGTTAATTAACGAAGTTAACATTTCCATTAACGGATTAACTTTTCAGTTAACTTCAAAAAAATGTTAACGATCGTTAAATTTTCCAAAGTCCGTTAATCGTTAATCGAACATACAGATACACATTCAAATTAGATTATTGGGAATTATTTTTATAACTTATAAAAAATTTGTCAACAGCCTTCAGGAAACACAACGGCACGCGACTTGTCTATTTCGCTGCCTGTCTGTGTGTTTTTTTTTGGTCCTATAGGTATACAGAATATAATATCGCAAATTCAATTCACTGCCAAGCGTTTTTTACTGGCTTTTTCATTGCCAGCAAAAAACACTGTTGTTGGTTGCCAATGGAATTTTTTTTTTGCACTAGCAGGGCGATTTTTTTTTTTTTTTTTGGTTGTTGGTGAAAAGGTTTACTGTGCGCAACGCACACAACAAAATGATTGTTGCAAATTAATTTAATAATAAGTTTTACAAAATTTCCGATTTTTATTTACGCCCCCTGCCACGCTCATTTTAGAATATCATTAATATCTTGAGAATGACTTGAAGGAATTGAATGAAATTTAAGGAGTTTAATTTTCTAGATAAAGTTATAAATACAAAAAAGTATGGACTTAATCCGCCCATTTCCACGCTTATAAAATTATTTATTTCTTATGAACCGCTTGGATGTTAATATGAATATTTTGGAAAGGGAAGTGGAAATGGACATTTATTTACATTTAAATAAGCTATAATAAAAATTAAGACATCCTAAATTATCTATTTTTTATCGAAAGAAACCCATTTCTCACAAATTTAATAAATTTTTAATTATTTGACCCTTTCCACAAAAAATCGAATATTTTGAAGGTTAGCAAGAAGTAGCAAGAAAAGTTTACTTTTTCTTAAAGCACAACAACAAAAAAAACACAATGGCGTACACAATATAGCTGTCATTTTGCTAATATTTTTTTAAAAGCTTAAGTTTATATAATTTTTAAGCCGTAAAAAAGGTATTTTCTCAAAAAATCACCAAAATTCACGTGAACAAGGAAAAAATAAAACAACAACTCATACCACTTCTTAATATATCCATTTTCAAAATTTAATCAAAAAAAATTGTAAATCAAAAATATTTTCGCCACACGAGATAAACTTATTCGCCTTAAATTTCAACCTATAGCTTAAATTATCTCAATTGGCAACAAAAGTCCCGCTGTTCCATGAAAAAGTGATAAACAAAAAACAAAACAAAAACAAATTTAAATACTTGACGATGTTTTTGAACAGATTTAGAGCTTAAAACATAGAAATTACATTTTTCATTTTTTTTATTTTTGTCCACTAGTCGACGCACTGTGCACCGTGGCTTCGCGAAAAAACAACAATTCTTATACGTATCATGAGCTAGTCGACATGTACGACGCCGTGCCGGCGAGGTTTGGTCCCTAGTAAAATTTGAAATGCCACTTTTATTCCGGGTGCCGTTATTGAAATACCACTTTTTTCCAGCGGCTGTTAGTGGGAAAACTGCCATACTAATCGTTTATAATACGACGATACGACAATGTTTGATTTATTCCTTAGCGCGTGCTTAGAGAGTGACGAGTTTTTTTTTTTTTTTATTCTGTGAACTGTACTAAATATAATCGTAAAATTATCATGGAATCGAACTCGAGTTCTGCAACAGACCAAAATCCGTAGCCAGTGAAAAAACGCATGGAAAAAAAGGTAGAAGAAGCGCTACAAGAAGAAGCTATCGAAATATCAAAGAACGTAGACAGTGAAAGTGGCGGAGGCAGCAACGCGAATAACAACGACGATGATGAAGATGACTTTTGCAACTCTGTTACTCAATCTTCAGAAAAACCTAAGAACAACAAATCATTAAGAAGTAATGCTCAAAGTCTCGTAAAAACGTGGCTAGATTTGGAGTCAAAAGACTTGTTAAATGAAGCGGCATTCCTCGGGGAACAAGAGTATTGGCAAATTTGTTTATCCAATACAATACTATCATACCCTAGAGCGCTGCTGTTGAACGTCTCTTCTCCACGGACAAGGATATACTTCAGCCGAAAAGAGCCTCGCTTTCCGATGAGAATTTCAACATGCTGATGTTCATGAAGGGGAACAATCACATTTATATACATGACTGAATAAATTGTTGTTATAACACTTAAACTGTTATAAAATATAATTTACTATATTAAAAAAAAATTACTTGTCTTTTCTTGTTTCCAACTTCCAATTTGTATTAGAAAATAAAATGTTTATTGCGTGTTAACGGATTAACGATTAACGTTAACTTGCGTTAATTTTTCTAAAATTTAACGTTTTAACTGTTAACGAAGTTAAATTTTTAGTTAACGGATTAGCGATTAACGAAGTTAACTTTTTGATTAACGGTGCCCAGCTATGCTTACCACATGATTCACTGTGTACCCTGAGTGTATACAGTTAATCAGCTATCAGTTACTGGTACACAGTGAATCAGGGATTTAAAAACAGTCTTTTAAGAACAAAAATAAATGTTTTGTGTTTTATATTTATTTTTCATATTTTATTTAAAAATAGCTTAAAATAAAGAAACATATTTATAAAAAAAAAATTAAGGAAAAACAGTAATTCAGTTGATTAGAATGGATAGCTTTCTAGCGCGAACAGGGCGGCCTTAGCATTTTTTTTTTTTGACTACAAATTATATAACCTCAATCTCCAGAATTAAGAAGGACGGAACTTGTATCTCAGTTATAAAATTGCAAGTTGATGAAAAAGTTCAATTAATGCTTTAAAGAATAACTGTGTGTAATTTCCCTAAGCAAAAGTTATAAACATTTGTAGCCACTAAGGGGCCGTCCATAAAATACGTTCGCACTTAGGGGAGGGGTCATGCTGAGCGTGATAAAATGTGACAAGGGGGAAGGGGGGGGGTCTACGCCAAAGTTAGAATATTATTTATTTTCTTTACATTTTATCCTAAAAATAAAGTGAATATATTTTTTGTTTGGAATTTTATTTTCTATCTCCAAAATATTTTTTTTAAGAGGAGGGGGGCTTTGTTTTGTGACGTAGGTAATATTTTAGGGGGGTTACAGCAATTGTGACAAAGCGTGACACCGCGGAGGGGGAGGAGGTCAAAACAGCTAAATTCAGCCTGACGTAGTTTATGGACGGCCCCTAAGTTACACGTTAGCGATACATATTTACATGCATTTTTCATAATTTTTTTAAAATAATTTAGTAATAATAATTATTTTTACCCTGTTAATATTGTTTTTTTTTTCTTCGAAAATGTAATACACTGAATCGCCGGATCCACTTTTTTCGACTTCTCTATCATCGTGTGCCATATTTGATCAAAATCTCAACTTTCTTTTGATACGAATTCAATACTTGACATATTTATATTGTACATACGACATACGTAAGTAAGAAAGGGAAAAAATATAAGATATTCTTGCAGATGGCCATGGCACAGAGGATAGAGTAGTTGACTGCTAATCCGAATGCCACGGGTTCAAGCCCCTGCTTCGGCAGTATTCTTTTTCTACAAAAATCGCCAGCTTATCTGAGCCACCTGTGCGATGATACGAGACAATTAAAATCTGTGTCTCCTCCTCTGTTCTTCCCTTCTATGTGTCTATCTGTCTCTCTCTGTCGTATGTCTTGTTCTGTCCCAGCCGATGGTCTCAGTCACCAGTGCTGATATGTGTCTGTAGTTCGTCACATTTATGTGCGAAGTACTGTGAAGTCAATGTCAATAAGATATTCTTACATCTATAGCAAATAAAATGTGAGGTTAGAAGAGAATGTTATTAAACACCCCTATTCCTCCCCCTATAACCCCATATAACCATACCAGAAAGGAAAGCAGAAGTAAAAATTATACTCACCGGAGTGAAAAGTTAAAAATTAAAATAAAATCTAGATTAACAGGAAAATTAAATTTTTGAATCAACGTTTTAATTACTTACCTATAACACTGCAGGGAAATAACTCCACGGGAACTAACTCCATTGAGGGATTTAGTTCCCACCAAGTGAGAACTTACTCCACTTTTGTAAAGTGTAGTTAGTTCCCATTTACAGTGGGAATTAAATTCCTCAAAAAATTATTGGATCTAGTTCCCTCCGAATTTTAAATAATTTGCCACTTTAATTGAGAAAAAATTAAAATAAGAATTCAAGTATACTGAGCAAATTTGTTTGTGAAATTAAAATAATAATGTCTTTTAGAAACGAAGTCATTCCGAAATTCAGTTTTTAAGACTGAAAATAATTTTGAAAAATCACATGTACAAAAATATTGAGAAAGTTAGTCATTCGGAAACCCATTTTTAAGAATCTGACCCACTAGGGTGGGTCATTAGTCCAGAAATCAAATTGGGGGTTTCTGACCTTTGCGATTAATTTTAAACATTTTGTAAAAGAATACATTGAGTGGACAGTTTGTATGTATGTATATATTTGGCTTTTTACAGTGCATAACGGTTGAAATATACCGCATGCTCTAAGTTTATGTGACGTAAAGAAAACTTTTTCCAATGCAAACGTTCTTCTGAAGTTTGGTGTTCGGTGAGAGTAGGGCATTGTACACGCACAATGTACTTGAACCCAGTTTCATCTTGTTGCATCTTTTTGTCCCCTAAAATAACCGAGCTGTTTTAATTACATTAAAAGTTCCATCGGAGAGACATTTTTTTATTGAATTGATGCTCAGTAAGTACTATTTTTTCAATATTAAACCTTAACTCTACAATCCGTCTCAAATGGTTTAAAAAATTGTATTATTAAGGATTTGGAGCTTGAACCAAAAATTGCAAGCGAGAAGCGAGCGTAAAAAATTTTGCCCAAGAGAGAATCAATTTGGGGTGTGAAAATAAAAAACAAATTTATTTTCACACCCCAAATTGATTCTCTTTTGGGCAAAATTTTTTATGCTCGCTTCGCTCCCAATCAAACCAAATTGATTTTGAATCTTGCTTTTCCAAATTAAAGGAAACGGCAACAGCTTTGAAAAATGATATCCATTTTAGACAAATAGGTAGTAAATAAGAATGATCTTATTTATTTATAAGACATTTTGTGGTTGTAGTTATGTATTTACACGAATTAATATTATTTTTGTTTTATTTTTACGGTGAACATTTTTTGTTTCCACATAATATTCACGAGCACAAATAAATTTTGGTGCGGGGAAATAACTCCACGGGAATTAACTCCACTGAGGGATTTACTTCCCACCAAGTGAGGACTTGCTCCACTTTTGTAAAGTGTAGTTAGTTCCCATGTACAGTGGGAATTAAATTCCTAAAAAAATTAAAATAAGAATTCAAGTAGGTATACAGAGCAATTTTGTCATTCCGAAATTCAGTTTTCAAGACTGAAAATAATTTTTATAAATCGCATGTACAAAAATATTGAGAAACTTACGTCATTCGGAAACCCTTTTCAAGAATCTGACCCACTATATAGGTCGGGGTTTCTGACCTTTGCGATTAATTTTAAACATTTTGTAAAACGGTATATAACGGTTGGAATTGAAATATACCGCATGCTCTAAGTTTATGTGACGTAAAGAAAACTTTTTCCAATGCAAACGTTCTTCTGAAGTTCGGTGTTCGGTGAGAGTAGGGCATTCTACAAGCACACTGTACTTGAACCCAGTTTCATCAAGATGCAACAATCTTTTTGTCCCCTTAAATAACTGAGCTATTTCAATAACATTTTTGTTATTGATTTGATGTTCAGTAAGTACCTACTACTTTTTCAATACTAGACCTTAACTCTACAATCCGTCTCAAATGGTAAAAAAATTGTATTATTAAGGATTTGGAGCTTGAACCAAAAATTGCAAGCGAGCAAAGCGCCCCAAATTGATTCTCTTTTGGGCAAAATTTTTACCGCTCGCTTCGCTCCCAATCAAACCAAATTGATTTTGAATGTTACAGATATGTAAGTGTGTAGTCATCATCCTCAGACCAAGGTGAAAAAAGATGCTCAAAATGAATCATTGCAGTGCAGCACCTGCTTTCCAGACACTAGCACGCTTTCCAAATTAAAGGAAACGGCAACAACTTTGAAAATTGAATTGCTCTATCCGTTTTGTCGACAAATAGGTAGTAAATAAAAATTATATTATTTATTTATAAGACATTTTAGGGGTTGTACTTATGTATGTATACACAAATTTGTTTTTTTTCGGGATTTTTGACTTCCGGACCAGTTTCCCCGCGCCATGTATAACAGCTACCAAAAATTAAGGATACAAATAGAAACAAACCAAAAACTACAATTATTGGGTCAACTGATATTAACCCTAAAAACAATCCCCCAAATCCCATAAGAAAATTCTTAGCACAACAAAATACGTTAGACATGATAAACAAAAAATTCTTAAATTCTTAAATTCTTAAAAAAAAAATTGCATACACAGTATATCTGTTCAGTTGAATCTAAAATAAAATCGAATGCAAAGTGTTTCTGGCAACACATAAATTATAAAAGGAAATCATATGGGATTCCATCTTCTATGACTTATGGGGAGATTCTATGCACAGATCCACAACATATTTGTAGTTCTTTTGCGTCATATTTTCAAACGAATTTTAAAGCTACTGATGGTATCATTGCTTCTGAAGTAGATTTTATGCTCCCAGTTATTACTAATATTGAAAACATTTCACTTTCTGGAGATGAAATACTTCTTGAATTGAACAACTAAGATAATAGTGTTAGCTTACCTCCGGATAATGTGCCTGCTTTATTTTTGAAAAATTGTAGATTGCACTTAGCTTAACCACTCTATCTGCTCTTTAAAGCATCACTGGAGTTAGGTGTTTTTCTTGATTGCTGGAAATGTTCATACATAACACCTATACACAAATCTGGCTCAAAACAATGTTTTGAAAATTACAGACCAATCGTGAAACTTCAGCTTATTCCTAAGGTTTTCGAACCACTAGTTAAGAGCAAAATTTATCATGAAGTAGCTCAGCACATATCAAAGGGCACGGTAGTGCCCAGCCAAGTTCTAGCACTACTCCCTTTTTACAGGATCGAACTCAAACACATTTTTAACCCTCCATAACTTGTGAGCCCATGGAGTTAGAAGCTTTAAATTTGAATTTCGTATTAACTTCATGGGCACAAAGGCCCTGTAAAAAAAATAATTTTGTAGAACCACTACTTCCTGAGATATTGGCCAGTAAAAATTTCAAAAACCGTAATTGACTGACTGACTGACTGACTCACTGACTGACTGATCATCAAAATTATGAAGCACTTCTAACAATAGCAGAATCTTGAAATTTGGTACAATGGTAGGTTTTCAGCTGTATACAAAGGAAAAAATCGAAAATTTCAATTTTCTCATTCAGGGGGCGTGGTATCCGCCCACTTTCTAAAACTGGTCGTAGGATCTTGAAATTCGGAAGTCTGATAGGGTTTTGGTTGAATATAAGAAAAATGTAAGTAAAATATTTTAGTTTCATTTATGGGCGTGGTTTCCGCCCACTATCTTAAAACGGTAGTAGGATGTGGAAATTTAGAATTCTTGTAAGGTTTTGGTTCAATAACATGAAAAAAATGAGAAAAAAAAATCTATTTTCATTTAGGGGCGCGGTATCCGCCCACTTTGTTAAAATGCTCGAAAACGTTTAAATTCGAAATTCTGATAGGGTTTGGGTTGAGTAAAAGAGAAAATAGGTATATGTACAAAATTATAGTTTTATTACAGGGGCGTGACTGCCACCCACTTTCTTTAAATGGTCATAGGTTAAAATATAGAATTCTGGTTTGTTTAACTTCATAAAACTCCATGAGTAACTTTCCTTAGTGGTTTCACAATGGACACTTGATATCTAAATGTGACATCTAGACAGCCACTCTAACCTAACCTACCTATTATTTATTTATAAATTGGCAGAGAAATTTTACTGTTAGTTTGCAAATTGCTAGCTTATTAAGTTATTTCGAAGTTCATGCTTTCATAAAGAAAAAAAAAACTTTGCAAAAAGATGTGAGATCAGAACAAAAACATAAAATGTAAAAAAAAGAGCCAAGTTCTCTTATGTGCGAACAGCACTGTGTAAAAAGTTAGCCACCAAAAGTAATGAGATCTTAAAGAACGCCAAGTTCTTACATGTAAAAGTGTTATATTGAATATTTTAAATCATAGAAGATAATACAACAATATTAAAAGAAAACAGAAAATAGTTGGGATGAAAATTTACAAGTGCACTTGGCAAGTTTTCTTTTGAAGCGTGATTAATAACATTTTAAAACTTGAACAGTGAACTTGTAAATTTGCATCCCAACTATTTTCTGTTTTCTTTTAATATTGTTGTATTATCTTCTATGATTTAAAATATTCAATATAACACTTTTACATGTAAGAACTTGGCGTTCTTTTAGATCTCATTACTTTTGGTGGCTAACTTTTTACACAGTGCTGTTCGCACATAAGAGAACTTGGCTCTTTTTTTTACATTTTATGTTTTTGTTCTGTCAATGTTTCAGCATGGATTTGTGACAGGTAGATCAACGGTTACCAATTTAACCCTTTTTTCAAATTTTTGTATAAACGAAATGGAAAAAGGTCTGTAATGTGCAGACGATGTCAAACTTTATAAATCAATAAGATCAATTGATGATTGCTATAAGCTTCAGGCTGACATAGATGTTTTCTATAAATGGTGCTGCTTGAACGACCTTTCACTCAATTTAGATAAGTGCCACCATCTTTCATACACAAGATCGTCTCTTCCACTTGTTTCGAGTTATAATATAGCATCTTCTGTACTTCAGAAAGTTTACACTCATAAGGATCTTGGAGTTTTTTTTGATTCCAAGTTTGATTTTAGGGTTCATATTGATTATGTTGTAGCAAGAGCTAATTGTATGCTTGGTTTTCTAATGAGAAATTCAAAAGATTTTCATTGTCCTCATACATTAAAAACTCTTTTTGTCAGTCTTGTACGCCAAATAATCGAATATTGCCGCGTAGTGTGGTCGCCGTTTTATAAGAATGCTTCGAATCGGATTGAAAAGATTCAAAAACGGTTTACTAAATATTCTCTTCGACAGCTTAATTGCACAGTTCCATTGCCAACATATAAAACGCGATGCCTTTTATTGGATTTAAAAAGTTTGGAGTCTAGACGGGTGTATTTTCTAATATCTCTTGCGAGGGATGTTTTAACTGAACATATTGTTTGCCACCTTTACATTTACTGTTTAGACCGTATAACCCTGCTCGATCTTTGAGACCTAGAGTAAATCATTTTTTTTCTATACCGCAACATTCAACCAATTATTGATTGAATGAACCAGTAACAAGATCTTGCAATTGTTTTAATAAATATGCCGATGTAATTGATCTGGAAAGCTCTAAGGAAAAATTTAAATTTTTAATAATGAATATTTTGTCAATGGACTTTTAAAACGTTAAAAATGTTATGTTTAAATTGTGATATGTTCTCTTTGTATTGTATAAACGTAGCATTGAAACACTTCCGTCTTCTTATAAGTTTTGTTATTGTTGTTTTAGTTTAATTAATATAAAGTCTAAAAAAGTGTGAACTTATATATAAACAAATAAACAAATAAATAAAAAAAAAACTCGTTCACCGCAAATCAAAGATGATAGTAAACCCGGATGCAGTGGTTCACAATAGCAAACTCACACAAACCAAATCACAAAACAACATTCAGACACTAAAAAATTAAAAAACATTAGACATTATCAATCCTTCCCAACCCGGTTGATCACAGTGGGGAGAGTAGATCAAAACCCCCCAAATCTAAATATAAACCTAACCACAAAAACACAGAATCAATCCCAAGTAACGAAAAGTCAAACAGAAAACAAAACACTCAAAAATCAACAAAATAAACTAAGAATTTGTACTTTTAACGTCAGAACACTCTCTTCAGATGAAAACAGGAGGAATTAAGACTAGCATTGAAAAGCATAAACTGGGATATAATAGGACTAGCCGAAATAAGACTTCAAGGACAAAAAATAAAAACAAATAACGACAACGATATCTTCTGCTACATAGGAGAAACAAAAGGACTCTATGGGGTAGGATTCCTGATTAAAAAAGAATTAAAAGACAAAATAATCAACATTCGGTTTCACAATGAAAGAATATGCAGTATACAGCTTAACATCCAAAACACAAAAATGACTATAATACAAGTACATATATGCCCCGACAGAAAAAGCTGATGACGAAGAAATGATAAAATTTTACGAATCTCTAGAAGAAACATTCAATAACAACAAAACAGAGTTAATGTATGTAATAGGTGATTTCAACGCAAAACTTGGAAAAAGATCGACTGAAGAAGATAATTCGGCTATAGGACCTCATGGATATGGACTAAGAAATGAAAGAGGGGAGAGACTCCTTAAGTGGCTAGGAGAAATGAATTTGAAGTTTGGGAACTCTTTTTTCAAAAAGAAAGATAGCAGAAAATGGACATGGATCTCACCGAATGGAATGACAAAAAATGAAATAGACCTCATCCTCACAAACAAAATCGAAACTGTCCAAGATATAACAGTCCTTAATAACGTAAATTTTGACAGCGATCACAGACTAGTAAGAATGGAGATAAAAATTAACCATGAAACATTAAAAAGAAATCGACAAATCTACTATCTCCCTAGAACAGTACCTGAACAACAATAATCACCTATAACGAAAATATAAAGACAAAGATCAATCAGCTTTTAGAACAATCTGACACAAACACTCATCTTCAAAATAAATATGACAAGCTAGAAAATATTATAAGGACTTCAGCAAAAATGTCAATAATGAGCATAAGGACTCACAAAGAAAAAATATCAAACGAAACCAAAGCTCTAATTTTAAGAAGAGAAAACTTAAGAACAAAACAACACCTACACAGCCAAGACAAAATAGAGCTAAGTGAACTTAGAAAAACTATAAGATCTAATATAACGAAAGATATTCGTGAATATAATGAAAATATTATAAAGGATACAATTAGACAAACATAATCAATAAAAAAAGCTAAATCATATTTGATTAATAAACAAAAATGGATAACAAGTATTAAGGACAAAAACACATTCAACATAACAAACCGAAAAGACATAAATGAAAACGCCACCTTATTTTTCGAAAAACTGTTCACCTCGACTAAAATTATAACAGAAGAAGATACAATAGACAATACAGGTTCAATACCGATACACACCCCTATTTCAGCAAAGAAATTATCGAAAGGACTAAAGACGATCTGAAGAAAGACAAATGCACCGGAAACGATGGAATATCTTCGGAAATGCTAATATACGGAAAAGACTCGCTTTCCAACATTTTAACCAGCATATTTAACGAAATAATGCAAACAAAACAAATTCCAGAACAATGGAAAGAAACAACGATAGCATTAATACACAAAAAAGGAAAGAAGGACGATATCAATAACTATAGACCAATAAGCAACATTTCTACAATTTACAAGCTCTTCTCCAAAACGCTTTACCGGACCATTAAGGAAGACTTTAATAACAACCAACCAAGGGAACAGGCTGGATATAGAGAAGGATTCTCAACAACAGACCACTTACAGACAATAAATCAGCTAATAGAAAAATGCAATGAATTTAGACTACCGGTTTATTTCCTATTTATCGACTTTAGTAAAGCTTTTGACTCTGTAGAACACGAAATGATATGGTCCTCCCTGAAAAATCAAAACATGAATCCAAATGTAATAGAAACAATTAAAAACATATACAAAAATAACACAGCAAGGATAAAAACAGAGAATATAGGACGCAAATTTGACATAACAAGAGGAGTTAGACAAGGAGATGCACTTTCACCACCTCTGTTTAGTTAAGACATTTTCCAAAAAACTAACTGGAACACAAAATATGGAATAAGGATATGTGGACAAGTTCTAAACAATTTACGATTTGCAGACGATATAGTTCTCATTGCTACAAAAGCCGCACACATCCAAGAAATGTTAACAGAACTCACTATATTGTGTAAAAATTATGGACTACAAATAAACAAATCGAAAACTAAAGTCATGACAAACCACTCAAAATATGATATAATATTGGACCAAGAAAATATTGAATACGTAGAAGACTACATATATTTGGGACAATTAAAATCATTTAAGGACCAAGAAAATAAAGAAGTCAACAGACGCATCACAAATACATGGAAACAATTCTGGAGCCTGAAACAAATTTTACAATTAGACCAAAGTGCAGACACAATGAAATATATCTTTGACGCTGCTATTCTACCGATACTTACTTATGGACTACAAACAATGAGCTTGACCGCAAAAACACTTGACCAGCTAAGGATATGTCAGACCAAAATGGAAAGAAAAATTCTTAACATTCGACCAAGTCAAAGAGTCCGTAATGAAGACATTCGCAATAGAACCAGAATTATTGATGTCATAAACAGAACAAGAAGGCTGAAATGGAGCTGGGCAGGCCATATATCTAGACTTCCGGATCAGAGATGGACAAAACTGACAACGAAATGGAGACCAGAAAACAGAAGACCAGCTGGACGACCCAATAAAAGATGGAGTGACGATCTGTGCCATACATGTACAAACTGGTACAACGAAGCCAAGAATAGTGAAACCTGGGCAGCCTTGGGGGAGGCTTATGCCAATGACGTAAAACAAACATATATATTTTATTTTTAATTCAATACATTTTAGTTTCAATTAATATTTTTTCTTCATTTAATTAATAACTGTAATTTTATATTCATAATTTTTGAAAAAAAAAAACATAAAATCAAAATTGTTAATATTAGAATATTAGATCAATCACTGTAACATACTTGAGGCAATAAATGCTTATAATAATAATAATAATAATGTATAAATGTGTGAACTTAGTTCCCATAAGAAAGTGAACTAAGTTCTCACCGTACATGGGAACTATATCCACTTTACGAAAGTGGAGTAAGTTCTCACTTGGTGGGAAGCAAATCCCTCAGTGGGGTTAGTTCCCGTGGAGTTATTTCCCCGCACCATAAATTTTGTGATTCTCATAAAACACATTTTTTTCTATTGCGACTTTTTTCCGATAGAAGATAAAATAAATTTGGGGCTACTGACCCGCCATAGTGGGTAAGTAGCTTAAAAATCGAATTTGGCACCTATGACCTACCATATAGTGGGTCATTAGTCCAGAAACCCATTTTCGGGACTTCTGACTTCCGGACCACTTTCCCTGCGCCAGTTATAACTTCATGTATAAATGTGTGAACTTGTTTCCCATAAGAAAGTGAACTAAGTTCTCACCGTACATGGGTACTAGATCCACTTTACTAAAGTGGATTTAGTTCTCACTTGGTGGAGTTAGTTCCCGTGGGTTTATTTCCCTGCACCACCTATAACCACGAAACCACCAAGCAAGACAAACAAAATAAGGAATTATTATTTTATTAAGATTACAAAGAGTTAAATCAAAATTAATTTAGTTACATTATCACGATACCACCTAGAAAGAGTAGAGAAATAATAGATTAAAATTAAGATTGCATTTTTTATATTAAAAGTTTAATTCTTTACATTGTCACCTAACCGCCCAGAAAATGTAAATAGAATAATATAATTTATTATAACTTTTGTTGTTCTAAAATGTAAGCAACCCCTCAATGTTAGAAACGTCAAACATCATCGACTAATGTTCGAATTGCGAAACGTCATCGATGCTGTTTGACGTTTGGAGACAGAGAGTTTTAACTTGACTCATTCTTATTCAGTCCTTGAGCGAGAAAAGAACCGCCAAGCATTAAAATTGTAAAATTGTATTTTAATAAATTAAAATAAAAATCACAAAAAGTCGAGCTTTAATATTTCAGAAGTGGGATTCACCCAAATCAATCCAGTAAACACACTAGAACTACATACATCTAATTGCAGTGATTTCTAAATAAAATTAGAATCCGTAAAATCACATTCTCCGTTGTATGTGCTTAGCACGTGTTTTTTTGGAATCCGTTTTCATCTGCTGGATCTAGAACCATCCAAACATAATCCGAACGAATCAGAACCATCCGACATTTTTGGGTGCTAAAGTCGACCAGAATTGATCCGCTGCAAACGTGGAACGCATTATCGTCGAGGATTTCTCACAAATCTGCCTACATAAAATGCCTTACTCACAAGAACAATCAGTCCAAGAGTTGATGGCGTTCTTGGATGAACATCGAATTCCGTATACCGATGAAGACGCAACAAGTACGACTATATTGAAGAGGTTAGTTGCAGCGTACCGCACACAGGCTGGAAAACCCGATGCTGCCCAATCTGTTGCGGACACTTCGAATCTAAGCGCTCCAATCATGGAACATACCGGAAAGCCCTTACATCCGAGTGAAGAAGATGAGTTGGACACGGAGTTAAGATTACTTCGCAAACAAGTGGAGATAGCACGCTTGAAAAGAATGCTCGAAACAGGTGACTTTGATGCAGTTAACCAGCCTAACCTCCAAGCAACGGACAGTCAGTTAACTCAAACTAAGTCGGGGCCGACGTTTAAGGACATCAAAAAGTCGATCTTACACTATTCATCGAGTGAGACTTATGATGCATATAAATGGATATCCGATTTCGAACGAACCTGCGATTCCGTCGGCGGTGATGACGCATTCCGTTTTCGTTCCATTAAGCGGTTTCTCCATGGGGTAAGCCTTGACGTGGCGGAGCGGCTTACGGTAACTACTACTGCGATGCTTAGAGCTATGCGATTGCGAAACTTGTTTTCGCAGCAGGACCTCCCATGGTCGACAGGTCGAAGCGGAGTAGGCTGTTACTACTAATTACCCCACAACGAAGGAGTGTTCCCACCAAGGCACTTCCCACGAGGGATGGCAGCGGATGAATTTCTTTTTGGAATCAACGGTGGCGTCCTCAGTTCCAGTTAGGTCGAACTACTTGGTGAACACCTTTACGGGCTACTTCGACATATTTGAAGCTCAGGTCGTAAAAGGAGCGGTTTTCCGGCTTTTGTACTTGGAGTCACATCAAGTACCTGATACTCCAGGTTGGGGGTTGTACGTCAGGGTGACTTCCCGACTACATAGAAAAAATCTAGTTGCGAAGCGACAACAGGCCTCGGAAACGGACGGATACACTGATGACGACCCAAGCAAACGTAAAAAGGACAACGAATTTTGGATATGCACGTGGAATGTTAGGTCCCTTAATGGACTGCGTGCTGCCGAACAACTAGCGGAGACCCTCAACTGCTACAAAGCAGATATTACCGCTATCCAGGAAATGCGATGGGATGGAGCGGGCGAAAAGAAGATGAAAAACTGCGACATCTACTATGGGGATTGCTACCGGGAGCAAAAACAGCGACTCTTTGGATGCAGATTCATCGTGGGAAGCAGACTTAGGCAAAAAGTCTTGAGCTTCAAATGCGTAATCGAACGCATCACGACGATCCGAATCAAGGCTAAATTCGGCAACATTAGCTTAATATGCGCGCATGCCCCCACAGAAGAGAAAAAGGACGACACCAAAGACGAATTCTACGAGCTCCTCGAAAAAACATATGAGCAATGTCCTACCTATGACATGAAAATTGTCCTCGGCGATTTTAACGCAAAGCTGGGAAAAGAAGGCATCTTTGGCAGAACAGTCGGAAAGCACAGCCTGCACGACACCACTTCCGACAACGGATTCAGGCTGATCGATTTTGCTGCGGGGCGAAATGTTGTGGTAGCAAGCACCTGGTTCCCACATCGCAACATCCATAAAGGCACATGGAGATCTCCTGATCAATCAACCGTCAACCAGATTAATCACATAGCGATCGACGGGAGGCACTTTTCCAGCATTCAAGATGTTCGAACTTTCCGAGGAGCCAACATCGACTCGGACCACTACCTCGTCGTAGCCAAGGTAGTGCTACGAATATCCCGACAACGGCCAAAACAATGAAATGCTGCAAGAAAATTCGACGTCAGACGGCTACAATCGCAAGAGATCTTCAGATCCTTCTCTGATCGAGTGTCAAGTAACCTCTTAAGGAGTCCTATGCCGCCAACATCAAGTATCGAAGACCAGTGGCAGCATTGCCAGAATGCAGTTAGAGATGCCGCCTCTAATGTGCTGGGTTTCACACAGCCACCAAAAAGAAATCCCTGGTTTGACGAAGAATGCAGGCAGGCCCATGCAGCCAAGCAGGATGCATACAAAGCGGCGCTGCAAAGAAGGACAAGAGCTGCTCGTGAGCTCTACGAGCAAAAGAGGAGAGAAGAACGCCGGCTTCTCAGGAGAAAAAAGAGAGAGCATGAGAAGCGTCAGACCGAAGATGTTGAGAGAGCTAACAGCAGGAATGAAGTTCGGAGGTTTTATCGGAAGGTAAAACAGCTGGCTCAAGGTCATCGAGCAAGAACCGATACCTGCAGAGACCAACAAGGGAACATCATAGTAGAACCGCAGTCAGTGCTGGGGATTTGGGAAGACCACTTCTGTAGACTGTATAACGGCGACGACGAACAGAACCCCGCCGTCAGACAGGACCCGACCTAGAAGAAGTGAAAACAGCTATATCACGGCTGAAACCAACAAAGCCGCTGGAGCAGATGGTCTAGCTGCCGAGCTGTTCAAAGCCGCAGGTGACGAGCTAGATAGGAGCATGCACCAAATCATCTGTAAGATATGGTCGGAGGAATGCATGCCCGATGAATGGAACCTCAGCATTGTTTGCCCGATCCTGAAAAAGGGAGATCCTCTAAACTGCGCCAACTACAGAGGAATCAGTCTGCTTAACATCGCCTACAAGATCCTCTTTGCCGTAATATGTGAACGCCTGAAGCCTTTCGTCAACAATCTGATTGGTCCTTATCAATGTGGCTTCAGGCCAGGAAAGTCTACCATCGACCAAATTTTCACGTTGCGGCAGATCCTGGAAAAAACCTATGAAATGCAAATCGATACCCACCACCTCTTCATTGATTGATATTGATATAATGGGAAGAACACAGCGTGATGTCAATGGCGCCTTTGTGAGAATTGAGACAGAAGCGGCAAAAATGGGTTTAGCGGTAAATGAGGGAAAAACGAAGTACATGCTGTCTTCGAGTAAGGACACCCAACATCGACGGCTCGGACAGAACGTCACAATAGACGCATACAACTTCGAGGTAGTTAAGGAGTTTGTCTACCTAGGCTCCGCTATCAACACGGACAATAACACCAGCGCTGAGATAAGACGAAGAATTACTCTTGCTAATCGCTGTTTCTTTGGGCTAAGAAAGCAACTGAGTGGAAAAGCCCTCTCTCGAGCAACTAAGGTTAAACTGTACAACACCCTCATCATCCCTGTCCTGCTGTATGGTGCAGAAGCATGGACCCTAACAAAATCGGATGAATGTGCCTTAGGCTGTTTCGAGAGGAAAATTCTTCGGGTCATCTTTGGCCCCGTGTGCATTGATGGGGAATGGAGAAGGAGATACAACAGCGAACTTTACGGGTTGTACAACGACGTGAACCTAGCCAGAAGGGTCAAGGTCCAGAGACTCAGATGGCTCGGTCATTTAGAGCGCATGGATACCAATGCTCCGGCCCGGAAAGCCTTCGACACTATTCCCGAGGGACGCAGAAGGAGAGGAAGACCGCGACTCAGGTGGCGCATACAAGTGGAAGAGGACCTCAATCAACTTGGAGTGCAAAACTGGAGACCGCTAGCTAGGGACCGAGCTGACTGGCGGAGACTGTTGATTGAGGCCCAAGTCCACACCGGACTGTAGCGCCACCTTAAGTAAGTAAGTAATTAAGTAAGTAAGCGGTTTATGAAACCTGGTTCCGAAGCTGAAAGCTTTCTGCGTGTTGATACGTCCACCAATTACAATGAGTTCCGAACAAATTTCCTTATCAATTTTGGACACGCTTACTCCATTCCGGAAATTATAGAGAAAATGAAAGAAACGCCGTACAAACCTGAAAACACTGTTATGTCATACGTTCTTCAGATGCAAGAGTTAGCCTCTCGGGCAAAGTTGGATGAACAGCATACCATAAGGTACATCATCGAGGGTCTTCGCGACCGAACAGCAAATGTTTCCGTTTTATTTCCGGCCAAAACATTAGACGAATTTAAAACTTTGATTCCGAGATAGATCCAAATGCGCAAATCGTATGCCGCCCTCACTCATCGTTCCGACCAGCGGACCAAACTCACTACCAATCCGACCTCTGTTAATCAAACGAAGTGCTTTAATTGTAATGGGTTTGGTCACATATCCGCCAAGTGTCCCGAGCCGAAGAGGCAGCCTCAAAGTTGTTTTCGATGCGGTTCTACGCAACACACCATACGGCAGTGTCCGAAGCCTGCTCCCAAGAACAAGGATGGAATTGCTTTGGCAGATGACTTCCGCCAGTTAACTGTCGAGCCAATTAAGGATCCGGATGAGACGACTGATGTTGTAGCTGAAGTAAATAAGGTAGGTTTTGCTTTTCCGAACATAAGGTCGAATATGCGCTGTAATATGTTTTCGTCTCTCTTTGATAACGGCAGCCCAATTAGTATGATCCGGCGATCGCTTGTCCCGGCTACGCTAATTGGTAATACACTACAATCAAGTCGTTTCCGTGGCCTAGGCAACAATCAACTAAACGTATATGGTCAAACCACCGCTTTTGTACGATTCCGTCATCTAAATAAACCAATCAGTTTGTACGTGGTCCCCGACTACTTCATACCCTATAGCCTTCTGCTAGGGCGTGATTTTCTTAAACTTTGTAACATTTCGTTAAACATGACACGTAATTGTAATGAATTCGACCGTATACGTTTAAATAAAAATATTCAAAAGGTATTGCAGTGCGTTATTCGACTTTCCAATATTGTTAAGCCGCTGTTGTCTTCTTGTGCATCCAGCTCTTCAGATTCAGATATTATTAAAGAAACTCCAAATCAACTGGAGCAACTTCCGTATATTTTTGCGATATCCGAAGAACTTTCAAACGTCTCTGATTATGATATTTCGAATAAGTTAAATCAATTTCACCAACGAGCAATAAGCGACCTGATTGTCAATCATTACTTGAATCATTCCAAGATCCCAGAAACAATCCATAATTACGAAATGAAAATACGACTTAACTCCGAAATTCCGGTCTTTTCAACCCCGCGCCGTCTGTCATATGCTGATCGTTTGGAAGTAGACCAAATTGTTCAGGATCTGATTGAAAAGGGCCACGTTCGTCCATCCGAGTCACCTTACGCATCTCCTTTGGTGCTAGTAACTAAAAAGAATGGTGAGCGAAGAATGTGTATCGACTACCGTGCGCTAAATAAAATTACGATCCGCGACAGTTTTCCGCTTCCTCTTATCGACGATTGTCTTGAACGTCTGGAAGGTAAGAAAATATTCTCGGTGCTAGATTTGAAGAGCGGCTTCCATCAAATCCGAGTATCTTCCGAATCAATCCCTTACACCGCTTTCGTTACCCCTTCCGGACAGTACAAATATGTTCGAATGCCCTTCGGCCTCCGAAATGCGCCATCTGTATTCCAGCGTTTTATAAATCACGTTTTATCTCCGTTTATCAAAGAAGGCTCAGTGGTCGTTTATTGAGACGACATTACGATAGCCACCGCGAATATTATCGATCACCTTTCTGTATTGCAACGAAATCTACGACGTCTGGCTGAATATCGGTTAGAATTAAATTTCAAAAAATGCCAATTCGGCTTCGGGATACGCCCCAACGATAGTCATATAGAAAATATCCGTCATCTTCCGCTGCCTGAAAACAAACAAGACGTGCAGAAATGTCTCGGTTTGTTTTCATATTTCCGACGATTCATTCCTGGATTGTCCTCCATTGAACGGCCACTACGCCAATTACTCAAAAAAAAACGTCACTTTTAACTTTGATGAAAGCTGCAAGGCCGCTTTCCAAACCCTACGAGACAAATTAACTTCCCTACCTATTTTGGTTCTGTACTCCCCTCATCGAGAAACCGAGCTGCACTGTGACGCCAGTGCTCTTGGCTTCGGCGCAATTCTCCTGCAGCGGCAGGATGACAAACGAATGCATCTCATCGGTTATTTCTCGCGGCGAGCCACCGAAGCTGAATCGAGATATCACAGTTACGAGCTCGAAACACTCGCAATTGTCTACGCAATTGAAAAATTCCGGATATATTTAGATAGAATACCGTTTAAGATCATTACTGATTGTCAGGCCCTAGCCCTAACGCTTCAAAATAAACGTACTAACTCCCGAATAGCTCGATGGGCAGTACTGCTCGAGAACTACACTTATTCGATACAGCACCGATGTGGTGCTCTAATGCCTCACGTTGACGCTCTAAGCAGATAATTTCCCGACCAGTCCGCGCTCGATAAAACTTTCGCGAATTCCGTCTCCGACCAATCCGTTACCCCGCCTGTAATCGCTCTTGTAGAACCCAAAGATGTAGATGCACAGCTCCTAATCACACAAAATAGAGACCAAAAGATATTAAACATTCGTGAAACCCTAGAAAAGGAATTTTCCCTCCAATACGAATTACGTGACGGTCTTGTGTTCCGGAAATATAACAATCGCTTACTTCTGTATGTTCCTTCCGAGTTGGAATGCAATATAATTCGTGTCGCCCACGAAACTATTTGCCATTTGGGTGTGACCAAAACAATGGATCAAATCCGATTAAGTTATTGGTTTCCACGAATGCAAGAAAAAGTGGATGCATTTATCAAAAACTGTTTACAGTGCATTATGCACTCCGTTCCCCCTCAAAGCCGTGCTAGGACGCTCCATCCGATTCCCAGAGCTCCGGTGCCTTTCGATACAATACATGTTGATCACTTCGGTGAACTTCCGTCTGTTTGTACGAAACGAAAATACTTGTTTGTTGTGGTCGACGCCTTCACCAAGTTTGTCAAGCTATATCCCGTCAATACAACCAGCTACAAAGAGATTTGCTCTTCGCTTGAACATTACTTCGATCACTATAGTCGCCCGCGACGGCTCATCAGCGACCGCGGATTATGTTTCAGCCACCTCGACTTTAAACAATTTTTGTCCGATAAGAACATTGAACATATACGTGTGGCCACAGACGCTCCACAGGCTAATGGCCAAGTAGAACGTGTGAATCGCGTCTTGAAGTCCATGCTCTCTAAAGTCGTTGAGCCTCTGCAACATTCCGATTGGGTAAAACAATTATCGCGTGTCGAGTACGCTGTAAACAACTCTGTTCATTCCGTTACACGTTATACCCCCAGCTCGCTGCTGTTTGGTGTAAACCAGCGTGGTCCCGTTGTTGATACAATGGCTGAATACCTCGAAGGCAAGCAACCGGCACCTTCCATAGACCGTTCTGAACAACGCCAACAAGCTCATGCACAAATCGCATTGAACCAAGAAAAAACTCTTGCTTTCCACTCTACTAAATTCAAACCTCATTCCGCGTTTAAAATTGGAGATTTCGTTATGATTCGTAATGTTGACACGACGGTAGGAACGAATAAAAAATTAATTCCAAAATATCGTGGGCCATACGTAATCCACCAAATCCAACCGAATTATAGATACGTAATCAGGGACATTGACAATTATCAGGTAACTCAAATACCATACGATGGAATTTTAGACGCTTCAAGAATACGGCCTTGGGCTGACTGGAGGACGGATGCGCGGGAGGACGCCAGTGGTGGTTCGGAGCGGTAACACCGTCCTTGTTGAAAAAAAAACAGCGTTTGTCTGATTCGTCTGATGTACCCATTCGAACCAGACTTTCGCATATTGTTAACATTATCCTGTTAAATAATAAGCTTTCCCATAAATTAATATCAGTAAATGATTGAGGTCAATCATTATGTCAGGATTGGCCGAGTTATTATAATTTTTGTTGTTCTAAAATGTAAGCAACCCCTCAATGTTCGAAACGTCAAACATCATCGACTAATGTTCGAATTGCGAAACGTCATCGATGCTGTTTGACGTTTGGAGAGGGAGACAGAGAGTTTTCACTTGACTCATTCTTATTCAGTCCTTGAGCGAGAAAAGAACCGCCAAGCATTAAAATTGTAAAATTGTATTTTAAGGCCGTGTGCGAATTCAGTTAAAAATGGGTTAAAACTTGACGTTTGGTTAAATTTTGACACTTCGCATAATTTGACTAGCTGCTGAGCAGGTTAAAATATGACAGTAGTGGTTAAAAATTCATCCATTTTTATTTTTTAACCACAATTCATCCAATTCGCACACGGCCTAATAAATTAAAATAAAAATCCGAGCTGACTGGCGGAGACTGTTGATTGAGGCCCAAGTCCACACCGGACTGTAGCGCCACCTTAAGTAAGTAAGTAATTAAGTAAGTAAGCGGTTTATGAAACCTGGTTCCGAAGCTGAAAGCTTTCTGCGTGTTGATACGTCCACCAATTACAATGAGTTCCGAACAAATTTCCTTATCAATTTTGGACACGCTTACTCCATTCCGGAAATTATAGAGAAAATGAAAGAAACGCCGTACAAACCTGAAAACACTGTTATGTCATACGTTCTTCAGATGCAAGGGTTAGCCTCTCGGGCAAAGTTGGATGAACAGCATACCATAAGGTACATCATCGAGGGTCTTCGCGACCGAACAGCAAATGTTTCCGTTTTATTTCCGGCCAAAACATTAGACGAATTTAAAACTTTGATTCCGAGATAGATCCAAATGCGCAAATCGTATGCCGCCCTCACTCATCGTTCCGACCAGCGGACCAAACTCACTACCAATCCGACCTCTGTTAATCAAACGAAGTGCTTTAATTGTAATGGGTTTGGTCACATATCCGCCAAGTGTCCCGAGCCGAAGAGGCAGCCTCAAAGTTGTTTTCGATGCGGTTCTACGCAACACACCATACGGCAGTGTCCGAAGCCTGCTCCCAAGAACAAGGATGGAATTGCTTTGGCAGATGACTTCCGCCAGTTAACTGTCGAGCCAATTAAGGATCCGGATGAGACGACTGATGTTGTAGCTGAAGTAAATAAGGTAGGTTTTGCTTTTCCGAACATAAGGTCGAATATGCGCTGTTATATGTTTTCGTCTCTCTTTGATAACGGCAGCCCAATTAGTATGATCCGGCGATCGCTTGTCCCGGCTACGCTTATTGGTAATACACTACAATCAAGTCGTTTCCGTGGCCTAGGCAACAATCAACTAAACGTATATGGTCAAACCACCGCTTTTGTACGATTCCGTCATCTAAATAAACCAATCAGTTTGTACGTGGTCCCCGACTACTTCATACCCTATAGCCTTCTGCTAGGGCGTGATTTTCTTAAACTTTGTAACATTTCGTTAAACATGACACGTAATTGTAATGAATTCGACCGTATACGTTTAAATAAAAATATTCAAAAGGTATTGCAGTGCGTTATTCGACTTTCCAATATTGTTAAGCCGCTGTTGTCTTCTTGTGCATCCAGCTCTTCAGATTCAGATATTATTAAAGAAACTCCAAATCAACTGGAGCAACTTCCGTATATTTTTGCGATATCCGAAGAACTTTCAAACGTCTCTGATTATGATATTTCGAATAAGTTAAATCAATTTCACCAACGAGCAATAAGCGACCTGATTGTCAATCATTACTTGAATCATTCCAAGATCCCAGAAACAATCCATAATTACGAAATGAAAATACGACTTAACTCCGAAATTCCGGTCTTTTCAACCCCGCGCCGTCTGTCATATGCTGATCGTTTGGAAGTAGACCAAATTGTTCAGGATCTGATTGAAAAGGGCCACGTTCGTCCATCCGAGTCACCTTACGCATCTCCTTTGGTGCTAGTAACTAAAAAGAATGGTGAGCGAAGAATGTGTATCGACTACCGTGCGCTAAATAAAATTACGATCCGCGACAGTTTTCCGCTTCCTCTTATCGGCGATTGTCTTGAACGTCTGGAAGGTAAGAAAATATTCTCGGTGCTAGATTTGAAGAGCGGCTTCCATCAAATCCGAGTATCTTCCGAATCAATCCCTTACACCGCTTTCGTTACCCCTTCCGGACAGTACAAATATGTTCGAATGCCCTTCGGCCTCCGAAATGCGCCATCTGTATTCCAGCGTTTTATAAATCACGTTTTATCTCCGTTTATCAAAGAAGGCTCAGTGGTCGTTTATTGAGACGACATTACGATAGCCACCGCGAATATTATCGATCACCTTTCTGTATTGCAACGAAATCTACGACGTCTGGCTGAATATCGGTTAGAATTAAATTTCAAAAAATGCCAATTCGGCTTCGGGATACGCCCCAACGATAGTCATATAGAAAATATCCGTCATCTTCCGCTGCCTGAAAACAAACAAGACGTGCAGAAATGTCTCGGTTTGTTTTCATATTTCCGACGATTTATTCCTGGATGGTCCTCCATTGAACGGCCACTACGCCAATTACTCAAAAAAACGTCACTTTTAACTTTGATGAAAGCTGCAAGGCCGCTTTCAAAACCCTACGAGACAAATTAACTTCCCTACCTATTTTGGTTCTGTACTCCCCTCATCGAGAAACCGAGCTGCACT
Source organism: Sphaerophoria taeniata (assembly GCA_943590905.1). Classification (NCBI taxonomy): domain Eukaryota; kingdom Metazoa; phylum Arthropoda; class Insecta; order Diptera; family Syrphidae; genus Sphaerophoria; species Sphaerophoria taeniata. The sequence continues at coordinate 79,068,754 of OX016541.1, read as the reverse complement.
GTGACGCCAGTGCTCTTGGCTTCGGCGCAATTCTCCTGCAGCGGCAGGATGACAAACGAATGCATCTCGTCGGTTATTTCTCGCGGCGAGCCACCGAAGCTGAATCGAGATATCACAGTTACGAGCTCGAAACACTCGCAATTGTCTACGCAATTGAAAAATTCCGGATATATTTAGATAGAATACCGTTTAAGATCATTACTGATTGTCAGGCCCTAGCCCTAACGCTTCAAAATAAACGTACTAACTCCCGAATAGCTCAATTTGCAGTACTGCTCGAGAACTACACTTATTCGATACAGCACCGATGTGGTGCTCTAATGCCTCACGTTGACGCTCTAAGCAGATAATTTCCCGACCAGTCCGCGCTCGATAAAACTTTCGCGAATTCCGTCTCCGACCAATCCGTTACCCCGCCTGTAATCGCTCTTGTAGAACCAAAAGATGTAGATGCACAGCTCCTAATCACACAAAATAGAGACCAAAAGATATTAAACATTCGTGAAACCCTAGAAAAGGAATTTTCCCTCCAATACGAATTACGTGACGGTCTTGTGTTCCGGAAATATAACAATCGCTTACTTCTGTATGTTCCTTCCGAGTTGGAATGCAATATAATTCGTGTCGCCCACGAAACTATTTGCCATTTGGGTGTGACCAAAACAATGGATCAAATCCGATTAAGTTATTGGTTTCCACGAATGCAAGAAAAAGTGGATGCATTTATCAAAAACTGTTTACAGTGCATTATGCACTCCGTTCCCCCTCAAAGCTGTGCTAGGACGCTCCATCCGATTCCCAGAGCTCCGGTGCCTTTCGATACAATACATGTTGATCACTTCGGTGAACTTCCGTCTGTTTGTACGAAACGAAAATACTTGTTTGTTGTGGTCGACGCCTTCACCAAGTTTGTCAAGCTATATCCCGTCAATACAACCAGCTACAAAGAGATTTGCTCTTCGCTTGAACATTACTTCGATCACTATAGTCGCCCGCGACGGCTCATCAGCGACCGCGGATCATGTTTCAGCCACCTCGACTTTAAACAATTTTTGTCCGATAAGAACATTGAACATATACGTGTGGCCACAGACGCTCCACAGGCTAATGGCCTAGTAGAACGTGTGAATCGCGTCTTGAAGTCCATGCTCTCTAAAGTCGTTGAGCCTCTGCAACATTCCGATTGGGTAAAACAATTATCGCGTGTCGAGTACGCTGTAAACAACTCTGTTCATTCCGTTACACGTTATACCCCCAGCTCGCTGCTGTTTGGTGTAAACCAGCGTGGTCCCGTTGTTGATACAATGGCTGAATACCTCGAAGGCAAGCAACCGGCACCTTCCATAGACCGTTCTGAACAACGCCAACAAGCTCATGCACAAATCGCATTGAACCAAGAAAAAACTCTTGCTTTCCACTCTACCAAATTCAAACCTCATTCCGCGTTTAAAATTGGAGATTTCGTTATGATTCGTAATGTTGACACGACGCGACGGTAGGAACGAATAAAAAATTAATTCCAAAATATCGTGGGCCATACGTAATCCACCAAATCCAACCGAATTATAGATACGTAATCAGGGACATTGACAATTATCAGGTAACTCAAATACCATACGATGGAATTTTAGACGCTTCAAGAATACGGCCTTGGGCTGACTGGAGGACGGATGCGCGGGAGGACGCCAGTGGTGGTTCGGAGCGGTAACACCGTCCTTGTTGAAAAAAACAGCGTTTGTCTGATTCGTCTGATGTACCCATTCGAACCAGACTTTCGCATATTGTTAACATTATCCTGTTAAATAATAAGCTTTCCCATAAATTAATATCAGTAAATGATTGAGGTCAATCATTATGTCAGGATTGGCCGAGTTATTATAATTTTTGTTGTTCTAAAATGTAAGCAACCCCTCAATGTTCGAAACGTCAAACATCATCGACTAATGTTCGAATTGCGAAACGTCATCGATGTTGTTTGACGTTTGGAGAGGGAGACAGAGAGTTTTCACTTGACTCATTCTTATTCAGTCCTTGAGCGAGAAAAGAACCGCCAAGCATTAAAATTGTAAAATTGTATTTTAAGGCCGTGTGCGAATTCAGTTAAAAATGGGTTAAAACTTGACGTTTGGTTAAATTTTGACACTTCGCATAATTTGACTAGCTGCTGAGCAGGTTAAAATATGACAGTAGTGGTTAAAAATTCATCCATTTTTATTTTTTAACCACAATTCATCCAATTCGCACACGGCCTAATAAATTAAAATAAAAATCCGAGCTGACTGGCGGAGACTGTTGATTGAGGCCCAAGTCCACACCGGACTGTAGCGCCACCTTAAGTAAGTAAGTAATTAAGTAAGTAAGCGGTTTATGAAACCTGGTTCCGAAGCTGAAAGCTTTCTGCGTGTTGATACGTCCACCAATTACAATGAGTTCCGAACAAATTTCCTTATCAATTTTGGACACGCTTACTCCATTCCGGAAATTATAGAGAAAATGAAAGAAACGCCGTACAAACCTGAAAACACTGTTATGTCATACGTTCTTCAGATGCAAGAGTTAGCCTCTCGGGCAAAGTTGGATGAACAGCATACCATAAGGTACATCATCGAGGGTCTTCGCGACCGAACAGCAAATGTTTCCGTTTTATTTCCGGCCAAAACATTAGACGCATTTAAAACTTTGATTCCGAGATAGATCCAAATGCGCAAATCGTATGCCGCCCTCACTCATCGTTCCGACCAGCGGACCAAACTCACTACCAATCCGACCTCTGTTAATCAAACGAAGTGCTTTAATTGTAATGGGTTTGGTCACATATCCGCCAAGTGTCCCGAGCCGAAGAGGCAGCCTCAAAGTTGTTTTCGATGCGGTTCTACGCAACACACCATACGGCAGTGTCCGAAGCCTGCTCCCAAGAACAAGGATGGAATTGCTTTGGCAGATGACTTCCGCCAGTTAACTGTCGAGCCAATTAAGGATCCGGATGAGACGACTGATGTTGTAGCTGAAGTAAATAAGGTAGGTTTTGCTTTTCCGAACATAAGGTCGAATATGCGCTGTAATATGTTTTCGTCTCTCTTTGATAACGGCAGCCCAATTAGTATGATCCGGCGATCTGCTAGGGCGTGATTTTCTTAAACTTTGTAACATTTCGTTAAACATGACACGTAATTGTAATGAATTCGACCGTATACGTTTAAATAAAAATATTCAAAAGGTATTGCAGTGCGTTATTCGACTTTCCAATATTGTTAAGCCGCTGTTGTCTTCTTGTGCATCCAGCTCTTCAGATTCAGATATTATTAAAGAAACTCCAAATCAACTGGAGCAACTTCCGTATATTTTTGCGATATCCGAAGAACTTTCAAACGTCTCTGATTATGATATTTCGAATAAGTTAAATCAATTTCACCAACGAGCAATAAGCGACCTGATTGTCAATCATTACTTGAATCATTCCAAGATCCCAGAAACAATCCATAATTACGAAATGAAAATACGACTTAACTCCGAAATTCCGGTCTTTTCAACCCCGCGCCGTCTGTCATATGCTGATCGTTTGGAAGTAGACCAAATTGTTCAGGATCTGATTGAAAAGGGCCACGTTCGTCCATCCGAGTCACCTTACGCATCTCCTTTGGTGCTAGTAACTAAAAAGAATGGTGAGCGAAGAATGTGTATCGACTACCGTGCGCTAAATAAAATTACGATCCGCGACAGTTTTCCGCTTCCTCTTATCGACGATTGTCTTGAACGTCTGGAAGGTAAGAAAATATTCTCGGTGCTAGATTTGAAGAGCGGCTTCCATCAAATCCGAGTATCTTCCGAATCAATCCCTTACACCGCTTTCGTTACCCCTTCCGGACAGTACAAATATGTTCGAATGCCCTTCGGCCTCCGAAATGCGCCATCTGTATTCCAGCGTTTTATAAATCACGTTTTATCTCCGTTTATCAAAGAAGGCTCAGTGGTCGTTTATTGAGACGACATTACGATAGCCACCGCGAATATTATCGATCACCTTTCTGTATTGCAACGAAATCTACGACGTCTGGCTGAATATCGGTTAGAATTAAATTTCAAAAAATGCCAATTCGGCTTCGGGATACGCCCCAACGATAGTCATATAGAAAATATCCGTCATCTTCCGCTGCCTGAAAACAAACAAGACGTGCAGAAATGTCTCGGTTTGTTTTCATATTTCCGACGATTTATTCCTGGATGGTCCTCCATTGAACGGCCACTACGCCAATTACTCAAAAAAAACGTCACTTTTAACTTTGATGAAAGCTGCAAGGCCGCTTTCCAAACCCTACGAGACAAATTAACTTCCCTACCTATTTTGGTTCTGTACTCCCCTCATCGAGAAACCGAGCTGCACTGTGACGCCAGTGCTCTTGGCTTCGGCGCAATTCTCCTGCAGCGGCAGGATGACAAACGAATGCATCTCGTCGGTTATTTCTCGCGGCGAGCCACCGAAGCTGAATCGAGATATCACAGTTACGAGCTCAAAACACTCGCAATTGTCTACGCAATTGAAAAATTCCGGATATATTTAGATAGAATACCGTTTAAGATCATTACTGATTGTCAGGCCCTAGCCCTAACGCTTCAAAATAAACGTACTAACTCCCGAATAGCTCAATTTGCAGTACTGCTCGAGAACTACACTTATTCGATACAGCACCGATGTGGTGCTCTAATGCCTCACGTTGACGCTCTAAGCAGATAATTTCCCGACCAGTCCGCGCTCGATAAAACTTTCGCGAATTCCGTCTCCGACCAATCCGTTACCCCGCCTGTAATCGCTCTTGTAGAACCCAAAGATGTAGATGCACAGCTCCTAATCACACAAAATAGAGACCAAAAGATATTAAACATTCGTGAAACCCTAGAAAAGGAATTTTCCCTCCAATACGAATTACGTGACGGTCTTGTGTTCCGGAAATATAACAATCGCTTACTTCTGTATGTTCCTTCCGAGTTGGAATGCAATATAATTCGTGTCGCCCACGAAACTATTTGCCATTTGGGTGTGACCAAAACAATGGATCAAATCCGATTAAGTTATTGGTTTCCACGAATGCAAGAAAAAGTGGATGCATTTATCAAAAACTGTTTACAGTGCATTATGCACTCCGTTCCCCCTCAAAGCCGTGCTAGGACGCTCCATCCGATTCCCAGAGCTCCGGTGCCTTTCGATACAATACATGTTGATCACTTCGGTGAACTTCCGTCTGTTTGTACGAAACGAAAATACTTGTTTGTTGTGGTCGACGCCTTCACCAAGTTTGTCAAGCTATATCCCGTCAATACAACCAGCTACAAAGAGATTTGCTCTTCGCTTGAACATTACTTCGATCACTATAGTCGCCCGCGACGGCTCATCAGCGACCGCGGATTATGTTTCAGCCACCTCGACTTTAAACAATTTTTGTCCGATAAGAACATTGAACATATACGTGTGGCCACAGACGCTCCACAGGCTAATGGCCAAGTAGAACGTGTGAATCGCGTCTTGAAGTCCATGCTCTCTAAAGTCGTTGAGCCTCTGCAACATTCCGATTGGGTAAAACAATTATCGCGTGTCGAGTACGCTGTAAACAACTCTGTTCATTCCGTTACACGTTATACCCCCAGCTCGCTGCTGTTTGGTGTAAACCAGCGTGGTCCCGTTGTTGATACAATGGCTGAATACCTCGAAGGCAAGCAACCGGCACCTTCCATAGACCGTTCTGAACAACGCCAACAAGCTCATGCACAAATCGCATTGAACCAAGAAAAAACTCTTGCTTTCCACTCTACTAAATTCAAACCTCATTCCGCGTTTAAAATTGGAGATTTCGTTATGATTCGTAATGTTGACACGACGGTAGGAACGAATAAAAAATTAATTCCAAAATATCGTGGGCCATACGTAATCCACCAAATCCAACCGAATTATAGATACGTAATCAGGGACATTGACAATTATCAGGTAACTCAAATACCATACGATGGAATTTTAGACGCTTCAAGAATACGGCCTTGGGCTGACTGGAGGACGGATGCGCGGGAGGACGCCAGTGGTGGTTCGGAGCGGTAACACCGTCCTTGTTGAAAAAAAAACAGCGTTTGTCTGATTCGTCTGATGTACCCATTCGAACCAGACTTTCGCATATTGTTAACATTATCCTGTTAAATAATAAGCTTTCCCATAAATTAATATCAGTAAATGATTGAGGTCAATCATTATGTCAGGATTGGCCGAGTTATTATAATTTTTGTTGTTCTAAAATGTAAGCAACCCCTCAATGTTCGAAACGTCAAACATCATCGACTAATGTTCGAATTGCGAAACGTCATCGATGCTGTTTGACGTTTGGAGAGGGAGACAGAGAGTTTTCACTTGACTCATTCTTATTCAGTCCTTGAGCGAGAAAAGAACCGCCAAGCATTAAAATTGTAAAATTGTATTTTAAGGCCGTGTGCGAATTCAGTTAAAAATGGGTTAAAACTTGACGTTTGGTTAAATTTTGACACTTCGCATAATTTGACTAGCTGCTGAGCAGGTTAAAATATGACAGTAGTGGTTAAAAATTCATCCATTTTTATTTTTTAACCACAATAATTCATCCAATTCGCACACGGCCTAATAAATTAAAATAAAAATCACAAAAAGTCGAGCTTTAATAAATTAAACATTTATCTTTTAAAATAATTATGTATTTCGTTTTTCTAACCTTAAATCATCAACAAATAAAAAAAAAACACACAAAAACTGCTCCGGTGTGTATACAATCAAGTGGAATTACTGTGATAAATTGTATATCAATATCGGACAGACTTGTAGAACCTTAAAGGAGTGATTCATCGAACATTTGCCAAAACAAAACACAAAATCAATTTTGCTCTCCACCTAATAGACAATAATCTCAAATACACTGACTTTGAAACCTATTTCTTACCATTGCACTTTTGTAAGAAACGGAGAAACTTGGACGCCCTATATACAAAGTCAGTATCCAAACAGAAAGGCAAATTAACAATAAAAGGAAACATAATTATTTATAACACAACAATAGGTGTGTTTTTTTCAGGGTTCGTAGAACGATAAAATTTAATTCGATCGCGATCGATAAATTCAACCGGGAATTAAATTTTTAATTCGATCGCGAATTTTATTTTTCGGTTCTTTGAGAATAAAATTTGTGTTCACGATCGAATTAAATTTTTCGGGAACTGAAAAATTAAATTCGATCACGAATTTATCACAGAAGATCCAAAAAAGATCCATTCACGAACCGATTGTTAAATAAAATATAAACAAATTTCGGTTGTTGTTTGTGTGCATATGTATTTAATTGAAATATAAATATAAATAAACTTCATCATCGAAATTTCGAAACGGGATATTTTTGACCGTAACAAGTCCAATACAACATTTAATAAATTGACTTTTGTCCATGTCAACGCAAATTGATAATTTTTTTCTTTACGAACTCCAGCACTGGAAATGGCAACACTTCTACTTCCCGATGGTTCCTCATTTACATCATCATTAAAACAAACACCATGAACTTTTGTAAAATGTCTTTCAATATTGCCAGTCACTAGTCCTTTTAATTTCTTTTCACATCTTCAACATGATGCCATATTATTGTCTTAGTCATAAAAAACATAATTATTTACTTCGAATTCTTTTTTTCGTCCCATTTTAAACCACCGACATCAAACAAAACAAGAAACAACCACACACCGCAAAACACATTCAAAGAATATTTATTTCTTTCGACCTTTTCACTTTTCGGATTTTTTCGTATCCTTTTTAATTTCTGTTCGTGAGAGAACGAGATTTGAAGGGAATTTTATTTTTCCGATTTCTCACGAATGATAAAAAGAAAAAAAAAATTTCGATTCGTACCGAGAGAGATCGCATATTTTCGGATCCCGAGAAAAGTATCTATATGAAAATTTTATTTTTTTCGGATCGTGAGAATATCGGAAAAAAGTGAGAAATATCGGTATTTTTCGGATCGCGATCGATATTTTACGAACCCTGGTTTTTTTGCACGCGTATATACGCTTAAAATGAACAGTGCACAAAAAACGACAATTTTTTGTTTAAGTATTTAGCATTACTAGTCAAATGCCTATTTGAAATTTCCCTCATGTGCTGAGCTGTGATTGGTCCAATGTTTCATCTGTCAAAAAAACAAAAACTCGAGTTCAGGTGCGCATTTATTTTTGTTGGTGATCGTTAGGCGCTACACAAATTCTTGTACTTTTTAACACTTGATCAAGTTGTTCATAGAATGCGCTTTCGAATACGACCCGAAAAAGCACAATAAATATGATGAATTAAGGATGAAAAATGAAGAAAATGTAACGAAGTATAAACAAAAATAATAAAAACTGTGCATTTACACCTTCAACGTTCAAACACCATGTAGTCCAAAAAAATAATAGAAATTGAAAAATAAAATTGATGTACAATCGATATAATCTTGATTCAATCAAATTTCGCTTGGCGCCCCTGAGATTAACCATTCAACTGCAGACCAGCCTTGTATCCTTGTATGTAAAATGGAATGAATTTCGAAATGAAGTTTTGACATAATGTTGAAAATTCATCGCAAACAGTGAAAAAGATATATTATGGAAGCACTGTTTTTATATCCGCTTATTTCTTAAGCGTGGATAATTATCGGCGCTTACTTAAAGCCTGCTTTACACGATATGGATTTTCCATATGGATTGTCACCATTTCCATATGGAATATTATACAAATCGTGTAAACGTATTAAAAATCCATATGGAAATTACAGAGGGAAATTCCATATGGATTTTTTTTCATTTAGAACTGTTTCTAAATTTCATCTGTATACAGACGAAATCGAATTTTTCAAACGACAAACAAAGTTTATATTAAACATGGGAGCCCGAAAAAGGAGAGATGTTATTTTATTTAGTGTTTTTTCATTTAAAAAAAAAAAAATAACATATTTAAGTTGTTTTGAACCAAAAAAAAAGTTTTGAAACTACAAACAAAAAATCCAAATCGTCTAAATGCTTATCTGATTTACAAACAAAATTTAATTTGACATACATATGAAAATACATTTGGAATTAAGAAGCGACACTCCATATGGAAAATTCATATCGTGTAAAGCACGCTTAAGTGGATATAGACATTTGTTGTTGTTGCATTTTGCATGTAAATATTTTTTTAAGCGTATATAGGTACGCGTGCAAAAAACACGCCTAATTATTTAAAAACAAAACAGAAACAACAGATAAAAGAAACAAATACATTAATAACAAACATCAACAACAATAATAAACAGCAGATGAAACGTGTCGCGATAAAAAAAAAAATAAAAAAAAATATTCTGTTATAAAAAAAAGTTCGATAAATATAAATATTAATTAAAGTTTATATGTACATTGATTTTTATTTACCAACGAGAATTTTATATATTAGATTACAAAATTGATAGTCAAATCACCTACAAAAATCCTTTATAAAAACATATGGTACTTACTACTTACATATATATATAGATCATAATCAAAACATGTCCAATACATACAGGGTGGCGCACGAATCGTGCTACAAAAATAAAACGTAATAACTTTTTTTCTGTGTGAGTAATCGGCTTATATTTTTTTATTTTGTAGGTTACTATTTAGATTTATAAAAATTGATGCTTGGGATACGGAGAAAAGAATTTGGACAGTGCAACGGTACCATGCCTTGCAGTCCGTCATTTCCGTCCAAAGGGAATTTAGGCGGGAGTTTGGCGGTAATCCCCCGAGTAGATGGACCATTATGAGGTTTGTAAACATGTTTGCCGAATCTGGAAGCATCGCACGAAGGCCGTACCATCGAGATGCCAATGTTGGAATTAGTAGACGGTCATTACAACGGATACTTCAATACGATTTAAACTTGTTTCCGTACGAAGTCCAAATTACTAGCAAATTAAACCCTCAGGATTTGCCTGTTCGCCTGGAATTTTGCCAAAAAATGATATCAATGGCCGAAGAAGACAACACATTGATCAATTGTTTGTTCATGTCTGATGAGGCCCATTTTGATCTTAATGGCAATGTAAACAAGCAAAATTGCCGTATATGGAATGAGTCTAATCCAGAAATGCTCCATGAGACGGAACTGCACCCAGAACGAGTCACTGTGTGGTGCGCAGTTTCATCAAGGTGTATTGTCGGGCCGTACTTCTTTGAAGAAAACGGTGTAACCGTTACTGTCAATGGGGACCGTTATTTAAAGATGTTGAAGGAGTTTTTTTACCCAGAACTGCGCCGAAGACGTATACCATTCAACAGCGTTTGGTTTCAGCAAGATGGAGCAACTGCACATATAGCCAGACCAGTTATGGCGGAGCTAAACAAAAAATTCGCAAACAAATTAATTTCTATGAACTCCACTCTTCGCGGGCCCCCAAGGTCACCTGACCTGACTGCACCAGACTTCTTTTTATGGGGTTATGTCAAGCAAGAGGTGTGTAAAACGAAGCCCAGGAATTTAACTGAATTAAAGCAGTCCATAACGACAATAATTGAGGCGATCCCAACTTCAACTCTTCAGGCCGCAATGAATAATTTTTTGACCAGGTGCCGCATATGCGTGGGAGAGCGTGGAGGTCATTTGCGGTCTATAATCTTTAAAAAAAACTAATTATTTAAAATAAAATTTAATTTTCTAACCAAAAAAAATAAATAAATGAAATACATCGATTAAAAAAAAAGTTATTTGAATTTCTTATTGTAGCACAATTGGTGCGCCACCCTGTACTTATACTTATATGTATGTATAAACACTCTTTTCACCTACCTATTATTGCAGCTTATTCATGGTTAAAGGGTTGACCGCAGAATTTTACGAAATCATTTTGGCGTACCTAAATTAAGCATGGACATGGACTAAGGAATAAGTTAAACGCAGGGGTGAGCTGGAGTGTTAGGATAGATTTTGGACGGGGTGGTTAGGATTAGGGGCTACCATACAAATCCGAAGGTCGTGGTAGCCAAGGTGTAGGTGGGGAGATCATCCGAGGGTCAACAACATCAAGCCTCTCTGTCTCTTCTCCATCGGATATCGGGTTCACCGTTAATTTTTTGTTGAATGGACAGGAAATACAAAAAACCGCAGCAAGTTGGATGTGATGTTCACGACTTCAGAAACTAATATTTTTAACAGAACTTGCATGAGGAATCGGAAATTCTAGAAAGCCACATCAATAAAGAGATAAGGAGGGAAAATATAAGCAAACTTCACCTCGTACCACTTAAGAAAACTTCAATTATAAAGTTCATTCCATCTAGGATATCTAATGCATTAAGAAACTTTGGTAAAATATTAAAGTAAATCTAATGGAAGCAATTTAAGTTTGTGTAATACCTCCAAATATTATAAAACTTGAAAACTAAAATATCACCTGCAGCTGCACACACCCCCATAGGTCTGGTTTTCTCGTACATACAAGTGCAGATTTTCATCTATTTTATTCTCCTCCTGCAAGAAACTTTGTTGCCGTTTCGTATCAACATAGAAGTTCTATACAATCGTTGCGACCTATGATATATGTAGGTACACTACAAACATAGAAACTTATACAAAAAAAAAATAAATATACATACCTACATATATGTAGGTACATTACATATACATAAACATATACACGGTTTACAGGGCAAAAACATCTTAAAGTGAGTTATTTTGAATGCAATTTTTCATTGTTTGGGATTGAAAAAAAAAACAGAAGCTTTGGTATACTTATGTGTTTGTATTCCAAAGAACACAGAAATAAAATAAAGAAATATTCATCTGTTACACGTTACACCGCTGACAAAGAAAGAATGCGTCATCATAACAGATATTTCAAATTTTATTTGGAAAACTGATTGAGGTTGTTAGTGCGCCCCCAAAGCCATTGGGATAAGAATTGCCTTGTATCTTTGACATGATTCTGGGAAGCTTGTAGAGTTCCATCTGATAAGAGCCCTGTCAAGTTCTTCCGACCGCAATATGCTTCAAAGTAAAATTTGCGAGAGACTTGATCAATAACAACTAAAAGTATTATTTTTGTATGTAATTTGCACATAAGATATAGAGAAAAATTCAAACCATTCGGAAATATATATTTTATTTCTTTCTTTGCGTTCGCGCGTGATTCACTTGCATGAACCGTATCTTCCGTTTCAAAATCAAGAAAACAATGGCTAAAACTTTAAGAAAATTGTTTTTAGCAAATATGTATTATATTTTATTCATGAGCCAGAAGACGATAATGTTCCTTGCTTGCACATAACAGAGCTTCATCTTACCTTGAATAATGTATGAAATTATAAAGATCTGTGACTGAATTTTCTTTTTTGAGGATAACAGCTTCGGAAGCACCACTTGATAGGGCCATTACTTTGATAGCGAATAAAGGATCGGTATGTTCCAAATCCTTATAAAATTCTGCAGCTTGCTCGGGCGAAAAAGTTACAATTTTTCGATTGGTAATAATAAAGCCATGAAATTGAAGCAAAATTAATATTTGGTCCCTATTTTGCAAGATGGATGGTTTTATAATTAGCAATGTACTTTCAGGAATAGACATTTTTATTATGAATTAATGACTGATTTTTACGAAGAGAAGTAAAAAAGTTTTAATGTATCAAACGATGAAAACATTGCTTGCTTATAATATGTACAATACAAAAGTTATCAAATTTAGGGCCCTAGTGAGTAAACATCTAGGTATATTTTATTTTGATTTATGTTTGCGTTTATATACATATTTGTAAAAAAAAATTGAACACCAGACTATGATAATAATCAAAAATAGATACATTTAAAAAAAAAATTATAAAATAAAGCCAAAACTTAAAGCTTAGCGCCATTTTTAATAAGTAAGTAAATAATACTTACTTTAAATGGCGCTACAGTCCGGGTTGAACTTGGGTCTCAACCAAAAAACACTTCAGTCCAGCTAGCTCGGTCCCTAGCTTGCTGTCTATAGTTTTGCTCGCCGGGTTGGTTGGGGTCATCTTCTTGCGCGCGCCTCTGAACCTCAGTCTTCCTCGTCCTTCTGGGGTGGATTGAATAATTTACGGGCCGGAGCATTGGAGTCTATCCTCTCCACGTGACCGAGCCATCTAAGTCGTTGGACCTTCACTCTTTTAGCTAGGTCAGTGTCTTTGTTCGGCCCGTAAAATTCGTCGTTAAATCCTCTCTTTCATTCACCGTTGATGCAGACAGGACCACGGATCTTCCGTACAATTGTAGAGCAAAGGATAAAATAATAAATGTACAAATTAAACTTAAATAAAGGCAAGCAAAAAAAATATATACAAACAAGAACACAATTAGCCCTGATTTAAAATTAACATAAATCATAAGAGAGAATCTTATACAATAGTTCGATAAATTTAACAGTACTAACAATGCATAGTTATATGCAGAAAAAGTAAAATGATCATGCGGTCTTACGAGTAAGATACTGATGATTCATGGATCACCGTTCATGAATGAATAGAGTGGCGCGACAGCTCTTGAAGAGCCAAGGCCTAAGTGACTTAAGGCCGAATCACAAAGACGCTTCAGCTTCAGCTTCGACTGCGTTACGATGCAAACGCTTCGAGTTTGCTTCACTCAGAAAAAACTTTTCGATTGTACCTACTTGATATTTATAACATCTGCTTCGATTAACTCATTTAGTTATTTTATGCCTACAGTTTATAGTGAAAAATGACATGCCTTCATTATTTTCATCAGAAAAATAGATAAGCGACATCTGCAATTAAGATTCTATCCTGATACACGAACAATAAGCGGACACAGTCTACAAAAACGAAATGTCAACCTATACAAATACGCAAAGTATGAGTTACGTGCTTCAGTGCTTGTATTAAAGTGTTTAATATTTTACGCCATGTGCGACTTGCGTTAAAATGTTGGTTAAATTTAAACACTAGTGTCATATTTTAGCTTGCTTGTGCTAGTTAAATTTTAACACATCATATCCGCCATGTAGTGTCAAAATTAAATCGAAAGTCAAGTTTGTATACACATTTTAACACAGTTCTCACACGGCTCTAATTGTAGATCTGTCTATGTATTCATGGTCAATATAAAATACACTATTTTAAAATCTTCCTCGCTTTTTCTCAATCTGCTTCCCTTTATTCCCAAATCTACTTCACTTCCTTATTTTTTTCCAGTGGTAACGCTGCTCCGTTTGGAGTCACGTTACATACGAAACGTGAGGTCGAAGCTTCATTGTGATAGCAAGCATTGAATTCCTATAGCTGAACTCGTAAACGTCAGGCGAAGCCGAAGCTAATGCGTCTTTGTGATTTAGCCTTTACTCTCATAAACAATTCTCTGGGTGCGCGTGAAGAATTGAGAGGACCTACAATTTAACGCCGATTCCGAACGGCAAAGTTGAGAAGCACTTTTTCATGACAGTTTTGTCAGTTCTTCGCTTTCAACGCCCTATACCTATAAGCCACGGACACTTCCATGGAATTACCATTAATAGCAGCACTTAAAGTAGTTGAAGGACAAACAAAATCTTTATTTCAAAGCTTGAGCCTGCAACGAATGCATTAGATGTTAAAAATTACATAAAATCTAAAGTTGGTAGTTTGGAACATGTGCATACAGAAAAATATGCACGACTGGGTGGCACGAACTTGTTCCTCTATTCCAAAATTCAACCCACAAACAAAAACAACATTAAAAATAAAAACATTTAATTAAAATTCATAAATAAAAATTCAAATTTATATATGAACCTCAAAAATACAATTTTCAATCATGGTTTTTTAATTTAAAATAGTAGCTAAATAAATGCCCTGAAGAAGCTGGAAAACAACTCGCGAAATGTAGGGTAAAATCAAGATGGATTAGTTTTATTTTATTATTAATCGCATCCAACTCAATGATCATTAAAACCCAAGAAACAAAAATTTCTCACAATAAAAATAGTATTTAAACTTTAATAATCCAATTTCTACCCCTAGTTTAGAAGAACGAAAGGCTTTTTATTTATTTTTAAACTATAAGACAAAAATTTAGGGCTTTATTTTGCGAATAATAATAACCCATGAATCCTAATTGCAAAACCCATAAATAAAAATTTGTCAAAAAACTTCACCACAATCCGTACCCAAATCATTTTGCGCTTAATATATAAAAAAAAAAAACAAAGGTTTCTTCAAAGCTCAAACAAAAAAAGAGGCACAAACTCACAAATTAAATATTCTGACAAATCATCACTGTTGCGATCCACTTACTAAATATATAATAAATCTCATTTCATTGGAGGAATATTCCTGGTTTGATGACAGTAACTTTGTGTGCCGCTACCACCGCAACATCTTCCCCAATTTTCGTACAAAAGACTTCAAAATTCAATTGACGACGATAAATCACTATAAAGAGGAATGGGGAAGTAAGTAAGAATGGAAAAGAAAATTATATTGAATAAGTATGCGGAAAACAGTTTGCATGAACAATTTCCGCACAAATATTTGAATAATTCAACTTTTCAGCTTCTAGCTTTCAAAAAAAGTTTTCTGATTTATATCCGATATTCAAATTCAAATGATACATGTATCTACATTCAACGGGCCAAGAGGTTTGGTTTTGAAAGGATTACTGGAAAAATGAACAATTTGGCGTTACGAGTAGCAGTGGTATCAGACATTTGTACGTAAATATCGATTTTGTATACGTACGAACTTTAACATACCAGAAAACTTTTGAATATGAGCTAAACAATATCTATTCCTAAATGTATAAGAAGTTAAAACAGTGTTTTTATAGGCAACATTGACCACGATACAATTAATTTTCTATTTTTTTATTTCAATTAAAGCTTAATTTCTATGGTCATTTCTTTTTACCTACATATCTCTTTGTTTGTTTTTGTTAAATCGACTATGGAGTAGATACTTTATTACTCAGAAAGTAAGGATTTTCACATACTCTGATAACTATAGCATATACAGGATGATTCACGGTTGTGCCAAGAAGCCAGAGCGTGTAAATTGGGCTGAGACAAGAAAAAAACCGTATAAAACGGGTGTCAATCTCCCCCTCTCCGTTTAACCCGGAAGGACAATTTTCTGAAAATTGACTTATTTTGTAAACAAAAATTTAAAAATTAACGACTTTGTCCGTGCTGTAGCTTTTTGTAAAGCCAACATATTTTTGTAAAGCAAAATATTTTTTGAAAATGTAAGGATGTCCTTCTCAGAATAGTCCAGTCAAATTAGTCCTTATAATAGAAGCAAGGTTACAAAAATTCCCATAGAGCTGAAAATTGGTATGAATGTTCAGAATACTATTATAAAAGAATTGTGAAAAGTCCCCATCAATCCCCCTTGTGCAATTAATTTTATTGATAGTCAAAGCTTGCAAGAATAGGATTTTCGCGTTTTTCAGGTAAATGGTGGGTTTTACAGCAAAAATATATCACACAAAATTCTAGATCATCCGATTCTCTACAAAAAATGTATTCACATCTTTTTCATAAGTATTGCCATTTCCATAATGCAGCGGTTCAAAAAACTGAAAAAATATTTTAGCTTGAGGTGAAGATGAAGCTATTATCACATTTTCAATATTTTTTTCGAGTAAATATTATGACCCGTGGCTTAGTGGTTAGGTGCGTTGATTGCTAAGCAGAACGGCTTGGGTTCAAGTCCTACTCGTGCTCATAAAGTTTTTATTTCATCTATCACGTGTACTGCCTTTTGCGAAGAACTGACAAAAAGAAGAAGATCTTGAAAAAGTGCTTCTCAACTTTGCCGCTCGGAATCGGCGTTAAATTGCAGGTCCCCTCAATTCTTTACATGCACTCGGAGAATTGTTGATGAGAGTAAGCCACTTAGGCCTTAGGCCTATTTATTTATTTATTTTAAATACCCAAGTGATGTAATACACGAACCACGATCATTTATAGTCCTACGCGGTCGACTATAATATTCAGAATAGGCACTTACCTAAACAGGCACATACTTCCTTAGTTCTTGTTGAATTCACTGCATAAAGTTTAAGATATTTTGTGAAAGCATCTAATTGATGGAAGAGGGCCAAAATGATCTACATGAATGATATTGAATGGAATAGGCTGTTTTGGAATTTGTTAAAGATTGCGATTGGAACAATGTGCTGGTGTGGAATATGTTATGCACTGAATACAATTTTGAGTACCTATACTTCTCAATTTTTTCTTTCATTTTTGGGAACCAATTTGGTCGAGACATTTTTGTTACGTCCATATGACAAATTTTTTCATGAGTCAGTCTCATAATTTGTAAATCCATTTCTTTCGGGACATATAACAATCAATTTCCATTGTTAAACTTTCCATAAACTAAACCGTCATCAAGAACAAAATTAGGAACGTCCTCTTTTTCCAACTGTTCTTGTATTTGAACAATATCAGCATCTCTATTTTGTGTTATTTGCAATTGCATGTCTAATCATCAGGGTTAATGACTGAAATAACATTTTTGACGCTTTTAGACATGTAATTCTCGAGCTCTAGCTCCCAACGTGCTATTCCAGCATTCACACTTTTACGGTTCAAAGTCATCGTAAGAGAGTAATCAATATATTATTGCGAGGGTTTTCAATTATTCAAAGCTGTGAAATCGAGCCTCAGAAGCTCTGGTATTATATATAAATCGGGAAGTGTATGCTTGAGCTCTTACTAATTTTTGCCAGTTTGAAAAACGTTTGGAGTCTATGAGTGCTTGATTGTGTACAGTGTGATGGAACAAAATCGATGCTTTCAGCTCTTCCGGAGTTTCTTGACGGTTTGACAAATTGAGTGGCCATTTGTTTTCGTGTTGCATCAGAAATGGTGTGCCTCCAAACCATCGCGAATCCATATCAAAGTCGGGGATTTTTTCCCATTTCGTGGCGTCGTCTGCTACGTTGTCCTTTGAAGGTATATAGCGCCACTGATGAGTTTCAGTTGTTTCCAGTATCTCGCTGACTCTTAATCCGACGTATTGCTTATAATTGCGATGATCAGACTGAATCCACGAGACAACTGTTTTGGAGTCCGACCAGTAAAACTCTTCTGAAAACTTGATGGTGTGATACTGCTTGATGCTGTTCGCTAATCGTACACCGAGCCTTGCAGCATCGAGTTCTAGCCTTGGTATGGAAGTTAATCGCAGAGGTGCAACCCGAGTTTTCGATGAAATTATTCTGCATTCAATAAGGTTACCTTTCGTTACTCGGATGAAGGCTACAGCGGTAAATGCATTGATGCTCGCGTCAACAAAAATGTGTAGCTGGCATGTGTCGTGCTCACCATATATGATTTGCTTTAAATAGCATCTGGGAATATGTATTCGGTCAATGTTTTTTAAGTGATTGACCCAATCGCGCCACTTCTCGCACAGTTTCCCTTCAATCTTCTCATCCCAGCTCAGTTTGGAACGCCAAATCTCTTGCATTAAAATTTTGATATAAATTAATGAGTTACCAATCAGGTCTAAGGGATCAAAAATGCTCATTAGGACGCGAAGTATTTGCCGCTTGGTCGGTTCGAAGTCTTCTGACAGAAGCTCTATCATTGACGCCTTCTTTGAAACTGAGAATGTAAATGTGTCTGTTTGAATACACCACCACATGCCTAAGACCTTTTCGGAGGTACTCTCAGGGTTGATGTCAAGGCTTCTTCTGGATGCTGGCGGTTGCTCTCCCAGAGCCTCCATGACCTTCAGTGAGTTTGAGATCCAATTTCGAATTTCGAAACCACCGTTTCGATGTATGTATTTGACTTCTTTACCCAGCTTAATGGCTTCTTCTTCTGAGTCTACGCTATCAAGAAGATCGTCAACATAATGGCTGCGAAGGATGGAATCGACTGCTCTTGGATACTGTTCAGAAAATTCGAGTGCATTTTTATTCTTTACAAACCTGCTCTTAATGGTGAAGTTGATGCTGATGCTCCTGCTGATGCTGTTGGTGATATTGCTGCTAGTTCTGGTGCTCCTAATTTGCCTGCTAATGATAATGTTGCTGTTGGTGCTGCTGTTGGTGCTGCTGTTGGTGAAATTGCTGCTGGTTCTGGTGCTCCTAATTTGCCTGCTAATGATAATGTTGCTGTTGGTGCTGCTGTTGATGAAGATGTTCTTAATGGCGATATTCTTCGAACAAAATCAGATGTTTCCGAACGCCCACAAGTTGATGTTGATGGTATGAATGCTGTTAGCCAGCAAGGTACGTCTAAAGCTTATAATGTCGTTGCTAATAAGGTTATAGTTGGGACCAAATTTCAATGCAATGATCTTAAGATTGCTAAAAATTTAAAATGGTTCCATATTGGAAGTTTTCATCCCAAAACTAACACCGAAGGAATTATTAAATATATATTCAACAATCTTGAAATCGAACAAAATGAGATTTTATGCAATAAATTAATCAAATTGAACGACGAACGAAAGCTGAATTTTGTTAATTTCAAGATTGGTATTCCCTTTGAAGCATCTAAGAAAATCTATGTCGACACTTTTTGGCCAAATGGTGTCAAGATTCGCCCTTTCTCGTTCAAGCCAAAAAACTAGCAAGATCTGAGGACTCACTGAAGTCCTCAAGCCTTATTCTTCATCCATCATGCTCAACCCTGAATGCTCAACCCACAAAACTTAATAAAACATCACTTAATGTATACTATCATAATGCTAGTGGCATTCGTACAAAAGTATCAAATCTGTTTAATAACTCCAGTCACATGGATTATGATATAATTATTATTGTTGAAACGTGGTTACATTCCGATATATCTTCATCTGAGCTGTTTGATTCTCGTCTATTCAACGTCTACAGACTTGACAGATGTGCGTCTGCAACAGAGCGTGGAGGTGGGATAATTGTTGCTGTCCGTTCTACATTTACTTGTAAAGAAGTCACTTTGCCTCAATCTAATTTGGAGCAAATTTGTATTTCAATTAATTTATATACCACTCAAAATATTTCTTTTTACTTTATAGTTAGCTATATTGCTCCAAGAAGTAATTTATGTTATGCATATAGAATATGTTAATAATAACTGCTCAGAATTTGATAATGTATGTGTTCTTGGCGATTTTAATCTATCAAGTATAGAATGGAATTGTTCTGATTGTGATAAAATGTTAATAGCTAGTAATTTCATAAAAGATTATGAATTTATTTTTGTTGATTCTCTTTATGCATTAAATCTTATTCAAATTAATGGAATTCATAATTCTTTAAATAAAATATTAGACTTGGTCTTTATTTGTAATGATTTCTTAAACTCTAGAGTTTCAAATGTTCCTTTTTCTCTTTTAAATGAATCTATACATCATGAAGAATTATTTATTGAAATTGAAATGTATATTTTTTCTAGTCCAGACTCTAATAATCATTCAAAAAGTTTTAACTTCAAAAACGCAAGTTTTATTGAATTGAATAATTTTCTAAGTGAATTTAATTGGTCCAATGAATTCCTAAATTTAAATCAGAACAAAAACATTAAATGTAAAAAAAAGAGCCAAGTTCTCTTATGTGCGAACAACACTGTGTAAAAAGTCAGCCACCAAAAGTAATGAGATCTAAAAGAACGCCAAGTTCTTTCATGTAAAAGTGTTATATTGAATATTTTTAATCACAGACATTATACAAGAATATTAAAAGAAAATAGAAAATAGTTTGGATGAAAATTGACAAAAATTAAGGATACAAATAGAAACAAACCAAAAACTACAATTATTGGATCAACTGACATTAACCCTAAAAACAATCCCCCAAATCCCATAAGAAAATTCTTAGCACAACAAAATACGTTAGACATGATAAACAAAACTCGTTCACAGCAAATCAAAGATGATAGTAAACCCGGATGCAGTGGTTCACAATAGCAAACTCACACAAACCAAATCTCAAAACAACATTCAGACACTAAAAAATTAAAAAAACATTAGACATTATCAATCCTTCCCAACCCGGTTGATCACCGTGGGGAGAGTAGATCAAAACCCCCCAAATCTAAATATAAACCTAACCAAAAAAACACAGAATCAATCCCAAGTAACGAAAAGTCAAACAGAAAACAAAACACTCAAAAATCAACAAAATAAACTAAGAATTTGTACTTTTAACATCAGAACACTCTCTTCAGATGAAAAACAGGAGGAATTAAGACTAGCATTGAAAAGCATAAACTGGGATATAATAGGACTAGCCGAAATAAGACTTCAAGGACAAAAAATAATAACAAATAACGACAACGATATCTTCTGCTACATAGGAGAAACAAAAGGACTCTATGGGGTAGGATTCCTGATTAAAAAAGAATTAAAAGACAAAATAATCAACATTCGGTTTCACAATGAAAGAATATGCAGTATACAGCTTAACATCCAAAACACAAAAATGACCATAATACAAGTATATGCCCCGACAGAAAAAGCTGATGACGAAGAAATGATAAAATTTTACGAATCTCTAGAAGAAACATTCAATAACAACAAAACAGAGTTAATGTATGTAATAGGTGATTTCAACGCAAAACTTGGAAAAAGATCGACTGAGGAAGATAATTCGGCTATAGGACCTCATGGATATGGACTAAGAAATGAAAGAGGGGAGAGACTCCTTAAGTGGCTAGGAGAAATGAATTTGAAGTTTGGGAACTCTTTTTTCAAAAAGAAAGATAGCAGAAAATGGACATGGATCTCACCGAATGGAATGACAAAAAATGAAATAGACCATCCTCACAAACAAAATCGAAACTGTCCAAGATATAACAGTCCTTAATAACGTAAATTTTGACAGCGATCACAGACTTGTAAGAATGGAGATTAAAATTAACCATGAAACATTAAAAAGAAATCGACAAATCTACTATCTCCCTAGACAAGTACCTGAACAACAAATAATCACCTATAACGAAAATATAAAGACAAAGATCAATCAGCTCTTAGAACAATCTGACACAAACACTCAACTTCAAAATAAATATGACAAGCTAGAAAATATTATAAAGACTTCAGCAAAAATGTCAATAATGAGCATAAGGACTCACAAAGAAAAAATATCAAACGAAACCAAAGCCCTAATTTTAAGAAGAGAAAACATAAGAACAAAACCGCAACTACACAGCCAAGACAGAATAGAGCTAAGTGAACTTAGAAAAACTATAAAATCTAATATAACGAAAGATATTCGTGAATATAATGAAAATATTATAAAAGATAAAATTAGACAAACAAAATCAATAAAAAAAGCTAAGTCATATTTGAATAATAAACAAGAATGGATAACAAGTATTAAGGACAAAAACACATTCAACATAACAAACCGAAAAGACATAAATGAAAACGCCACCGTATTTTTCGAAAAACTGTTCACCTCGACTAAAATTATAACAGAAGAAGATACAATAGACAATACAGGTTCAATACCGATACACACCCCTATGTTCAGCAAAGAAATTCTCGAAAGGACTATAGACGACCTGAAGAAAGACAAATGCACCGGAAACGATGGAATATCATCGGAAATGCTAATATACGGAAAAGACTCACTTTCCAACATTTTAACCACCATATTTAACGAAATAATGCAAACAAAACAAATTCCAGAACAATGGAAAGAAACAACGATAGCATTAATACACAAAAAAGGAAAGAAGGACGATATCAATAACTATAGACCAATAAGCAACATTTCTACAATTTACAAGCTCTTCTCCAAAACGCTTTACCGGACCATCAAGGAAGACTTTAATAACAACCAACCAAGGGAACAGGCTGGATTTAGAGAAGGATTCTCAACAGCAGACCACTTACAGACAATAAATCAGCTAATAGAAAAATGCAATGAATTTAGACTACCGGTTTACTTCCTATTTATCGACTTTAGTAAAGCTTTTGACTCTGTAGAACACGAAATGATATGGTCCTCCCTGATAAATCAAAACATGAATCCCAATGTAATAGAAACAATTAAAAACATATACAAAAATAACACAGCAAGGATAAAAACAGAGAATATAGGACGCAAATTTGACATAACAAGAGGAGTTAGACAAGGAGATCCACTTTCACCACCTCTATTTAGTACAGTCCTGGAAGACATTTTCCAAAAAACTAACTGGAACGCAAAATATGGAATAAGGATATGTGGACAAGTTCTAAACAATTTAAGATTCGCAGACGATATAGTTCTCATTGCTACAAAAGCCGCACACATCCAAGAAATGTTAACAGAACTCACTATATTGTGTAAAAATTATGGACTACAAATAAACAAATCGAAAACTAAAGTCATGACAAACCACACAAAAGATGATATAATATTGGACCAAGAAAATATTGAATACGTAGAAGACTACATATATTTGGGACAATTAAAATCATTTAAGGACCAAGAAAATAAAGAAGTCAACAGACGCATCACAAATACATGGAAACAATTCTGGAGCCTGAAACAAATTTTACAACTAGACCAAAGTGCAGACACAATGAAATATATCTTTGACGCTGCTATTCTACCGATACTTACTTATGGACTACAAACAATGAGCTTGACCGCAAAAACACTTGACCAGCTAAGGATATGTCAGACCAAAATGGAAAGAAAAATTCTTAACATTCGACCAAGTCAAAGAGTCCGTAATGAAGACATTCGCAATAGAACCAGAATTATTGACGTCATAAACAGAACAAGAAGGCTGAAATGGAGCTGGGCAGGCCATATATCTAGACTTCCGGATCAGAGATGGACAAAACTGACAACGAAATGGAGACCAGAAAACAGAAGACCAGCGGGACGACCCAATAAAAGATGGAGTGACGATCTGTGCCATACATGTACAAACTGGTACAACGAAGCCAAGAATAGAGAAACCTGGGCAGCCTTGGGGGAGGCTTATGCCAATGACGTATAAAATTAAAACAAACATATATATTTTATTTTTAATTAAATACATTTTAGTTTCAATTAATATTTTTTCTTCATTTAATTAGTAACTGTAATTTTATATTTATAATTTTTGAAAAAAAAAACATAAAATCAAAATTGTTAATATTAGATTAGAATATTAGATCAATCACTGTAACATTTAAACTTGAGGCAATAAAAGCTTATAATAATAATAATCAGGACTTAAAGCACTAAAACCAAAATTTAATTCTGGAGCTGATGGCATACCTGCTATATTTCTCAAACTTTGTGCTTCAACACTTTGCATTCCTCTTGTTTGTATTTTTAATAAGTCCCTATCTGAAGGAGTCTTTCTCAATACATGGAAAACTTCTTACCTAGTTCCAATTCATAAATCTGGTTCTAAGAACATGGTAGAAAATTATAGAGGTATCTCTAAGCTCTCAGCAATACCTAAATTGTTTGAAAGTATTGTAAAAAACAAAATTGAATTCTTAACCAAGGAATATATATCTGAATTCCAACACGGTTTTGTATCTGGGCGATCCACTACCACCAATATGGCACTATTTTCAAGATATATTATAAATTCCATTGAAGATAAGTATCAGGTAGATGCGATTTATACAGATTTTAGCAAAGCTTTTGATTCTGTGAATCATAACATTCTGGTGCAAAAACTGGAAATCTTTGGTTTCCATTCTAAGTTTTTAAGTTGGATTTCATCTTACCTAACGGGCAGGTCGCAAAAAGTTAGCATTGATAGCTCTCTTTCAAGTTCTATTTCATGCACTTCTGGCGTCCCTCAGGGTAGTCATTTGGGTCCTCTGCTCTTTAATATTTTTATTAATGACATTGCGTCAACTGTAAAATACTCTAAGTGCCTTTTATATGCTGATGACTTGAAATTATTTTTGAAGATCAAATGTGTTGAGGATTGCCACCTCTTACAATCTGATATTAACCTAATTGCGAAATGGTGTACTGCTAACAGTTTAAATCTAAACATAAAAAAAATGTAATGTGATCACATTCTACAAATCTAAAACATTTATGCCCAATTTCATAAACAAACACTAAAATTACTTTTATCAAAAATCTTTTTAAATTTTATCAGACCCTTAAAATTTTTGAGTTTCACCAACTTAAAATGGGAAATTTTTTGTCAAAATTGGCATCCTCATGACAATATGTGAGAAAAAATGAGAAAGCTTTATACTCACTTTTTAAAATATTCATTGACACTTTTAATATTTAAGGCAGTGTGTGAATTGCGTTAAAATGTGTATTAAAACTTGACGTTTGGTTAAAATTTGACGTTTGATTGAAAATGGGATCAAATTTAGCCATTTGCTGTGTGAATTGCGTTAAAAGGGATATTTTTAACCAACGTTTCTGCGTAGAACTAGGAAATTTCCCTCAACAAAAAATGTTTTTATCCACCTAGGTAAAATAATTTTGAGTACAAAACCAAAATTTAAGCAATAAATTTCATGAAAAGCCACTTAAGATAACAACCAAACTCTGTTATATTAATTTTTCACGATTTTGCAGTGGTAATTTGATAATTTGAGTCAACAGTAAAATATCTTCAAACGAAAATTTCCCTTTTTGGATGATTGGTTCCTTCCATCCGGTAACACTGCAAAACATGTTTTCACAGCTGACATATGTTATAATTCTCAAAATAAAAAACAATAATTTCGTTTTTCGATTTGAAAATATTATGAATTCATAGAATTTTATTTATTTTATTGAAATATCAAAGCAATTTATAAATAGTCATAACACAAACTAAATAAAACGGAGAGGAACAGAAAACAACAAAACAGAAGCAAACTTCTCTATCATTCATGAGAAAAAAATACACGTCAAAAATTTAACCCATTTATCCTGCTCCACAGCAGGATAAATTTTAACCCATCTTATTCACCACGCTAGTGTCAAGTTTTAACCAAACGTCAAGTTTTAATACACATTTTAACGCAATTCAAACACGGCCTTAGGAGCCAAAAATGGGCATTTAGTTTTAAAAGGTGTTTAAAAGCTTGGTGAAATGGAAAAATCTCATTTTACGGTTTAAAAGCCTGTTAATTGTTTAAAAGTGTTTCGTGAAACTGGCCATTATTCACTTTAATTATTTGATAGAGGCTAATACACTTTCTCGAGTGGTTAAAATGAAAGACCTTGGCATAATTCTAAGTTCAAATTTTTCTTTTAAAAGTCATATTGACTATATTGTGAGTAGAGCAAATTCACTTGTTGGCTTTACCAAACGGATTTGCGTTGATTTTAGTGACCCTTATGCTTTACTATCGCTATATACATCTCTTGTTAGGTCTGTATTAGAATATGCAGATGTTATATGGAACCCATCTTTTAGCACTTATTCTGACCGAATTGAAAAAGTCCAAAGGCGTTTCAAAAATTTATATTATATAAAATGAATTGGAATTTTTCACCAGATTACAGAGCAAGATGTCTTTTGCTGGGTATTAAGTCTCTAGAATCAAGACGAAAAATTCATGATGTAATGCTTGTGAGGGATGTGTTATGCTACCACGTAAGATGCCCTCACCTTCTTTCAATTATACCTATCTACGCGCCGCTAAGATCTTTTAGATCAGTAGATTTGCTTTACGAACAGTTTCACAGGACTAACTATGGTTGTAATGAGCCGATCTCTAGAGCTATTATTAATTTCAATAAAGTTTGCCATTATGTTGACTTAAGTAGTTCAGGAGATTGTTTTAAGGAAAGTGTTTTGCTTTTATTTATTTTTTAATAATGTATATATGTACATACCTATCGAAAAAAAAAACAACAATCATTGTCATTATTGTTAGAATTCTCTAGTCATAATCTGTTAGCTGAAAATTGCTCGTAGATGTAATAATAAATAAATAAAATAAATAAAAAGGCCCCAAACGTCAGAACCTGCATCACATAAACATCTGGAGTGGCATGTACATAAGTCATTGCTCCAGAGAAATCGTTGGGCGTGCTGGTCGTCTGCTCGCATTTCAATCTGGTGGAACATTTCTCGAATGTATGCACATATGGCGACGCGTCTCTCTCGAAAACGATATAGGACTGAGAGTAAGAAAACAAGTTGATCAGGTCCTTTTAACAGCACAGAATTGAGTGACACGCCATTGACTTCGGCAGCAGCATCCCAGACTATCCGAGTCTAGCCCGGTTTGTTTTGATTTGTAACAACAAATATTGGAAGGTACCAAGTTCGAGGAAATTGATGTTGAAGTTCGTTTGTAGACAATTTTCTTATGTATCTCTTATTTTCATATTCTTTGATCTGATTTTTGATTTTATTTGCCAAGTCTGGGTTGCGTTTCAATTTTTGTGCAAAGCAGTGGTGTCGTCTTAGGGCCATTTGGAAGCTCTCTGGGAGTTTAATTTTTCATACTTCCATAAAAGGCCTGTTGTGAATCGACAACCGTTTCTGATCGTAAGACTTTCAAGCATCTTGCAGGCGCGTTCGTCATCTTGCGACCTTATCAGCCCTTTTGGTTCCCCAACCCCAAGACTATCCAGAGAGAAGTAATCTTTCATCATGTTATGAAGGGTATCGTCGCCGTCGCTCAGCTTCGCAGTTGCGCATTCACACTCATGGTAGCTAGAATGAAAGGACTCACCTGTGTTATGGTCTGTTACTGATGATGGTCCATATGCTATCCAACCAAGTCTTGTCTTTGTTGCAACTGGATCTTCCTCGCCGCCTTCTACCACCTTCAGAGGAATTGCTAGCTTCACATTATCCAGACCGATCAACAAGCGTGGAATAGCCTTCTCGTAGGATTGAATTGGGTACCCGCGCAGATAAGGGTACTTAACGCAGAGTTCTTCGACATCCAAGGATTGTTCCGGCAAGTTAAGAGATTTCACTGTCCTGATGATTGGTATTTTAAATCTTTTATCTGTGTGGTCCCTTCCAGAAACTTCGACGGATACTATTCTTGATTCATTTTCGTTTCGGTGGGTGTTGCCTGTCCACTTTAAAAAAAGCGGTTGATTGATGCCTTTGAGATCCAATTCTTTTGCCAAGGAGTCTTCCATCATTGTAAGTGACGATCCGTCATCCAGAAAGGCAAATGTTGCAATGTGCTTCTGTTCTGCATGAAGAGCAACAGGAACAACGCGGTATTTTATATTCTGAGTTGATCTGTACGTGTTACAGTTGAAATTAACGTCATCTACGGCGGGAGCTTGACTTGTTTCTGTCGTTTGCACTGCAATTGTTGATGTTCGTGTAACCATTGTGTCACTCGTGTTCTTGTGTAACAAAGGATGATGTCTATAAAAGCAACCCTTCACACCACACAAAGAATTCAGTCTGCATCGAGATTGTGGATGAGATTTCAGGCATGTACGGCAAAGTCTGTTTTGTTTTATTGCATTCCATTTGTCGTTAAGGCTCATATTCTTGAATCTCTTGCATAGATCAACTCCGCAACAATCCTAAGAGCAAATTGTACAGCGTTTCTTGTCGGACATTGGTGCCTTTACGTCTTCTTCGGAGTGTGCATTGATGTGGGCTTTTTCTTTCTTGCGCATGGGTGTTCTCGCATCTTGATCGAATGATATAGCAGGACTGACTTTACATATGTTATCTATTAACCTGAACAGCCATTCATCAAAGTCCAATAGGTTGTATGATGTCGTTCCTTCAATTGCTTTCGCCCAATCTATCATCAGCTGTGTCGGCAGTTTGCTCACAAGATCGTCCAGGAGGTCTGCATTGTGCAAATACTCCTGGAGATCACAG
Organism: Sphaerophoria taeniata; assembly: GCA_943590905.1. Classification (NCBI taxonomy): domain Eukaryota; kingdom Metazoa; phylum Arthropoda; class Insecta; order Diptera; family Syrphidae; genus Sphaerophoria; species Sphaerophoria taeniata. The sequence continues at coordinate 79,040,039 of OX016541.1, read as the reverse complement.
GCTTCTATTGTCGAAATCAGATTTTGTACAGCCAGGGAATACGATACAATGGTCTCGACTTTTTCGATTTGGATTCTTGGCTGATTTTGGATCTTCTGCAAAAGCGACTTTATTATGACCTTTGGACGGCCGTACATGATTCGCATTGTTTGTATGATGTTAGGAACATTAGATGGCAACATTAATCTGCCGCGCATTGTTTCAAGGACCTGTACTTTTAAACATTTTTGCAGTCTCAAGAGGTTTTCCTCATTACTAAAACCACAGAGCCGTATACTTCGATCGTAAGTACCTACTGATGAAAAATGGCCACTCTTCAGGGCTGCCATAGAAATTCGGCAAATAACTTGACATTGAATGTCTGTTTGCCAATTGAACATTATCGGGTTGTGCAGACTCTTGCTGTTATCTTGGATTTGCTTGATGAAGTGATGTTGATGGGCCCGGGTTGTGTGGCATGGTGGCGGCTGGAATATGGATGCCTAGATGTTGATTTATTTGTGTTGTTATTTGTGCACTTTTCATTGTATTCACTGTGAGTGCATTATGATGTATATCGTTCTGGTTTTGAACCCAATTCTCGACCTCTTTCTGGTGTTTATTCGATTCGGAGCACGCACTTCTTTGACTTCCATTTACGAGCAAATTTAGTTTTTTTCTTAGGTATTCTTCATCTCTTTTCTTCTCCAATTCCCTAGCTTCTTCGAGGATCTGTAGAATCTGCCTTTTTTTGGTTTAGACATTGCGCGCAGCTCCAATCTTCTTCTTCAATTGCCGCAGTCACGTTGACGCAATTGAAATGGTACCATTGTAAACATTCGTCGCACTGAACCATTTCTTGCGTGTTGTCTAGGTCGCATAACTTGCATCTACCATCTTCTTTGGCGTTGGCGATTCTTCGACCCTCTAGTCGTTTACTTCTCCTTATTAATGGAGTTTCGTCAGCAGACATCTTTATCTTTTACCTTATTATTGGAACAACGTGTTGCTTATTAAAAAACAAAGAGTCAAGTTAAATTTGTAAGTTTCGAATTATTTTTATTTAAAGTAGAAAATTTATGAGGAACTACAAATTTCTTTTAATATTTCTTCGTACTTCGCTTGTTGGTTGGACTTCTCTCGATGCCTGCTGAAATACGTTTGATTGAAATTTTAATTTTTCGTTTCTTCTTGTTTTTGCAGTTGGTATTGGTATGGCTTGGATTTGTATTCTTAAGTTTGGTATTGGTATGACATTGAAGTTTGTATCTTGAAAGTTGGCAGTCGAAGATATAGGTGACAGTGATGCCACTGTCACTAACACACCTGGTCTTAGAAGATTTTGTAATGGCATAGCGATATGTGAAAAAGATGGGACAAATCGGAAATATGAAAACAAACCTAAAAATTTTTGGACTTGATCTATATTTTTTGGAATGGGTAGCTGCTTTATATTTTCTGTATGTGTATTGTTAGGACGAATTCCTTTTTCATTAATGGAAAATCCTAAAAAATCTATTTCATTATAACCGAATCGGCACTTTTTGAATTTAAGTTCAAGTCGAAATTCAGCAAATCGTCGTAATAATCTTTGAAGTACATTCAAATGTTTTGTTATGGTTTTAGTAGCGATTTTTATATCATCCGTATAAACAACAACAAACCCTTCATCAATAAATGTCCGTAATATATTATTAATGAACCGCTGAAATACTGCGGGTGCATTTATTAAACCAAAAGGCATTTGCAAATATTCATATTGTCCATCTGGTGTTACAAATGCTGTAAATGGAATTGAACATTCTCACACTTTTACTTGGTGAAATCTACTTTTAAGATCCAAAGTTGTGAAATATCTCTTGGCTTCCAATTTTTCTAAGCAGTCATCAATAAGAGGTAATGGATAACTTTCTCTAACCGTGATTCTATTAAGAGGTCGATTGTCGACACACATTCGTTTCTCGCCACATTTTTTTAGAAACTAGAACTATTGGGAATGCATAGGGAGATTTTTTCGGATTCGGATTTGTTTGTTTATCAATAGGTCACTAACCATATCCTTAACAATACGCCGATCTTCATACGAAAGTATTCGATTTTGCGAACTAATTGGAATGTCGGAAGTCAAGTGAATTTTCATTTCCTCCTCTCCCGTACGATTTGTTGTTCTCTTAACCCCACCTACACGGTCTAGCTTCAATTTCAATTTCAAGTTCAAATGTCTTTATTCTTTTCGTAAGAAAAAGCATAGTCGGTTATCCTTAATAACATAAGCATGGGTTCAAATAAGAATTGTTAGTGTCATAATTTATAAAAAAAAAAAAAAATTATGGTAATGGCACATCAAGTAAATAAGTTTTGTGTGGGATGTACAATTATCTGGTAGTATTCATACATTTTCATTTGTTACTATCATAATTTTATAACAAAAAAAAATTGCACGACTGGGTCGCACGAGCTTGCCTGTATTCCAAAACTCAACCTGCAAACAACATTAAAAATAAAAACATGTAATTACAATTCATAAATAAAAATTTAAAATGAACCTCAAAAACACATTGTATCTGAAAAAATTGATGTAATAAAATTTCTTAAGAAATTGTTGATTTTCAATTTTTTTTTTTTTAATTCTGTTTTTCAAAAATGTCTTAAAATTAATTTGGGTATGCAGTACTCAAGAATATGTAAATAAACATTTTATAATGTAATTTCGATTTTTAATATAGGTATACAGAATTTTGAAAAACAAAAAATTTTAAATTTTGTTTAATACAAAATATTATTTGGGCAATATTGTATACTCCGAAAAAAATAAATACGCTGATCGGAATCTTATTTTTCGAGAAAACCTTATAGCAAAATAATAGTAAAAATATACTTCAGTGTTTGAAAAAAAAAAAAAAATTCGAGGAACTTTAAAAAATCGTAGGAGCCGTTTTTTTTTAGAAAATTGAAACTTTTGGTTTTTGACCAAAGAACTGTATGGTGGCTACGCTAAAAAAACCACCCACTCGAATTCGCTCAAACCTCTTATTTTCAAGATCAATCGGAACAGTGATTGAGGCTGTAAGTGCGTTTACAGACTGACGGATGAAATCGCCGAACCAACATTTTTCGACTTCTCTATCATCGTATGTCATATTTGATCAAAATCTCAACTTTTTTTTACGAATATACGACAAGATTTGGATTCGCAAGTAAAAACAACTGTTTTACCATCTGGAGGTTCACCTTCAGAGTAGAAGTATTTCCAAAGGGCCCTTGGGCAACTGAAGTTAGGTTAATAAGAACTCAGTGTTTTTAAAATGTGTTTTTTTTTTATTTATTTATTTGTTTACAAATTGACAGACACAATATTTTCCGAAACCCCATCACCAACAGCTTCTGATGTTTTTCTAGAGACGTCGAAAGCTTCATCATCAAATTCAAGAACGAAAAGAAAAAGGAAAAATAGAATCAGATGAGGTTAGTGCGTCGGAGAAGCGCATTATGAAGCAATTATCTAGAAGAAATTCAAAATACAGATGAAGATCTGATTAATTTAGAAAAGGAGCGCATTGGTGTTTTGAATCGGTTTGTTAGTTTTTCGGAGCAATTTCATAATGACCTTATGGTTAGTTTATTCTTTTTTTTATAATGAGCTGAGCACGCACTCAAGGGGTTTGTATTCTCTTTTTATGCACAGTGAGAGCTTTTAGGGAAAATGTGATAGATGGAGAGGGTTTAGGATGAGGTGTCGGTTAACATTGGCCTTGAATTTTTGAACATTGCAATGACCGGGGAAGGCAGAGAGTAAAAGAAAGTTCCACACTCGCGTAGTACGGCTAAAGAACGATTCTCTTAACATGACCGTTCGAGCGAAGTTGGGCTCGAGGGGCTCGCATTCCTGGAGGTGCGGGTATAACGGTTGAATATCTTAAGGGGAGGAATGCAACTGGCTATGCCTCTAGAGCAGCTATACTCAACCTGCGGCCCGCGGGCCGCATGTGGCCCGCGAGCTTATAAAAGTTGGCCCGCGAGTAATAGTTTTTTAAAAAACAAACACTTTTGTTGTTTTTAATTTTGATTAATTTATTTCTTCTTTTTATTTTTTTCAAAAAATAACAAATATTCAATATTTTATTAGGTCATAAACTTTACTTCTTAAATATTAATCATAATTTTCTTTAGAGTAGATATTTTTAATTTTACATTTCGATGGTTGTTGCTACCTAGACGATCTTGAATGCAATGCCATGAATCAGAATTGGCAAAGCTTCTTTTGATCTTTACGACAGCAAAAAAAATAGCCTTGAAAAAATGCATACATATTCTTCACAGAGAATTTGGTATGGTCACTGCATAGCAACGAAAGCGAACAAAAAAATTATGGTAACCACAATTTTGCATAGCAACACTCGATCGCTTGACAACTTGTTATAAAGCTTCAAACTCATGTTGGCTTGTGTATTATACTCACCACAATTTAATTTAAGAGTACTTGTTGTACTGTTTGTGTTGAAAAGCATGTTTGCATGCAAGCAATATTATTTTGAAGAGAAATGTTGCAGAGAACTTGGCAACATGAAAGCAACATGATCTCGTTACTTGTATGCATGCAGGCATATTCTCAGATTGAAATGTTGCAGAGAAGTTGGCAACATCCAGGCAACATGAACTCGTAACTCCTCCCGCCGTAGAATGAACAACATGTATTAGATACGTGAATGTTCATTTGATATAAAATTACTTTTTTTTCTTCGTTCACTACGTCGTATGCGTGTTTTTTTTTCTCTATGAATTGCATGTGAAATTTTCAAGTTTGGGATTACTAATGAATTAAGACCATGTTTTAACAAAAACGTTTGATTATTTCTATTCATTAATTTTAATACATATATATGTGCTTTGTTTTTTTCTGTTTTTTGTTCTTGTTTTCAATTGTTTTCTTTATATTACGGGTTATGGATTTAATCAAGTCAATCTTTATCCATGAATATAATGTATGTCTTTTAAGTTATCAATAAAAATTTATTAACTCAAAATATTTATTTCCATTTAGATAATAACAAAAAATAAACAAATAAACAAAATTATGGTTTCATCTTAAATTATTCATGTCTTGTAAGTTTACAAGAAAAATAAAAACATATAATAAAGCTCAGTCGAACATATAACAACATATTTACATGAATGGTTTTTAATATCATTAATCATATTCTCTTAATAAATTTGTTTGTGTTCATAATAATAAATGTAATTAACAAATTATTATTTTAAAGTTCTAGTCTTTCAATGTTTGGATATATCTCTTATGTTGTTTTTTTTTTCTATTAGTGTAGTCTCTGCCGGTAGATTTAGGATCAAATTTTATATTTGTTATCGGGCCTTGATATTTGTATTTTCTTTTAATAATTTGTCTGTCACGTTTGTGTCCAGTTTTATCTTTAAAGTAAGTTCGTCCCTTTTGTTTTACGTCCTTTATCACATAACGAGGTAAATGCTTTAAGTTATGGAATCCTAAGTTTTTAACCAGTTCTCGCTCTCCAAAATCTTGCGGATCTTTACGTTCTAGGTTTAATTTTTCGATTTGTTTAGTCTTCTTGCCAATCTGCTTGAGTAAGGGTTGAGTGAAGAAGGTCATTAGGTTTATATTTTGTTGTAGTGTGAATGGTATCATTGTATATTTCGATTGCTTTAAAAGCTAAAATTTTATTGTCAATATTTTTGTACTCTGGATTCAGTTTAAATAGTCGAATATGTTCGTTAAGCGTCAAATGAAATCTTTCTAAAACTGAATTTCCTGTGTGAGTATTTGGTGATGTAAAATGGCATTGGATGTGTTCTTTTTCTAAAAAGCATTTTATGTAAGCCGTATTGAATTCGTTGTCAGCTACAATTTTGTTTGGTTTGCCGAAAAGTGAAAACCTGTGTTGTAAAATATCTACAATTGTCACTGAATTCCTATCTGTAAGCGGATGAATAGATACATGCTTTGTCAGATTATCGATACAAGTTAAAAAAATACTATTTTTATTTAAAAACCATATATCGATGTGTACGGTTTCATTTGGTTTAGATGGGGTTTCCGTAATCATTAATTTGGGTGCAATCGGACTTCTGTCATACTTGCACATATTGCACAAAATACAATTGTTAATGAATTTGTGGACTTCCAACCTGAGGTTTGGATAATAAAACTTGTTTTTTACGTCCAAAAACGTTTCCTCTATACCTCTGTGGTTTTTATTGAGATGGGCTTTTTCAATCAACTCCATAAGGTTTTCGAGACAAGTAATGTCCTTTAAAAATTTCGTGCACCTGAGTAATTTCATGTTTGGCGTATTAGAGAAGTATTTTACAACTGAATTTTGAAATTTTAAGAACAAATCATCGTTTTCACAATAAACTCCTACTGTACCTTTAACCGGAAATAATTGCCTCAAAATATTAAGTACATACTCTTCATCATATTCTTTTAGTGAAATAAGAGTTCTTCTTTTTTTTCTGTAAAGAATCTTGTTTACAAACGCGAAAGAATTGCTTTTTTGAATAACTAGTTGGTGTTTGTATATGTTTAAAGGTGTTTCTGTTATGTATATATGGTCGTCAACATTTTCTACGCCACTATGTATTGTAGCTAAAGTAGATCGAATTTCTTCTCGATCTAAATTATTTACCTCAATGCGGCTCAGAAAATCAGCAACGTTGTTTTCCTTACCTTTAATATATTCGATGTCAAAATCAAATTCATTTAATTTAATTTTCCATCGCTGCAATTTAGAATTTGGTTCTTTTAACGAGTTTAGCCAAACTAATGGTCGATGATCAGTTTGAACTAGGAACTTACGCCCGTACAAATATGGCCTGAAATGTTTTGTTGCCCAAACTCTCGACAGCAGTTCTTTTTCAATTGTACTGTACCCAGTTTCGTGACAGTTCAGAGTCCTTGAGGCAAATGCAATTGGATGGTGGTTTTGCGAAAGTACTGCACCTAAGGCTGCATTGCTAGCATCTGTCGTAAGCGTGAATATCTTTTGGAAGTCAGGGTAAGCTAGTATAGGGCAAGTACAAATAAGTTCTTTAAGTTTTTTGAAGGACTCAATGTAATCCCTATTCTGAATGTTTATTTTATTGCCCTTCTTTAGACATTTTGTCATTGGAAGAGCTACCTTTGAGTAGTCCTTAATGAATTTTCTATAAAATCCAGTGACTCCTAAAAAGGATTTTATTTGTTTGTTTGTTCGTGGTATTTCTATATCCATAATTATTTTTATTTTATTTGGATTTGGCTTTATGCCTTCATCCGAAATGATGTGACCTAAATACTCAGTTTCTCTTTTAAAAAAACTGCATTTATCGATTTGAACTTTCAAATTAAATTTAAGGATTCTATTGAAAATTTTGTTCAGAGAGTCTATATGTTCCTGAAGGGAGGTGGAAAAAATAAGAATGTCATCTAAATATACCACGCAAATTGTATTTATATAATCGGCAAGGATTTCGTTAATCATTCTTTGAAAAGACGAAGGAGCATTTTTTAGTCCAAATGGCATCCTCGTGAATTCAAAATGGCCATTTGCAGTTGAAAAAGCCGTCTTATGTCTATCTTCCTTTGCAACAGGAATTTGGTGAAACCCTTTAGCCAAGTCCAACGTCGAGAAATATTGGGCATTTCCCAGTTTCGAAAAAATATCCTCAATATTTGGGATAGGAAATCTATCGTCTATTGTCACCTCATTTAGCTTCCTATAGTCGATAACTATGCGCCATTTTTGCTGGCCAGAGTTATCAACTTTTTTAGGAACAACCCAAATAGGAGCATTATAAGGACTTTTTGATTTGACAATGATTCCTGACCCTAGCATTTCAGCTATCTGCCTATCTACCTCAGCTTTATGTGCTTCGGGATATCTATAGTTTTTTGAAAAAATTGGCACATCATGTTTTGTTGGGATCTTGTGACTATATTCTGTAACAGCCGAAAGAATGTCACCTTCAAGAAAAAATACCTTGCTAAATTTGCGAATGGTTTCTGACAAATATTTGAGTTCCTCTTTATTAAGGTTTTCAAGCTTTAATTTGTTCATAAGTTCGTCTAAATTAGGTTTTTCAAAATTTATTTCAAAAACATCCTTGCTTAACGCATTTATCTCATCAATTGTAAGACTTTCTTGTGAATTGTCAAATATTAAAGGTAGAGTGGCTTCTTTCGTTATTAACTGTAACTGATCAAAATCAAGTTTGGCTTGTAACGGTTTTAGAACATTACATCCAATTATACCATCATAATCTCCTTTTAAATCAGTTTCTAGCATTTCAAGCATTGTTGTTGACCTGTTAAATTCCTTAAACAACGGAATTGTAACTTTTGAATTTACTAAAGTTTGCGAATTGATAGATTTTAATATCACAGGTTTTTCGAGATCCGATTTGAAGGACTCGTGAAATAAATTTTTCTGAATTAAGGAAGTTAAGGGAATGGAACTAGTCTGAACTATTATGCAGGGAAGAGTACGGAGGTGGTTGATGGAAAATTTTGATATCTGGAATCGTTTGACGTTTCTTCGCTGACAGAATTATTCAATGTTTGATGATTTTGGGTTTGAATGTGGTCTACTTCCATCGATTGATGGGTTTTTCGTGACAGACCTGATGCAGTTGCTTGCTGTCTGCTTGGGTTAGCATTATATCTTGCATGACCTGAATAATTATGATTTGGATTCTGATTGTTATTATTTTGAAAGCTATTTGAGTTATGAGGTCTATTATTTGAAAAATTCTGCTGACGATTGTGTTGAAAATACTGAGTATTGGGATTTGGATGATATCCAGAGTTGTTTCCTGTATTTTGTCTATTATAAGTGATATTTTGTTCGTTGTTTCTATTATAGTTTATTGCTGGTCTATGAGCGTTGGTAGAGTAAGAAAAATTGTCCGTTTCTAATAATATTTCTTTAGCGTCTGTAAAGGTCTTAGGGTTCCTGGCTTGCAAAATCAGCTTGGGACCACCAGGCAATTTATTAATGAAAATTTTAAGCGCCATTTCTTCATTTTGTTGTCTATTATACCAAACAGGAATATCAGTACAATTTGAAAGACTAGACTTTATATTTAATTGAGTTAAAAGATTTTGAGTTTTAACGAATAAAACTTCTACAGAATTATGAAATGTTAACAGTTTTATTTTATTTATAATGCTTTCTAGGCTTTCATTAATTCCACAGTTAGCTTGTAATACAATTTTAATCTCTGGCCACGTGTGTGGTTCATTATTATTTATAAGAACAGTGTTCGCAAAACCTTTAATTTTTTGTCTAATTTTTATTTCTAATAAGCCTTTTGATAGTTCATCTAAATGTTCCGTATGTGTATATATATAATCTACATGCCTAATAAATAAATTTAAATCTTCGGCGAGTCCAGTGAAGTCTTGAATGTCCTTTATTAATGTTAAGATATCCATACCTTGTTTTTTGTTGAATGAATGTTGGTTTCTTGATCTTGATGTTGTTTAAGTCCTCAGAGTTTTTAACTTGATAGTTTTGGTAAATCTTCTTGAATGTTCTTTTTACACTTTTTTCAGTTTATATGCAGTTAATGTTCGTCTATAAATCACTTTATTTTATCAGTTGTGGCTTTGACCGACTGCGCCAGTAATAGTTTTTTTTAAAAAAACAAACACTTTTGTTGTTTTTAATTTTGATTAATTTATTTCTTCTTTTTATTTTTTTCAAAAAATAACAAATATTCAATATTTTATTAGGTCATAAACTTTACTTCTTAAATATTAATCATAATTTTCTTTAGAGTAGGTATTTTTAATTTTACATTTCGATGGTTGTTGCTACCTAGACGATCGTGAATGCAATGCCATGAATCAGAATTGGCAAAGCTTCTTTTGATCTTTACGACAGCAAAAAAAATAGCCTTGAAAAAATGCATACATATTCTTCACAGAGAATTTGGTATGGTCACTGCATAGCAACGAAAGCGAACAAAAAAATTATGGTAACCACAATTTTGCATAGCAACACTCGATTGCTTGACAACTTGTTATAAAGCTTCAAACTCATGTTGGCTTGTGTATTATACTCACCACAATTTAATTTAAGAGTACTTGTTGTACTGTTTGTGTTGAAAAGCATGTTTGCATGCAAGCAATATTATTTTGAAGAGAAATGTTGCAGAGAACTTGGCAACATGAAAGCAACATGATCTCGTTACTTGTATGCATGTAGGCATATTCTCAGAGTGAAATGTTGCAGAGAAGTTGGCAACATCCAGGCAACATGAACTCGTAACTCGCGGTGTGGTTTTAAAAATTCTTAAAATATGGAGTGACTGCAGAAAAACGTGAGAAAAATATATCATTTTGAATTTTCAAAATGGAAGCAACACTGGAACGTACAGTGGAAAAGTGGACATAGTGTATTCTGTCACTGTCAGTCCTTTCTATGCCAGGAAACGTTTGCACAACTAAATGAAAAACAGATGTCGCTGAGTATTCTTTACTTTTCTTGCCATTTCGAAATTGAATTGGAATCATTTTATTCAAATTTTGAATGGACATATTTTTGACAAAAACCGACTGCTGCACTCCTACTGTGGAGCTCAGTGCGGATTTTAAAGTTATCATTCCATCTCGAAAAGAGTGGGATGATGACTTAGTGACGAGAGGCTTCGAAACAATTATTTGTGTGTGGGGGTTGGTGCAGGAATTTTATCTGAGTCTTTAAATGTCTCCAGGTCTTTTCGGCTTCCTGACTTTGCTAGTGTCTTTCAGGCTGAACTACTCGCGATTAAGAAAGCATGCAAATTACTAAAACTAGATCCAAATCAAAACCGCAATACAGCTATCTTTTCGGACAGTCAGGCTACTGTTCAAGCGATTGGCTCGTCCACACTATCCTTCAAATTAGTTCAACAATGCCGAAGTGAGCTAGCGGGCATGAACATTGGACTCAGGGTCACTCTTGTCTGGATTCCGGGACATAGTTGCTTTGAGGGCAATGAACGGGCTGACGAGCTGGCAAGGTAAGGATCAGCCCTTCATAGCTGACTCGCGGAAAGAGTCAACATTCCTCTTGGTGTTATGAAGGACAAGATCTTCTCAATTTTCTAGCTGAATCAAACGACAGGTGAAGTAGCCTAACCAACTTTATCATATCTAGAAGGATGTGGCCCACCTACAATAAATCCCGTATTAATAACCTTATTTGCAGACCCAGGCAAGACATAGCTAGGTTCGTTGCAACAGCAACATGCACCGGACACTGGCCTGTTGGGGAACACGCATCTAAGCTCGACATTCCCCACAGTACTTTTTTTCGTAGTTGTGGCGACCCTCGAGAAAAGGAAACTGTTCTTCACTTCTTGTGTAAGTGTTCCAAATCATTGGGAAAGTCCTTCTTCAATGACCTCAATGAGCTTTCTGGACTAGAGATAAAAGATTTGATCTCCTTTCTAAACGCAACAAAGTGGGTTTGAGGCGTATTTTAAACTAATTGTTTCAGTTCCTCTTCGAACTTGAGATCGCCAGCAAGCGAACTCAAAACAAAAACTCAGAATTTTATATAATCCCTCTTTTAATTTTATAGGTCAATCGAGTTTTTATGGTATCAAAACGGCGCAACCCAGCGCTTCTATTACTACTACTACTACTATACACATTAAAATTAGTATTATTATTTACGATAAGAAAAAAATTTCATGTGGCCCGGGGTAGCGTTTCAAAATATCAATGTGGCCCATTAAAAAAAAGGTTGAGTATGGCTGCTCTAGAGCATATACCTACCGTTGAAATACCGGTAGAAGAGGGTGAGGCATGAGACATTACGTCGATGTTCAAGTGACGTAAATGTCTCAACGATGGTATGGTCACCAATCATCTTAAATACTCTGCTGCGGATACTATCCAAAAGACTTAAGTACGTGACTGGAGCACCAGCCCAACTGTGGGAATTGTACTCAAGCTTTGGACGTATATATATATATTCGAAAGAAAGTTTCTTATCCAAGTGTAGGCATCAGCTTCAACACAAAATTATTCTCCCGCCAAACATTCAAATTGAATATCGAAAGTAAATAATATGAAACTTCTCGTAGCGACCGAAAGTATCAGCAAAGCAGTGAACTTTGAAGAACTTGCAGCATCGCAAACAGGTGACGTTGATCTAAAAAACATTCTTACATCTGACTCTAAATTACAGGTTGTTAAAGTTCCACTTCCAAACACAGAAATAGAGATATACTGCGATATTTCCCAAGGAACTGCCAGACCTTTCGTAACACAGCCTTATCGCCGTCAAGTATTTGATTCGCTTCACAGCTTGAGCCACCCTGGTGCAAATTCTTCAGTGAAACTTGTTTCTTCGAGATTTGTCTGGCCGTCTATACGAAAAGATTGCAGAAGATGGGCGAATTCATGTATTCCGTGCCAACGGTCAAAGATAACTCGACATAATTGTTCACCAATAGGAGACTATGAACCAACAGCTTCAAGGTTTGAGCACATACATGTTGACTTCGTTGGACCACTCCCATAATCACGTGGATTCCGATTTTGCCTAACCATCGTGGACCGTTTTTCACGCTGGCCTGAGGCTTACCCGTTAGAGGACTCTACAGCAGAAACGCTAGCGAAAACATTATTCTCAAACTGGGTAGCCCGTTTTGGAGCTCTAACAAAACTTTTCAACATTAACCATCTCACAACTACTGCCTACCATCCAGCAGCGAACGGTATGGTCGAAAGGTTCCATAGGCAGCTGAAGTCCGCAATCGAATGTCACGAGTCATCATCATGGGCTGACGAACTGCCAGTGGTACTGCTTGGACTCAGAGCGTCCTTCAAGGAAGACCTCCAAGCCACAGTAGCAGAAATGTTATATGGAGAACCCATCAAATCATCCCGGCGAATTTCTATCACCTACCAAAAACATCAATGCTGATCCGACGTCCTACGTGAATCAACTTTGACGACATTTTGGAAACCTTAAGCCAGTTCCAGCATCACGCCATGGCTCACGAAGAGTTTTCATTTTCAAACAACTGTCAACGGCATCTCACGTTTTTGTGAGACGAGATTCAGTCAGAATTGGATTGCAAAAGCCGTACGAGGGACCATTTCAAGTCACGACGATAAAGTTCAACACCCAGCTCAAAACCCATCCTTATCTTCATCCCATCCGACGCCTTTTGATGACATCAACAACAAGCAAAAGACGGGATCTGGCAGATGCATACGAATTCCCGAAAGATTTGTGTGTTAATATCATAACTACGTTACTGGAAGGGGAGTGCTGTAGGCATCAGCTTCAACACAAAATTATTCTCCCGCCAAACATTCAAATTGAATATCGAAAATAAATAATATGAAACTTCTCGTAGCGACCGAAAGAGTGCACCAGCAGTGAACGTCAAGCAAGCAGCAAGCCGACCTGTTTTGTCCACATAATGTACATTCTTTCTTTCACTTCATCGTCATTAGTCTTACAAGAAAACACTCGGCATCGACACTAAATAACAACGTGAGATTACTTACTCGTGTATCTATATAATTATAACCAAACAGAATATTTTATAACACATTTATGTTAATTAAATTGAAGTTAATTGAAATTCTTTTTCAAGCGTTTTTCATTTAATTTAAAGAATACGCTCCCAAACAAGGAAGGAGGGACTTATCGATACCGAAAGCACGCATTTTCGAGAATAGAGCCTGGTCCCAAACTCTATCAAATGCCTTTGAAATATCAAGTGCAACAATCTTACCTTCTCCAAAACGATGTAAAGATTTGTTCCACTGTTCGTTAAGATAAACCATCAGATCACCAGTGGACCTTACTGTCGGTCATTAAGAAGCTTTCGGTCTTCGAGATATTTCTTAAGCTGATAATTTATCAGCGTATCCATAATAAATGACCTTAGAAAGAAATGACGTTAGTGCTATCGGACGATAATTGGAGGGAGAGAAGGATTCGCCTTTTTGGGTAAAGGCTGGACAAATGCTGTTTTCTAACTACTCGGAACGAGCCCAGAAGAAATGGATAGATGGAAAAGCTTACGCAAGGGTTTTACTAGCGTGGAAGAACACCTCTTCAGAACATACGGGCCCTCGCTACAGCACGAGTGCGATAGAAGATTTGTCCCTTGGAATCATTGACGTGCTCAAGAACTGGCGGAGTCATGACATCTCTGGCAGGTAAGAGTTGGAGGCGAACTGCCTAGCAAAAAGGTTAGCTTTCGCAAGAGAGCTAACGACTGGAGTGTCATCATCAACGAGCGTTGCGACCGAGGAAGAAGAAGAATTCTTCATGTTTTTCACAAATGACCAAAAATGTTTACTGCCCTTGGGACATTGCAGTATTTTTCGCCTTAATTTTTGGTAATGTAAAAATTTGGTCCCACGAATATGGACATTGCAGGCCTTCCTGGCTTGTTTAAACTTTTCCGGTTTTCCTCAGTTGGGTTGGCTTTGTAATAACGGAATTTTACGTCTTTCACCCTGATAACCTCTTTACAGCTCATATCAAACCAAGCGTTCTCTTTGGGTCTGATGTTTTTAAAACTATTCGGGAAAAGAGTACTCAGTCCCAGAAGAATTAAACTTGTGAGCATATCCGCACTGGAATCTACGTCACTATCGAGGAAACATAGTGACCACTGACCAGTTAAAGATCCTTTAAAAAAATTATTGAGACCGTCCCAGTCATCGGCTTTCTCGTACTGCCAAACGGTTCTCTTAGGAGCTCTTTCTTTAACTGGCATTTTTTGGACACGAGAAATTTGCGGATATGACACAATGGTCAGATCGGCCTAGAGGCGATAATACACTTAGTGTGTATTTATCAGGGTCAGGGTCAGAGGAACAAGTCAAGAGTGTTATCTGCTTGGATGTCAATGTTCGGTATTCGAGTGGGCTCGTTGACTAGCTGAGAAAGATGGTTAAACTCAGCAAAAATCTCAGCACACAATCCTTCGGGTGCTGTCTTGCTCGAATGGAGAAGCCAGGAAGAATTGTGTAAATTGAAATCGCCCGTAATAACGATTTCAGTGTGAGGATACAGGGAAAAAATTCTTTGAATGGAGTCGGACAGTGAGTCAAATTCGTTAGAAGTTGAAACCCTGTCCAAATTTGGGCTTCTATAAAGGAAACAGTAATGGATGATGTGCTTACTTACTTAAAATTTGAACTACATAAAACTAAAGAAGGGATTTAAATAAGAGCTATACTGTGGTTGAAATTGGTAAACAACATCACTTCTAATATAAACGGCGAGGTCATGGTGGGAAACGAATAGTGGCACTAAGTTGTACCCTTGAATATGAAATTCAGTAGGATCAGTAGCCTCACCTACTTGGGTTTCACTTAGTGCCAAAACAGCTGCCTGTTTAAAACAGTGTGGAGGTACGTCGACAGAAAATTCGTTTTTAACCCACGAATATTACTATAGTCGAAGTCGACCCTGAAATTCTCAGTCATTGCAATATTTAATAAATTGCAATATTAAAAAAATCCGAAACCAAAACAGACGAAGTCTAAGAAGACTATTGAATTGAGTCACAGACTTTTTTTCGACTCAGCGCCCCTTCTAGTGTTATGACTTAACAGTGGCGTGAACCGATCCGACCCTGGAATTCAAACAATAATTCTCTATTTGTCTGTTGTTAATGTCACATCATGTACATACATTGTATGAGTAAAAAAAAAAATATTGCAATGTAATGCACATGATACTGATACTAGTCCAAGAGGCGACCACCGTCAAATTACTTAACTCATACGGATATGGATTTTGTACCCATTAGTAGATAGAGTTTTTGGAGACAAGGACAGCGCACCAGGGTTACCTGTCAAAGTCCGTGTTTTTTGGCCAAAAATTAAACCATCAGAGATATGGATAAAATTATTGTCCAACTATAGAGCTCGACGAGACGAAACAGAATATTATGGGTTGTCTAGTTCAAACCGGGGCGAAGCGGTCGGCAACCGCCTCAGAAGCCACTGATTTTTAACCGTAAAAAAACCTACAGGGATATGGCTAAATTTGGTACCAAATTCAAGATCTAAATGTACTCCTTACGAATATATAGCGTTGCCTTTTCTAAACCGGGGCAAACCATTCGGCAACCCTACTACAATTTAAAAAAATGCACAATACAAAAAAATACAAGTTTTCACTAAAACATTCATAACTTGATTATTTTTTTTTTATCATTTTTTATGTTTTATATAGGAATAGAAAGCCTTACGTATGTAGAAAAATAATAAAATGTCAAAACCTTTATAAAGATGTAAGTATGAATATATAAAATGATAATTTGGATTTAACGGCATCTTTCATTAAAAGTACGTTTGACCACATAACGCAGTAACCAAACGGTTTAAATTAATTCAGTGACTTTAAGAAGGCTTTCAAGCCTTTTTTTCATATGTCATTTCATATATGGGTTTCCAGGGAAAATGGAGAATAATAGCAATGTGAAACTGTGTGAAAATTCCTAAGGACGAAATCACAAAAAATGTCATCATTGCCACACAAATTGATAATGGAGGCTTAAAACTAAAATTTCAGTAGAGCAAAGAAGAGTTTCAGACCTTTATTTTGATATATAAAACTATAAGGTATTCCTCGGGAAATTCAGAAAAACAGCAATTTTAAAGGGAGGAAATCTTAACTTCTAAGCAACATACCTTAATGCAAATTTCTATGTATAATGTATATTAAGGTGGTCCTTAAGATAAAATTAATGAAGACATCCGCTCAATCGTCTCCAAATAAATAAAAAAAATCCTCTAGTTTTTTTCAGATTTTTATCTATACCCCTTACTGGCCCTGTATCGAATTGAAATTCTAATACTAGGGACGCGGCTGATTTTTTGATTATTCCCGTATATATCCATTTCGGCTTTGCCGATTTTGTTAAAATTTTGAACAATTATAGGTACCTAACATTATCCTTAGTCAAAACAGAGAAGTTTTTGAATTTTTCAAAGAAATTTGCATTTTACTTCATGTTTTACCTAATGAAAGTAGAATGTTAGTTGTAGAGCTTGGAAAAAATCAGATATGTGGTTCTCTATCTCTATTTCAATTGGGTTCAAGCAAATCACATTGCATTTTAACAAATGTCTGTGTTAATCATAATGAGGAGTTGCTCTGAAGGGTGGCGAGACGAAGTTCGCGGGGTCGGCTAGTTTTAAATAATATCTTGGAATGCAATATCACTCAATCGAAATTTTAAATATCCCCGCCGAAAGCGTCAATTGCTCCACCAACTTGGATCTAGCGCTTAAAGTGTTCCGTGATGGCTTGGCTGTGGATGTAACTGAGAGAGATATTGACTACTGTTACATGAAAAAAGCTCAGAGAAGTGATCAAAACCAGGAGAGCAACTTATCACCATCCTTCACCAATATTCTTAGTGTTAGACTAACAACTCGTCACTGTAAAGAGAAAATAATGAAAGCGAGAAGTGTAAAAAAGACCAACTTACAACCGGCATACTCAACACTGAGGAGAATTCGCAAAGGATCTACATCAACGAGAGCTTATCATATCAGTCCCGTCAGATGTTAAAGGCTGCCTAGCAGTGGATTCAGGGGAACGATGTATAGCTGGCTTAAAACCTACCTTAGTCAAAGAACACAAAAGATTAATGTAAATGGTGCTTTTAGCACAGTAAGTGTTTTGAAGAAAGGTGTTCCCCAAGGTTCCGTACTCGGCCCGATTTTATTTATTATTTACATCAACTCTATTTTAAAACAACAATTTAATGGATTGGTTACAGCTTTCGCTGATGACATATCATTTACTTATATGGAAAGTAATCATTTTAATTGCGTTGTGAAAATTGGAGAAGACCTTGAGAAACTAAGAATGTGGTTCACATGTCACAAATTAGTCATTAGCGACAAAACTAACTAAATTAACCGAAAACATTTTATTGGACTACAACCTTTATTTCCATGCATATGGTTGTCATAAATACAGCCTTCCATTGTTGTAATTTACCAAATTACCATAGCAATCTCTCATGCTCCCCCAGTTGCTTCAAAATAGAATCTGTAAAAAACTTTAAGTATCTAGAAGTTGTAATAGATCATAATCTGAATTGGAAAGATCATATCAAAACAATAAAATTTTATAAATATGTTTCTAGTTGCACGAAAAATGTACCTTATTAAACCATACTGCTCTAAAAATGTATTACGCAAAATTTACTATGGGCTTGCTTATTCCAAATTGCAGTATGGAATTACCTGTTGGGGTGGGATATATTCAAGCACACTTGATCCTATTTTCATTGCGCAGAAGCATCTTCTCCGTATTATCTCCCATTCTAATCATCGCACTCACAGCTGGCCCTTATTTGAAAAACACAAAATATTAGGCATTTATATATTTTCAAGGTGTTGAGAGAATTTTTCAAAAAAAAGTGGTAACACTCCTAGTAGAAATAATTTAACCTATAATCTAAGAGTAAATAAGGGCTCAGTTATAGCTATCAGTAAAATCCATCAGTAAAAATTTTGTTTTGCTATTTTGAATACTTTAATCTTATATTTTGAGGAAAATTTTGATGAAAAAAGTTGAAAATACATTTTGACTATTTTTTTCAAAACAAAACAATGCATTTACTGTTGAATATTATTAACAAATCCATTTTATAAATTTTACTGATGAAATTTCATTTTACTGAACAACTGACTGCCAAATGTCAAAAAAAAATTCCATTTCGTTTTACTGATGGCGTTTCATTTTTTTACTGTTCCGATGCCATCATTAAAAAAATTACTGATGAGATGAACAGTAAAAACGAAATTGTTTGCAGCGCGAAGGTGTAAATTTACTGATAGTTATAAACGCTTATCAGTAAAAAATTTCAGATTTCAGATGTTTCAATTTTTACTGATGGATTTTACTGATAGCTATAACTGAGGCCTAATATGGCTTAGGGCTCAGTTATAGCTATCAGTAAAATCCATCAGTAAAAATTTTGTTTTGCTATTTTGAATACTTTAATTTCATATTTTGAAGAAAATTTTGATGAAATAAGTTGAAAATACATTTCGACTATTTGTTTCAAAAAAAAAGAATGCATTGAGTGTTAAATATTATTAACAAATCCATTTTTTAAATTTTACTGATGAAATTTCATTTTACTGAACAACTGACTCTGACTGCCAAATGTCAAAACAAATTCCATTTCGTTTTACTGTTGGCGTTTCATTTTTTTACTGTTCCGGTGCCATCATTAAAAAAAATACTGATGAGATGAACAGTAAAAACGAAATTGTTTGCGGCGTGAAGGTGTAAATTTACTGATAGTTATAAACGCTCATCAGTAAAAAATTTCAGATTCCAGATGTTTCAATTTTTACTAATGGATTTTACTGATAGCTATAACTGAGGCCTTATGTTAATATTCCCATTGCACGAACAACACATTTTTCTCATTTTTACACATTTACTGCCCCAAATTATTTCAACAAACTTTCATATTCAACGCGACTAATTAATAACTATAATATTTTTACCAAGCAAGTTACAAATTGGTTATTTTCTTTCAACCACACTGATATTATACCAATATTCAGAACCCTAAGTTAAAAAGGCGTCATATCAGGAATATTTGTTAGTTTTTTTCTTTTTTTTTCAATCTTTGTTTTTTGTTTTGCTCAACTTATTAAAATTTTTGTTAATATACAACCTTATTATACATTCACATTTTACTTTTTCACTGATGTCACCCCACATCAGAAATCTTTAAACTTATTAGACTTATATTGATGTATCAGTATCGTTCATCACTAAATTTGAACTTTCACGTTCACAAATTACAGAACGATTATTTTTTTTATTCACTTTATATTTAAATAAAATTATGTACATACTAAATATTTTACAAACTTAAGTTGAATGATAAAAATAAATAAACTAAACTAATTCTTACCGGTAGTCAACTGCAGCGAATAGTACTCTAGAGAACCAGCCTTAATAGTAGGTATTATATTATAATTGACGGCATCTTCAGATTCAGGGCTAACTTCTTTGTAACATCCATCTTAAAAATGTTGAGTCAGCTGTGTTATAAACCTTACATTATTATGCCGATTATCCTACCAACTACCTTTATCGAAGCCCAAATTTGGACAGAGCTTCAACTTCTCGCGAATTTCGCGCTCTGTCTGACTCCATCCAAAAAATTGTATCCTTATATCCTCACACTGAAATCGTTATTACGGGCGATTTCAATGTACACAATTCTTCGTGGCTTCTCCATTCGGGCCCGACAACACCCGAAGGAATGTGTGTCGAGATTTTTGCTGAGTTTAACCACCTTACTCAGCTTGTCACCGAGCCCACTCGAATATCGGATATTGATGGCCAAGCGGAAAATACTCTTGACTTGTTCCTTACGTCTGACCCTGATTAATACACTATCAATGTATTTACGCCTCTAAGCAGATCAGACCATAGCATTATATCTGCAAATTTCTCGTGTCAAACTAGAAAGAGCTCCGAAGAGAACTGTATGGCAATACGAGAAAGCCAACTGGGACGGTCTCAATAACTTCTTCCGGATCTTTAACTGGTCAGTATGCTTAATCGATAGTGACGTAGACTCCAGCGCAGATATGATTACTAATATGATTATTCTGGGAATGAAAACTTTTATCCCGAATAGGGTTAAAAGCATCAAACCCAAAGAAAAGTCATGGTTTGATTCAAGCTGTAAAGAGGTTATCAGTGAAAAAGAAGTAAAGTTCCGGTGTTTTAGAGCCAACCCAACTGAGGAAAACCGGATCAAGTTTAAACAAGCCAGGAAGGCCTGCAATGCCCATATTCGACGGACCAAGTTTTTGCATGACCAAAATTTAAGGCAAAAAATTCTGCAATGTCCCAAAGGCAGTAAAAATGTTTGTAAAAAAATATGAAGAATTCTTCTTCTTACTAGGTCCCTACGCTCGTTGACAATGACACACCAGTTGTTAGCTCTCTCGCGAAAGCTAACATTTTTGCTAGGCAGTTCGCCTCCAACTCTTCGCTGCCAGAGAGTGTCATGACTCTTCCAGTTATTGAGCGCGTCAATGATTCCATGGGACAAATCTTCTTCCGCACTCGTGCTGTGGCGAGAGTCCTAAAAGATCTCAACATACATAAATCCGCTGGTCCGGATGGTATCCCCGCTATTATTCTGAAGAGGTGTTCTTCCACTCTGGCAAAACCCTTGCGTAAGCTTTTCCATCTATCCTATTCTTCTGGGCTCGTTCCGAGCAGTTGGAAAACAGCATTTGTCCAGCCAATCCCAAAAAAGGCAAATCTTCTTCTCCCTCCAATTATCGTCCGATTGCACTTACGCCCCTTCTTTCTAAGGTCATGGAAACGCTGATAAACTATCGGCTCAAGAAATATCTCGAAGACCGAAAGCTTCTTAATGACCGGCAATACGGCTTTCGCAGCAACAGGTCCACTGGTGATCTGATGGTTTATCTCACCGAACAGTGGAACAAATCTTTACATCGTTTTGGAGAAAGTAAGATGGTTGCACTTGATATTTCAAAGGCATTTGATAAAGTCTGGCATCTTGCTGTTTTATCGAAAATGCGTGCTTTCGGTATCGATGAATCCCTTCTTCGTTGAATTAGAAACTTTCTTTCGAATCGTTCAATACAAGTTGTATTGGACGGTTTCAAGTCTGAAACCCACAATATAAATGCTGGTGTGCCCCAGGGCTCCGTTTTGTCTCCGACCCTCTTCCTTATTTTCATAAATGATCTCCTGTCTGTAACTTCTAATCCAATAAACTGTTTCGCTGACGATAGTACCCTTAGCTTTTCTTATTCGTTTCCAGACTCATATCCCTCTTCTTCGGATGTGGAACTGCAACGGCAGAATATGATATAGCTCGTTAAACTCTGACTTAAACAGCATTGTACAATGGGGAATTAAAAACCGCGTAGAGTTTAATGCTTCAAAAACTCAATGCTGTCTTGTATCGTCGAAGCGAGATATACCCCCCTTGCCACTATCCATGAGTGGCACTTGCATCAACGAGACCGAACATCTCGAGATTCTCGGTATGTGCATCACTGACCACCTTTTGTGGAACGAGCACATATGCGATGTCGCCAAAAATGCCGCAAGATGTTTGGGTTTCTTAAGAAGGTGCAAGAAATTTTTCTCCCCGTCTGATCTGGCTATTATTTACAAGACTTATATCCGTCCAAAGCTTGAGTACAATTCCCATCTCTGGGCTGGTGCTCCAGTTACATACTTAAGCCTCTTGGATGGTATACAAAAAAAAGCTATAAGAATGATTGGTGTGAGAGACATCACTAATTCATTCACTTCATTGGAACACCGTCGTAACATCTCATGTCTCTCTTTGTTCTACCGTTACTTCTACGGTAATTGCTCTAGTGAAATAGCCAGTTGCATTCCTCCCCTTAAACAATTCAACCGTAATACCCGCGCTTCCAGGAACGCCCATCAGTTTACCCTCGAGCCCAACTTCGGACGTACTGTTAAGTATAGAGAATCGTTCTTTAGCCGTACTACGCGAATGTGGAACTCCCTTCCACACACTGTCTTTCCCAGTCATTGCAATGTTGATGAATTCAAAACCAATGTACACCGACACTTACTTTGAAACCCCTTTCTTGATTCTTAATGCACTCGCTGTGTCTCTGGCATAATAAGGGTATTAAAAGCCCCTTTAGTGTGTGCAAATTATAAAAAAAAAAACGGCTCCAAAACACTGAGGAAAACCCAATTTCTGGAATACATTTACATTTTCCACTATTTTTACCTCAGTGAGTTGATAAGCTGTAATATATTTTGGTCGAAGTATATTCCACACTTCCTGGCAAACACTTTTCAAACTGTTGGTTTTCCGATTCCGAAAAAGGTTTGTACAATGCGATTGCAACCCTCTTTCTCAATAGAATCGCCTTACGATAATTGGTGTCTTCTTTTTAAATATGTTTTAATTCATCGCACAGTATATTGAAATTTTCCCGAAATATGCCGAAATTTTCTCTAAGAAATGCATCATCATTTCCTGGTACATCTTTCTCCCAGAAAGTTCTTGAACGTGGCTGCAATGAACACTGTTTTAGTTATAACTATATACGTGAATATTTCAACACTTACTTAAGATCACACCCTCTTTTCTCTGTCCAATCACAAGTTTTGTGCAGTATTCTGATACGGTAATGTAGGAGAAGTGAAAGTTTTAAGAGATTTTTCTTGTGTTTTCTTAGGAGAGCATACTTTTTCTTGTTGAAAATATAGATACTAAAATGTTGGGATCATTTTTTGCTTTAGGTTGATGCAGAAAAATTGCTTTCAAAACATTTGAGATCATTACAAACCTTATGACATTTAGTATTCTTTTTTTTACTTTTATTAATAATATTGAAAGTTCCAAAATTAATGTCAAGATTGTCATAAATGTCAAACTAAATTAGTTAAAAATTCAGTGGAAACGTCTTTCGTAATTTATAAAACATATGACCTTAATCAAGTCGGTGGGAACATACTATCAAGTCCGTTTCAGGCTTCACTCGACGCTAACGCTAGTTTTTCTGCTAAAAATGCTTGCTTGCTTTTCTGCTGGCTATCGTGGTAAAAAATGACGTCAATGCGGGATTCACTGCTTGGACTGCTATTACACGGTGCATCATGTTTCATGATTCTTCTTCGAATTCTCTTTTGAAATTTTATACTCTGAGTCGAACACTATTACACTATGACTGAATGACTCTGAATGGCCTTGTTCACATGTGAAGAACGACTGTGTTCATACGTGACACGTGAGTATTTTTCTTCTGTAGATTTTGCTTACTCCTTTATGTGTTTTATTTTCTTTACGATGACAGAAAACAAATTTGTGTTTTTATCTATCTACGTATCTTCGTAAAGTTTTGAAGAGGAACGATTGGTATCAGAAACAGTAAAATTATAGTCCGCTAATGAACAACTTTAAGGGAATTTAGTGTGATACTAGCTTAAAATGACGTTTGAGCCATACACTAATAGCGGACTATAATTTTGCGCCAATGTATTTAAATTTGAATGTTTTTGATTTGAAATTTAAAAATATCTGTTGTTCTGAAAAATTATAAATAAAAATGGAAAACAGACAAGTTGCATACATGTTGGCTATTGCTCCATCATACTATTATATGGCTGCAGATGAAGATGAGAAAGACACATCTAAAAAGAATAAAAGAAAATGGGTAAAGGAATGGCGTAAGAAAAGCCCAATTGAAAGTTCATTTAGTTTTTTGAGAGATGAGCTGCGACTAAAAGATAAAGTTGCATTTCGTGGATATTTAAGAATGGATGAAAATTGCTTCATTGAAATTTTAAATTCAGTTAAAGTAGCAATATTAAAAAAACAAACACTGAAATGAGAATGTCAATACCGCCAGATGAGGTTTTGGCACTAACCTTACGTTTTTTAGCCACAAGAGAATCCTTCAGGAGTTTGGAATACCAAACACGAATTTCACTGTCTTTTATTTCGCAAACAGTACCAAATGTGTGTTCCATTATATATGAATCTGTAAATAATATGAATACTTAAAGGTAAGAAGTGCATCTCTTGTCGTAATATACAAATAATTTTGTTAATTTTTAGTTTCCAACGACTGTGAATGAATGGAAAACTATTGCTGAAATTTTTTTCATTAGATGGCAATTTCCTCTTTGCATAGGAGCATTAAACGGGAAAAATATTGCTTTCCGAGCATCGAAGGCAGTTGAAGCGATATATCACAACTCTAAAGATTTTGATAGCATAGTTCTACCCGCTCTTACGGACTCCACATACAAGTTTATTTTTGTTGACATTGGAATTGGATGCAACGGTCGCATTAGCGATGGAGGAGTTTTCCATAGGAGTGACCTAAGGCATATTATTAATGAGCCACACCAATTTTTTCCTCCTGATGAAATAATCAGAAATCAGAGATTGTTACCTTATATCATTGTTTGTGACGACGCGTTTGCATTGGAAAAGCATATCGTCGGTGACGCGCGAAAAGTGTGTAACTCCGTCGACACACATTTTTCAGGAGAGCAAAAAAACAAACAAATTGTGTATCTCCTTTTTTTTCTATGAGTCGACAAATGCAAATTGTGTAACTCCCTTACCACTTTTCAGCAGTTGTTTTTGGCAAAATATTTAAAGTTTGGCTACTTAAAATCTTTTATAATACACTTACCGGTTTTATTATTCAATAAAAGTTATAAAAACTTGTGTAAACAAGCTTATATTCACGAATATTTGACTTTTTTCACGACACTCAAAACGGTTTTCAAATAGTAATTATGGAGGTACACTTTTTTCGTACAGAATTTATTGGCAATGGAGTTACACTATTTTCTAAAGCGTCAATCCAACGGTTACTATGATTAAAATAGGAATTCCTGGTATGAGGGATTGTAGATATCGCCTAAATCTAACAGATGGCATCAAAATCTCATTTTCGAAAAATTTGGAGATACACACTTTTCGCGCGTCACCGACGATATGTTAAAACCTTATCCTTTTAATAGTGTGGAAAAAGAAAAAAAGAGTTTTTAATTTTCGATTGCAACTGCAAGGCAAACCGTAGAGCATTCCTTTAAAATGCTTGCAAACTAGTTTAGAGTTTTAAAAACCAAAATCCACTTAAGGTCCGAAAAGGTTAAAAAAAATTACCCAAGCAACGTGTGTTTTGCATAACTTTTTGATAAGCAAAAATGACAGTTATATAGACGTTAATAAAAAACAAATTTCAACTACACCTTCAAGACAACCAAATGATGCAGGTCCAACTCCAAGCAGAAATTATTCAAGATTAGCAGGCGAAATTAGAAACCAATTCGCAGAGTATTTCTCTCTAGAGGGAGCCTTGCCTTGGCAGGATCAATATATTTGATATAAAACATAACATGTTTAACTCAATGCTTTTTAATTTACATTTTTCCTAATGATTGATATAAAAAGATACTTATAATAAAGAACAACAAAATTAAAAGTAAAAGTACTTGTACATAATCATAATCCTGGTTTAAGGTGAATAAGAAATTAATTCATCCAGGAGATCATCTTCCAAACCATTTTCAATGTTTGAACTAGCGGGCATTTTGTTACTTGCGTCATTGCGTCTCTATAAAAAATTGAAAAGTGAAAAGTAACTTTCGGCTTTGGTTTGTGAAGAGCTACTTGCCTTTTCTTGCTTCCTTATCTGCTCCATCTTTAAATGCGCCTCCTGAAGGACACTAAATTTAGCTTCTTTAAATATGTCTTCGGTTACATCTTCAAGCTCTTCTATAACCATCTAAACTACAGTCTCCGCTCTTTTTGGTTTCTGCATTAATACTTTTGCATACTGCAGAGCTTCGTCCGCTTTTACTTTGCGACATTTGTCTTCATTTTTTGCTTCCAATTTTTCCTGTTGGGTTTTTTTCTCGATTGGTTCTGAAAACTAAATAAATTGTGCAACAATTATAAAATATGTACCTACTGTTGGGGGAGTTCGACAATGCAATATGTATTCAAATAAATAACGACCATTGTAAGGAGAAGTAGTAAGAAGGCCAATGGTCGTTATATATATTAGAATTAGAATCAACAGGTACAGCAAATAACAAATGAACTTACTGATGTGATGTTGGAAGTACTTTGACTTTCGATATTTGCTTCCTCCAAAAACGTAAGTTCCTCATAACACCACAATGTGGGCTTAATCACTTCACTTTCACCTGCACCACTTTTTCTAGATTCGGTGCATTCTAAACGTTCCTTATTGTATTGTTGTTTTAGTGTTCTTATTTTCGTTTTAATGTCACCGATTGTTGTTTGCGGTCTTTTTTTGCATATCACTGCATATTTTAAACAAGCACTCATTTTTTTTTCTTTGTTATTAAGATAATCACTGGATTTTACCCGTTATAAAATTGGATTTTGCTGGTACAATTCCAATAATAAAAGACTGTCCTCTCGTGACCACATTATTTTTAAAAATATTAAGTTCAGAAAACAGAAAATAGAATTATGAAGAAAAATATCGATTTTCTTGGCGTGTGAACAAGGCCAATTGAAGTGAGTCTTCTATTACACGTTGACTCACGACTCACGACTCACTTTTGACTTTCCTTATAAATTTGTATTCGGTGAGGCAAGTGCTGTTACACGTTGACTCGTGCCCCATGCCTCAGATTTGACAAATATTGTTTGTTTTGTTTTGAATGCTCCTTTTCGTTTGCTTTAATTTTTCGATAGTTTTCGAAGTTGAGTAAAATTTATAAAACAAAATCAATAGGATTTTGGAAATGGATTCCGAAAATTTATTAAAGCTGTTGAACTGTGCATCGATTGCCATTAATGACATGGACACGAACAGCATTGAAAATTAGGCTCTTGTGATGAAGTTGCTGGGTTTGGCTGGGTTTGTGTAAGAAAACAGCTTTGGAATGTGAAAAAGCAAACCCTTCCCGATCCTTATCCCCTCCTCCGTCGGCTTTGTGCTATTATGCTGGCTGATGTCTCCTTATCCCCTGACTGTATAGTGTATCACTTCTGTCAGTACCTAGTTTCCTTCCTGGGACGCTTATGGCTTAATTGCTGTTCGTCTCTCCTACTTCAAGATGGACCCCCCCCCTTTTACTTCGCCTACTCGTGGGAACTCTATGCCGAAACTAAAACAAAAACAAAAACAAAAACAAAACAAAAAACTTCAAACCGGTGCCGGTATTCCATCTACACCGGGCGACAGTTCGGCGACAACGTCGCTTGTCGTTACACCTGTGCCAAACATTGAAGAAGGGATTGTGCCAAGTCACTGCCCAACTTCTAGTGTGGTACAGGTTGTATCTACACCACCGGGCGACAGTTCGGCGGCAACGTCGGCTGTCGTTAATCCTGTGCCAAACATGGGAGAAGGGTTTGTGCCAAGTCATTGCCCATCTTCCAGCGCGTTACAGGATGTATCCCTGGCGAAAGCGCCTCCTCAGGTCGGTAGTGGATAGTTCGTGAATAATGATCTTTCCACTACCAAAGAGAGTAAACCTCTCCAGGATGCTCCTAGTGGAAGTCTCCGTAGTGTTAGCAGCGTCGTGAATAACGACCCTGCCTTCACTACGAAGACCGCCATCCAACCTAGGATCTTATATAAGCAGCGTCGCTATGCGATGAGAGTTCTAAAATCCCCTGGTGCAACATTGGGGGATGGAAGCAATCCCATCCATAGCAAGACCAGCTGCAACTCCACGTCAAAGCGACAAAGGTCTTTGGAGGAGTCCACTCCCATCCCTAAAAAACCCAAAATGCAGAACACCAGCACTCCCAACATTCCTAAAGTACCTCTCACTAAACTTTTTAGTGATGTACTCAAGGAGCACAACAAAATCGTGGTTGCGGTCATTGATAGTAGCAATATTGATGGCACGATTACCTCTGACCGTTGGCAGATGGTGAAACTGAGGCTCTCGGCTGGCTTTCTCAAAGTCATGCGAGCGCATCCGGGTCCACCACCTGTAACAAGCGATGGGTGTTGGCATCAAGGTCATGTCAAACTCATCGTTTGTAACGATCAGAGGTCGCGCGATCTTTATACGCTTGCTGTCGGCATGCTGGGCGAAGTTTGGCCAGGCGCAAAACTCGAGGTTGTTGCAAAGGAAGATATTCCTTGTAGGCCGAGAGCTCGTGCATGGATCCCGATTGAATCCTCATGTCCAGAAGACATCCATGAGATGATCAGGCTTATCAACCCGGACCTCTCTTGTCACGACTGGAAGATTGCGAAACTGGAGGAGCCGAAGGGTCTTTATCGAAGTGCGATCATCGTAATCAATAAAGACTCTGCGGCTTCTCTGGCGCGAAACAAGGGAGTGATAAGATACGGGTTCGAGACGATTACGCTCCGTATTTATAAAAAAGATGAGGTAGACGCTTCATGCGAGCCTCCACAACCCACTTCAGAAGCTGTGTCGCAAGACGTAGGGGGTCCTAGTCCTACTATCACCTTCCCATCCATGGATGTGGATGATGGTGCACCTGGGCCCTCTTCTGTCACGGCACAGTCTTCTTCCAAACCCTCTTCAGAAGCTGTGCCGCAAGACGTGGGGGGTCCCAGTGATACCATCACCTTCCCATCCTTGGATGTGGATGATGATGCACCAGGGCCCTCTTCTGTCGCGGCACAGTCTTCTTCCGAAACCGTCAGAAGTTTATCCCAAATGGAGACTGATGACTCATCCGACAAAGTTCTCCCCAGTGAGGAAGAGGATAAACTGCTAGGTTCCTCTTTGTCTGATCTGAATGAGCTGGATCTGATAGTGGTGGAGGTTGGTCTGCCTGGTTGTAGCCAAAATGCTGCAAATAGTACAGATTAATCTCCAACACTCTATAAAGGCTTCGGCCTCCCTTCTTCTCCGCCTGTCAAAAACTGGGGAGGATGTCGTTCTTATCCAAGAGCCCTGGATTGTCAAATCCCTGGTTCGAGGATTGAGAAATCCTGGCTACTACGTGTTATATGTAACAGGAAAAAACCAAGGTCCTGCATACTAGTAAAACGTAGTCTAAATGTATTTTTACTCCCTAATTTCAGCGATGAAGACGTCACCGAAGCCAGTATGGTAATAGACAACCATACCTACTGGCTGGTATCAGCGTACTTGGGCCACGACCACCAGGGCCCACTGCCTGGTACCATTCTGGAGAAGACGGTCGCTGAATCCAGAAGACTGAAAACCAATCTAATTATCGGTTGTGACGCCAATGCGCACCATACTACGTGGGGTAGTACCGATATAAATGACAGAGGTGAGTCTCTTTTTGATTATATTTTCACAACTAATCTGGTAGTAAAGTAAGTAAAGTAGGTAATGAACCAACCTTCGTTACTAAAAATCGACAAGAAGTATTAGATATCACTCTTGTCTCGTTACATCTCTCAAATAAAATATTGAATTGGAGAGTATCAAAGGAACACTCGTTCTCCGATCATAGACACATCCAATTCACACTTATTGAAGAGTCCCCAAAACCGATCCAATTCCGGAATTATAGGAAAACAGATTGGCCAAAATATAGGACAACTGTGAAAAGTCTGATTAAACCAGGGGTGGAATCGGCTAAGCTGATAGTTGATAGTTGATAGTCAAAATAATAGCTTTTGCTTCAGGTAAGGTGATTATCAAAACGATAATCGTTTTTTTTCCATACATTTGGAAGCGACAGCTATTTTGATGTCGTTTTCATATATTTTTGTAAGCAATATCCTTGATAAATAATTTTCTTAAAATTGAAAACGACATTGAAATAGCTGTCACTTCCAAATGGTATGGAAAAAAGCGATTATCGTTTTGATAATCACCTTACGTTGAGCAAAACGACATTGCTTATTGTAGGTGCTGCCAAAAATTCAAATTGTTTTATTGATCACTTTGCACAGAGCAAAATAAAGTTGATAATCAAAAACGACTATCAAAAAAGTGATAATCAATAATCGCCTTAGCCGATTCCACCCCAGAACTTTCTGATCCTCCCTTGTGCGCTCTTGAACTCGATAAAAAAGTCGATGAGCTTACAGCGGCCTTAATAAAGCCATGGAAACTGCCTGCCCCCTCACTATAGTGCGGAGAAAGAACAAACCATATTGGTGGGCTGCTGAACTAGAAATACTCAGGAAAGGTTGTAGAAGGCTTTTCAATCGTGCAAAAAAGTCTAGACACCCCCAAGATTGGGATTCCTATAAGGAATCCCTCAAAAAGTATAAACAAGAATTGAGAATAGCCAAAAGATCCTCCTGGAGATCCTTCTGTAGCTCAATAGAAGAATCCTCGGAGGTTAAGGAAGATTCTCTCGACAAATCCAACCATGCCTAGTTGTGTAAAAAACTCAGATGGTACATGGACTAACTCTTGCGAAGAAACGCTAAACCTGCTTCTAGATACCCACTTCCCAGAAAGCTCCAAATCCGTTAATACAACAAGGTGCAGTGCATTAACGCCCATGGAATTAACGCCCGCGGGTGTTAATTCCAATAACAAAAGGAATTTACCCCCGCGGGTGTTAATTCCTTTTTTGGTTTGGAATTAACACCCGCGGAGGTTAATTCCTTTTTTTGGTGGGCTTTAATTCCAATTTTAATTGGAAATAAAACCCACACGTGAAACAAATTGTGACGTGAAATAACGTCCGTTGAAATAAAGCCGCATGGAGCCTTATTTCAATTTCTTATGGAAATTAGACCCTTGCAAGGGTTGCGGTTTTATGTCCATTGCAACCTAGAAATAATGCCCGTGGGGCCTTATTTTGTTTTTTCTGTTTTGATTAGAAACTTGGCGCAGGGAAACTCGTCTCGAAGTCAGAAGTCTCGAAAATGGTTTTCGGAACTTCTGAGCCACTCTGGAGACTCAAAAGTACCGAAATAGTTTTAGGGATTATTAACCCACTATGGCCAGTCAGTAGTCCCAATTAAATTTTACTTTTTATGGGACAAACGTCCCAAATGAAAAAAAAGTGAAACAACGAACATTCATGCTAAACAAATAAACAAAAAACTTAAATTCTTGCATGTATGTATTGTATAAGTACACATTGAAATAAATAGGACCACGTTTCTTTATTACCTGTCGACAAAATTGTCAGAGCTGTTTAGGTTTCCTTTTATTTGGATAAGTAGTGGTTCTACATTTTTGCAAGCATTTCAATGATCCATTTTCAGCATCATTTCGACTGAGGTTGAAGCCGAAACAAAAAATTCAAGATCGAATTGATTTGATCGCGAGCGAAGCGAGCGGAAAAAATTTTGGCGAAAAGAGAATCAATTTGGGGTGTGAAAATAAAAAAATTCGCGCGAATTTTTTTATTTTCACACCCCAAATTGATTCTCTTTTGGCCAAAATTTTTTCCGCTTGTGTCCATCCATCTTTCAATGTAAATGAAATAGCTTGGTTATTTTAGGTGACAGATAGATACAATAAGATGAAATTGGCTTCAAGTATAGTGTGCTTGTAGAATGCCGTATCCTCACCGAACTTTGACATCCCAAAGATTTATTCGGTTTTCGAATAATAAAAAAAATTTAATTCACAAACCGAATAAGTCTTGAATGACCATCTGTCAGATAACAGGAATTCAACATCTTCATATACAACATCTGATCCTGATGAAGTCGAAATGATCTGCCTGGGCCTGGTACCTCTCTTTCTTCTTCAACGGCTGTATTGACTCCTAGACCAAGGGCTGCAAAAAGGAGAAGAGAAAATGAAAAAGAAAACCTGGATGACAAAATAGAAAACTTATTTTGCAGTCGAATGCAGCTGAAGAAAGAAGTTTGCAAATTGAAGAAGAAAAATTAAATATTATGAAAGAATTTGTAGCTGAAGCCAAAGATTTCATGCTTATTTTTTGAAGGAGAATTAAAATGGAAAATTTGACTTATGGCAAAATAAAGTTTAAAACAAGTTTAAGTTTACCCAAATGTTGTCTGATAGCATTTCTTATAATTGAAGTCGTTGTCCTTGCATCATCTATTTGGGTTAAGTGTTGCGACTGCTCTCTTTGCACATTATATTAATAGACGCATTCTGTAACCATTGAATATTTATCCCATCATTATTGGCATTCAGATAATAATGTAAAAGACAGCATGCCTTTATTATTAATGTGCTATTGTCAATGCGATTATCGAGGCCTTTCCCGATTCTTCGAAATCTTGCTTTCAGATGTCCAAAGCAGTTTTCACCAACTCTTCTGCATTTTGAAAGGGCATAATTGAAGTATTTTTCTTCTTCAGACGCTGTGATGCTGAATGGATAGGGTTTCATTAATGATTCAGAAAACCTTAAAGCTGATATGGCTTCATCAAGTGCTTTTGAAGATTAAAAGCATCGTCTCCAACAATAACAAATGGAAAAATTCGTCCATTTCCAACAATTTTATTGTCCGGGAAGGGAACTGATTGTTCGCATCAGCAATGACATCCCTCAATTTGCTTTGCAACAAAACACCTGCGTCGTTGGTCCTTCCATTACACCCAATGTCTACATAGATTAACTGGCAACTAGCATCCGCTAAGGCTAATAATATTATGCTATTGGATCCTTTGTAATTATGGTAAAAGGCTCCATCTTTTCGAAATCTTCGGAATGGTATATGCTTCCAGTCTAGAAGTTGGTCTGGTAGTTGGTACTCATGTACGACTCGCCTGTTGCAACTTGCAAGGAACCTCAAAGTGGCTGCCAGTTTTTCTGCCGGTGGGATTGCGTCCCTCATCAAAGTGTTGCTTTAAGTTATGTCACATGCCCAATAGCAGCTGAAAAGTTTCTTCAGACATCTTCAAATAAATAAAAAATGAGGTTTTGTCGTTTGTTCGAAGCTCCCTTGTAATAAAACTGAACGAACTATGTTCACTTCTTTTTTTCTCCAAGTCTTAACGCAGAGCCTCTTCTGGTTAGGTTAGGTTACAGTGGCTGCGGATACAGAATCCACACACTTAGGCCAGAAGAAAAGGCCCATTGTGATATCACATGAATCTAGAGAATTACTTCTTACTAGTCGAACCATTTTGAGCTTTTTGTAAAGCGAAGAAGATATTTGATATCCTTATTAGCTAGTTCACTGGGATTATCATAAAAGTACTCTCCCAGATGAAGTTTGCGCCTTAGTGAAAGAGCAGGGCAAGTGCAGAGAAGGTGAGAGATTGTTTCCTCTTCTTCCTCGTCCATACAGCTCCTGCAGAAGTCATTTGAGGCTACAACAAGTCGTATTGCGTGTCTGCCTAAAGACAGTGTCCCTTAAGGACACCTATTAGGGAGCTAATATGAAGTCGGCTTTGAGATAACAAGTCTTTAGAACGCTTTAGGTCCAGTGAAGGCCATATGAGTTTTGTAGCTGCGCACGTTGGTAAATTGTGCCACCTACCAGAACACCACCAGGACAGAACACCTTGCGGAGTGTCTCTACTGACAGACCTTTTCGTACAAAAATCCCCCATCTTAGAGTTGATGATCCTGCTTTTTAGCATTAGATTAATCAACTCACAGAGTGAGTATTCGACGTTTAGGGTCGTCATAGCAGAAGTGATAGCAGATGTGTCAACGTTGTTGAAAGCACCCTCAATATCCAGGAAGGCAACCATAGTATATTCCTTTTGCTCTAGGGAGTATTCGATAGTTCTTACCAGAGTATGTAAGGCTGTTTCTACCGATTTCCCTTTGCAGTAAGCATGCTGAGACTTCGATAGTCCTTTATCAATGCTATTACGTATATGGATATCAATCAATCGTTCCAGCCAGCGTTTTGAGAATGATGATAGATGATAGGCTAATAGGTCTTAGATCTTTAGGGTTGACATGCGAGCATTTGCCCGCCTTGGGAATGAATACCGCCTTTACTTCTCGCAATCGCTGAGGCATATAGACCAGATCTAGACAACTTTTGAACATCGGTGCAGTGCATTAACGCCCATGGAATTAACGCCCGCGGGTGTTAATTCCAAAAACAAAAGGAATTTACCCCCGCGGGTGTTAAATCCTTTTTGAATTGGCAATAAGGCCCACCATAAAAAAGAACTAACGCCCGCGGGTGTTAATGCCATTTGAAATTGGCGCTAACACCCGCGAGTATTATTTTCTTTTGGAAGAGATCTTTTCAACCTCGGATGTGAACACCTGCGCTGGCATCCTAGACACCTTGGCCACGTGAGTAGAAACAAATTAAACATCCCAGATGAAGTTTACGAATTTTACATTTTTACAAATTCGCGCGAATTTTTTTATTTTCACACCCCAAATTGATTCTCTTTTGGCCAAAATTTTTTCCGCTTGTGTCCATCCATCTTTCAATGTAAATGAAATAGCTT
Organism: Sphaerophoria taeniata; assembly: GCA_943590905.1. Lineage (NCBI taxonomy): Eukaryota > Metazoa > Arthropoda > Insecta > Diptera > Syrphidae > Sphaerophoria > Sphaerophoria taeniata. Next base: position 79,005,205 of record OX016541.1, on the reverse strand, counting down.
GGTTATTTTAGGTGACAGATAGATACAATAAGATGAAATTGGCTTCAAGTATAGTGTGCTTGTAGAATGCTGTATCCTCACCGAATTTTGACATCCCAAAGATTTATTCGGTTTTCGAATTAAAAAAAAAATTTAATTCACAAACCGAATAAGTCTTGAACGACCAAAATGTAAAATTCGTAAACTTCATCTGGGATGTTTAATTTGTTTCTACTCACGTGGCCAAGGTGTCTAGGATGCCAGCGCAGGTGTTTACATCCGAGGTTGAAAAGATCTCTTCCAAAAGAAAATAATACTCGCGGGTGTTAGCGCCAATTTCAAATGGCATTAACACCCGCGGGCGTTAGTTCTTTTTTATGGTGGGCCTTATTGCCAATTCAAAAAGGATTTAACACCCGCGGGGGTAAATTCCTTTTGTTTTTGGAATTAACACCCGCGGGCGTTAATTCCATGGGCGTTAATGCACTGCACCGATGTTCAAAAGTTGTCTAGATCTGGTCTATATGCCTCAGCGATTGCGAGAAGTAAAGGCGGTATTCATTCCCAAGGCGGGCAAATGCTCGCATGTCAACCCTAAAGATCTAAGACCTATTAGCCTATCATCTATCATCATTCTCAAAACGCTGGCTGGAACGATTGATTGATATCCATATACGTAATAGCATTGATAAAGGACTATCGAAGTCTCAGCATGCTTACTGCAAAGGGAAATCGGTAGAAACAGCCTTACATACTCTGGTAAGAACTATCGAATACTCCCTAGAGCAAAAGGAATATACTATGGTTGCCTTCCTGGATATTGAGGGTGCTTTCAACAACGTTGACACATCTGCTATCACTTCTGCTATGACGACCCTAAACGTCGAATACTCACTCTGTGAGTTGATTAATCTAATGCTAAAAAGCAGGATCATCAACTCTAAGATGGGGGATTTTTGTACGAAAAGGTCTGTCAGTAGAGACACTCCGCAAGGTGTTCTGTCCTGGTGGTGTTCTGGTAGGTGGCACAATTTACCAACGTGCGCAGCTACAAAACTCATATGGCCTTCACTGGACCTAAAGCGTTCTAAAGACTTGTTATCTCAAAGCCGACTTCATATTAGCTCCCTAATAGGTGTCCTTGAGGGACACTGTCTTATAGGCAGACACGCAATACGACTTGTTGTAGCCTCAAATGACTTCTGCAGGAGCTGTATGGACGAGGAAGAAGAGGAAACAATCTCTCACCTTCTCTGCACTTGCCCTGCTCTTTCACTAAGGCGCAAACTTCATCTGGGAGAGTACTTTTATGATAATCCCAGTGAACTAGCTAATAAGGATATCAAATATCTTCTTCGCTTTACAAAAAGCTCAAAATGGTTCGACTAGTAAGAAGTAATTCGCTCGGCAAAAATCCTTGATCGAACCCTCCTAGTGGGTGCCGGGCGGACAATGTCACCACAGTTTTGGTCTGTAGGTGTCAGACGGTGATAGCTAAGGTTAGATTGGATCGCTGTGTGGTTCTGACTTCTTTTATAGCACAACTCACAGAAATCCTCTCTCACCATAGATCCAAGGTTCCTAGTTTCAGTGGTGGTGTGAGCTAGTAAATCCGTGCCCAAGAATTAAAGGTTGAGGGATAAATCAACCATGAACGAGCTCAGCCGGAGGCCTGTGGTGGGTAACGGTTTTTGTTGTTTATACCTTCCCTCGGTATGCGGCTCTGCCGAGGGTGACCTTCTTTTCCGTCTTACTCGTGGGAATCAAATCGAATTTCACAACCATGTCTTCGTCCAATTTATGTGTTAAAATCCCATCCATCGAGTCCGAGGATGAACTCCTGGCTTCCAGTCAGGATACTATTGTAGGTAGCTCAGGGGAAGCTAGAGACGCTAGCACCTCAGAGCAGGCTACACTTAGAGGTAACACGGGAGGTACTAGTACCCCTGTGCTTCAGCATCCCTCTCAAAAAACGCCCGTAACTTCAAGTAGCAAGGCTCGCCAGAGCAACGCTACCAAGCCCAACAAGCACTCTCCTGCGGATCAGCTCAGGATCAAGTACAGGAAGGCTACTTTCATTCTTGGCAAGATTGCCGAGAACGAAAAAGCCGGAAAGGTACATGAGCGTGATGCTGCCGACAAAATCAAATATCAAAAAATTGTTGAAGAATTCAACAGTCGGGAGAAGAGTGCGCCACCCAGCAAAAAAGAAAAGTCCACCAAGAGGAACAGGTCTCTGGAGGAGGAGAAGCCACCTCAAAAGAGAACCAAACTTGGTGGCAATGCCAAAAAAGAGACTCCGAGGGTGATAGCGCAACCGCGCGCCTTGAGCGAGGTCGTCAGAGACAACCTCCAGGTGGCGATTGTAGATGAGCTCTCCACAGACAACAGAGCTCTGATGTCAGCGTGGAACTCAATCGAGGCTAAACTTTCGGAAATAGTATTCCAATACACCATATCAGCAAAAGAAGGTCCCTATCCGAGCTTTGACTCCGGCGAAATGCTCAGGGGTTACAAGGTGATAAGGTGCGCTGACGATTTTTCGAGGGATTTCCTTGGCAAAGGAGTTGCTAAGATTAGCAACGACTGGAAGGGCTTGAAGCTCAAGCTTATTCCAGCCAGGGATGTTCCTAGGAAACCATTGGCTCGCATCTTGTTGCCGCTCATGAGTGTTAAGCCAACAGGAGTGGAGCTAATTAGGAGCCTTCAACGACTGAATCCGCAGATTCCGATGAATGACTGGGTGGTCATCAAAACGGAGGAACCGCGCAAGAATAGCGCGGTCTACCTTCTTAGGATCTGCGAGGCAAGCCGCAAAGCCCTGGAAGAGGCACAATATAAGCTGAGATTCGGCATCAAAAGTGTCTCTATCAAGATTCTGCAGAGTCAGGAAGTTGGCCCCACCCTGAGTGATGACATCGTCGAGGTAGACGACGTCACCATGCGGGTTGGAGCCCCCAGCGAGGCGCTGGATCCTGGCCCTGCAGTTCCGCCGAATTAAAAACGATCCGCTATGCGCCATCCAGGTTAACCTGAAGCACTCAAAATGTGCCACGGATAACCTGAAGGTTTTTCTCAGAGAGGAAAACATAGATGTTGCGCTGATCCAAGAGCCATGGGTTAACGGCCTCGCGGTAAGAGGCCTCAAGGTTAACCAATACGACCTTTTTTACAAGCCCGATAACCAGAATCAAGGTAAGCCTAGAACTTGTGTTTTAGCTAAAAAACACTTAAAAGCTTTTCTGTGTCCAAATTTTAGCACCCCTGATTTAACAGTGGTTAGGTTAGAGGGTAGGCAAGCGGAGGGCTTGATTCTAGCCTCTTCGTACATGGCGCATGACAGGGAGTCACCGCCTGAGGAAGTGCGATTGCTAGCGGCAGAGGCAAAAGCTAGGAAAGTAAGCCTGCTCGTAGGAAGCGATGCCAATGCCAGGCACTCAATCTGGAGCAGTTCTGAAATTAATGACCGAGGTGAGTCTCTCTTTAATTGCATTATTGAAAGCAACATGACTATTTGTAACAGGGGTAACACTCCTACTTTTGTCTTTCCGAGTACGGATAACACAGAAGGGTGGGAAGATGTTTTAGATGTTACTTTTGTCAATAATCACGGTAAACTCTCCATCGAAAATTGGAGAGTATCTCTTCTTAATTCCTTTTCTGACCATAGATATATTTTATTTGATCTTAAATTTGAAATGGAAACTCCTTCCCATTATAGAAATCCCAGAAGAATTGACTGGAAGAAATTTAGTCAAACCTTTAGCTCAAAGCTACGTAATATAACGAACACGAGTTACGAGTCGGTTACAGATCTTGAGTTAGAGATTTCAAACTTCGAGGACTCTATAAACACTGCCTTCAAGGTCTCTTGCCCGATAAGATATAGTAAGAAAACCTTTCCACCTTGGTGGAATGATGACTTATCTAATCTGAGGAAAATTACAAGAACCATTTTTAACATCTGCTATAAGCATAAATTTTATCAGCCTTATAAGGACTGCTTGAGAATATACAAGCGTTCTATAGCTCAAGCCAAAAAACAAGGATGGCAAGAGTACTGTCAGTCCATCGAAGATATCAAAGATTCGGCTAGGCTTAGTAGGGTTTTATCGAAAGAACATTCGAACCCCTCATTTCTTAAAAAAACAGATGGAAGCTGGACAGCATCTCCAATGGAGACATTAGAGCTACTAATGAATGTACACTTCCCAGGTTGTGCAGAAGAACCACCCGAATCTAATCTGACTCTCGACATGCCAACCTCCATAGAGCATGTCAACGCCCTTATAACTAGAGAAAATATAGTCTGGGCTATTAAAACTTTCTCGCCATACAAATCTCCAGGCCCTGATGGAATACTGCCTATAATGCTGCAAAATCAGCTTGAATTAGTGGTTCCACGGCTTGAGAGTATCTTTAAAGGTTGCCTCTTGCTTAACCATGTCCCTTTGTCTTGGAGACAGGTAAGAGTGGTTTTCTTGCCAAAAATTGGTAAAAGAGGGCATGAATCTGCCAAAGATTACCGACCTATAAGCCTTACTTCCTTTCTTCTTAAAACCCTGGAGAGAATCGTAGAATCTCACATAAGGAGTATTCTGAGTAGTTGTCCCCTATCTAACTCGCAACATGCCTACATGAGGGGTAGATCTACAGAGACTGCTCTTCATGAGGTAGTGAGAACGATAGAAAACACGATTCATTTCAAGGAATATACCCTAGCTACCTTCTTAGACGTAGAAGGAGCTTTCAACAATGTCCTAACTGAATCCATCGCAGAATCACTTGCAGACTTCGGTGTAGAGAACTACATCAGAAGGTGGATAATATCCATGCTAAGTAATAGGAGGATTCAATCAAAGTTAGGATATTCAACGTGCACCAAATATGCCAGCAGAGGAACACCCCAAGGAGGGGTACTGTCTCCTCTTTTATGGCTCTTGGTCATGAACAGCATTCTTGTGAAATTCGAGAGTAGTGGAGTGAAAGCGGTTGCGTACGCCGATGATTTGGTCATTCTAGTTTCAGGAAAATTTCCAAGCGTGATCAGTGAAATCACTAATATGGCTTTGAAGAAAGTAAGCACCTGGGCTGCGAGCTGCGGACTAGGTGTTAACAGTAACAAAACCGAGTTGATGCTTTTCACCACCAAAACCAAGGTACCACCCTTCACTCTACCTCGTTTAAACGGACAAACACTATCATTGTCCTCCAGTGCTAAATATCTGGGCGTAATACTAGACACCAAATTGAACTGGAAGCTTAACATTGAAGAACGGGTGAAGAAGGCGTGTGTTGCCTTCTACGCCTGCAACAAAACATTCGGCAAAAAGTGGGGCCTCCAGTCAAAAATGATAAAATGGACATACACAGCGGTTGTAAGACCGATACTTGTTTATGGTTCCGTTGTATGGTGGCCTGCTCTCAGCAAAGCTTACATAGTAAACAACCTAACAAAGGTGCAGAGAAATGCTTGCGTAGGGATATCAGGGGCAATCAGGTCCTGCCCAACAGATGCACTTAACGTCATCCTGGACCTTCTTCCGATCGACCTGTTTATTAAATATCAGGTGTCCTGCAGTATCTTGAGACTCAAAGAAATAGGCTGCTGGAAATCTAGATCCTATGGGCACTGCAATCAAACAAGCCTTATACCATCAGACATCCTATCCACTACCACCGATTACTGCATCCCCACCCTAGACACCTCAAAGAAGTTTAGAGTCTTGCTCCCGTCAAGAATCGACTGGGAGGAAGGTGATGTGACGAAAGACTTCGACACAACTATCTTCACGGATGGTTCAAAGATGGAATGCGGTGTTGGTGCAGGTGTCTTCTGTGAATCTCTTGAGATTTCAAAATCCTATAGACTTCCCGATTTTGCCAGCGTATTCCAGGCAGAATTGTTAGCGATAAGGGAAGCTTGTAAAGCCCTTAAAAATATCCGTCAGAACCAAAATGAAGCTATACTAACAGACAGTCAGGCAGCTATTAAAGCCATAGATTCTGCTTTATCATCCTCTAAACTGGTCCAGCAATGCAAAGAGCCTCTCAAGGAACTTGATTTGAGCGTCACTCTAATCTGGATACCGGGCCATAGGGGCTATGAGGGAAATGAGAAGGCAGATGAGCTAGCTAGGCAAGGATCAGCCCTTCACAACTCATTGGCAGTGAGAGTATATGCTCCTCTTGGAGTTGTGAAGGGCAATATCCTGACCAAATACACATCAGAAGCAAATCATAGGTGGAGTAGTTTAACGAGTTGCGTTATATCTAGGAAAATCTGGCCCGCCTATAACAAACCAAAATCAACCAATTTAATTTCCAAACCAAGGCATGACATAGCCAGGATTGTCGCTACCTGCACAGGGCATTGGCCTGTAGGGGAGCATGCGGCAAAATTGGGTATACCACATAACTCTTTCTGCCGTAGCTGTGAGAACCAGGAAGAAAAAGAAACGGTCCCACACTTTCTATGCCATTGTCCGGCCCTGGCTAGGAAAAGAGCACTCCATTTAGGTAAAGAATTCTTCAACGGTATTGAGGAACTCGCAGATTTCAAGATCAAAGATTTGATCTCATACCTCAATAGCACAAAGTGGCTTTAACGCCCCCCCCCCCCTTTATTTCTCCCTCATTAAATGGCACTATGAGATAATAGGCTGTAGGGTAGGAAAATAATACAACACTATCATATAGGATTGTATGTGCGGAACATACATAATCCATAACCCATTTTCAAAGCCATTTAGAATCTCACGAGGTATGGTATCAAAACGGCGCACTAAGCGCTAATTGTGTCCTGCGCGAAGCAGGACAGCCATTTCTACCTACCTACCTAAGAAGTAATTCTCTAGATTCATGTGATATCACAATGGGCCTTTTCTTCTGGCCTAAGTGTGTGGATTCTGTATCCGCAGCCACTGTAACCTAACCTAACCAGAAGAGGCTCTGCGTTAAGACTTGGAGAAAAAAAGAAGTGAACATAGTTCGTTCAGTTTTATTACAAGGGAGCTTCGAACAAACGACAAAACCTCATTTTTTATTTATTTGAAGATGTCTGAAGAAACTTTTCAGCTGCTATTGGGCATGTGACATAACTTAAAGCAACACTTTGATGAGGGACGCAATCCCACCGGCAGAAAAACTGGCAGCCACTTTGAGGTTCCTTGCAAGTTGCAACAGGCGAGTCGTACATGAGTACCAACTACCAGACCAACTTCTAGACTGGAAGCATATACCATTCAGTGGCGATTCCTGGTCCTCATCCTTGGTTTACCTACGACCCTCGGTAAAGTTAAGACAATAATAAAAAAAAAAACTCAAAACTGTTGTTGTTCAAAAGTTTTTTTTTTTAATTTATGATAAAATTTTTAGTAAGGAAAAATGTTAATTTTATATATTTAAAAAAAAAAAATAAAATAAAATATTATCACATAATGTCCGACAGTTATGAATTAAAACAAATATTAAAATACAAAAATCAAAATAATTAAGAAACTCGAAAAATATTTTTAGTGAAAATTTAAATATAGGTAAAGTAAAAACTGCTTTCACAATTATTGAAATTACAATTTATATTCAGTTTTAATTATTAAATTGAAGTTATAAAAAGAAAAAGATTTGTAAAATCCTTAGAGCTATTTTTTCGTAAAGAATTTTTTTCTTCTTCTAAATAAAATGTTTAAAAAATTCTTAAAAGAAGAAGTTAGTGTTTTTAGCGAATTCATGACGGATGTTTTTTTTATTATTTTTTTTTTAAAGTCAAAATTAACCTTAGTAGCCATTCAATTTTGTTGAGCAAAAATCGACAATGTTTGTTTTTTGTTCTTATGTTCTTCTTGATTGATCAACGAAAAAAAATATTTTTTTTTATTTCACAATATTAAAAATTTTTGTTTGCTTTTTTTTCAAAATTCCAGATTTCACATGTATCTTTATAAGACCTAAAAACTGACATACCAAATTTATTTTTCAATAATTTTCAAAAAATTTGATTAATACAAAATTATTAAAAAAAAAAACAAAATCGCTCTAACGATTTTCAAAACAAAAATTTTTCATAAATTTAAATTTTGTACTAGAAAACTCTTTTTCAATTGAAATTTTCAGTTTAAGAACAAAACCTTTTTTGAGTTTCTTAATATTTTATATTAAACCCCGCTGTTGAAGCCATGGGCAAGTACGTGCGACCCGAATAAGAATATCTAATTAGAATGTACATAATCCGCCTTATTTATTATCAAATCTTAAAGGTATCTTTAATATTTGATTTGTTTACCGCTTTGTTTTGACGGTAAGTTTTCATTTTATGACTATTCTTAAGTTTACTTAAAATACATATTTCAAGGTCTTAAAAATCTTAAACATAAAAAACGTCAAAAACTGAAAATTTGTCATCTAAATAAAGCCGTAAACAATCGGCTTTAATATATTAAGGGTATTCACGTAACGAGATAATTTTCTACTTTGCGGAAAAATAGAAAATTCCGCAAAAGATTTAAATGAACACCTCAGCAGAAAATAGTTGCGTAAACAAGGGAAACAAACAGCTGTTTGTTAAACATCAAAGTGAATTTGTTCAATTCACGTCATTCGATAATTTATGTTAGTGATTCTTTTTTTTTATTCTAATTACATTTTAATTTTTGCTCTTCAAGATGCCAAGAAGTAGTTTTAAAACAAAATTCATTCAATTGTATGAACAAATCACTTTAATTTGACGAGAACTTCCCGCGTATGTCAGTTCAGTTGGAGAAAAGATGAAATGAGCGCCAAATTAAACGTCAAAATAAACGTCATAAATTTTATCAGGTTTGTTTTCTGCAGTTTCTGCTTCAAATTTGTGAGATAAAATTCTACGATTTGCAGAAAATTTTTCCCATACAAATTTTGACAGCTCATTTCTACTGATAGAATATTCTACGCTTTCTACGGTTTCTATGGGTTTTCCGCGATTACGTGAATACCCCTATTATTTAAGATTTGAGTATAGGTACATTACATTAATAAGAGGAATTATGTACTAAATACTCAAAATGAAGAAATTGATGTACCTAAATCAAAACAGCGAATATGAGCTGAGCATAATCGTTTCATGTTGGCGAACACGTGCGTCATCGTACGTCTTCGTGCTAATTGATATAGAAACATTAGGAGTGGTAACACTGGTTTTAATTATCTCAGTTGTGTTGCGTCTGCCCTCTGCAGTTTTTACAATTAAATAAATATTTACTTTTGGTTTTAAATCTTGTTCTGCAATAAATTGTGCTTTTTGTTATAAGTGCTTTAGTTTACTAAACATTTTAAATAGTTAACACATGTGTACAATTTGTTTGAAAAGCTATTAAAACTTTAATAATTGTGCTCTCTTTTTCCAAGTAAGTCTTTGTTGCGTATTTAATTGGCTTATTTACTTCTTGTAACAATAACAAACGCGTTTTCTCAGTGCGCATGCTCTTTCACACATTCCGAAAATTTCCCCTCATTACATAATAGTTATAAATCTAATGATAGGGTATCAAGTTTAATTTTTTAACCACCAATTTAAGAGTGCTCCGTGGTCAAGCTTGTCTGAGCGCCGCCGATCTTAGATATCATTCAACAATAGTCACAGGTTCAAATCCTACCATTATCCAATTTTTTTTTTTTTTAACATTTAAGCTCATTCCTTCTTTTTTTTTTTTTTTTAATATTCGTTTATTTTTTTCATTTTTTTTTCTCATTTCTTTTCAATATGACTTGCGCGAATAAAAATTGTTCAGATCGCTCTGACGCATCTCCCCTCTACGCTTGCTTCGGTCCATGTGGAAACTTCTTTCATGCAAAATGCGTAGGTGCAACAGTTGCTTTTTTGGATAAAGTAAATGCATCCAAAATCGCTTTCTGGTACTGTGAAAATTGTAGAAAAATTTCTTTAGGTAGTTTATCTTTCAAACTGTCAACCTTGAAAGATGACATTTCAAAGATTTCAAAAAGTTTTGAAGACTTGAGCGTAAATTTTTCAATAATGGCTCAAAATGCAAACAATTTCCCAGTGCCAAATACTCTCATTGACAAATCCTCCTCCACGGATGACCTTGAAACGCCACCTACGTTAAGTTCTCAGACCATCAAATCCACAGCTGAAAACCCTAATAAATCCAAAAAGAGAGGACGAGAACTAGCTTCTTCTTCAATTATCGCAGGTCCAGCTCCAAAAAAGTCAAATTTGAGGAGTCACAAAGAAGTAGTTGAATGCGAAAATCCGCCATCAAATGATTTAAATAGTGGAAATGAAGATGTCCACAATCGTTCTCAAAATTCTATAGCCCAAAATATGATATCTGAACTTCCTTCGACGAGCCTGGCATCTGTTCAAACCTCAACTACAGCCCATAAAACTCTTGCGTCTGTTCCTAGGCCCAAAACAATATTTGTTTCACGCCTTTTGCCCACGACTGAAACAGATGACGTTTTGAAACATCTCGTAGAATGTAAGGCTTTAACTAACACTCTACAGGTGAAATGTCAGAAAATAAGCAAGCCGAATAGTTTTGTGGCATCTTTTAAAATAATCGCGCCAAACTCCCTATTTGACAGTATTTTAAATTCTTCTTGGCCACCTAACACCCTGGTAAAGGAATTCATTATTTCTAACAAACGGAGAAATTTACAAAATCCGATTTCCCGTACAGAAGAGGACCCAAAAAACTGCAAAGGATCTCCCTCTATTACCAAAACGTAAGAGGACTTCGTAGTAAAACTACTTCAATTTTTAAAAATTCACAAGCTTTACCGCATGACGTGTTTTTATTTACTGAGACTTGGCTTAATGCCACCATACTTGATTCTGAACTCTTTGACAAGGAGTTCTTAGTTTATAGGAAAGACCGTCATGCGGATGCTGTTAATCTTGTTGGTGGAGGAGTTCTTATCGCAGTTCGAAACAGATTCTGTTCATCACAAATTATTTTCCCGTTTAACCTTTCAATAGAACTCTTATGCATCAAAGTGACCATACAATCAATAGTCTTTTTTATTTTAAATGTATATATTCCACCAAAAAGTCCTGTTTCAGTGTTTAATGAACTTTCGTCAGCGGTTGATTATGTTATAGAAATTGCTGGTTTTGAGAATAATATTCTCCTGTTAGGTGATTTTAATCTCCCAAACGTAGATTGGGTTTCTTCAGACGATGAGTCTTATCTTGAAGCCTCCGCAAGTTCATCGCAACAGGAACTTCAATTTCTGGACAATATTATTTCAGCTGACTTGCAACAAGTTAGCTGTATAAAGAACTCCATGAATCGCTTACTTGATTTGGTATTCTCATCAAATGCTGTTAGTACAGTAGTTGTTGAATCTTCCTCTGCCATAACTAATATAGACAAATATCACCCACCACTTGACATTTTTTTTGACTTGAGCGGTCATTTACTAGAAAATAGTAATTCTCACGACTGTTCGTACAAATACGACTTCCGCAGAGCTAATTTTCAACAGCTTTCGGATAGTTTAAGAAATTCCGGTATTGAAAATATACCGCTTTTAAATGATATCGACGCAACTATCTCAAGTTTTTACGGTGTTTTAATGAGATCCATTAATGAAATAGTACCCAAAAGAAAAAGCTTTAACCCTAATAACTCCAGTCACCCTTGGTATACTAAAGAATTGAAAAACCTTCGAAATAGAAGGAACAAAGCTTGGAAAAAGTATATCAGTTCCATGTCATTGGAGAACCAAATTGTTTATATCTCTCTTTTCGAAGAGTTTAAACAACTCTCTTTTGATCTTTACAGTGAATATCTCATAAACATGGGAAATTCACTGAAACAGGACCCAAAAAGTTTTTGGAATTTTGTCAATTCTAAAAGAAAATGTGATGTTTATCCTATTAACTTCAATTACAACAATATTGTTTTGAACTGTAACTCAGAAATCTGTGATGCTTTCGCAAGTAATTTTAGTCAGTCTTTCATCGATACTCCTATTTCCTTGGATACTGACTTCTTTGCCTATCTGCGAAACTGTCCCCAAGTAACCTTTAACAACGTTCTTATCGACTTTGATAAACTTATAAATTGTATGTGCCTTCTTAAGGAAGACTATTCTTTTGGACCCGATGGTATTCCACCTATTGTTTTAAAAAAATGTAGGACAGTTTTGGCTATTCCCTTACATAATATTTTTGAATTGTCTTTAAAGCTAGGAAAATTCCCTACCATGTGGAAAAACGCATACATAACACCTGTTTTCAAAAAAGGTGACAAGTCAGATATTACTAATTATAGGCCTATATCCAAACTGTCTTGCATTCCTAAGCTTTTTGAGCAAGTTGTTTGTGAAAACTTAGCCTTCTACAGCAAAAATATTATATGCTTTGAACAACATGGCTTTATGCAGAAACGTTCTACGGTGACAAACCTTCTAGCGTTCTTGCATAAATGTCTGAATTCTGTAGAAAGTGGACAGGAAGTTGATTGTATTTACACAGATTTTTCCAAAGCGTTTGATCAACTTTCGCATACTATTATCAAGTTTAAATTGAATTCATATGGATTTCCTCCAGGATTCGTCAAATGGATTTCTTCTTATCTTGATAATAGATCTTACCAAGTAAAATTCAGGAACTCTTACTCAAAACCTTTCATTGCCAAATCGGGTGTACCACAAGGTAGTCACTTAGGACCCCTGTTATTTATTTTAGCTATTAACGATGCTCCGTTGAATGTTCGAATTAGTAAAATTCTTATATTTGCAGATGATATGAAGATCTTCAAAAACATTTCATCTAATGAAGATCGCGTTCAACTGCAAGATGATATAAATAAGTTTGTTGTATGGTGTGAAAAGAATTATTTGAATCTTAACCCAAGAAAATGTCAGACAATGACAATTTCCAAGAAGCGTAATCCTACATCTTATGATTATGTTATATCCCAACACATATTATCCCGTGTCTTTAAAGTTAGGGACTTAGGAGTTCTTTTCACATCTAATTTAGATTTTTCAGAACATATTAACAACATCGTTAATAAAGCTAATTCAATGTTAGGGTTTATTAAGCGTTGGTCCAAGGAATTCCTTGACCCTAACGTTTCCTATGCCTTGTACAATAGTTTTGTTCGACCCCATCTCGAATATGCATCACAAGTTTGGTCTCCTTATTATGCGATACATATTGAGCGACTAGAATCAGTTCAACGCAATTTTACACGTTTTGCCTTTAAAGGGCTTCAATGGTTTGACCCCAATAATATCCCTTCTTACGATGATCGACTTGCATTTTTCCAGATGCAAAAACTGTGTCAAAGGAGAACAAATAATGATATAGTTTTCCTTCATCAAATTATTACTGGTGTCACTGATGCTCCAGATATTTTGAGTTCTATCTTCTTTAATTACAGAGGTGGAGATTATATTTTGCGTTCTCATAATTTGATTAAAGTCCCCCAACATAGAACTAACTACGGAATGCATGAGCCACTGACAAGAATGAGTAAGCTATTGAATGCGTATGAAGACTTACTCGACTTTAATATCAATAAAAACAAGCTAAAACTAATTCTTAAGACCAGTGTTCCACGTTCTTAAATGTTTTTTTTTTTGTATTGTTTGTCTCATTGAAATTTTACTTTTTAATTACTTACTTTCTTGACAAGTGTCTTCTACACGCTTATTTTTTGTTTTAATTTTCTGACTTAAAATTTTAAAATTTTTGGATTTTAAATTTCGCAATGTTACTTTTTTTTTTTTTTTTGCTTTTTGTAAGATTTTTATTTAACTGATTTATTTTGTTTTTCCCTTTTGTACCTGCTTGCATTAAGCAGTCCCTAACTCTTGCCTTCCTAACGTTCGTATCGCCATCGCTTTTTTTATTTTATTTATTTCAAATAATTTGTAATTAAGTGCCGATACGACTAGCAACCGTGATTGCAATCGTACTCGGTGAAAATGGACCCCAGCGCGTGCGGTATCTGGGGGGGAAAGAGGCGTGGGATTATAAAAAAAAAAAAAAAAGAAACACTACAACTACGACCACGAAAGTTGCTTAAGAGTTAAAAATGTGTATCTGTGTGCCTTCTCAGTCGAAGGGAATCGCTTTTTTTTGCGCTCAACCTTCTCTTTATTTTTACAGGCGTTTAGTGGAATGTATGCGTCTATCTCTCTCTGAAGATTGTATGCAAATAGTGACCGCAAATTTTTACGGTATCAGAGATTTTTTGTGTATGCCAAATTCTCATCAAAGGGAAGGGAATCGCTTTTTTTTGCGCTTAACCTTCTCTTTATTTTTACAGGCGTTTATTGGAATGTTTGTGTCTACTGTTTTTGAAGATTGTATGAAAATAGTAACCGCAATTGTTTACGGTAGCAAAGCGGTGTATCAAATAGATTTTCTGCACAAGTTATTTCTTGTGTATGCCACGTTCTGGTTCAAAGGGAATCGCTTTTTTTGCGCTAAACTTTTTTTTTTGTGTTCAGGCATTTATTAAAGTGTTTGAAACTATAAATTTTTGAACTGTTGATTTGCGGAAGAATATTAAATATCTGAAAATACATTTATTTTTTGAAATTCTTGGTTTACCGCCGATATACTTGGTTACTATGAGGAATCGCCCCTGATACCATTCCGAAGATTTCGAAAAGATGGAGCCTTTTACCATAATTACAAAGGATCCAATAGCATAATATTATTAGCCTTAGCGGATGCTAGTTGCCAGTTAATCTATGTAGACATTGGGTGTAATGGAAGGACCAACGACGCAGGTGTTTTGTTGCAAAGCAAATTGAGGGATGTCATTGCTGATGCGAACAATCAGTTCCCTTCCCGGACAATAAAATTGTTGGAAATGGACGAATTTTTCCATTTGTTATTGTTGGAGACAATGCTTTTAATCTTCAAAAGCACTTGATGAAGCCATATCAGCTTTTAGGTTTTCTGAATCATTAATGAAACCCTATCCATTCAGCATCACAGCGTCTGAAGAAGAAAAATACTTCAATTATGCCCTTTCAAAATGCAGAAGAGTTGGTGAAAACTGCTTTGGACATCTGAAAGCAAGATTTCGAAGAATCGGGAAAGGCCTCGATAATCGCATTGACAATAGCACATTAATAATAAAGGCATGCTGTCTTTTACATTATTATCTGAATGCCAATAATGATGGGATAAATATTCAATGGTTACAGAATGCGTCTATTAATATAATGTGCAAAGAGAGCAGTCGCAACACTTAACCCAAATAGATGATGCAAGGACAACGACTTCAATTATAAGAAATGCTATCAGACAACATTTGGGTAAACTTAAACTTGTTTTAAACTTTATTTTGCCATAAGTCAAATTTTCCATTTTAATTCTCCTTCAAAAAATAAGCATGAAATCTTTGGCTTCAGCTACAAATTCTTTCATAATATTTAATTTTTCTTCTTCAATTTGCAAACTTCTTTCTTCAGCTGCATTCGACTGCAAAATAAGTTTTCTATTTTGTCATCCAGGTTTTCTTTTTCATTTTCTCTTCTCCTTTTTGCAGCCCTTGGTTTAGGAGTCAATACAGCCGTTGAAGAAGAAAGAGAGGTACCAGGCCAGCGTTGCCAACCGCTTCAGCCCAAAAAATGCCTACATTCCGAAAAGAAGATGCCTTTTTCATTAAAAAAATGCCTTTTTTAACACACTATTACTTTCCTTGAGTTTTATCATTGGAAGTAAAAAAAACACAATTCAAATTTTCTTTAATTTTAGGTCTAACAACCTAAAAAATGTTTTTTTTTTTTATTCTTTGCGTAGAACTTAAAACTGAAACCTTGAATTCGATTCGAATTATTGAAAATCGTATAAACGTAATAAAAGTGGATTTACTTAATTTTCCTCAGTCGGCGAGGTCGAATGCATAATCTTACACCCCTATTGCGAAGATCAACTATCAATTAATAATTGACATTTATCAATCAATTTTGTTAAATGGTATTGTGAAAGTCAACTGTCAATTTTGTTGATTTTTGTTTTGATAATCTATTGTGAATGTAAAAATCGGTATTATGAACAACAATTTTCATCAATTTTGTTGTCTGCTATCAATTTTTCTTTCGATCATAAATTTGCAGTTGATGAGTCCGGTCTGTGTATAAAAATAGCTGAAAGATGTGAGTTTAAAATTAAAAAGTGATCATTTTTTATTTTTTTTATTTCCAAAAGTCTCAAAAAGTAGTAAGCAACAAAACACAGTTGAACAGATTGGTCCAGTTGATGGAAGAGAACGTAGAACTCGCCAAGGGAATTTGTTCCAAAGCTGTGGCTACTGCAAAGTGGGAAATAATTGGTGTAGAACTAAATAAAAATAGCCTAGGGCCTCTAGCACGCATAGATTAATTAATTTATATCTGAAAATCGAAATCACTGCTTACATACTTACATTTGGATTTCCAATTCTAAAGGATTGGATGCATCCCTCAAACTTCTTCACATTCTTGCGATTTCAACCAAAGCCGGATCATCCAAATCCTCATAATCATAAAAAAAAGTTCTGTTGAAGTCATTTCGTACCTATTTGTTTTCAAATTATTTGTTTTTAGAAACCAACTCTAATGTTATTGAATCTGATAATTTTATGTTGCACGTTCCTCAAAAAAGAAAAACATCTGTCAGATGACCATTCCCATTCACAATAATAGAAATATTTGTAAGACATTCACAATAGCATAATATTTTATCAATTCATTTTCACAATACCGATTTTTAATTCAGTTGATGAATTCTATCAATCGTCAATCGGTTGATAGTTGATCTTCGCAATAAGGGTGTTAGTAAATTAACAATCCACAATGAATACAAAAACAGTTTAGTTTCAGTTTAACAGGACTAGAAGTGGAAAAAAACAAAACAATAGAGAAAGCCTAACATCAGAGCACAGATAATAAATTTATTATCTGTGATCAGAGCTTCCCTGGGTTAGACAGTGAAAGACAGTGAGATATATGTCGTTTTCTATTGGTCTTTTTTTGACGATTATTTTTCTACCTCCAATCTTTGTATATGGAATTTATAGTAGTTGCAGCACCGGTATTCGACGACAACGACGCGACGTCTGGAACGTGATACAAAACTAATATCTTTGCATATAGAATAACTGCCAGCGCCAAGAACGGGACGATTTTCCAACCAAAGAATCACTAGGCTGGCACTACTATAATTTCCATATATGTACAAAGCTCCAATGGAACGGGTTATGATGTATGTGTCATTCTTCGGACGATTCTGTTTTCAAAACAGAAGAGTTCTTCTCTTCCCAGAAGCATTCCGTCTGTCAAAGTCTGTCCAATGGAATGGTTCCAGAAGACTTCTGGACTCTTCCGAATGCTTCTGGACAACCAATGGAAAACGACAATAGATGAGCACCAGATGAGCAGAAACTGGTCGGAAAATTCGAAAATCTCATTTCTTAGGGCGAATTACATATTACAATCTTAAAGGTTAAATATTTCAAGAATGCTTTGATAAATAAAAAAAATAAAATAAAATAGTCAGAAGTTTGAAACTGAAATTAAAAAAAGATGCCTTTTTGCAAAAAAAATAAGCCTTAGAGCCTTAGCTAGCAAAATAATGCCTAAAAGGCATGAAAATGCCTAGGTTGGCATCGCTGTACCAGGCCCAGGCAGATCATTTCGACTTCATCAGGATCAGATGTTGTATATGAAGATGTTGAATTCCTGTTATCTGAAGATGAAAATTAAAATATGCATACATAGGTACATGTAGGTATAAAATTAAAAATTGCACTTTTGTTTGTTATTTTTTGAAGATATTTTTTACCTGATAGCCGCCCCATCTACCACAATAAAATCCATATTTTGGATTCGATGTTCTCCAAGTATTTTATGTACTTTGGAGTAAAAATCCCATTCTGAAGGGGGACCACCAGACGGCCCATCCTGTTTCCTTTCAATCCTGTTGAAATGAGCGTTGGTTTAATTTCATAAAGATCAAAGAATTTTAATCAAAACTTACTTGTATCGACTCCTCAGATTGTGAAGCTTTGTTTTCACCTCCTCGGCCGAATATTCCACGAGCCTTCCCACGAAAGCTGCGGCCATCTCTTGGTAGATGTGACCGTTTTTTCGGCTTCCTCGGACTTGTGGCTCTTTTTCTTCCCACAACTCCAAGAATGACTCCTCATCGGCCTTATTCCACATCCTTTTCTTCTTTTGTGTTTTCCATATTTCTATAAAGACCAATTATTTAAAATGTATTTGAAAAACCGAATAAAGGTTTAATTTATTATTGTTTACTTACAGCAGCTTTCGTATTGAACAAATCATTTAATTCAAATGTCTTTTTTTTTACTGTTGTCTGTTGACAGCTTCATGTTAAAAGTAAATTCGTATATTGCAAGTGCGTGACTCTTCTACCTTAAAGTAAGAGGGAGAAAAATGTACATACTTTGATTCTTTTACAGAGCGCTGAATTCTTCCATTTGTTCGGTTTTGAGTTGTTTTCACAAAAACATGTTGTTTTGCAAAACAGGGCTGTCAACAAATTTGCATGGGAAAACACGTGATATCCTATATTTCTTATCCGTTGTTTTTTCTTTACAATGAATCTCTGAAATGTTCTAAGTTCCCAGATCTTTGGAAATATTCATACTTAACGTCGGTCCATAAAAAAGGTTCTAAAAATTTAGTTACTAATTATCGTCCTATAGTGAAAGTGTCCGCTATTCCTTAATTGTTTGAATCCCTTGTTTGTGATATAGTTTCTTTTAATTGTTCTTCTATTATATGTGAAAATCGATATGGATTTGTTAAACAAAATTTGCAATAACTAATTTGTTACAATTCTTTACTTTTTGTTTGGATGCATTTGAAAAACACTCTCAAGTCAATTGCATTTTTACACCTCTTTAGCAAAGCTTTTGACAAATTAAATCACGATATTTTTCTTAGTAAATTGTGTAAAATTGGACTTAACGACCGTTTTGTTATGTGGATTTCGTCATACCTTAAAGATAGATATTATTGTGTCATGTTCAGATGTAACCCTTAGTGTCAATTTAAAGTCAATTCTAGTGTACCCCAAGGTAGTCACCTTGGCCCATTGCTGTTTGTTTTATTTATTAATGATTTGCCTTCTGTTTTAAACAATTCTTTATCGCTTATTCATGCAGATGATTTTAAAATATTGACTGTGAAGATCTACAAGAGGATATAAATAAGTTTTGGGAATGGTGCAAGAATAATCGTTTGATTATAAATATTGACAAATGTAAAACAATGTGTTTTTCACGCAAACGTAATATGATAAACTATGACTATGTGTTGAATTCGTCATCCTTGTGTAAGGTATCTAATTTTTCTGACCTTGGTGTTGTACTTGACTTAAAATTAACGTTAACTGATCATTAAAATTTTATAATAAAAAAAAGCTAACAAAGTACTTGGTTTCGTCAAAAGATTTTCGCGTGAGTTCCGTGATCCTTACTCACTTACTTACTTCATATAAATAGAATAGAAAGTATTCAACGTAGATTTTGAAGATTTTGTCTTCGTATATTCCCCTGGCCTGATAGACTTCATTTATCAAAAGGCTTCCCTTAATAAATCTCCCATCACTTTCTGGTCACAGAGAGTATTTACAGTTCTGCTTTATAACAGGAGTAATGTATGGAACTATTTCATGTCCATCTATTCTTTATAGATTGAATTTCAGCTTGAATCAGGCCATCTTAAGAAGAAATTTAACTATTCGAACAATTTTTAGTAGATCTAACTATGGAGTTAACAGTCCTCTTAATCAATTAATCAGTAGGGGTATTCACGTAAACGCGGAAACCCATAGAAACCGTAGAAACCGTAGAATTTTCTATCGGTAGAAATGAGCTGTCAAAATTTGTATGGGAAAAATTTTCTGCAAATCGTAGAATTTTATCTCACAAATTTGAAGCAGAAACTGCAGAAAAAAACCTGATAAAATTTATGACATTTATTTTGACGTTTAATTTGGCGCTCATTTCATCTTTTCTCCAACTGAACTGACATAAGCGAGAAGTTCTCGTCAAATTAAATCAACAAAAAAAAAATCAATCAGAATCAACAAACAAACAAAAAAAAAATGCCGAAGGTAAGAAGAACAAATATTTGAGTAAATTTTATTTAATATGTTTTCTTTTAATGCAGAATCAAAATCAAGAAAACAAAAAGCGCACACGGCCGTACCAATTTTCAAGAACATTTCAGACATTTTCCAAGAACATGTTCGATTTAGGCACAGAATGCTGCAAAAACGGAGCTCCATATCGGGAATTTTCAGCAATTAACATTAAAATCGTCAAGTCTTCTATTATCTCGTCCTGTTTCTCTTGTTTTTTATCTAATTTATAAAAGTTTGATTTAACAATTTCAGCAATGTACATTTCTTTTTCGTATAGGTACCATCGTTTTCACCAAATAACTCCAACATCCACAAATAATCAGTGATTTGTTCATACAATTGAATGAATTTTGTTTTAAAACTACTTCTTGGCATCTTGAAGAGCAAAAATTAAAATGTAATTAGAATTAAAAAAAATCACTTTAACATAAATTATCGAATGACGTGAATTGAACAAATTCACTTTGACGTTTAACAAACAGCTTTTTGTTTCCCTTGTTTACGCAACTATTTTCTGCTGGGGGTTCATTTAAATCTTTTGCTGAATTTTCTATTTTTCCGCAAAGTAGAAAATTATCTCGTTACGTGAATACCCTTAGTATTTTTAATAAATTTTTTATTCTCATTGACTCTACAAATGACAATCTCAAATCTGCAAGCTTTAAATTTATTTAGTTAAATCAATGTTAGTTTTAAGTAATCATTGCAATTTTAACGTTAGTATTTAACGTATTTGAATAAATCCAAGTTTTTGAAAAGTTTTGTAAAACCGCGTTTTGCGTCAGGTGTGAAAAGGCTATAAGACTGAAACCTGTTTCAGTTCAAGAATTATTCATCCCATGCAGGCTCATTAGGTACTTATTCTTAAGTTTGGTGGCAACAAATTTTTCCGCTTGGAGATCATTTTCTCAATTAATGCGTTTACAAAGCCTTGTCGAACAATGATGACGCATTCGTGATTAGCTTCACGAAATAGATTTTGATGAAATTATAAAAGACTTCGACTAAGAAATCGAGTAAATAATATTTCACAAAATAAAGCCTGATGTAAACCTGAACACGTTTTGTTCATATTTTCGTAATTATCACTACAAATAAAATTTGTTTTTTTAAATACATTTTTTGATAATTTGACGAAAATATAAAAAGAGTCACCATTTACTTTTTGGCCTAAGGCCCTGAAAAGATAAATCCAGCCCTGACAACGGGGGCGACAGAAAATACCTCTTGGGGAAAATGTGAGATTCAAAAAAATATTCCTAGCAACACATGTAGCATAATAAAAACCACAATAAAAAAACAATCCTCTATCTTACTGATCCAAGAACCAAATATTTTATAACAGAATTATCAAAGATGCCGCGCCGCTCTTCTATACCACATGTTCACGTAAACTAATTTATATTTACACTAAAAGGATTTCATGCCAAAAAGTCCTTCAGATCAGGATATAACATGTCAAAAAACTAAACTTCATTGCTGCGTTATCAAGGTGTTTGACAGCAAAGAAGTAACTGTATTTGCTTTGTATGCTAGTAGCTAGCCTTCCGCCTTCGGCAAAAAGATTAATAAAGATATGAAAGTAAACGACAAAACAGCAGCAATGGAAGGACTGGGAGTTTTGCGAAATCGAAAAAAAATATTTTTACGTCAGGTTAATGATATCAAGAGGTTATAGACATATGAAGTTGAAGGTGGAGGTGAAAACTGAGCTAAACGTTGGCCTTTTATATTCGATTTGAGTTTTTGGCATTATGTTTACTCTGGCAACCTACAGTACCTACATAAACAAGAGAAAATATGCAAACAGTAGCAGGGCTATGTGCTTTCAAAAGCAGCTGTGGTTCTGGGTATTCGGTATTTCCAATGAAATTTATCCACCTAGGTGTTTTTGCTGTCTCCATTGATATTTTTCTGGATTGTGGATGTGTGTGCTCATGAAAAGGGAAATTGATATTTTCTTGACGAATAGGATTGTATTGGAATGACGTTAAAGCAGATTTTTTTTTTGTTATTCCGTCTACCTCTCGGCCCTTCGCCACGCTTAATGTTATTCAAGCAACTATTTTCGTCGTTGGATCTCACTACTGTTCGGTATTTGACATTGGATGGCACTTAAGATAGATATATAATGACGTACATACGTAGGTATATACATATACCTATTTTGGAATTTGTACACATTGTTAAAGGCAAGGAGTTTTTTTATTTAAACACTTTTTTTGGGAATTTATTTTTCTTATTTCCTTTTAATGTATAAAAGAAATGGTTAGTTGGTTGCATTCAGTTTGGTCTTGGATAGGCTAACTTCTTAAAGCCCAACTACTATTGAACTTAAGCCAATGTCAAAAAACCGGACGAACACTTCCTTGTAAGCAAAAGAAGTAGGCTTGGCATGAAGAATCAGGTATTGCACAAATCTATTCAAAAATCCTTGAAAGCGAATGCTGCGACCAAACACGAATTTGCAAAAGAAAATAATGATGCTTGCTTTAAGACTTCGGCTTACTAATTTTCAGGAAAGGTTCTATATTGCGGAAATCTATGGAGTGGATCTCAGTATATCTAATCAGCCGAGGGAATGCTGACGTGAAGCATTTTAAAACTGCATTGCAAAAGTAGACGACCATTTTTATTTATAAAGCGTTTATAACACACAATCCTCTTCGAGTCGGCTGATTTACAGAATAGAAATTACTTTAGTAACTATCTGTCCACCTATTTATTTAACTTAAAATCAATTGCTTATTATTATACAAATTAAAATTTTATACACAAATTTACATTATCAAAAAAAAAAAAAATTACCAACAGTTTTTTTTTCAGTCTTTAATTCAATTAATGAATATAATGTTAAATTACTTTCGACAGACGGCACTCAGTGCCATGTTTTCTTTTCTTTTGAATAACTATTTGTAATTCATGTATTCTTAAACTCAGTTAAATTGTTAAAATTTTAAAGTTAAATAAAAAATAAAAATTAAAAAAAAGATCTCCGATTAATGATGTAAATAACCGTTTGTTTTCGCTTGAATCCAGGCAAAATGAAATCACCGAACTTAAGAATGAAAACAAAAATCTCAAGGACAAACTCAAGCAAAATAGTGAGGCGATTAAAACTATTATCACACACCTTGAAATTGATAAAGAAAAACAAGATCGCAAAGAATCCATGTGCGATGTCTTATTACATGGCATTCCCATTCTACCGCGAGAAGATCTAAAGTTTTTTCTTAATTCGCTTTGCTTCACTCTTAACATTTAAAAACCGTTTACTAAGCACATAATATTTCGGATTAAATCAAGATCTAACACAACAGCTTCGCCGATATTAATAAAGTTCTTTTCTATACACAATAAGGACCTCGTTTTACGCTCTATTGCCAATTACCGAAAAACTACACAACGATCACTACGACTTTTTGATGTTGGTTTTGATGACTGCTCTAATAATACTGAAGTTTACCTGCATGAATGCTTGACAATTAAAAATCGCTCTCTCATGCATAATGCATTGAAATTAAAAAGAAAAAAGAAAAAAAAATTGCACTCTGTTTTCACAATGCGAGGTCTTGTTTATGTCAAGAAGAGAGGTGATGATAACGCTACTTTGATTAAATCTGCTGAAGACTTAGCTATTATTGCAACCGAGCGAATTGTAAACAAAACAACTGAAGATTTCAATGACTCCGACCGCCGCCGCGCACTTCCAAAAGAGCTGACGATGTCAAGAATTGCGATTATCCTTGAAGGAACCAACTGTTGAGGGCAAAAAAAATGATGATAACCAACAAATTGCATTACTTCTTAATATTAATTTCGTTTTCTCTTTTTTATAGGTATATTAATCTTTTATTCTAAATTCTTTATAAAGTTGAACATTTGTATTAAACTTTATTTTTATTTTACTCATATCGTCATTTTATTATATGGTTGTGAAATTTTTTCAAATTGTGATTTTGAGCATAAACGAATTTTAAATTTAGCTTACAACAGCATTGCTAGATATGTCTATGGACGAAGAAGGTTTGACCACATTTCTGCTTTGATCAAATCAATATATGGCCTAACATTTGACAATATCATATAACAAAGAACGATAACATTGCTCTATGACGTTATGCAATTGCGTCAACCCTCGTACCTCTATAATAAAATAAGTTTCCCGCGTTCCAATAGAAGCTGAGACCTTGTGCCTATTCGATACAAATATTTAATTTCCGAGCGTCAGTTCTTTATTAATGCGATTAGGCTATGGATTATGGAATTCCCTTCCACAATCGGTTAGAATGATAAGTTCCGGGACCCTGTTCAGGGTAAAGATGAGGTAGTATTTCGAGACTTGTTCATGATAATGATGACTTGATCAATTATATATTATTCTCTTTTAGAAATTGTTTTTTTTTTTTACTATTGTAATATTTGCTTTTTTTCCAATATAAATAAAACACGACCGTATTCTTTTGAAGCTAAATTAAAAGTAATTTTATTTTTATTTTTCGTAACTGACATTAAAATATTTTAGATTTATAATGTTGCTTATTATTAGCAAGTGTATTATTTGTTCAGATACTACATTACTCCTTTCTTTTTATAATTTAACAAAGTTTAAAAATGCAATTATTTTCATTTCATGTTACTATGTATTTTGTTGCCTTGTCGTTAAACGTGTTAACCTTTTAGAAACTGGTTCGTCATCATTTATTTTTTTTTAGATGAGCCACATTTCGACGATACTGCTTTTTTGTTTCTGGGGCTTCGATTGTAACCTCACTTCCTTTTCGATTGAGTACTTTATAAATTGTGGGGTCGAACGGTGAAGATAATTTGTTTGTTTTATTTTCCCTTTTAGCCAATACTTCATCACCTTTCTGAATATTTATTTCTTTGGTGTTGCGTCTGCTATCAGCATAGTTCTTCTCCTTTTCCTTCTTCTCTTTGTCACGATCGCTAGTTTCTTCATCTTTTTCTAATGTTTGGTTTATTGTTGGAATTTTATCTCGAATATTGTGACCAAACAACAGCTCAGCTGGAGTTTTAAGTGTTGTAGAATGAGGTGTAGATCTGTACATTAGAAGATATTTTTGCAAATCGGCAATCCAATTCCCTCCAGTGTTTTGACTGATAATCAAACGTTTAAGTATTGAGCGATTTTGCCGTTCTACTTCTCCATTTTGCTGTGGCCAGTAAGGAATAGTACTAATTAACTTGATGTTATTTTCATCGCAATAGTTTTGAAACTCTTCGCCGGTTAGTTGCTTAGCGTTGTCTGCTGTTATGGAAAGAGGCAGTCCGAAGCGAGCAAAAATAACTTGCAATCGTTTAATAGTTTCCGAGGTATCGATTTTCTTCATTATTTCTATTTCAACAAACCGACTGTAGTAATCTACAACTACGAGTAGATTATGGCCTGTTGGCAATGGACCAAGGAAATCAATAGCTAAATGTTGCCATGGGTGTGTTGGTAGTTCTTTCCTTTTTATTGGTTCAGGTGCATAAGGAGCAGCAACTAAAGTACAGCCATAACATTTTTTTACAAAATCTTCTGTTTGTTGATCCATCTTTGGCCACCATACTTTTGAACGTAAACGACGTTTCATTACAGTCATACCAGGATGTCCCTCATGTGAAAGCTGAATTGTTCTTTCACGAAGAGCTTCTGGCATCACAATGCGAGTGCCACGTAACAGAATATCACCAGTAAAACAAAACTCAGATTCAAATGGCTTAAATGGTTTCAGTGATTCAACCCATATGTTTTCGTAAATGGCTGCTTTCATTGCCGTAATGATCGGATCCTTCTTGGATTGTTCCACTATTTCACATAATTTTAATGCTTTTGGAGTTGTTGTATTAGCAACCCAATTCACATAGTGTTCAGCTTGCTCATCAAATGTAGAATCGGAATGTTTGTCATCCAGTAACCTTGAAAGTGGATCTGCAATATTGTTTTTGCCTTTTATGTATATTACTTTATACCGATAAGATTGCAGACGTAGAACCCATCTTTCTATTCTTGCGCATGGTCTTGACTTAGCACCAAAAATTACTTGTAGTGGCTTATGATCTGTAATAAGTTCGAATTCTCTTCCGAACAAGTAGTAGTGAAATCGTTCTACAGCCCACACAAGTGCAAGTGCCTCTTTTTCTGTTTGGCAGTATCGCTTTTCCACATCCGATAAGCTTTTACTTGCATATGAAATTATTCTTGGTCCAATGTGATTAATTTGTACTAAAACGGCTCCAAGCCCTACAGGACTGGCATCAGCAAACAATTGAGTCTTATCATCAACATCATAGAACCCTAACATCATGTTGTTTGTCATATGATTTTTTAGTTCGACAAACGCTTTTTGTTGTGGTTCAGTCCATTTGAAGGATTGGTTTTTCCTTGTAAGAAATCTCAATGGGTCTGTAATTGTAGCCAAGTCTGGTATAAATTTGCCTATATGTGACTAAACCCAAGAAACTTCTAACCTCTTCAGCTGATTTTGGCACTCTAAATTGCTTAACTGACAACACTTTGTCATCTTTTGGTGCTATACCACTTGCGGATAATTTGTGTCCAAGAAATTCTATTTCTTTAACGTTGTATACACATTTGTCTTTGTTTAATATTACGTTCTTATTTTTAAAAATTGAGAGTACTTTCTCTACACGCTCTTTTAGTTCGTCTTCGTTTTCACCATATAAAAGAATGTCATCAATGTAAATAAGACAGCCATCGCAACCACTTAACATTTGTTCCATAATCTTTTGAAAAATTTCTGGAGCGCATGTAATGCCAAACATTAATCTTGTGTACCTAAAAAGTCCTTTTCTAGTGATAAAGGTAGTTATTTCCCGTGATTTTTCAGAAATTTCGACCTTAAAATAAAATATAATATGTATGTACTTAAACAATTTAAGGAAAATAAAAGATAGGCATTAAACAAAATCTTATTATTTTGTATTGTTCTAACAAAATTCACTGGCACATTTATGTTCCATATTACAGTGTTTAAAATTTACAAGTTTACCTGGTGGAATGCCTGTTTAACATCTAATTTTGAAAAGCACTTTCCTTTACCATTTCCAATATATGGCAAGAAGTTTTCCATTGTTGGCAGTGGGTAATTTTCTCTATGAACTGCTTCATTGGCTCTGCGCATATCAATACAAATTCGAATATCTTTCCCATCGTCTTTTGGAATAACAACCATTGGTGAAATCCATTTGGATGGACCATTGACCCTCTCAATGATGCCTTGTTTTTGCAATTCCTCGATTTTCTTATGAACTGCTTCTTCCAAAGGCATTGCGATTGGTCTGTACGGTTGTGCGATAGGTTTAATGTTTTCTCTCAATGGAATTTCCACCAAAACATCTATTATTTTTCCCATCGGTTCAATTTTGTCTGTATTTTCAATTTTGTTTACATGATAACCAATATTCAATATCCCCAATGTCAACGCTGTGTCGCTACCAATTAAAAATCTTCCTTCTTCTTGGATAACATAAAATTCGGCAGTTGTTTCCTTTCCAGCTACTTCAATTTTCGCTTCAAATACGCCAGCAATTTTCAACACTTGACCCCCATAAGCTTTAAAAACTTTTGTGGTTTCTTTTCGTTGGTTTGAAACAATTATTTTCTTGGCTTTCAGGTTCTTCCATTCTTTATAATCAATGAGGTTAAACTTTGAACCAGAATCGACAATAGCAGTTGTTTCTATTCCCCCAATTTTGCACTTAATTGTATTTTCAGCTTCGTTTGAATGAATACAAAATACGTAATCACTATTATCAGTTTGTGCAGCATCATTATTTATGTATTTAACTGAGTGATAACTTTCGTTTTGTTTCAATGCTCGTGGGTCATCTCGATTTTCAAATTCTAGTTTCTTTCTTTTAAAGTTGTAATTTTTGGTCTCATTGTCTAACTTTTGTTCAATGAAACGTCTTGCTCTGCATTTACTTGCAAAATGATTGCGTCCGCCGCATTTATTGCATGATTTTCCAATGGCTGGACATTTTTCATCATTTGCCCGGTGACCTGTGTATCCACACCTGAAGCATTCAAATTTTTGATCGATTTTACGGTTTTCATATTTTTCTTGTTTTTGAACATTTATTTTGTTTACTTCAGTTGTTTCTGGATTGGTTTTGAATACTTTTTCTTGTTTGTTTATAGATTCAAAAATATTAGCAGTGCGTAAAACGATAACTAATTTAGCATCACCAAGTTTTAACATTTCTCGTCTGAGCGTATCGGAACGACATTTTTCTATTATTTGATCTTTAACATTCTCTTCCAGCTCATTTCCAAAATTACAACGCTCTGCTTGTGTTTTCAATCGCATAGCAAAAAGACTTACATTTTCGTTATCTTTTTGTTTCATTGAACGAAAAATGTGTCGTTCATAAGTTGCATTTTGTTTAGGTAAAAAGAAGTCATTTAATCTTTCTAAAGCATCTTGATATGGTGTCAACTGTAGTACGTATTCATTTGCCATTGGACCTTTTAACCGTTTGCTTGCTGTTTTCGGTAGTTTTAAAAAAATTTCCTGTACCTGTCTACCAGCAAAATGTAGCATTAAGGAACATTTCTTCTCTTCATTTTCAATTTCGCTTGCTTTCATGCAGAATTCGAATGATTGGACCCAATTTCTCCACTCATGTCCAATGTTATCTTCATACAATCCAAAATTGAAAGGTGCCACCATCAGTCCAATTTTAGTATTTTCTATATTACATAACAAATAAAGAAAAACAATATACAAATGACAGCTCTGTATAATATACAAAAACTACTTCTTTATTTCTAGAAACAAAAATTTTGGTAAAACATTTTTTTTTTTTTAACTCGGCATTTAAGCCACACAATCGGTATTTAAACCTTGTGACTTTCGGCATTTAAGCCACACAATCGGTATTTAAACCTTGTGACTTTCGGCATTTAAGCCACACAATCGGTATTTAAACCACAAATTCGGTATTGAAACCATGCATTAAAGCTATCAATTATTCATTCACATTTTTTTTTATCAAATATAACTTAATTGCATATAGAAGAATATGATTGTGTATATGCATGTGTATAAACATTCTTAAACATACAAACATACGTAAACATATATGTATAAGCATTATTATTTAAATATTTGTACATATTCTTTTTTCTTTAAACATATTATGTACCTCCGGCACCGATTTCCATTCCTCCAATAAAATTCGACTTCTTATTAATTCACTTTGTCAATTGCTTGCTCGTCTTCTTATTAAATAATTTTGTTAATTGTTTGGTTTTCTTCCTCGTCGCCAATGTAATATTTGCTTTTTTTCCAATATAAATAAAACACGACCGTATTCTTTTGAAGCTAAATTAAAAGTAATTTTATTTTTATTTTTCGTAACTGACATTAAAATATTTTAGATTTATAATGTTGCTTATTATTAGCAAGTGTATTATTTGTTCAGATACTACAACTATTATATGTGATTAAAATTTAAATTAATTTAATACTATGGAATTATATTTTTAACTGTATTTAAGCTTGTAGTTATAGATCTAAATTATGTTGTTATTATTAAAATTATGCTATTGATTACTATACATCTAACAATAAATGTAAACCATTGAAACTTACACTAACTAAAAAGATTCTATCTTACTGTGTAAAGTTAGTTTATATGAATAAATGAAATGAAAAAAAAAATAATAATAGTGGATTCCAGATTTATAAGAACGTTGTTACACGTATCATATTGATACCTTTATCTCGTTTTATTAAATGCGATGAACAAAAAATTTAAACCATGATTTTTGCTCGTTAAATGGTTAATTGGAAATAGCAGATATATTCAACAGAGCCTTATTATAGTTCTTTGATTGTATTCGCGAACGCTTCAAATATAAAATAACTAACTACTATGGAAACGAAACTAAACTTACTGTTGAATGTCACAATCTATCTTTATCTCTTGCATAAAATTGCACATTGCATCACATTTTCTTACCATAGTTTAAAATTCTGTACTATTGAATGCTTCATACTTTTGAAATTTAATGTCAACGAACCGTCGAAAAAACTCAAACACAATACAATACATTATCTCTTTTGCAATTTACAATTTTTTGTTCTTGCAAAGCGTCATGAAACAACATACATAATTTCATTTAAATTACTTGTGTCGCTAGACTCCAGAGTGAAACTTTATAAGTTTGTAGTACCTTTGGTCCTTGGTTCCATCTTCATCGGTTAACATATTCAAACCCTGTAAAGCTGTTAGTGAAGTTATGAAATGGAATTCCCTGTTATGGCAAGAGAAATAGTCTTATTTTTTCTTGTGTTCTTCTGCAACCTCTTTTTTTTTACTAGAAGCATGCGACAAAGAATGTACTCAATGGAGTGATAAGATTGCTAAGTAAGTCGTTAAGATAAATGAAAGTGGGAAATGGCTGTTATGTATGGGATAATAATGGAGGGTCACCGGTTATCTTATAGTCCTTCTCTTTTGTTAGGATGTTATAATATGTGTGGCTCTGAAATTCAATTATGATAAGAAAATTTAACTTTTTCCAAGGGTAAATGTGTCATAAACATCTTGAGTACTACCTAACATAGGAATATATGTGTGTATCTGTATACCTGGCATACATGTAAATTGTAGTTTACATAAACACAGCAAACATTTTCATTCAAAAATCAATCTTGATCAAATAAAAAATGTAAGAACTCGACCGAAAAAGAATTCACAATTATATTATTCTGAATCCTTTTACCTGGGCTCTTGGACACCGATTTGAAAATTTTTAATGAATTGTGTATGATTCGAAAATTCTTCATTTGAACGTATATAAAGCTCTATATATTCATTTAAATGATTATAGGTACCTAGGTTCTTACTTCAATATGATTAGTAAAAGTGAAGGAATTCTGAGTATACATGTAAAAGTATTCAAAATGAATCATAAATGAGTCTTTTTTTTCGATCCATTTATGATTTATTTTAGAATTAAAAATTTGTGCTGGCGCGATGAGAACACTTTTGCCCAACATTTTGATCAGTCCTCGTTACTCGTTTAAACAAGCAAATAAAAAGACAAGACTCATTAGGATAATTATTGAAAGCTGTTTTATTTTACACGGAAAACTTATTAATACATTCATTAATTTCTTAATAAATTAATACAAAATTCATAACTCTCACTTGTAGTTATCGGGTTGTTTTTCACTTTTTTTTTATTTTTAATAATCTGTAAGTTTTTCACTTTCCTTAATATTAATAAATACTTTTAGCTTTACTTTCGATTTTCTTTTATTTACACTTTTTTATTATTAATAAGAATAACCACTTTTTGTCTGGATACCTCAAAAACTTTTTCGAAATAATAATTCGCGATGAAAACGAAATTTTTGTCGCGACAATGACCGGTTATTCTTACCCCTTTGTAAGGAAAATAAATAAGGGCGGACAAACAAATCCCCATAAGGATACACCAACATTTTAAAAAATGAACAAAATCTCTTAATTCACAAGTTAGGTCAAACCAACCTTTGGTCTATGTAAGAAGAACATACAAAGGACAAATGAAGAATCCATCAACAAGAACTTTCTTAACATTTCCTTGTGCACACTCATATTTATGTTGAAAAATGATTGAAAACTGAATGTTGTTTTCTTCGTTTTTTTTTAAAACATATTTCTCTATACAAATCTCTCTCCATGTCCCCCGTAAAAATTTGTAGGATCTTTGGGTACATTCATAATTTATTCGAAAAACTGAAGGTCTTATGAATATTAGATATTCAAAAATTTTGGTGAACAAAATCTGAACCTTCAGAAACATGTTTGAAATTTAAATATAATGTAACATAAGAATGACTGGTGGAGTTGACATCAAGAGATGGTCGAAATAAAGGATCTTTTACAAATAGCACGCTTTACTTAAACGCAGTTTAATTTTAAGGCTCCTTTTGTCTTAATTAAATAACTGAGTTGTTTCAATTGCAATAATAGCTCCATCAGTAAAACATTTTTTATTGATGTCAAGTTCAGTGTTCTTGCATCATTTGGATTGGATGCAGATAATTATTGATTATATATAGGTATAAGTTCAAGCTGAAAACGTAAGAACCATTTAATCAATTTCATATTTAAAAAAATTAAATAATTAAAGATATGTAGGTAGGGTAGGTACATAGCTTGAAAATATTGCTTGCGAGCGAAGCGAGTTTGAAACCATTGCGAAACATGTGACCAGGGTCGTGAGTATTGTTCGTCCTAGCAACTTGCATTCTGCAAGAGAAGGAGAAGTCATAAAGAGGAATATAGCTAAATGAATACTTTATTGAAGAAATTTTTGTTGAAAAGTAAATATCTTCTTCTTGTTTCAAATCTACTCCGAAAATTTTGCATTTGCTCCATTTTTTTTTTTGAATTCGCTCCGAAATTTTATAACAGAGGTTCTTATTCTTATTCAATGGGCGGAACCTTGGAACGAATCACCACCAGAACCGAAACAAGAATGATTTTTGCAGTAAATACGCAAAATACGAGTGTGGATGGTGTTGAAAGCGAATAGAGTTTGTAAGTTCGTATTAACAAGAATATTTGAATATTTTCGCGACGAATAAATTTGATTTCTCAAATGTATTAATAGGTATTTGAAATTAAAAAATCAGTGTTTGCATCATAAATTAACCTTCCAAGCAAAGATAATAAACGTAAATAATAAAAAAAACATTTTCCACTTAAAATGAATACAAAATCTATTTTCGCTCCTCTTTTCTTCTAAATGAATACTGAAGCAAGCAGAAAAGCTCCTGAAAGCTCTGGTAAGGCTCTGTCTGGTAAGGAAAATAGATGATACATGTTTTTCTGCTCAGACGAGAGATCTTTTCAAGTTAATTATCGCTGCTTTAAAACTTTTCTCAATAAAAAAAAATATTATCAGCCCTATCGTGGTAACCATCTGAGTAGCTGTCATCGGAAGAATTTTTTTTTGAGAAGCGATGATGATGGTGTTACGATCATGGTAGAAAATGCGATGTCTTCTCGATATACTTTTATAAAATAATAACGATAAAAGCTTTAAACTATGTAAAAACGGTGAACGAGTGTTATGAGTTGTTTAAACTGTTTTTCTGTTGCCAGTTAAAATGCGCTATACTTCGTCCAAAACAAATCTGCCATATGGGGGAGCTTTTTTACTCCAAAAGGTGCCTGTCCTGGAAAAAACATCTAAAATTCCCTTAAAAAAATATACTACACCACTGTTTCCTCATACAATTTGCTTTGATTTATTTTTTAAAGCAAGCGTACATCCCCCTATGATCTGCTATTCGCACGGCTGCGCTGAAGCCATACTGATCGTGTGCTCGTTTTTGCAAAGCTCTTTCTGTTTGACAAAACAAACATATAAATCAGCGTTGTCAGGAAATGATAATGCTTACTTTTATTTCGATTCTGTAAGGGAGCTTTCAAGAATAGTAGCTTTTTCTTAGGTAATCATTGTCATCCCATTTGTTTTTCTTCATGGTATGCAATAAAAAATTAAAATCCGTTAAAAAAAGAGTAGGTTTATTCAAGGCAGAGAAATATTGATTAATTTGAACAGATTTTTGGGTGCATAAATTTGTACAAGCCTAGTGCGGTTATAATTTTTTTGTTGGTGCTGAGTGAAATATAAATTATAAAAACAGGAATTTTAATTAAAATGGCTTCAAGTTCTTCGAAGGATTTAAGCGCTGAGAAAAAAAAAAGAAACAGTTGATGCAACAAATAAATTTTATGACCATTTAAAAAACAAAACACAAGCTATAAGACAAGTGCGCGATATTTTTTCGGTTTCAGAACGAACTGTTTATAGTGTCCTCAAAGAAAACAAGAACAAAGGCCATATCTCGACAACTTTGACAAATGCGCTATAAAAGGCAGGTAGTCCATTCGTTTTTCTCAAGAAATGAGCTCCCTACATTCATAGATAAAAATCTCTATCTATCTATCTATCTATCTATCTATCTATCTATCTATCTATCTATCTATCTATCTATCTATCTACATTCATAGTTAAGATTTCGAATTTCATAATTTATATATTTATATAATTCGGTTCTATAAATTACGAAATTCAAAGTTATTTTATGTTCGTATTAAATACCTATATTTTCTGAATGAAAATCTTTGACAATACTAACAAAATATAGAAGGCAATTCTTTCGATTTTTCGGAGAGCTTTTTACAGTTTTAGTATAATATAACCCACGGTAACCCTTGCCAATTGTTTCTTTCTGCAGATAGAGTGAGACATGAACGTCCTATCTTCCCTGTACTGCAGATTTGTTTTGGACGAGGTATAGCGTTTTCAAGAAATGTTATTTGTAGAACCGATTTGTATACCAAATCATATTTCCAAACTTGTGTTATTTACAATTTTTGAGTTAATAAATTGAAAAAAATCCGAGTCTTCGGTTCGGGGAAATCGGAGAAAAATCTGCTCCGACGCGACGACGCACAGTGGGACGAATGTATGGGGAAAACGGCGAAATTAATATCTCGTGTTTAAATGACTGAAACATAGTTATTTTGCATGTTTTCACTTTTTATATTGAATATCTACGCTATTAACTTAAAATAGCGTACAAAACCCCTCAGTTAGTGGCCCTCACATCAAATTTCAGAAGAAAAGAGCTGAGCAGCGAACTCCTTTTTGGAATTTATCTTTTAAAGTTGTGAGTAATCTTTTTTTTATAATATCTAATAATAAGAGTGATAATAATTTTTATTTTCAACAACAAATATTATATTTCAGCTTAATTCTCTTTATTATTGTTGTTAAATATAACAAAACAAGAAAAATAGCAATTGATAATCTTCATCACTTTCTGTTGATGTCTCAACAAAATCGTCAATATCAATAGGTAATGTTGACACATTTAGATTATTTTTGACTAGATATTGATCAATATCCGGTTCTACCTTAGACGAATGTGAGCTCTTGGAACGAATGCTTAAAATGAACGGATCTGAAGAAATGAATAAATGATTAATTAAATCAATTATTGAACTTGTTCTGGAGCACTTTCGTCTATGTTCTAATCTGGTCTTTCTGATTTCTTTATGTCGAGCTTCCAACGCTTCTTCCGAAAGCACTCCAATAGGCAAAGGCAAATGGAAAAAAGATGTTATATCTTTTGAATGAACCAGAAGCTTATGGACGCTGCTGGGCATGTAGTACCAACTATATTGGGAAAGATACATGATTTTCGTTTCGAATATCAAGGTCAACTTCTTCAGTTGACTCTTCCATGTGTAGCAGCTCACGAGGTTTTTCACATACCGCTTGAATTTTCTCTGATTTTTCAGCTTAAACCCATGCTTGCAGTAGGGCGCCATTTTTTTATTGATGGAGATGAGCCTACAAAAATGCCAATAATTAAAAAAGCGCAAATTTGCGCAAAATTTCTTTCATAATTTAGTTAGTAGACACACAAATCATCATAAAACAGGAAATATCTCAAAGGTGTTTTTTGGGGTATTTTAGAAAACCTTACTTAAACCCGAAATTTACACTATTTTCAAGAATTCTAATTAGACTTCTTCTATTCACTTCGTATTAAAAAAATTAAGAAACAAACACACTTTTGTATAGCAATTTATGATTTTACATACCTTGATCAAAATTATTAGCCATGGTTTAATTAAAATGTAAGCGCAAAATTAAATAAGAACACAAACTTGAAATTGGATATGAAAACCACGTTTTCAAACTTTCTACGAAAATATTTGCACGAGTCACTGTTAGCGGTCCTGTAACTAATAAACTTGTTCACGTTTGCAAATAATTTTAATGCGTTTAGAACTATTAAATATTTAGGAAGACTTGCCAATAACCCAAAAGTACCGCTAAAATAGTTGCATTTTTGATTTATTGCTATGGGTCGTCCCACTGTGCGACGCACGCCGACGGTTATCCGATATAGCCATATATCTCATCTAATTCACATTAGTTAGTTATGTTTACTTGTCTTCTTATTTATCGTTATAATTATAATTTGAACAACCTTCCTGAATATCTGCTGGATTCAGCATAAAATAACCTTATGGCTTATTGAAAACAAAAGCATTTCGTTCGATATTTAAGTACTGTTTTTTTATATTTCCACTACCAAACGACTTAACTTGCTTATGAATATCCACTTTAACCAGCTTTAAATTCCTAAACAAAAAACAACTGAGAAATATATGTATATATGTATACTATATATTTATCTATACATCAAATAAGCACAAAACAAGAATCAAGAAACAAAATTACAATCAAGTTAGTTGAAACGGATTTGCATGTTTCTTTGGGAATGTGCAAGATTTATGGTATTTTTATTAACGATTTTCTTGTGTGATAAAGTATCTTCCTTTCCGCTGTCAAGTACTTTGTCACGTTTATGTGTGTACCCTGCATATTAAAAAGCAGAGCTGTTAGTATATAAAAACAACGAGTAAAAAACTCCTTGAGATGAGATTTAATGCAAAAATCCAAAAATATATCAAACATTTTTTTTTTAGCTTTCAAGTTAAAGTAAACAATGAACAATAATTCTGTTTTGCTGGAATGTTTGTGTATTTGATATAATCTTGATACATAATATATGAATGAAGTTCATAACAATGCTGAGTGCTTATGTTTTGGTAATAGTTCTAATATAGATAATAGTTTTAGCATCTAATTTTGTATAAAGATATTTCTAACTGACCCTTTATGTAAATAATAGAAATGTGTTGCTTATGAATTCTCTCAAGAAGATTTTACACGCTAACAAACATTTCAAAATCCAAATACAATTTCATGTCTTAGAAATTTGAAATTGTTACGCCCGATTTCTTGACAAAGTTCTAGCCCTTAAAACTCGGTTCAGTGAAATTTTAGAACTCATTTGAGTTCTAAGTCATTTCTTCACCAAGTTCTAGTGCGTTAGAACTTCGATTTAGAACTTTTTTATAGTTAGAACTTCGATAAAATTAGACCCTCGAATTCGGGGATTTAGTGCCTTAGAACTTCGATTAATTAGAATTTCGTTTTTTCAACGAATTTGCTGATTTCATATTGGACAACGGCGTCGAGCGTTCGTTGGGAAAAATTGGTATTTACTTTGTAGCATTTATTGGTAATGAATTATTGTTGGTGTTGTCAGACGACCGCGGCACCGTTGTTTCGGTGGACAAAGCTGTAGACACCTGAGCTGTCGGTGGAAAATTGACGGTTTGAGATGGCGTCATTAGGGTTGTAGCTTTTTTTTAAACCAGAGAGCATGGGATATGGGAATCGTCTGCAGGAGTCATATTTAAGACGTCGAAATCTGGTGGCATTGCATCAGAATCAAATGATGCTAATCTTGCTGGCAAATGATCAGTGAAGTATACTTCGGCGATGGCGACAGCTTAACGAAAGCCAAAGCCTAAGTGTAAGCCACTTATCATTAACAATTCTCTGAGTGCATGTGATGCACAATTAAAGGCCGATCCTATATTCAGTTAGGGGACCACTCGTCCCGATTGGGGTACTCAAGAGGAAGATAGACCTTAAATTAAAAGAGAAAATCAATAACTCGTGGAAATCCAGGGACGATTGCGCAATCTCTAGAAGTTTATGGCCTAACACAAATGAAAAGGAAACTCGGTATTTTCTATCGCTGAGTAAAAGGAACATTAAAATCCTGATAGGTGTACTAACGGGTCATTGCGCAATCCATTTGCACAATGGCCAACAAGATAGGGGCATTTGCACCTGATTTCTGCAGGAGCTGTCAGGATGAGAAGGAAATAGAAACCATTAAACACCTGCTCTGTGACTGTCCGAATCCGAACCTTCAAAATAGCCGACTCCGTCATTTCGGAAACCATTAAACACCTGCTCTGTGACTGTCCGAATCCGAACCTTCAAAATAGCCGACTCCGTCATTTCGGAAACAGGTTTGTTGGAGAACTGGATGATCTAGCACAGGTCTCAATGGCAAACATGAGGAAATTTATAGATAGCACAGGCTAGTTCGTTAACGAGCCAGTCTACGTTAATCGGCAGAATTGAGGAGCATCGATGTTAACTTTTATTTCTTTTATAGGGGATAACAATGGACCAGTAGGCCCCCGTGTACGCAACAGCTTCATGCTGTGAACACCCCTTATCACCTAACCTAATCTAACCTTAAGGCCGATCTTGAACGGCGAAGCGCTTTTTTCTTGACAGTTTATGGAATATGGGCACGAGTAGGATTCGATTTTGCGTAACAGCTAACAGCCAACACACAAACTAATGGCGTTTTCAATTGGCAATCTAGAATCTGAAAAAAGCATTCTGGTTTTAAAATCACAACTGTCACTTTTGCAAATTGAGCGCATTCAGAATGCTTTTTTTCACTTACAGATTAACAATTAAAAACGCCATAACACGCCACAGACATCACCAAAATAAACATAAAAATAGCTACACCGTACACACATATGTACAAACACAAACAAAAAATTAGCGCAACTTCAAAAATTATATTTATTTTGTTTTGAAATGAAGGAAATATGTGTCAAAAATGACTGCCGGGTGACTCAAAAATTTTAAAAACATGCTAGAACTAGGTTCTAAAAATGACAAGTTCTAAGCGCTTAGAACTCAGTTATGATTTTAGATCGAGGTCTAGAGAAGTGAAGAAATGCCCGAGTTCCAAATTTTCTAAAAACTAAGTTCTAACGTTAAACCGAGATTTACTAGATCGAGTTTTAAGGGAACTTTAGAACTTTGTGAAGAAATTGGGCGTTAAAATATCATTTTAGCAATATAAAAACATCATTTAAGTATCGATATAAATATTTTTACCTGCGGTTGACTTTTTTCTGAACCCCTCCAAATTGTCAATTCCTCTTTCGGGTAGGTAAGGATGATTTGACACTGACATTTGGAGGTTTTGACTGAGTGTCGGTACTTCGAGTAAATAAAGCTTTAAAATAAACTTCAATTGTTTTATTGGCTTATTTCTCTAAAAAAGAAGAAATTTTAAGAAGTTTACAAATTATCAATACAATATTTAATTACATTTTTGCGCTAATACTCTTTCTTGGACAATACTTTCAAGGCAAATTAATTTTAAAATTTTTGTGCGCTTTATACGTTGCCGCATGCAGCTTCTTTCTTGCGGCTTCTATCAACATTATTTTTCTGTAAACTTTAATATAATTGTCTCTTTCTTTCTTAAATTCGTCCAGATGGGACTGTTTGTTTCTTATCAACTAAGTTGACCTAAAAAAGGTCTGTTCCATCAACGACATCCCCACCCCTGTGAGCTGACCTGGAGGGGGAAGCCTCACCATTCTCTGGCACTTGGACATCTAGAACCGCCAACTTTGACACTGGTCACACTATCACTGCTGACCTGGCTATATGGTCCGTAGTACAGTTTTAACACCCTTGGTCTCTTCCATTGTGATCTCGGGACATCTACATCACATACTAACTCGAGACTTCCTTGAACTATGGGCTTTGTGGGCAAACACCATTTCGTCCTTCGGGTTAACTCGGGGAGATACTCCCTGACCCATTGATGCCACATCCCGTTGTTTAAAATTTTGCGCTATTCGCCACTGCTTTCTCAGACACATAAGCTGCGGTTCAAATGGTGTTGGCGTCTGTGTCGAGTTGGTACATCCAAGTAAAAAGTGGTTATGCTCAGGTTCTTCAGGTGTTACCGGGATGTGTGTCAAAGGCCTGGAATTCACGATGTTTTCTGCCTTGATGAAAAAACTTTGTAGAGTTTCGAGACGTGGTGATTGTTCCTTGAGCATCGCATATAAAGCTTTCTTCACTGACTAAACCAGTCTTTCCCAGACGCCGCCTTCGGCAGGATTCAAGGTGGTGTTGAATTTCCATTGGATTCCTAACGGGGAAAGACCGGTCTTATTAACGTCTTGATCCCAAAACTTAATTTGCAATTCTTTGGGGATTCCGACAAAATTTGTCCCGTTGTCGAAGTTCCTGATGCACACGAGACAGGCATCACTGGAAAGATTCGTGGCAAGTTCAAGATGTATGGCACGTGTGGTTTAACAGGTAAACAGCGCGACCCATCGTTTTTCTTTCTGTCGTCGTATCGATACTGTGATAGGGCCTAAATAGCCCAACCCAGTATAAGTAAATGCACGTACATAAGGCGTTACATGATCTGGAGGCAAGATCCCCATTTGCTTCTGAAGTGGTTTAACTCGGCGGACACGGCATTACGTTGGGTGTTCATCAGTCTTCTGATAGATAGGATCCAGAATTTTCTTCGTGATTCACTAATCGCTGTTTATATAATGGAATTTTTTGATGATAGAATCACACCAATAACCTTGTGAGAACGTGTTTCGCCGGTAAGATGATGGGTTGCTTGGCTTGGATGGAGAGGCAGCTTGCGTCGTTTATTCTTCCATTCACGCATAAAATTCCGTCAGGGGTCAGACATGGGCTCAACATTTTGATGCTACTTGACGACGGGATGATTTTACTGTGTGATAAAGCCGCTTGTTCGTCTGCAAATGTTTTCTGCTGGACCAAACGACAGAGTTTTCTTTCGGCTGCTTCTTCTTCCTCTGTAACAAATTCTCCTTTCACCAACTTCTGTTTCATTATTTTTCTCTTTTGGTTGCCCCAGCAACGATAGATCCAGGCAATCAATGGTTCGCCTTAGTCTGGGAAACTTCGAAAAACGATTAATAAGGCTATTTAGGGAATTTACTTGTTGTGTTGCTAAAAAACATGTTTGGTCCGAAATTCATCAGGGCCCTTATTAACTTCATTAGGCATCAGAGTTTCATCAGGCCACTCGTTCTCATCTTCGTTCAAAAATACGGGTCCTTTAACCCACCTGCCATCTGGCTCCCATTGCACAGGAATCTTCGCTCTTGTTGCGTCATCAGCAGGATAGAGACGCTCTGGACACCACCTCCATTCTTCGATCTTACTGACTTGTAGGATTTCTGCCACCCGATTTGCCACATATTGCTTATAGTTTCAGTGTTCTGATCTGATCCAGCGTATGACAGCATGACAATCGCTCTAAAACCAACGCTTATTTATCTTGATTGTATGTTGTTTTTCAATGGCTTCCATTAAGCGCACTCCCATTACGACTGCCTGCTTCGGAATTCTATGGAAGCGTGTTGGAGACTGCTTTTGCCAGCAATTAAAACTACTTTTATATCATTTTTATTTATTATCCTCCAGTATGCCACAACTGCCATCGCTTCCTCACTCGCATCTACAAATACATGTATGTCCGTCTTACAACTTTCGAAGTCAGCTTCATACCAACGGGGCACTTGAATCATCTCGAGTCGGGGAAGTTCTTGAATGCACACTTTCCATTTACAATAAATTTCATCTGATAATGGTTCATCCCATTGTAGACCAGCCTTCCAAGTGACTTGCATCAAGACTTTTAGTGTGATCATTGATCATGAAGTCGGCTATAAACCGAAAGGGATCAAACACGGACATCGTCAGACTTAGTGACTCTCTTTTCGTAGGTTTCCTCTCGAAGCTCAAAACCGCAGACGGTACCTTGTTGAAGCTTAACTTGAATATGAAAACATCAAGTTCTGGTAACCAGTGTAGTTCTTAGACTCTTTCTAATTTATTGTCAACTCCTACAGATTCTGAGACGTCTCTTAAACTGTTCTCTGTTTTTTTTGCTCGATGTATTTTTATGAATTCCTTTAAAACCTTTATTGCTTCGTCTTCGTTCTGAAAGCTGTCCACGTAGTCGTCCAC
The DNA here is from genome assembly GCA_943590905.1 of Sphaerophoria taeniata. Taxonomy (NCBI): domain Eukaryota; kingdom Metazoa; phylum Arthropoda; class Insecta; order Diptera; family Syrphidae; genus Sphaerophoria; species Sphaerophoria taeniata. The sequence goes on along the minus strand of OX016541.1, from coordinate 78,963,323 downwards.
GTAATGTCTCTCCACAATGCCCTTCACAGCTCTTGGATGCTTGCTTTGAAACATTTGTGTTCTTTGCATACTGGGGCATTGTAGGCGAACACGTAGCTCCAAATATCTCCCTTTGCATTACGTACACCTCTACTGGCTTCCCTGGATCTTCTCTACATAAAAATCTTTAACTGTCTTGATCTTCTTTTGCTATGCAGATTCGTTTAAATCATTGTTGTTGTCTCCCGTCTCGTTCTCAATTTTTCTTAAATGAAGAGCATGGCGACAAGTCTTGTCGGTGGGTTCATTTGTTGAGATCAGTCCATACACCATCCATCCTAATCTAGTTCTAGTAGCGATGGGCCGAGTACTCAAGGGTGCGCGTGGACTTTCTAAAGGCACGGTGAGAAAGGCGTGGGCTAGGCTAATAATAATCTTCGGCTGAATATCGTTGAATTCTTTTAGTGGCAACCCTTCTAGGTGAATATTGCTCTTGTTTCGCAATATCTCAACATGACTAAAACTTTGTATCGGCAGACACATGCTCTTAGACATGTATACGTTAGACATCATGTACTTAACTGCATCTTCTTCGACCCCACTTATTATAATCTCAACCACTTCGGATCTTTGAGTCACGGTTTTTTGATTTAGCCACTGTAAAACGAGAGAGTCCGGTTTGCCCTTTATTCCCAATTCTTGAGCGATAGTTTCGTCAATCATTGTTACGTTAGCCCCATCAACAACAAATGCATGAGTTTTGATTACTTTGTTTGAACCATAAATTTGGACGGGTAAGATCTGAAACAGAATGCCTTTACCGTGATGGCTCTCAGCGTGGCAGTTTCTGTTTTCTTGCTGGTTACTAGTATTTGGACGATCTGTAGTATTGCTTCTTGCTCTGAATCTATTGTTGCTCATACTTCTTGTATTTTCTATGTTTTCTCTTCTAATCCCGTGTACCAGGCGATGGTGTTTGTATACACTACACACCCTTCAATTCAACATTGTTTTCGTAAAGGTGCATCGCGTGACATCCCGTTTTTAAGGAAATTTGAAAAAAAAATATTGCTTATTATAGTGCTTTGTATGTGCTTTTTGTGTACCGAGAAATAAAATTTTGTGCTCCATTGCAACATTTTTTTTTTTAACAAAAAACCGGGGTGTAGCACGATATCGCTTCAAACCCCGCATGGTGAAGGCATTAAAAAAATTCATCAAGAATACTGTCAAAATTATGTGCTATTTATGTGCTTGCGATAACTGCAAAAATAAATCATGCACTACGTATATACATTTAAATAAATAATTTTTTATTCTTAAGCGGGTGGGTGTGGCTCCAAAATGCTTAGAAATAAATAAGGACTCTCGGAAAATAATAATAATAAATAATAATAATAATAAAAATAAATAATCGCAAAGAAAACCGAGCGCTGACAATGTTCAATTTCAAATTTCAAAATTTATAAAAAACTTCAAACGTAGCTCACATTGATGAAAAAAAAATGAGGGAGAAAAATAACGGGGAAGGGAGAAAATCTTACTTAAAAAGGTAAAAAATTTTGATTCCTGCATGTTACCACCATGTTGGAAATTATTAAAACAAAAAATTCTGAATACGATTAACGTCAATTCAATGTTTCTAAAAGTCACTGAAAACCAAATTAATTTTAAGCGTTTGGTTACTGAGTAATGTGGTCAAACCTTATTTTAATGAAAGATGCCGCTAAATCCAAATAACCATTTTAAATATTCAAAATTACATTTTTATACTTGTTTTGATATTTTATTAATTTTTACATACTGTAATATTCGGCTTGGTCCGATAATTAAAACTTATTCACTTTTCAAATAAAACACAAATTTACTTTATTCAAACCACTCACAAACGTATTTATTCAACACTTTCAATTACTTTTCAAACACAGTATCTTTACTTTATCGCAGTTCACAATCAATTAACTGCTTCGCCGCCAAACGGGCTATTTATATAACACAAATGACTGGTTCTAGAAACTACTATATTGGTTCTTGGAGAAGCTTGAATGTTCGAGAAGTTCTCTCCTTAACCACTAAATGCTAAAACTATTAGGATTTTTGTAAGAGCTGAATCTGAATGCTAAACAAAAGTTTTCTCTTAATCACTATGTGTTGCCCCTCATTTTAACTTTCCTACACAAGTGTTTACTACTACAATTAAACTTATTGCTACATACTTATTTCACTATAAAACGATATTAGAGTAAAAGAGATAAAGAGTAAGTAAAGAGAGTAAGAGTAGTAAGTACATTAAATATAGAAAGAGATACAGAGCGTAAGAGATAAATAAAGTATACACATTACAATAGAAAGAGATACAGAGTGTAAGATATAAATAAAGTGTATACACATTACAATACGTAAAGCTTTTAATTGCTATATAAGAAAAAAATGATAAAAAAATAATCAAGTTATGAATGTTTAAGTGAAAACTTGTATCGTGCACTTTTTTCACTGTAGTAGGGTTGGCGAGTGGTTTGCTCCGGTTTAGACAAGGCAACCCTATAATATACTCGTTAAGAGTACATTCAGACCTTGAATCGGATCCAAATTTAGCCATTTCCCTGATGTGTTGGTTTATGGTTAAAAATCAGTGGCTTCTGAGGCGGTTGCTGACCGCTTCGCCACGGTTTGAACTATGCAACCCATTAATATTATGGGTTTCGTCTCGTCGAGGTCTATAATTGGACACTAATGTTATCCATATCTTTGATAGGTTAATTTTTGGCCAAAGAACGCACCATCAGTGTCCCGTTTTACCCCCTTTGCTCCGGACTTTGACTGGCAACCCTGGCGCTGTCTTTTTCTCCAAAAACTCTATCTAATAATGGGTACAAATAATGAGTTAATGTTGAATGGCGTGAAGTTCGATAAATTAACAATTACAATTAAAACACCTTTTTAGCTTCACTTGAGTCAATGCACTTTTGTTCACAAATTACATTTAACAAAAACAAAATTATTATTATTATTGTTAATGGGTACAGAATCCATATCCAGATTAAGTAATTTGACGGTCGCCTCTTGGACTATTATGCCACCAGGGGTTGAAAACAATATTTTTCACCTGTGAGAATAACGTTTTAATACCATTAGGATTGTACGAGTTTGGTTCAAAAAAATTCAAATTCCAAATTTTCAACAGAAATCACCAGTTAGTTCCAAAATTCAAATACGGACTTTACAACATAGACCTGGCGATCAGTTCCTTGCATGTCTTAAGCTTTTTTATTTTCTGTTATTTTTCTCTCTCATTTTTTTCATCAATGTGAGCTACGTATGAAGTTTTTTATTAATTTTGAAATTGAACATTGTCAGCGCTCGGTTCTCTTTGCGATTATTGCCAGCACATAATTAGCACACAACTCTAGTGCCAAAATTTTATGTATTCCGAGAGTCCTTATTTATTTCTAAGCATTTTGGAGCCCCACCCCACCGCAAGAATAAACAAATTATTTATTTAAATGTATATACGTAGCGCATGATTTATTTTTGCAGTTATCGCAAGTACATAAATAGCACATAATTTTGATAGTATTCTTGATGAATTTTTTCAATGCCTTCACCATGCAGGGTTTGAAGCGATATCGTGCTACACCCCGGTTTTTTGTAAAAAAAAAATGTTGCAATGGAGCACAAAATTTTATTTTTCGGTACACAAAAATCACATACAAAGCACTATAATTAGCAATATTTTTTTTCAAATTTCCTTAAAAACGGGGTGTCGCGCGATGCACCTAAAATAGAGACAATCCTTGTTTTTCTCTCTCAGCTTCTTCTATTTTTGAAAATTGAATAAATCTAAAGTTGATTAACTCAAGAGTTCAAAATTAAAAGTTGAAATCTAACGTATGCAAACAAGACGGGAAAGTAGTGCTTAAAAAGTTTATTTCCTCCTAAAAAAATAAATAAAGAATTTATAGCTCGAGTAAGAACTATAAACGAGCTTGAATTCAGCTTCAAAATATTATCTCACTAACTCACTTGCTTGAGAGTGGTCGAGTTATTTTGACTGATAACGATAAGTCGAATAATTATTTCGACTTCAGAGTTATAGACACAGTTTTTTTTTTTCATTATATTCCTGATCGAGTGAAAACAAGTTACAGAAACAGTTGAATGCGAAAAAGAGATTTTCGACCCATTCCGTCGTAGTTTTGTTCTGATTCGTACTGTTTATGCGAAAACTTATTCGATGTGAGAGTTACAGAGCATGGACCCTGGACGCATGAAAGAAATTCCACCATTGTTGTAATTTCCTTATATGGAATCTTTACAGACTGTTAATGTTTGAACATTTCCATCCATCGCTGAGCTGTTGGGAGCTTATTTTATTTCCAACAGTTACCTACTATGCTTTCGGAGAAATTATTCCGAATAAATCAAAATTCTTTGTTTGCATTACAAATTTTTTGTTGAAAATAAAGCATCAATCAAATTACATTTAAACGGCAACAGTACTTACTTTATTTTCATAGAAAAATACAGCATACATGTTTTCGAATTATACGTTCGGTTGATTGGCTTCTCAGTGGGGCATCTGTCACTCCAGTTTTCCAAGAGCTTTTTGAGAATTTCGGGCTGTAGCTCACAGATTGCTTGGTTGATATTGGCCTTAAGTACATGAATTGTTTCTGAAATCTGAATTGTAAGCAAAACATCGGTCCTTTGCGGTTCCCCACAAAAAAAGTTCAATGTTCAAAGGCAGTGCTGGGGGATCGTGGGAAAAATCCCTTTTTGTGGAAATTTCGACCCTAAAAGGGACAAAGGGAAAACCGCCTGGTTTTGTGGGAATTTCTATCTTAGCCAAAAAGTACATTTTCACCAAGTTCTAATTATTTTCTATAATAAAAGTGTGAACATGTAACATCCCTGTTCCTATTTGCTTTAACTCATTGTATTTGAGGCTTAACACTTAAGCTTTTCTTCTCCTTTGAATGTTTGAATAATTGCCAATATTGAGACTCGCCACCATAATAAAACTTATGTAACATAACATGTAAGTGCAAGCAGTCAAGCTGCTGTCAACAAATAACGCAAAAGAAAAGAAAAGAAGAAGGAAAGTCTCGTTCTTTATAACGGTTTGCTTTTCTTTAATATTCACGAATTCACGTTCACGCTCGATCGTTAGGTGATAGTGTTTGTGTCGCATTTTTATTTTCGTTCGAAGAAGTGCTAATTTAATATACATATTTTAAATTCTTGGTAGGTAAATAAATAGAAATGAATTTATAGTTCTTAATTTAACATCAGCTTTCCATTTTACATAGATTTCGAGGCAACTTTCCCAGGCGGGCTCATTGAGGTTAGAATTTTTTTTTAAGGTCGGGAAAGGCTTCTCTATAGGACAGCATCAATTGCGGCAAGTCTGAAAACCCCGTAAATTTGATTAAAAATATTTTGAAATAAGTGAAATATTGAATAAAATGAAAAAAATTTCCTTACCAAATCGAGTTCTTGTTTTCTTTGTTTTGTTTTGCTTCTGTCAAATTGGCACGAAGCAACTTCAGGTTGAAGAACACTTTCAATTACTTTTCAAACACAGTATCTTTACTTTATCGCAGTTCACAATCAATTAACTGCTTCGCCGCCAAACGGGCTATTTATATAACACAAATGACTGGTTCTAGAAACTACTATATTGGTTCTTGGAGAAGCTTGAATGTTCGAGAAGTTCTCTCCTTAACCACTAAATGCTAAAACTATTAGGATTTTTGTAAGAGCTGAATCTGAATGCTAAACAAAAGTTTTTTCTTAATCATTATGTGTTGCCCCTCATTTTAACTTTCCTACACAAGTGTTTACTACTACAATTAAACTTATTGCTACATACTTATTTCACTATAAAACGATATTAGAGTAAAAGAGATAAAGAGTAAGTAAAGAGAGTAAGAGTAGTAAGTACATTAAATATAGAAAGAGATACAGAGCGTAAGAGATAAATAAAGTATACACATTACAATAGAAAGAGATACAGAGTGTAAGATATAAATAAAGTGTATACACATTACAATACGTAAAGCTTTTAATTGCTATATAAGAAAAAAATGATAAAAAAATAATCAAGTTATGAATGTTTAAGTGAAAACTTGTATCGTGCACTTTTTTCACTGTAGTAGGGTTGGCGAGTGGTTTGCTCCGGTTTAGACAAGGAAACCCTATAATATACTCGTTAAGAGTACATTCAGACCTTGAATCGGATCCAAATTTAGCCATTTCCCTGATGGGTTGGTTTATGGTTAAAAATCAGTGGCTTCTGAGGCGGTTGCTGACCGCTTCGCCACGGTTTGAACTATGCAACCCATTAATATTATGGGTTTCGTCTCGTCGAGGTCTATAATTGGACACTTATGTTATCCATATCTTTGATAGGTTAATTTTTGGCCAAAGAACGCACCATCAGTGTCCCGTTTTACCCCCTTTGCTCCGGACTTTGACTGGCAACCCTGGCGCTGTCTTTTTCTCCAAAAACTCTATCTAATAATGGGTACAAATAATGAGTTAATGTTGAATGGCGTGAAGTTCGATAAATTAACAATTACAATTAAAACACCTTTTTAGCTTCACTTGAGTCAATGCACTTTTGTTCACAAATTACATTTAACAAAAACAAAATTATTATTATTATTGTTAATGGGTACAGAATCCATATCCAGATTAAGTAATTTGACGGTCGCCTCTTGGACTATTATGCCACCAGGGGTTGAAAACAATATTTTTCACCTGTGAGAATAACGTTTTAATACCATTAGGATTGTACGAGTTTGGTTCAAAAAAATTCAAATTCCAAATTTTCAACAGAAATCACCAGTTAGTTCCAAAATTCAAATACGGACTTTACAACATAGACCTGGCGATCAGTTCCTTGCATGTCTTAAGCTTTTTTATTTTCTGTTATTTTTCTCTCTCATTTTTTTCATCAATGTGAGCTACGTATGAAGTTTTTTATTAATTTTGAAATTGAACATTGTCAGCGCTCGGTTCTCTTTGCGATTATTGCCAGCACATAATTAGCACACAACTCTAGTGCCAAAATTTTATGTATTCCGAGAGTCCTTATTTATTTCTAAGCATTTTGGAGCCCCACCCCACCGCAAGAATAAACAAATTATTTATTTAAATGTATATACGTAGCGCATGATTTATTTTTGCAGTTATCGCAAGTACATAAATAGCACATAATTTTGATAGTATTCTTGATGAATTTTTTCAATGCCTTCACCATGCAGGGTTTGAAGCGATATCGTGCTACACCCCGGTTTTTTGTAAAAAAAAATGTTGCAATGGAGCACAAAATGTTATTTTTCGGTACACAAAAAATCACATACAAAGCACTATAATTAGCAATATTTTTTTTCAAATTTCCTTAAAAACGGGGTGTCGCGCGATGCACCTAAAATAGAGACAATCCTTGTTTTTCTCTCTCAGCTTCTTCTATTTTTGAAAATTGAATAAATCTAAAGTTGATTAACTCAAGAGTTCAAAATTAAAAGTTGAAATCTAACGTATGCAAACAAGACGGGAAAGTAGTGCTTAAAAAGTTTATTTCCTCCTAAAAAAATAAATAAAGAATTTATAGCTCGAGTAAGAACTATAAACGAGCTTGAATTCAGCTTCAAAATATTATCTCACTAACTCACTTGCTTGAGAGTGGTCGAGTTATTTTGACTGATAACGATAAGTCGAATAATTATTTCGACTTCAGAGTTATAGACACAGTTTTTTTTTTCATTATATTCCTGATCGAGTGAAAACAAGTTACAGAAACAGTTGAATGCGAAAAAGAGATTTTCGACCCATTCCGTCGTAGTTTTGTTCTGATTCGTACTGTTTATGCGAAAACTTATTCGATGTGAGAGTTACAGAGCATGGACCCTGGACGCATGAGAGAAATTCCACCATTGTTGTAATTTCCTTATATGGAATCTTTACAGACTGTTAATGTTTGAACATTTCCATCCATCGCTGAGCTGTTGGGAGCTTATTTTATTTCCAACAGTTACCTACTATGCTTTCGCAGAAATTATTCCGAATAAATCAAAATTCTTTGTTTGCATTACAAATTTTTTGTTGAAAATAAAGCATCAATCAAATTACATTTAAACGGCAACAGTACTTACTTTATTTTCATAGAAAAATACAGCATACATGTTTTCGAATTATACGTTCGGTTGATTGGCTTCTCAGTGGGGCATCTGTCACTCCAGTTTTCCAAGAGCTTTTTGAGAATTTCGGGCTGTAGCTCACAGATTGCTTGGTTGATATTGGCCTTAAGTACATGAATTGTTTCTGAAATCTGAATTGTAAGCAAAACATCGGTCCTTTGCGGTTCCCCACAAAAAAAGTTCAATGTTCAAAGGCAGTGCTGGGGGATCGTGGGAAAAATCCCTTTTTGTGGGAATTTCGACCCTAAAAGGGACAAAGGGAAAACCGCCTGGTTTTGTGGGAATTTCTATCTTAGCCAAAAAGTACATTTTCACCAAGTTCTAATTATTGTCTATAATAAAAGTGTGAACATGTAACATCCCTGTTCCTATTTGCTTTAACTCATTGTATTTGAGGCTTAACACTTAAGCTTTTCTTCTCCTTTGAATGTTTGAATAATTGCCAATATTGAGACTCGCCACCATAATAAAACTTATGTAACATAACATGTAAGTGCAAGCAGTCAAGCTGCTGTCAACAAATAACGCAAAACAAAAGAAAAAAAGAAGGAAAGTCTCGTTCTTTATAACGGTTTGCTTTTCTTTAATATTCACGAATTCACGTTCACGCTCGATCGTTAGGTGATAGTGTTTGTGTCGCATATTTATTTTCGTTCGAAGAAGTGCTAATTTAATATACATATTTTAAATTCTTGGTAGGTAAATAAATAGAAATGAATTTATAGTTCTTAATTTAACATCAGCTTTCCATTTTACATAGATTTCGAGGCAACTTTCCCAGGCGGGCTCATTGAGGTTAGAATTTTTTTTTTTTTAAGGTCGGGAAAGGCTTCTCTATAGGACAGCATCAATTGCGGCAAGTCTGAAAACCCCGTAAATTTGATTAAAAATATTTTGAAATAAGTGAAATATTGAATAAAATGAAAAGAATTTCCTTACCAAATCGAGTTCTTGTTTTCTTTGTTTTGTTTTGCTTCTGTCAAATTGGCACGAAGCAACTTCAGGTTGAAGAATTTTATGGGATTTTACATTCAACCACCACGAATCGCTACTAAAATTCGATACTTTTTGGGTTCAATGTAATTTGTAAAGGCAAAAGTAGCAATCTCTTTTTTTAATGCGTGTGTGAAAACTATCAAAACAAATTTATGATTAAATATTCTTCAATTTGAAATCTTTATTATCTTTAATTCAAACACAATTCGTAAATTTACGTTCACCAAAATAATTTTTTCAACAAATCTTGCAACAAAAACCAAACGTTTTGAATATTAACAAATATCAAACTGTCTGAAATGTCAAAATCGTAGTATGTGTGAAAATTCGTGTGACAATATGTGTAAATCTGTCTCCAAAAAGAGATTTCAGAGAAATCAATTCGTCCAGAAAAAAATTCAATACTTTTCCCAATGTAATTCATTTAAGGGGAAAAAAATTGCCACACATCCGTGAAGAATCAATTTCTTGGCTCAATGTAAAATCCCATTAGTGTTGTCAGAGTGGGAAATATTTTACCGTCTTTAAGAATTTGAAAGAATAAGTAAAATTTTTAGTGATGTTTTAAAACAATTATTTTATCATGAGGAAATGCATTTTGCAATAAATTTAATTTAAAAAATTCCTCTTGATAACATAAAAGTAACGAAATTCTGGAAAACTTTAACAAGAGTTTTAGTGAATCCTAGAATTTTAAACTATTACTTAAACTCATGTTAAAATGTATTTTCGCATTATAAATTTCGCGCGAAATTTTAAACTATTACTTAAACTCATGTTAAAATGTATTTTCTCATTATAAAATAATAGTTAAAAATTTCGCGCGAAATTTTAAACTATTACTTAAACTCATGTTAAAATGTATTTTCTCATTATAAAATAATAGTTACAAATTTCGCGCGAAATGCGTATGTGTCCCATCCTCCGCAACAAACAGATTTTCCGGATCGCTATGATTTACTTTCTGGTGGATATATCCATGTTCCGGAAGGCAATCATATGCTTTCCAGAAATCCGTATATAGGGTGGTTCCAGGCAGCACCTGCTTCTGAATCAGCAGAATTAGAATCTAAAAAGAATTTTTTTGTTAAAGAAATCTTTTTACTAATTTTTTTTTTTAACTCACCTCAGCGCTTCGGACATTATCGTCGCAAATCTCAAGGCGGAGGTCCTCGGATCCATCCTCGATCATACCAAGGACCCAATGTCCATCAACCTGAAATTATGAAAAGTAGGTAATTGAATATATATTATTAAATAAATTAAAGTTCATATAATACCTTTATTGTATTTTCGCTTGCCAAACTTCGACTCGTCTATCTGGACGATTCGTCCGACACCACCAATCATTGGCCCATTTTTCCTGTGATTGGAAAAATCGGCCACGATGACCTCGCGGCAGTAACTGTACCAATCCGCGATGGCCGTCGTTGAAAGAATGGTGCCGGACCCAGAGAAGTCTTCATGCTGGACTTCGTCGTAGGGGGATCTCTTGGCGAAGCAGTAGGTAAAGTAGAGCACCTGTTGAACAGACAACTTGGTGTTTTCAAACCAGGTTCCCTTCGCCCTGCTCACCTTGTTTTTCCCCCTACAAGTCCCGCATTGGCAGCGGAAGTATCCTACGGCGCCGTCCGAGTTGACAGAAATTTGGGTCTTGTGGGTGGAACAAAGTATGGACGTGGGCAGCAATCCGTTGTCTTCAGCAAATTTAAGGCTCTTGGATTCGCCGTCAATTTGCTTTATGAGGCTGTACAAATTCCTAGAAATTTTAGTTTTAGTTATGAAATATTTAAATATAATTTGTAACTTACCATCGCTGTAGGGACAAAGCTAGAGCACGCTTGCTCGTGGTAGGTTGTTCTTGTTGTTCTTCTATGTCACTCATATTTGATTTTTATTGATTTTAAGTTTTGGTAAAGTTTTTTTTTGCTTGGTATGAAACGAATGAAAAGCAGTCCGCTTTCTTTGCTTTTTAATTGAAAAGAATTGAATGCACAAAATATGCAAATTCTTAATGTCGGAACACATTTTTATCGTTACTGAAATGTGTGTCCTTAAGTTCGTAGACAAGAAAAAATTTCTAAAGAGTTATTTAAAAAATCCGAAAAACCAACGACAATTCGAAGAATATCCCAAAAAAAATCCCAATAAAGTGTGCAGTCTACTTGCACTACGAGTGACATTGTCTCGTAAATGCGTTCAACTAACAGCTGACTTTTGACGTTTATCATAAAACGAACGAATCCAGTGGAATTTTAAAATAAAACTTCAAGCGTAAATGTCAAAAAGTGTAATTTTATTTCATAAATTTCTAATAGAAATATTTATTTGCGGACAAAACAAATGATTTGTGCTTAAATAACTAATATCTATCGATTGAGACCATTTTCGTGTCCAAATTCTGGAGCCAAAATAAGAAAGTCAAGCCTAGATTTCAAGCAAAAATGGATGAATTATCTAGCAGTGAAGAGGAAGAATATTCTACCCCCAAAAAAAAAAACCAAAACAAAAAATTGCAAAAGTGTTCCAAACATCTTGGTTGACTTTGCCAAAGTTTAAAGACTAGATTCTTGAAAACAAAAACGATAAAACAAAGGCAAATTGCAAGTTTTGTAACACAGTTTTATGCGCAGGTAAAAGTGAGCCCAATAATCATGCGAAAAGTAGAAAGCATATCGATAGTTTGAAATGTGCTTCTGTTAATTTGAGCAGTGTGTCTAATTTTTTTCAAGAAGCACCACATCAAAAATCTATAAAAAAAAGCGGAGTTAAAGCTGTCTGCTGCGACCTCAATTGTTGACCATTTGACTCTGCTTCTGAAAAATATTTTTAAGGATTCCAGAATTTGCCAAGACATCACATTGTCGAGAAGAAAATGTTCTGCAATAAATAAAAATGTATTATGTAAAATAGAAGTGGAAGATTTAATCAGTAATTAAAAAGAAAATGTTTTTTCTGTCCTAGTTGATGAAAGCACAGACTGTGATGCTTGCTTTCTAAGGCTGAGGTATGCTCAGTCTGTCCAGGGTGTTCTCGACTAAGCACCGAACGTCGAGTTAAAGATCCAAACCAAATAACACAACCAACCTTCACTGTTCGTTTGACGGCTTTTTATTTAACAGTATCTTAAGTCTAACAGAGTTCTTATTCTAATTTTGTATAGGCAATTTACTTATAATACCTAATGATACCTAATAATACACAGCGACGGTGAGTTACTCCTTGCGTCTCGGTTCTCGGATAGTTGCGGCCCTTCGTAGATAAAATAGTCGGAGATGTGGCTGTCAGTGTTACCACTGAATAAACTGAGTCTAGTCAAAATCAGACTCCTGTTCACAACAAAAGGTTATGAAATAAACGTTCGGACTGTCGCCCCTGTTCGTTAACTTTCCAGAAGGGAAGAGTAAACGAAATAAACTTCTGTCAGCGAGCGGCAAATCTCCACTGAATAAACGTTTGGCCTGAGCCCTGTCTTTGATACACTCAGAAGGAGTGGATCAAAGAATAAACCAAGTCTCGTCAAAATCAGACTCCTGTTCACAACGAAGTGTTGTGAAATAAACGTTTGGACTACTGCCCCTGTTCGTTAACTTTCCAGAAGGGAAGAGTAAACGAAATAAACCTCTGTCAGCGAGCGGCAAATCTCCACTGAATAAACGTTTGGCCGAAGCCCTGTCTTTGATACACCCAGAGGGAGTGGATCAAAGAATAAACCAGGTCTCGTCAAAATCAGACCCCTGTTCACAACAAAGTGTTGTGAAATAAACGTTTGGACTATTGCCCCTGTTCGTTAACTTTCCAGAAGGGAAGAGTAAACGAAATAAACCTCTGTCAGCGAGCGGCAAAACTCCACTGAATAAACGTTTGGCCGAAGCCCTGTCTTTGATGCACTCAGAAGGAGTGGATCAAAGAATAAACCAGGTCTCGTCAAAATCAGACCCCTGTTCACAACAAAGTGTTATGAAATAAACGTTTGGACTATTGCCCCTGTTCGTTAACTTTCCAGAAGGGAAGAGTAAACGAAATAAACCTCTGTCAGCGAGCGGCAAATCTCCACTGAATAAACGTTTGGCCGAAGCCCTGTCTTTGATACACTCAGAAGGAGTGGATCAAAGAATAAACCAGGTCTCGTCAAAATCAGACCCCTATTCACAACAAAGTGTTATGAAATAAACGTTTGGACTATTGCCCCTGTTCGTTAACTTTCCAGAAGGGAAGAGTAAACGAAATAAACCTCTGTCAGCGAGCGGCAAATCTCCACTGAATAAACGTTTGGTCGAAGCCCTGTCTTTGATACACTCAGAAGGAGTGGATCAAAGAAAAAAATGAGAAAAACGGTTGAGTAACAATTCTTACTCTTGTTTGTATATTTTCCAGAAGGGAAAATACACAAAATTATCGGTCGGCAAAATATCGGATCGGAGAGAAGCCCCGGTCGGTTGAGAATATATTTTGAAGAAATATACTCCCAATACAAAATACAGGTGGGTAGCTCTAAATATATAGTGCTTCCCGGCAAAAATTTAAAATAGGATGCTGGTGTAGCAAACTTCTCTAACGTTCACTCTACCGAAGCGGAGTCAGAACTGATTTGTGTCGACGACAACACTTCCCTTTATAAATATTTCTGTTGATCTTGGGTGTGAATCGTATCACACCCAAGTCATCATCATGTGTTGTCGTCGGTCGCACGTCGCTGCTTCGGTTGTTGCTTCTTGTTTTCTTTCTTGTGTTCGGTGTTTACATGTTGTTGTTTTTGGTAATAATGTTCGGTGATGTTGCTTCGGTGTTCTCTTTGTTTTGCATTTCTCTTTTTTCCAGGGGCGGATCTCATTAGGTGATTGTTTCAAGTGGGCGGTTGGGTTTTTTATGCTTTTTGTAGATTTGTCGAGGGTCCGCTCCTGAATTTTGTTGAACAAAATATATTAGCTGTAACGCTTCGTTACAGAGCCCCCTCTGTTAAATGGGACGAGATCCTTCTCGTCAGCTGCGGTTAAGTAACCACTTAACGTAATTTTTTTTTTTTTTTTTTTTTTTTTTTTTTTTTTTTTTTTTTTTTTTTTTTTTTTTTTTTTTTTTTTTTTTTTTTTTTTTTTTTTTTTTTTTTTTTTTTCCTTCTTTTTATATATATTTTTTTTTTTTTTTTTTTTTTTTTTTTTTTTTTTTTTTTTTTTTTTTTTTTTTTTTTTTTTTTTTTTTTTTTTTTTTTTTTTTTTTTTTTTAACTTAAAATTAATTCATAATAACAAAACTCAAAAATTCATTTTTAACTTCTAATAATAACAAACTCAAAATTGTTCAATTTCAAAAGAAGTATCGTCTCGGGCCGTGTTAATTTTTGTTAATCTTGATGATTTTGGATTTATCCTTATACCGGAGACTGGCTTCTGTCCCGGCCCTGTTCATCCTCACCGTGACATATCCCCACGGTCTCTGGATGTTAAATAGCCGGTGGTGCCTATCACCTCTTAGCTGGATCCCCTCAAAAGGGTCATCTGGGATCTGGATTTTACTGGCTATTCCTCGCGGTGCTTCTTCCTGTATAGCAGCCGTAGCTCCCACCAAAACTGGTGTAGTTGGAACTGTTTGCGTGGTTTGGGTTACCATAGTCTGCCGTGGTTGATATTGGCGGAGAGCGTCGCGACTGGTGCTTGGTCGAGGTTCTTCGCGTTTCTGCTCGATCTTTTTAGGAGGAATGGGCGGTAGGAACCCTTCGGTCTTCGGTTGTTTTGGCGGCGCCGGTTTGGTGACCCAATTCCTGCTTCGCCAAAGTTCTGCTGCAGCTTTGCGGCGTTCTTTAGCCACGGTCATTTCTTCGGTGATGGGCGCTTTGGGGCGTACCGGAATCGCAGACCTAGCTTCTTCTTGGGGAGCCTTCGTCGTCCGACGAGGTTTCACCTCTAAGTATACAGGTTCGACATTCCTGTTTGGTACCTGTATCTTCGAGGGGACGGTCGGTCTGCGTATGGTCGGGTCGGCGGCGGCGCTAGACTTCAGCGGTTTCCTTGGATTTGCGGGGGACATTCTTGTATTGCTGGTCCGTTCCATCGGGGCGAGGCGTCCGTATCCTGGACTTGGCGATCGAGTTGGTAATTCGCGACGAGCTACTCTGCGGGACGGTTCCATAACACTTCCTTCCTCGTTGACGGTCGGCTGACAAATGATCTTTTTAGTCGAAGAAATAACCTTACTTGGTATATTTTTAGGCTCGTCACTGATGTGAATTCTAAATTGCGTGTTATAATTTTGAATTGCGGGTATTTGCTTTGTTCGGTTTTCTTCTTTGTTTTGGTCGATAGTCGTAACGGCGGATTGATCGGTGTTTTGCTCTTCAGCTTGAAAACCTTTTAGGTCACGTACGTGTGCTCGGGTAGTAGTTGTTGTCTCTCCCTTTTTGCTCTTTAGGATTACGATGACTGGCGAGAGGAATCGCACCACCTCGTATGGTCCATCGTACCGTGGGGCAAGTTTCTCAGTAAAATATTTGGCTCCGGACGAGAGGACTCTCGATCTTTTATACACCTGGTCTCCAATGCTTGGTCGCCAGGCCCGTCTCCGGAGGTTGTAGTGCCTGGCCTGCGTTTGGCTCGCTTTTTGTAGGTTCATTTGAACCATTTGGAAGAGGGTGCGCATGCGTTCTTGACGGGCATTGATATTTTCGGCGGCAGTGTCTTCTGGCAGGGCGGTAGTCAGCTCACTTGGGACTCGTAGCTCGCGACCAAAATTCAGCATTGCGGGGGTGAAGCCGGTTGATTCATGCCGACTGGTATTTAAGGCAAAAGATAATTCTGGTAGGTGTTCGTCCCAACACCGATGATTTTCTTGCACATATTGGGCAATCATAGTCTTGAGGACGCGGTTGACTCTCTCTGTCGGATTCTCTTGGGGCGTATAGGGAGCGGTGAGTCGTTGCTGAATGCCGAGGTCGGTTAAGAATTCGACGAACTGATTACTCGTGAATTGGGTACCGTTGTCGGACAAGAAGGTCTTCGGTACTCCGAAACGAAATACAATTCGTTCGCGGATGGCTTTGATCAGGCTGGCGGTGGTTGCGGTTCGTAGTGGGATTACTTCAACCCATTTGGTAAACTTGTCTACTAAGACGAGGAGCATAGTATTGCCTTTCATAGATTTTGGGAGTGGCCCCATGAAATCAGCGCATACTGTTTCCCATGGTCCGCACACTGGGGTAGTGAACATTTTCCCATTTGGTTTTTGTTGCGAGGCCTTGTATTTATTGCATGAATGGCATTGACGGACGTGTTTGCTGATGTCTCGGAACATTCCTGGCCAATAGTAGCGTTGCATGATGCGTGAAGTCGTCTTGGCAATTCCGAGATGTCCGGCTGTCACATCATCGTGGTTCTCGAAGAGCACTTTGCTGCGGTCCGTCATAGGTACACACAACTTCCATTCTGATTCACTCAAACGGGTCAGGGGGTGGCTGGAGTTGAATCGGCGATATAGCTGCCCGTCATTGATTTTAAACTCTGGATAATCGTCTGGGTTTTTCTCGATCAGGGTTATTTTTTTCTGTGTCCAATCCGGTCCAGTTTCTGTTACAGCGGCCAAAGCGTCGGACTCCGAAATCGGGAGGGGGTCGCGGGACAAGGCGTCAGCTACAACATTCATGGCCCCTTTTCGATAGACGATGTCGAAGTCGTACTGCTGTAATTCCAAGGCCCATCGAGCCAATCTACCGGATGGGTTTTCGAGCGAATGGAGCCACTTTAGGGAGTGGTGGTCCGTGATCACTGTGAAGTGGTAGCCTTCCAGGTAAGGGCGCATCTTTCGAATGCCCCATAAAATGGCAAGGCACTCCTTCTCCGTCGTAGCATATTTCTGTTCGAGGTCGGTAAGGGTTCGGCTAGCATAAGCAATGACGTTTTCTTTGCCTTCTTCCATCTGGGAAAGGACAATGCCTATACCAAAGTTGCTGGCATCCGTTTGCAGAGTGAATGGTAGATCGAAGTTGGGGCAAGCAAGTATGGGAGACTCGGTTAGTTTCCTTTTCAAGGCATCGAAGGCAGTTTGGTGTGCTTCCGTCCATACCCATTTTGCGTTCTTCTTGAGGAGCGATGTAAGCGGGGTGGTGATCGTCGAAAAATCTTGTATGAAGCGACGGTACCAAGAACAAATGCCTAGGAGTCGCCGGAGTTCTTTTATACACGTTGGGATTTTTAATTCCTGTATAGCACGGATCTTGTCGGGGTCGGTTTGGATTCCATCTCTGCTTACCACGTGGCCCAGGAACTTCAAACTGTCTCGGCAGAAACTGCATTTCTCGGTGTTGATCTTCATGTTAGCATCTCGAAGTTTTCGGAAGACTTCAGCTAGGTGTCGTAGGTGTTGTTCGAAAGTTCGACTGACTATGATAATGTCGTCTAGATAGACGAAGACGTGGTCCATCATATCTGATCCAAAAATTGAATCCATGGCTCTTTGAAAAGTGGCGCCGGCAGAGTGTAAGCCGAAAGGCATAACGTTCCATTCAAAGAGCCCCCTTCCGGGTACGGTGAAAGCAGTAAAAGGCCGACTCTTTGGATCGAGGGCGATCTGCCAGTAGCCCTGCTTCAAGTCAATAGTGGAGATGAACTTCGCGTCTCTTAGTCTGTCCAGGATAGCGGAGATGTATGGTAGAGGATAGGCGTCTTTATGAGATACCTCGTTGAGTTGACGAAAATCGATGCATAGGCGCCAGGAGCCCTCTTTCTTTCGTACAAGTACGATGGGGGAGCTGTACGGGCTTTTCGAGGGGCTTATTTTACCGGTTTCTAGAAGTGAGTCGATTTCTTCATCTATGACTCTCTGCATCGCAGGGTTCCGAGGGTAGTAACGTTGTTTGAACGGTTCGTCGGTTTTTAATCGGATTTTGTGTGGCGGGACGTGAGCCATACCCTTCAGGTCGTCGAAAGTGGGGAGTTCTTCTGCGAGAAATCTTTCTAGTTCAAGGTTCTGGTCTGGTAGCAGGTGTGATATAGCGGAACAGGCGGAGGCTTCCCTTTCGACGTATTGACCAGGCTTCCTACCCTCTACGATTTGGTTGTCGATGAATATCTGCAAACCGGCGGGTTTCAAGACGTCCATTCCGAGTAAGACATCGGCTTCTAGCGAAGGCAAATAAGTGACATCTTCTGTAATTTCTTTGCCGTTCAACGTAAGGGTCAATTCGTACCTCTCCCTTACCGTTGCGGTTACGCCGTTCGCCATCCTAACCTTCTGGTTTACTCGATAACATGTTGTCTTGAGCCTACGTAGGTGGTCTCGGAACCTTTTACCGATGTACGTTTTTGTTGAACCGGTATCTAGCAAGGCATGGTAGATGTCGTGTTGTATTTTGATCGGAACGTACGGTCGGGGGTCTTGATACGGAGTGTTGTGGTTGCCTATAGCGTTGGTGCGTCTGCACGAACAATCCTTCGTTAGGGTTCCGTCCTGACCACAGAACGAACAAAATAGCCGGAATGGCCTTCGGCAACTTTCTTTACGGTGGCCACGCTGTTTGCAGTTCCAGCAATGCGTCTGGCGATCGTATCTCTCGGTGCTGGAGGATGGTTGCGGTCGCGGAGTAGTCGTTACGGGGTTGACATGCTGGCGGGTGGAAGCGTTCTGCGCACATCTCTCGTCTCTCTTGATGGCGTCGCATTCTTCGACGAGCAGTATTAACTCGTCAACTGTTTGAAAATCTCGGCGACGTGCGTACAACCTGTATTCAGGTCTTAATCCATCGTAGATCCGGTCGAGGTTGCCTGGTATTGTCATGAAAGGATGCTGGTGGATCAGGTACTGCGTTTTGAGTATGTACTCTTTTGCGCTTTCTCGCGGCCCCTGACGTCGGCGGTATATCTCGTCTTCGAGTTTGGTTAGGTACCGCGGTGGCAAGAAGTATTGCAGAAACGCATGGTGGAAGTCTTCCCATGATCTCAAGCTTCCCATTTTCACGCGTAGCCACTCTAACGCGTTTCCTTTGAATAATTCCGGCAGAGTGCGGAGCATATAACGCCGTGGAATGTTATAACACTCCGTTAACTCGGTCACTCTTTCGATGAACTCTAGGGGATTGCCTGTTCCGTCGAACTTTACATTCCATTTACGGACGGTATTCATGACCTCCGCTTCGTAGTTCAGTGTATACCGGTCTGGTGGTCCGGAACACGAAGGGGTGGCGTAAGACGCCTGTGAATGACTTGATGATGCGGCGTTGTCGGATGTGGTCAGACCTCTGTTTGCGCCGGGCGCAAAGGGCGGGATTTGCGGGTGCTGTGGGGTTTTCTTTTCAGGCGGGTTTATCGGAATGGGGTCCGTCTTTCGCGAACCTCCTTCCGATTCGGTATTGTGGGTTGGTTCGTCGTCGGTGTTGAGGCGTTGTTCGATTGCGTTCTCCCAAGTTTGACAGAGATTTTGGGTCGATCCATGATCCCTTAACTGCTGCAAATGTTTGTAGAGACGAGAACGCAAAACTTGCACGGTTCCGGTCGCGTCCAGCGTCTGTGCTGTTAGAGTGTCGACCAGCTCTTGCTTCTTCATGAAGTAAACGAACCCCAAGTTCTTGACTGGGCTCAAAGGCTGATTTTCTTGATTTTCTTTCTCGGACATAGTGCTATGGTCGGTCGGTATTCTTGACAAAGAGTCAGGTAAATCGGTAGAGGAAAAACGGCGGTGACGGTCGGTAGCACTAGGTGTGTCGGAGTTCGAGGATCCAGAAAAATCAGGCTGGAACACTTCTGTTGAACAGCTTCGGCGGCGAGTGAAGTTGGTTGGTATCGCGTTTTGGTTAGCCAGTTTATTCGGTCGGTGAGACCTTTCGAAGAGTGTTATTGTTTGGTTTTTCGGAATCTTCTAGGGTCCCTGCTCGGGCGCCAATTTGTGATGCTTGCTTTCTAAGGCTGAGGTATGCTCAGTCTGTCCAGGGTGTTCTCGACTAAGCACCGAACGTCGAGTTAAAGATCCAAACCAAATAACACAACCAACCTTCACTGTTCGTTTGACGGCTTTTTATTTAACAGTATCTTAAGTCTAACAGAGTTCTTATTCTAATTTTGTATAGGCAATTTACTTATAATACCTAATGATACCTAATAATACACAGCGACGGTGAGTTACTCCTTGCGTCTCGGTTCTCGGATAGTTGCGGCCCTTCGTAGATAAAATAGTCGGAGATGTGGCTGTCAGTGTTACCACTGAATAAACTGAGTCTAGTCAAAATCAGACTCCTGTTCACAACAAAAGGTTATGAAATAAACGTTCGGACTGTCGCCCCTGTTCGTTAACTTTCCAGAAGGGAAGAGTAAACGAAATAAACTTCTGTCAGCGAGCGGCAAATCTCCACTGAATAAACGTTTGGCCTGAGCCCTGTCTTTGATACACTCAGAAGGAGTGGATCAAAGAATAAACCAAGTCTCGTCAAAATCAGACTCCTGTTCACAACGAAGTGTTGTGAAATAAACGTTTGGACTACTGCCCCTGTTCGTTAACTTTCCAGAAGGGAAGAGTAAACGAAATAAACCTCTGTCAGCGAGCGGCAAATCTCCACTGAATAAACGTTTGGCCGAAGCCCTGTCTTTGATACACCCAGAGGGAGTGGATCAAAGAATAAACCAGGTCTCGTCAAAATCAGACCCCTGTTCACAACAAAGTGTTGTGAAATAAACGTTTGGACTATTGCCCCTGTTCGTTAACTTTCCAGAAGGGAAGAGTAAACGAAATAAACCTCTGTCAGCGAGCGGCAAAACTCCACTGAATAAACGTTTGGCCGAAGCCCTGTCTTTGATGCACTCAGAAGGAGTGGATCAAAGAATAAACCAGGTCTCGTCAAAATCAGACCCCTGTTCACAACAAAGTGTTATGAAATAAACGTTTGGACTATTGCCCCTGTTCGTTAACTTTCCAGAAGGGAAGAGTAAACGAAATAAACCTCTGTCAGCGAGCGGCAAATCTCCACTGAATAAACGTTTGGCCGAAGCCCTGTCTTTGATACACTCAGAAGGAGTGGATCAAAGAATAAACCAGGTCTCGTCAAAATCAGACCCCTATTCACAACAAAGTGTTATGAAATAAACGTTTGGACTATTGCCCCTGTTCGTTAACTTTCCAGAAGGGAAGAGTAAACGAAATAAACCTCTGTCAGCGAGCGGCAAATCTCCACTGAATAAACGTTTGGTCGAAGCCCTGTCTTTGATACACTCAGAAGGAGTGGATCAAAGAAAAAAATGAGAAAAACGGTTGAGTAACAATTCTTACTCTTGTTTGTATATTTTCCAGAAGGGAAAATACACAAAATTATCGGTCGGCAAAATATCGGATCGGAGAGAAGCCCCGGTCGGTTGAGAATATATTTTGAAGAAATATACTCCCAATACAAAATACAGGTGGGTAGCTCTAAATATATAGTGCTTCCCGGCAAAAATTTAAAATAGGATGCTGGTGTAGCAAACTTCTCTAACGTTCACTCTACCGAAGCGGAGTCAGAACTGATTTGTGTCGACGACAACACTTCCCTTTATAAATATTTCTGTTGATCTTGGGTGTGAATCGTATCACACCCAAGTCATCATCATGTGTTGTCGTCGGTCGCACGTCGCTGCTTCGGTTGTTGCTTCTTGTTTTCTTTCTTGTGTTCGGTGTTTACATGTTGTTGTTTTTGGTAATAATGTTCGGTGATGTTGCTTCGGTGTTCTCTTTGTTTTGCATTTCTCTTTTTTCCAGGGGCGGATCTCATTAGGTGATTGTTTCAAGTGGGCGGTTGGGTTTTTTATGCTTTTTGTAGATTTGTCGAGGGTCCGCTCCTGAATTTTGTTGAACAAAATATATTAGCTGTAACGCTTCGTTACAAGACATTGCCAACAAAAAAAACTTGTGCATTTTAGTTCGTTTTGTTAGAGAAGTGGATTGTGTTCCTATTACCTACACAACTTTTAGACATAATAGAACTCGATGCAAAAGATTTGTCAGCTCAAAATATATATATTCAGTTCAAAGGTAATCTAGTGGATAAGGGAATTCCTTTATTGAATTTGGTTGGAATTGCTTGTGATAATGCAGCAATCATGATTGGCAAAAATAATTCATTCGTTTCGCGTCTTAAAGAAGATGTTCCAGAACTTGTTTTGTTAAAATGTTTATGTTATTCCGCAGCCCTAGTTGCTAGCTCTGCATGTGACGAAATTCCAAAGGCTACACAATCTTTTGCGTGATGTAACGACTTTTGTTTCCGAAAGCAGTAAGACTGCTGCAGATTTTGTAGATTTTCAAAACTTTTTTGACGTTGAATGTCGTAAAATACTCAAACCTGCTAAAACGAGATGGCTTTCCCTACATCCATGCATTGAAAGATTTTTACAAAACTACGAAGTGTTAAAGCATTTTTTTCTTTTAGAATCATTTGAAAAAAAGAGAAATAAAGCCAAAGAAATATCAGATTTATTACTTAAAAAGGAAATTGAATTATATTTAAATTTTTAAATTATTCACTCCTGTATTTCAACAGATTCAATGCCCTATTTCAAAGTAAAAAAAACTTGATTCACGCTTTAACAGATGAATGTAGAAAACTAATGGTTTCAATGGGTAAAAATTTCTGACAAAATAGACAAAATAATTTCTGAAGATCAATTTAATATCAATGACTATGTCTTACCTATTGAAGATATATATATTTTGAGCCAAATTTTTTTGAATTATTTGAAGACGATTCCATTGACAAAACAGTTATTGTTGAAGTGAAAAATAATTGCAAAAAATTTTATGTAACTGCTTTGAATGAAATGAAAAAAAGATTTCCTAATAAAAATGCTTTACTGAATGAACTTGAATTTTTAAATCCTAACATGGCCCTAAACTTAACAGAAAGAATAAATTGTAAAAATTTAACAACTTTAAACAAAATTCTTAATTTGGAAAGTTCTAAGACAATTTTTGAATCGCGAAGACTCCCGTCCTACTTCAATGAGGCTCAAAAACAAAAGCTTCTCTCACTTTCCATTGAAGAGTTTTGGACAAAAATTTTAAATTTGAAAGACATAGACGGAGATTTGGTCTATACAAATTAAAAAACTATAAGGTTTGCATTATCTTTGCCCCATTCTAACGCAGAGGCTGAAAGAATTTTTAGCATTGTCATAGATGTTAAGACAAAAAAACGAAATTGTATGAATAATAGTAGATACACTTAATTCAATATGCGTCTTTAGATCTGCTTTGTCTAATAAAAATGTAACATGCATAGATTATGAAGTAAGTGACCGCCACTACAAATTTTGATAACGATATATACAAAATGAAATAATGTTTTAACGATTATTTTTATCAACGAAAACCTTTGTTTATTTATGTAAATAAACAAATTTGTTAATAAAAAGGCTGTGCATAAATTACTATTTAACTTTTTTTTATTTTTTGTCTGTGGGAAATAAAAAGGGAGAAATGAAATGGTGTCTGGGAAAAAAAAGGAAATTTGGAGACTGGGTAAACTGATTTCGGAAAAAAATGTCCCCCAGCACTGTGACAAAGGGTTTAAATTGAAACTCTGAGTTGGCCAATTGAAATCGGTTAAACACGATTTTTGAATTTGGTGCTTAAAAGATCGATTTTGGCATGGGCTATGTGTCATGGCTAGGGTTGGGAAAAAACATGTTTTTTTTTTAAGACCAAAACATTAACAGTCAAATTTATAATCAAATCTTAAATGTTGCTTAACTTTAAGCAACCTTTAAGATTGATTAAAGTAGAAAATCCGTATTTATAATCAATTTGAAGATTTAAGCAACGTTACTTAAAGCTCTCTTATCTTAAGCGCAAAATTGTTTGTTTAAAGGAATTGGAAAATAAAAAGTATTTAATTTTCTTTTGAAGAAAAAAAAACCAACTTGATTCTATAAGCTTTAAAAACAGAATAACAATTTATTGAAACGAAATATAATAGAGTGCTACATAGGTTATACATAATAAGTAAGTAATAGCAAGTAGATTCTTATAAGGTTTTCCAACACCCCCACTAGAATCTATCTTTTAAAACCATTGATGTAGCACAAAATGTTGATTTTTCTGTAAGTAGTCCTTTGGTCAAAATGTCAGCAACCATTTCTGAAGTTTTTAGGTATTTAAGTTTTATCAGTTCTTCATCGATGACATCTTTAACAAAGTGATGTCTTACATCTATATGTTTGGTCCTTGCGTGATAAACATTTGTTGTTGTTAAACTAATTGCACTTTGATTATCACAAAATATTATAATCTTGTCTTGAATGTCTGGTTATAATTGTGCTTTTAATCTTGAAAGCCATAAAGCTTCTTCTATAGCTGTACTCAAAGACATATATTCGGCTTCTGTGGTTGAGAAGGCCACCGTAGGTTGTTTTCGGGAACACCAGGAAATTGCACCTCCTAGCATTTTGAAAACGTATCCCGTGACGGATTTCCTATCATCAATATTTCCAGCATAGTCTGCATCACAATATCCAGTAATGCAGTAATAAGAGCTTCACCTTAATTTTTTTTTTACACTATTAGAATTGGTCGAAGAGAGTTTATAGCAAGCACAGTCTTGCGACCAATGGTTTGCCAACATAGTAGACTATGTTATACCACCGGCTCATCACTTAGTGCAGTGTTAGTTGTTAGTAACAAACACTCACATGGTAATGTGCTGCTGAGTGGACGTGTGCGTGATTACGTGGCAATAATTTTTTTTAAATTCAAACGTTTATTTTAACGTACCAAGGTACTTCTCCGCTTAAAAACTTTAAATATCCTCCCGCAATATTTTTTTTTTAATTAATTTAATTACGTGATCTTTTTCACTTGTTAAAATTGATGAAAATAAGTTTAAATTAAACCACATGACAAAACTTTAACTATTTAACGCATATGTACTTATTTCTCTTAATTTTCAATGTTGCTGCTCTTTATTCGAATTTCAAATACACAACCACAATCTAAACAAAATATCTGCATATTAATACTACCTTGCACCTCTAATTTTACTGCGATTGACATTCAAACACCTACAAGGCTAAATTACACCACACAAGAACATCACCAAACACCATCTAGCATTTTGTATGCTTGTAGCATCACTAAAATTGTCGTCAATCGGCAACACTTACAAATATTATGTAAACAGCTCATCAGCATCATATAAATAAATACCGTATGCCCTAATAGCGTGAGGAATTATGTAAATGCACAGAGGTAATAAAAAGCCCCGTTTGTCATCACGATCATCAGATCGTTTAACTCTTCAAGGCACTTGCTCTAGCTGTTAATAAAAACTTTATCTTCCACGCAAGTCTTCGACAACTATTATAAATTTAGATTAAGAAATAATTACATTTTGTTAAATAAAATATTGAAATTATATTGAAAATAATCTAGTGTTTATTAGCTTTTCTTTTCAACGTCGAAATAGCTAAATTGGTGACCCCGACGATTCCTGAAATCGAAAATGATGGAAGACGACCAAATAGACAATGGAAATGGAAATACGTCACAATCATCGTCATCGGACCAATCGCAATCCAGTTCTCAGCCTACTCAGATATCGCAAATATTTAATGTCAGTCGCATAAAAACACAAGAGTTTTTTACATTCGACCCTGAGCTATGGTTTTTCCTCCTGGAGTCTCAGTTTGCTGTGAATAGGATCACCAGTGACAGCTCAATGTATCACCTTGTTGTTTCTCAGCTTAACCAAACGGTAGCTGAAAAGGTACGAACATTTTTACGTCAACCTCCTGCCTCAGGAAAATACCTTGCTCTTAAAACTTTGCTCATCAAAGAATTTACGCCAAGTGACCACGGCAAAATAAAAAAACTCCTTTCTCAGATGGAGCTAGGCGACAAAAAACCTTCAAGGCTTCTTGAGGAAATGCGAAACCTTGCTGGAGAGAGTATCGAGGACAAATTTCTTTCAACACTTTGGTTAGGTTCATTACCAATGAACCTGCAACAAATTTTATCCCCATGGAGCGACCAGGCTCTCGACAAGGTAGCGGCAATGGCTGATCGAATCATGGAAACAACGAGCGTTGTTTCCGTAGCAAACACTCGTGCCCCAATTAACACTCACCAAGAGGACAAATCATCATCGCCTATCGCCAGGCTGTCAGCACAACTAGACGATTTATGCAGACGTTTCCGTCTTCTCGAACAACGCGGTCGACGAGATCGACACACATTGAGCACACCATCTCGTTCCGGACAACGAACCCCTCGCAATCAATCGGCTCGCAGAAAGGATTATTGTTGGTTTCACAACAAGTTTGGGTCGAGAGCTAGTCAATGCCTTCCACCGTGCACTTTCTCATCGGAAAACTAGATCGCCGAGTTCAGTCAGAGGCGAATGAACTCGGCACCACGTCAGCTCGCCTATTCATCTACGATAAAACAACCGGACGAAATTTCCTGATCGATACAGGTGCCGACGTTTCTATCATACCACCAAAAAACCGCCTGTTCTCCGATAACCCTGCCAGAGACAATTTGCCTAGACTTTTCGCTGCCAATGGTTCTGAAATAAACGTGTATGGACAGAAGTATGAATGAGCTTAACGTCAGCACCTGGCAACTAAGCCTTATCTGACGGTGGACCTATCCACACTATCGGCGTGCAATTTCCAACCGAAGTCGGCATTGTCACTATGCTTCTTCCTGATGATCCACCAGAATACAAAAGAACACCTCAACTTTCTAAAAAAAGAAGCGGGTACCCTGCATCTAGATCCACACCAGTACCAATTGAATTAGTGCCAGCTCTTATTCATCTTGGTTTTATTCTAGACTACAATTCAGGCAACACACGGAACTGCACTCAACCCTCATATAGAAAGAAGAGCCGTTGTCCGGACACGGAAAAACTGCTCAACTTCCCGTACAAAAGAAGAGCCGTTAACCGTGATTTGCGAATAGCAGCTGAGGCCAAACTCAGACAACCACAACCCCCGCGAAGGTCCATCCCACTAGTGAGTTGCTAAAGCTCACTACCCGCGGTACCCAATTGCCCCTGGGTGGAGGGTGGTCACATATATTTCTTTGCATAACAATTAGTTATATTATGCTGCTTTTGTCCTACTGGCGGACGAGGGACACTGCTCACCCTCTGTCAAGTATATCCACATTGATCGAAGGGATAGACCAGCCAATCAAGGGACACACCCAACATTTTGTCTAACTTCCTTTAACCACATTCGGTACTCGTTAATCGCATTTTCTTCCTTTACTATGTGTGTTAGCATAGTATCTGTTAAGGATCGCATTCATCTTCATTATACTTCCTGCTTCAATTCGCCAATTCCATTAGACTAAAGCTGCCTACGTTCGCAAGTTCATGCCAATAAATTGACAAGAACCTCTCGGAGGCCCCACGAGAAGGTGTAGGTCAGCACGTTCACTTCAAATTCTTGCAATGTATACTTGGAAAACGTGTTTCTTTTCTAAATCGCCAATCTCCATGATTTCACCTCCAAACGTGTATGGACAAGAAAAACTCGTCCTATCACTCGGCTTACGGAGAACCTTTACATGGCATTTCTTAAAATTCTTCAATCTTTCGGTAGATTTACGAAGCCGAAAATTAGTAGATAATTCTACTGAACTTTTTAAAGTTGGCACACTCATTTCCTCTAACGTTCCTCAAATAAAAATAATTGATTCCAATAATCCATTTTCATCTCTTTTAAGGGAATTTCAAGACTTGTTCGAAAAACAACCTTCAAAGCGCAAACCAATAAAAAGTGGAATTACTCATCGCATCTTAACAACCGGTCCACCAGTCACGTCAAAGCCTCGACGACTACCGCCCAAAAAACTCAAATCTGCCAGAGCAATATTCCAACAGTTCATGGAACAAGGCATTTGCAAGCCATCCGAAAGCAATTGGTCATCTCCCTTGCACATGGTACCAAAAAAAAGACAACACATGGCGACCGTGCGGGGATTACAGAATTCTCAACGACAACACTGTACCAGATAAGTATGCAATCGCCCACGTGCAAGATTTCGTTAACATCTGCCACGGTAAAAAAATATTCAGCACCATCGATTTGGAAAAGGCTTATCATCAGGTACCTGTTGAACCATCCGACGTGCCGAAAACAGCGATAATCACCCCTTTCGGGTTGTGGGAATTTCACTTCATGACTGAAGGCTTAAAAAACGCAGCACAGACGTTTCAACGAATGATCGACGAGGTCTTACGCGGACTAGATTTTGTAGTGCCCTATATAGACGATTGCGCCTATGCGCCTCCGAATCACTTGAAGAGCATAAAGTTCACCTTCGTACGATTTTTACCAGGCTACGTGAATATGGTCTTATCGTAAACCTACCTAAGTGCGTATGGGGAAAGCCAGAGGTTCAATCCCTAGGACATCTTGTCACGCCCGCGGGAATCAAACCTTTGCCGACTAAGGTCGCAGCGATTCAAGAATTCCAAAAACCGACTATAGTCAAGGACCTTCGACGCTTTATAGTCATGATAAACTTCTACCGGAGATTCATTCCCAACGCAGCCTCCATCCAAGATCGCCTACAAAGAGTCATCCAAGGTAACGTGAAGAACGACAAACGACCGATTAAATGGACTTCCGATTCCTAGGCAGCATTTTTTGAATACAAAGATGCATTTTGCAAAGCCACTCTCTTAGTCCATCCTACTGCTGATTCCAAAGTTTCGCTGGCAGTTGATGCATCGGATTTCGCTTTGAGGGCCGTCCTCAATCAAACAATAGACAACGAAACCAAGCCACTAGCTTTCTTTTCCAAAAAACTACTAGATTCTCAAAAAACTTACTCAACTTACGATCGCGAATTATTGGCCATATGTGAAGCAATCAAACATTTCAGACCATTTCTAGAAGGAAGAGACTTCTACATCCTGACAGATCACAAGCCTTTGGTATACGCTTTTCGTCAAAAAGCAGACAAAGCCTCACCCAGACAAGCTCGATATTTGGATTATATAAGTCAATTCTCGACCGATATACGTCACGTTTCTGGTAAAGAAAACGTCGTTCCAGACTTGCTCTCCAGAATCGACGAAATTTCTAAACATACCATTGACTTATATGATCTTGAAAAAGATCAATTGGTCGATACAGAGTTACAAGGACTTCTGGCAAACAACAACACAAGTCTCGTTCTTAAGGCCATTAAGAACACCGAAAGCAACACAACGTTAATTTGCGACGAATCAGGTACGTACATTCGACCTTTCATAACAAAAAAAAATTCGAAAAACCGTTCTAGAAAGCATACATAACCTGGCACATCTTGGAAATCGAGCAACATTGAAGCTTTTGCAACAACGATACATCTGGCCCATGATGCGGAAGGATTGCACCCACTTTGTTAAGCATTGCATTATATGCCAACATTGCAAAATCCAAGTACACAACGACAACAGAGCATCACTCGAAAAGTTTAACGAACCAACAGAACGCTTTGATCATATACACCTGGATCTGGTCGGTCCATTACCACCGTCAAATGGATTTGTGTATTTACTTACAATCATCGATCGAGCATTTCGTTGGCCAGAAGCCACACCAATTCCGGAAATTACGGCAGAATCTGTTGCTAATAGGGCTTCACGATACGATACGATACCGATATTTTTCATTTGTATCGGTATCGTATCGAATACAAAATTATTTTATCGTATCGTATCGATATCGGCGATAATTTTAAGACAAATGTATCGTATCGTTATCGACTTCGATACGATACCGATACGATACTCGATAATATATCGAAATAAAAAAAAAAAATTTGCATTATTATATAGCAAGGCAAAAAGTGAAACACAATCTATTCATTATTAATTTAATTTAATTTTATAGACAAGCCGACCCTGCGAACCTCCTCTCACCCGCAATTTTAAATCGACATTTGTTGAAAGCCCACATGCCTATAACTGTTCTGAGGGAAAAATATAGAACGGTATACCTTTTCGCGTTATCTGGTGTTGCGGTTTTATGCGTGATACTCCAACACCGTACAGAATTTATGTATAGATACATTTATTATCTATCATAGATGAAGACAACCTTTCAACCACTTATTATAATAATAATAATCAACCGGCTACCAACATGTCTTGGAAACAAATGACGCGTTTCGTTTCAGTATCAATGTTCATCGGGTTTTTACAAAAGACGATCCACATCGAAAGCACGAAAAAGCCGTAAAAAACGATCAAATGTGTGTATTACTGCAAGTAAACTACTTTTAGTAAATGCTATTGAATGAAAATTCGAACTTTGCGCACGCGCACAGTGCGTCGATTGTATGGAGATGGTGGACAAAATTCAATTTTACAAAACTTTGTTAAATTTCGCCAAAATAATTGTTGCTAATTAATTAAATAATAAGTTTTACGAAATTTCAGGTAATATTTACTTCCCCTGCCACGCCCATTTTTGAATATCATTTGATATCTTGATAACGACTGGCAGGAATTGAATGAAATTTAAGGAGTTTAATTGTCTAGATAAGGTTATTAATACAAAAAAATATGGACCCAATCCGCCCACTGCCACGCCCACTTTTGAAATTGTTTATTTCTTATGAACCGCTTGGATGTTAATATGAATATTTTGGAAACAGGGATATGCAAAAATTAGCAATGGAACTCTTTGTTTTTAAATAAAATAATAGCAGGGGATAACAAAAAGACTTAAAATTCAGATATACTTTGATATATTTTTTTTAAAACTCAACTTATTTAAATTTTTGTGCCTAAAAAAATAGCACTTTTAATTAAATTAATTATAAAAGTAATCTATATATATAAAAATGAGTGTTTGTTTGTATATTACCTATAGACTCATAAACTACACATTTGATCATGTAATAATCTTTGGAAAAGTTGTTGTGCATAAACCCGGGATGGTTCCTGAGTTGGAAAAACTAATTTTTATTGAATTACGTGCGAGAAAAACGCAAATAAAAATTGGGTACCTGTAAATTGTTATCGATAATTTCGTTGATTTATCGATATTTTCGCAAATAAAAATTGGGACTAGAAAATTTCAAAATGGGTTTTCGAATGGAAAATATAAAGTTCTTGATGAAAAACTCGGACAACTCATTGGTTTTCAAAAGGAAAATTGCATATTATTGCAGGTGCATTGGTTTTCAAATGGAAAACTGGAAATTTTCAAAATGGGGTTTCGAATGTAAAACAGAAAGTTCTTGATGAAAAACTCGGAAAACTCATTGGTTTTCAAAGGGAAAATTATTATTGGAAAAGTTGTTGTGCATGAACCCGGGATGATTCCTGCCTTTTTTTCGCGGCGAAATATGTTTTTCGGGGAGGTTTTCGCTCTTTATCTACTCTGTGCTATAGAACTTATATCAACGGTACAACGTGGCGAGTTAACAATCTTCACCTTATGTTTCATGTAATTTTTCATCGGCGCGCTTGCTTGGATTTACAATTCACAACAATTTCTAATTTGAATTGATAATTGAATATATTTCGAACAGGTTTGTGCATTTATTTTGTTTTTAAAATTTATTTTGTGACTAGCTGACCCGGCAGACGTCGTCCTGCCTTGATTTGAAGAATTAAATGAAACTCCCGAAGGTTTCTGGGATGGTACAATGAATTTTCAGCTGTTGGCTCCATAGTCATTCCAATGAATTTCAAAAACTCCTTGACGGAGTTTCATTTAATTCTTCAAATCAAGGCAGGACGACGTCTGCCGGGTCAGCTAGTATTATATAAAAATGAATGTTTGTTTGTATATTACCTATAGACTCATAAACTACAAATTTGATCATGTAATAATCTTTGGAAAAGTTGTTGTGCATAAACCCGGGATGGTTCCTGAGTTGGAAAAACTAATTTTTATTGAATTACGTGCGAGAAAAACTCAAATAAAAATTGGGTACCTGTAAATTGTTATCGATAATTTCGTTGATTTATCGATATTTTCGCAAATAAAAATTGGGACTAGAAAATTTCAAAATGTGTTTTCGAATGGAAAACAGAAAGTTCTTGATGAAAAACTCGGAAAACTCATTGGTTTTCAAAGGGAAAATTGCATATTTTTGCAGGTGCATTGGTTTTCAAATGGAAAACTGTAAAATATCAAAGTGGGTTTTCGAATGGAAAATATAAAGTTCTTGATGAAAAACTCGGACAATTCATTGGTTTTCAAAGGGAAAATTATTATTGGAAAAGTTGTTGTGCATAAACCCGGGATGGTTCCTGCCTTTTTTTCGTGGCGAAATATGTTTTTCGGGGAGGTTTCCGCTCTGTATGTACTCTGTGCTATAGAACTTATAACAACGCGCACACATAGTAGTTAATTATGTATTATATCATGTGATGATTCTTAGCAAAGTTGTTTGAAATAGGCTCCCGAAGGTTTCTGGGATGGTACAATGAATTTTCAGCTGTTGGCTCCATAGTCATTCCAATGAATTTCAAAAACTCCTTGACGGAGTTTCATTTAATTCTGCAAATCAAGGCAGGACGACGTCTGCCGGGTCAGCTAGTATCACATAAAAATAAACCAAAAAACGTTTGGATCACCTCTTAATATATCCATAATTAATATTCAAGAGAAAAAAAATTTATAACTAGAAACACTTTCTTGAACGAGATCAATAGTTGCATGGGAAAATCGAAATCAAAACTAAGAAAAAAAATAAAAGTTCTTTTTCTGCATATAAAAATCCCGCTAATCAATGCAGAAGAAAAAAACAACAATTGAAAATACTAAATTACAGTTGCTAAACATGTTTTTGATAGACTCCACAGCATTGTAGATCTCAAACGCATATTTAGTTTTTTGATTTTTGTCCACTGGTCGACGCACTGTGACGCGGTGTCAAAAATAGAATTCTTTCAGTCGATATCGATATATTCGATAATTATCGGTCAGTGCTTATCGGCGATACGATAATATCGACAATTTTATAAACACGTTTATCGTATCGATATCGGTATCGCAGGTACTGGATATCGTGTCGATTATCGTATCGACTTTCGATACGATACGATACGATACCGATATTTTTATCGAATATCGTGAAGCCCTAGTTGCTAAGGCCTTTTTAACAGGCTGGGTATCGTTTCGGAGTTCCTTCTCGAATTACAACAGACCGCGGTCGACAATTCGAGTCTAATCTATACCAGCAGCTCAACAACATGTTAGGTGTTCGCCATCTCAGAACAACATCATATCACCCTCAGGCCAACGGGATGATAGAACGATGGCACCGTTCTTTGAAATCTGCTTTCAAATCAAAAATGCCAAAGAATTGGTCAGACGAGTTACCACTTATCATGCTTGATCTTCGAGTCGCCTGCAAGGAAAACATCAACGCATCGCCGGCAGAGATTGTCTATGGTAAGACTTTACGAATTCCCGGTCGATTTTTCGTCTCTCCACAGGAAAACATCAACGACATCGATTTCGTGAGAAACCTATCACAATCGTTAAAAAAATACTGTCTCGTGGATCCGGTTCATTATAGTTCATCCAGAACATTTTTCACTCAGCAGTCCCTGGATACATGCACGCATGTTTTTGTTCGTGTTGACGCAGTCCGAAAGCCACTACAGGCACCGTACAACGGACCATTCTTGGTATTAAAAAAATACAAGAAGTATTTTAAGATCGACATCGATGGATCCATTCAAAAAATTTCAATTGACCGCCTCAAAGCTGCTTTCTTCATACCAGAACCATATTGTGACACCACACTGCTGCCTTCACCACAAAGTAGACCGCAACCTAACAAAGAACAGTACAAAACGCGTTCCGGTAGATCGGTTAAACTTCGTTTACCCCTGCTGTCACGCTAGAGGGGGAGTAATGTAGCATCACTACAATTGTCGTCAATCGGCAACACTTACAAATATTATGTAAACAGCTCATCAGCATCATATAAATAAATACCGTATGCCCTAATAGCGTGAGGAATTATGTAAATGCACAGAGGTAATAAAAAGCCCCGTTTGTCATCACGATCATCAGATCAGTTTTCCTCTTCAAGGCACTTGCTCTAGCTGTTAATAAAAACGTTATCTTCCACGCAAGTCTTCGACAACTATTATAAATTTAGATTAAGAAATAATTACATTTTGTTAAATAAAATATTGAAATAATATTGAAATTAATCTAGTGTTTATTAGCTTTTCTTTTCAACGTCGAAATAGCTAAATGCTCATGTCTTACAAACGTAATAGAGAAGCTCCATCATCTTCCCCTGATCAACAACTGCACTTCACATCTCCCGATTCGAAACAGGCAAGAAACTCACACTCAACACCGAAACGCACGTTACACTGCTCTTCTCTGAACAACACTACCGCTATGTCAAACAACGAAGAAGCTCTTATCAAGCAAAGTGATCACATCATAACTTTGCTCTCGTCAAAAATGGATGACTTTGAGAAAAGGTTAACAGCTAAAATTGAAACCGACTTGTCCGCACTAAGGAACTCTATTGATGACGTCACTATCCGTATAAAATCTTTGGAAACGTAACTTAGCGAAATTGATGTTATCCGAGAAGAAAACAGAACACTTAAAGATGAATTAAAAAAACACGATGACGCACTTCAACAAATAATTGCACGCATTGATCGTTTATTTATTCAATTACGTTAAATACTAACGCTAGGTTTACAAACAAAACTTATATCTAAAAAAAAAATGTATATATATACATAAATATATTCTATACATTAAAATATACTTTAAACATTACTAATAATAATATGACACATAAAGCTAAGAATTATTTAAATAGTGAGAGAAAAAATGTATTTTGAAGCTATCCGATTTGATATTTTGATTAATAGAATTTAAAAGAAAATTATTTTTATTATATATGCTTATTAACTGGTTAATTGGACTGTTAGAACCATAGTTTGATCGGCTAAGATTTGATCGAATTGGCACTCGATTTCTGAAGTAATTTCGGCTTACATTAAAGTGGAATCGACACAAAACTGATGGAGATGAAATGGATCCATTCAGAATTCCAACAATAAAGCAGAGTTGCAAATACTTACGGTGACTAGTAAGCGATGGAAGACCTATAAGTTGTTGCCTAACGGAATAGGAAGGCAAAGCTAATTCATGTGTCTGTGGGAGAAATCGTAAAATAAATCTTAGGAATCTTCTTTGAACACCTTCAAGTCTATGGATATGATTCGAGTAATAAGGGGCCCAAACTATACAACCGTATTCAAGGACTGATCTGACAAACGATACATACAGAGTTTTAAGGACATAAGGATCTCGGAATTCCCTGCCAAATCTTTTTATAAGGCCTAGTGTCTTATTAGCTTTTTTCACAATGTGGTTAAAATGGTCAGTAAAAGACAGTTTTGAGTCCAAAATGATACCTAAGTCTGAGAAGTGAGTCAATTTTTCGAGGTTTGAAGAATTTAACCTATAGTTATAGTCAAGAATACTGTGTTTACGTGTAAAACTCATCGTTTTACACTTATCAATGTTTAAAAATAAACGATTTGTATTGCACCATTCCCATAGACGAAGTAGGTCATCTTGTAATAGTTCGCAGTCCGTTAAGGAATTAATTTTTCGAAATATTTTCACGTCATCAGCGTATATTAGCGTCATAGAATTTCTTAAGATAGATGGGAGATCATTTATAAACAAAACAAATAACAATGGACCAAGGTGGCTACCCTGAGGTACACCAGAATTGATAATAAACGGATTGGAATAGTCATTTTTGAACGCAACACAATAATATCTGTTTGTTAGGTAAGAAGATATCCATGCTATTAGTTTATCATTTAGTCCAATTTTTTCTAATTTCCCTAAAAGTACTTTATGGCTAAGTTTGTCAAATGCTTTGCTAAAGTCTGTAAATACACAGTCAACTTGTTGTTTATTTGCGAAAGTGTCAATACAATATGTTGTAAATTCGAGTAGATTTGTAACGGTCGATTTTTTTTCACAAAACCATGTTGATTGTCACAAAAAACAGAAGAACAGTTAAAGGAAAGAACATCACAAACAATGGCTTCAAACAATTTTGGTATAACAGACAGCTTAGCTATAGGACGATAGTTGCATATAAGATGCTTGGGACCCTTCTTATACGTTGGTTTTAGAAATGCATATTTCCATAAGAGTGGAAAATGGGAACAATAAAATGATTGGTTAAACAGAATACACAATGGGTACGAAAGATATTTAACGCACTTTTTTAGCATAAATGAAGGCAGTCCGTCAGGGCCTGGACTAAGGCTTTCGTCAAGTTTTAGAATTTTGTCTTGTATAGTAGATTCAGAGATTGTTAGATTTATCTGAGCCAAGTGAGGAAACTGAGAAGTATTTGTTAAATCTATTGAGCTGTGATTTGTAGAAAAAGAATCTTCATACGCACTTTTAAAAAAATTAGCAAACATATTCGAAAGTTCTAGAGGATCATGGCTTGTTTTGTCTCTATATGTCATGTTTGGAGGGTACCCGTCAAATTTTCGCTTACAGTCAATACATTTCCAAAAATTTCGTGAATTCGTCTTAAGTTCCCGTTCAGTATTTGCAACAAACTCGTTATAAAGACAATTTGAATAGTTAACAAATTCATTTCTGATTTCTTGGTAGATACCATAATCAACATCAGTATGTGATTCGTTATATTTTACCCACGCCTTATTCCTTTTATTTTTTAAGCATTTAAGATGCCGATCAAACCATGGTGGATTATTATCTTTGGCTTTAATTTTACGAAGAGGTACGCTCTCTAGAAAGCAATTAAATAATATTTTATAGAATTTAAATACCATATCATCTAAGTTCAAATTTATAAATATTGAATCCTAGTCCAAATGATTTAAGTCGGTAAAAAGTTGATTGAAATCACATTTTTTGAAGTCAAATTCAATTTGCTTATCACAAGAGGTATCAAGATTACAAATATTTAAATTTAAGGATATTGTCAACGCAGGATGATGTCGATCTTCTTTTAAAAGTTTTATGTCGCTTTGAATAACAGCAGTGTCAGCATTTACGATGTCAGAAATATAAATAAGGTCCAGTATTTTGTTATTGTGGTTTTTGATTGAGTTCAGCTGAATGAGTCCTAGAGAGGCCATTGTGTCGACAGTGCAAAATTCGATATCAGTAGATGGGTTGATCGGAAAATATTCTTCGTTATTGTCATTCTTGGAGCAATCAAGATTAGGTAGATTGAAATCACCTTATACGCAGATTTCATTTTCAGCATTTATATAATATTTTCAAATAAATTTTCCAAATTGTCATAGATTTGTTTGTATACATTGTAGTTGGAACTTGGTGGTATGTAGACAGCAACTATATATAGGCTACCGAAATCCATTTTTATTTTTATGCTCATCATTTCGAAGTCAAATTGTTGGAAATCATTTACCAACGAACTTATAAAAGAGTTTTTAGCAGCTATTAATAATCCTCCTCCAACTCTTGTAGGTTCGTCAATTGAATATCGATCACGTCGAAAAACTTGAAAGTTCTTGTCAAAGAGTTCTGTATCAGCAATTGATTTACATAGCCAGGTTTCAGTTAACACAATTACGTCGTGAGGTAAGTTGTTTACATTTATATAGAACTGATTAGTTTTAGTTCGTAGATCGTAGTCCGTTTACATTCTGATAATAAATCATCAGTTTTTGCTGTTGTTGAAGCGGTAGGCATACTTTGTCAGTGGTTGTGGAAAATGGCGTGATTGTTTTTTGGAATTTCTGTTCTCAAACTCATGCATAATAATTCCGGTGGGCCAAAAAGAAATAGAACTAAGTAGATGAAAGACAGAATCCGGACATCTAACCTTAAATGACGAGTATTTAGAATAATTTCTGTGGAACATTTTTTCCACAAGTACATGATCCAATGTACCAATTTTGGCTTTGATAAAGTTCTTGATATCTAAAGCATTTGTTGCAGGATCAAGCTTAGAAATAAAAATAATTTTTTGACCTTCAACTACTTTAAGACCTGATACAATAGGTGATACATTTAAGTGTTGAGTGTGTGTGGTTCGAGATGATGGAAATATGGAACTAGAAGATGATGACTCAGAAGAAGATGTTGTAGTTTCTGTTGGTAAAATCGATGACGACAATGATAATGATGATGGCGGTGTTGATGATGATGATGATGATGACGATGATGATGAAGATGATGATGATGATGATAATGATGATGCTGATGCTGATGCTGATGATGATGTTGATGATGTTGATGATGATGATAATGACGATGATGACGATGAGGAAGCAGTAGGAGGAACGACTTGGAGTGTTACAGAGTCAGTTTCAATTTGTGGTGAATTTAGTGTTTCAGTATTCACTGGAGTTTCTGAAGGGGATTTATTTGCATCAGTAGAGTCCATTAGGCTTAGTACATTTTTTACCTCTGTCTCTGTGTTTATCTTTTTTGAAGGATGAGCCAATGTCATGTCCAACTCATTACTCTTACGTTTGCCTGCATTCGACGTAACGCTCCTTGTTTGTTTACGCTGTACAAGCGAATAATTTGAAAAATCGTCTACTTTATCAATAAGTTGATTCAACTGCTTTTGTAGGTTCTGTATCATCGTTGTGTTGGATAAAAGGTCACGGGTAATATTTTTATCAGCGAATGGATCGCAATCGTCGCAAAAATAATAAAATCCTTTATTTTTGTTAAAAACTTTGATTGAACTAAAGTTGGCATTTATGCAATGGACATGAAAAGTTCTGTGACAATTGCCATAGCACATTATCGAGTCAATCATATAATCGCATAATTGAAGGCATTTACCGCAGTCAGACATTTTGTTTAATTTATTTGAAAATTTTATTTTCAATTTTAGTTTGAAAAATTTCGAGTATGAAAAATTTCGATTCTTAGTGTACTCAGAAATTGCAGTTTACCTTTTAGTGTGTACACAAACCAATAATATAGTGTCGTCGGTAATGTAGTCGTTGAATGATATTTGTCGTAATGAAGAATTGCAACTCTACAAACAAACACAGAGCGACGCTCTCATTCATGGATTACCTTTAATGCAAAACGAAGATCTTAAAACTATATTTAACCACATGTGTAACACAATAGGAATGAAGCCAATAATTGTTCGGGACATTTTTCGACTGAAAACACAAAATTTGGCACCCAATCCATCCGTAATAATTACATTTTTTTCACCACGCGACAAGAGCACTACACTTCGATCGATCTCTAACTACCGGTCTGTATCAAAAAAAGCACTATGTCTTCACGATTTTGGGTTTTCTTCTGATAAGAAGGTGTTTGTGCACGAATGTCTCACAGTTAGGAATCGATTACTACTGCAGAGTGCAATCAAGATGAAAAATGATGGGAACCTGTTTTCAGCCTTTACTATGAGAGCTTTTGTTTATGTTAAAAAATACCGCAATGATAAAGCTCTTATGGTGGAGAACATCGATGCATTGAATGTTATTGCTACTAAATCTCCTATGACAACAACTGGAACATCTGATTAGCCAAACAACTTAAGGAAAGAAGAAGTAAACACTACGTTTAATTTTTTGCTTTGTTTTGATTCTTAATTCTACTTTTAATAATTTTGTTTTCTTTTTTTACTTAAGCTTTTTTTTGAATTTTCTCTTACATTTAAGCTTTACATACCTATTTTGTTTCTTAATACTTCTTTTATTTTCATTTTTTTTCTCTCTCTTTTTTTATAATTGATAAAATGAATCCTAATTTAGATAAAAATACATTCATCAATCGCATTGTCATCGTCGTCGTCGTCTCTCTATTCTTTAAAAATATTGCTAACTTGGTCATGCAGCTTAAAATTTTCTATGTTTTGCGTTGGACTATCTTAGGTCCTTATCGCTATTTTGTGTATAATGTGTATGGGCTCCTTAAGTGTTCCTTCCTTTTTGTATTCTTGTTTTGGAGTGAAATTACCTCGCATTTAATTTGCAGAAATTATGCAATTATATTGAAATAGGGTCACTATGACGTATACGTATTTTTTTTCAACTTAGGCAAACGCCGTGCTTCATTTTAATTTTTTTTTAAATATATGATTGAACTCCTTACGTATAGAGTTTATAAATTTTATCCGTACATTTACTTACTTACTTCACACTATGCCTTATGATTTCCACGAACGCTGCCACTTTCGTTCAGTCTTTATCGATAATGCGTTATCGAATAAAAGTTCCAATTTCATAACGTACCAGCTGACCAATGCTTCAACGACATGGCAGCCATACTTCCTTTTTGGATCTAGCCTTCAACCTGTCAAGACCAGAAATTGAATTGAAATTCTAGACGTAATCTGCGAAATAGAAAATAATAGAAGCTTCCATTGGCTAGGTACGAAAGATTTTGTACCATCAATCTAATTGAAGAACATCAGTTTTTCTATATATATGTGGCGGAGCACTTGCTGTTTTTACTACTGTAGTTTTCAGTTCGAAAAAAACTATCGTATTTTGTTTTGATTTCAATATTGTTTGAAAAATATTTTTCTTTTTTTATTAGTCAAAAATTAGCTTCAACTTGAACACAAACAATTTTGTTTTTATAAATTCTTTCAAAAATAAATTTATTCATTTTTGTAATTATTAACGCCTGTTTTAAACGAAGAAGCTAAATATACAATCGAGATATTGGAATCTATAAGCTCTAAGAATATTTTTGGGCAGAAGTGAATCTTGTGCCACTGCACTAGCACATACATTTGCAATCGAACGGCTGCAGTGGAGACCCCTTTCTGAGTCTCTATCTCAGGTCTGGCACCACTCGGGACTACAAAAGGCTTCTCTAAGCGTCCCAACCACAGGTGCTCTTTGCTTGAACGGCGAGCAATTAGAATTCGTATTGTGAAGTGCGAAACGAATGAAATCTTGCAAAGAAATCGAGCAGACCTTCATATAAGAAGTGCGTTTACAACCAAACGAAGGCTCTTAAAAATCCCTGAATTACGAGCTACAGTCAATCAAAACCCACCAACAAATTACGAATCATTGGAGTTCATACCTAATAAACCAATAAAAAAAAACAATATCTTTATTGTCGACGTCATTTCGGAAAACCAACAGAATACATAACCTAGTATTAAGTTAGCCTTAAGTTTTTTTTTCTACATGGGAGTCAAAGGATATCATGAGATAAAACTGTAACGAGTTACATGAGATAAGTATTTTGTTTCAACTCACATTGAGAGTCACCAGAATTTTGCATATGGTAATATTCTTCTTCATTATTTTATGTAGCGATCTAGTACAAAAGGTGAAATAAAAAGCTCGAGAATTGGAAGCATTCACGCCCTCTACAAAGTCGTGCGCACAACTTCGCTGGAGGAGAAAAAGATCGGTGAGTTTTTTTTTTGTTTTCTTGATTTTTGTATAAAAGTTACCATATGAAAGTTTCGGTGCCAGTAATTTTTAAGTAGAATATACATAATTATTGAAGTTTCTCTGATGAAGTGAAAATAAAGTACGTTCTGTGTTACAAGCACATATAGTATTGACTTATTTCTAAGCGTAGATCTGATTTTACCATGCTGGTTATTCGTAATTCATATGTCTAACTTCAAATCAATGAGACACAGTATGTCTAGAGTATAAATTTTAGGAAAGTGAGCTTGGGAGAGTGTGGTTATGGAGGATAGTTTTGCCGGCGAAGAGAAGAGTCAAATTTAGAATATTTTGACTTTGCTTTAGGGGTCATCGAAAAGTTGACAAGTGGAGCGATGACCAAGGAGTATCTGCATTGCGCAGATTACAGTGGGAGGGCCACATACGGGAACTGATTCCACCTACAGTTCCATACCATGAATATTGGCGTTGATTAATGTTGATTTTTGTTTTATATTAGTAGCTTGTTGTTTTTCTTGTTCCTGCAAATTTCAAATAGGCACGTTAATATGTACACGGCGGTCCAGTGGTGTTTGCAAGATCCCACCCTTCCGACGAGCTAGTTCAATTGGCATTTGCTAGCGTGCCTGCTGCACTCAACCGACTGAACAACCTAGTTCGGTAGTCATATATATCCTAGAACATCCTGTGATGAAGCTATTTTTTTTAAGATCGCGCTTTGACGAACTAGGCATAATCATATCCGTTACACAGGTGGCGCCCAAAGTGGGGCAAGAATTTCGTAACAATTTTGTCGGTTTCTTAACCTTAAGAACAACATAGTACAATTTTCGTCTTTTAGCCGAATTTAATTTTTTTTAATTTCCGTGCAGGGACCATTACC
This sequence comes from Sphaerophoria taeniata, assembly GCA_943590905.1. Classification (NCBI taxonomy): domain Eukaryota; kingdom Metazoa; phylum Arthropoda; class Insecta; order Diptera; family Syrphidae; genus Sphaerophoria; species Sphaerophoria taeniata. Next base: position 78,920,924 of record OX016541.1, on the reverse strand, counting down.
TTTCCTTTTCGTATTCAAGAATACAAACGAAGGGTTATATGATTCAACGAGATTTTGTCCGGCAAAGGAATAGTTTATAAAACATAACTTTACGTTGCAAATTCTTAACAGAATTATATAATGATAGAAACCTTATTCATTGGGAGTAGTGTCCTGAAATTTGAGTATACAAAATCACATACTTTTCAGTTTAGCACTGTTCGAATAACGGAGTCTTTATTTTGGTGAAGCATTAGCTAGGGGGATTTCTTCGGACGGCCGGGAGATATCGGTTCATCAAGACCATTTCTCCGTCTGTAGCGCCCGAGTTATGTCCCAGCGTAATTATAAATTAAGAAAGGGCTTAAGAAAATCACGTACAGAATTTTTGTTACTAACAAGCAAGCTAATAATGCCTAATTCCATAAAGGTACAATCATGGTGAAGTTGTTTTCTCTTAAGCTTATATATTTTTTTATAGTGACCATAGTGGATGTGTAATTTTCGTCGAACGTCTCTATGTCTGCACTATAAATAAGATAGTCAAAGAAACAATTTACAAAAAAAAAAAATTAATGAAAACAAAAACAAAATAAAAATAATAACAAATCAACCATATTCGTGCATTAACATCGCCGAAAAACCTCCTGCAATACCTTTACTTTTTCCAAGCTCTAACCTTATGAATTCAGAAATATTATTTTCCTATCGAGATAATTTTTTTAAAATAATTTCTTTTTTTTTTGTTGAAAAAAAACCGATATCCTAGAAGTCGCGTACCATATCTATAACTATAATATTAAGTAAAATGCCTCGAAAACGGAAAACGAGACAAAATTACGATGAAGTTGAAGAGAATGATAATAATTCTAGTGCAGGTGAAGATGAAATCATAGATTCAGATCCAGGAGGATCAAACCAGAGAAATCTATCTCAGGATGAAAAGCTTAGACGCTTTATTCAGAACATAGTAACTGCCTCAATAGGGTTAAGTAGGACTGAAGATCTCCAGAGACGTCAAGCGGAAGACGAAGCCGCAAGGTTAAGTCTTCGAAAACAAATACTATCAGACGTGAGAGAAGAACTTAAAGCATTTCGCAATGCAGCAGGTCCAGAAGTTCAACTGCCTACAGGTTCTAACACAAATAAGAACTTAGAAGTAAACGAGAACCATAAACAAAACGAAAATCAAAACGCAGGCGAAATTAATAAAAAACATACAAAAGGGCCTCCAAGAGAAGCTCATGAAAGCAGTCGTGTAGACTTGGACTTTCATCCCAGCGAAAATGTTCAAAATTTTATGCAACGACTAGAGGGTCTTAATCTCGACCCAAGTATGAACAATCCAGCCTCCAGTCCAAGTAATCGAGTTGCCAATCCAACGGAATGGACTCGACCAGTTGATTTCAAAAAATGGGGATTGAAATTTGATAATGAGAAAATGTCTATTGAAGATTTTCTCTTCAGACTTAATCGCCTAAAAAATAGCTACAAGGTATCTTGGGATGACATTTTTCTACATTTTCAAGTTTTCGTAGCCGGGGAAGTCGAAACATGGTTTTGGATTTATTTAAAAGCCAATCCTGGTGCTACCTGGCGTCATTTAGAGCGAGCTTTGTTAGAGCAATACAAAAGGCTTGAATCTGACACTGAAATTTCACGCAAAATGTTTGACCGTCGCCAAAGTCAGACGGAAACTTTTGATACTTTCTATTTAGACATTATGAAATTAAATTCACGTTTACAAATACCTAAACCGTCTCACGAATTAATAGATCTTATTAAGCAAAATGTGAAGAGAAGGACCGGGGAACTTCTAATAACATTTTCCACTACAAGTCTACCAGAATTGGTCTACGTTTGTCGGAATATCGAAAAACGCTTTAGCCAATATGAAACTGTGAAGGCAAAAACATTACCGAACACAAATTCCAATTTCAGGCCAAGGGTAAATGAGATAGATTTGCAAGACGAAGAGTCTCAAGTTTTCGACACTGCTGAGGCTATCTCACAGCAGAAAAGCGCCAACTCATATACCTGTTGGAATTGCAAGTCACAAGGCCATACATATAAATATTGTAACAATCCACAACGGAATCTATTTTGCTTTCGATGTGGATTAGAAAACACCACTTCGCCTAAATGTCCAAAATGTTTGGAAAACCGGAACCGGGGCAATCTAACCGGGAAGTTTTGCCCTACACAATTGAACCCGGAAAAAAAACATACATAGACAAAATTAAACATCCCCATATTGATAATACACCAGCCACATCCTACCCCAAACCACTTGATTTTCCAATAACACCAGACAGTTCTATAGACGATAACCAAACTCTAAATCCCATTACAAACCTTCAAGTCTTAAAAAGACCTCTATACAAACCCGAAACTAAACCTAAGGACCCTTATCAAGAGCAAATTCAGAAACCTTCATTACATGAAAGGTTAATAACTTACTACGGTGTGCGTGATCGGATTTTCAAAACACCTTCAAATCGTGTAGTGAAACTGAGAGAGAAATTCAAACGAAAACGCGAAACTCATCAAGCTATTTGTTCGACCAAACTTTGTTGTAGCGAGGATCCTAGACCATACGTAACCTTGACTATTTTCGGCCAAAATATGCTCGGTCTGTTAGATAGCGGAGCGAGTATTAGCTGTTTAGGTGCGGGATGTGTTGATCTGGTTAAATCTAAAGGTATTTCGTTTAAGTCCTTCAACTCCAAAGTAAAAACTGCAAGTGGTCAGGCTCAGTCCATAATAGGTGAACTCACAACCAGTGTGACATACAAGGGTATTGTAAAACAAATTTTGTTCTACTTGGTTCCCTCATTGGAGCAAACAGTATATTTGGGGGTGAATTTTTGGAAAGCCTTTGAAATAGCACCTCATATCATTTCTGAAATCGCTTCAGAAGGTAGTTTTCGTGATTCAAACGCACACGATCTAACAGCGGAACAAACAAATAAACTTGAAAAGGTCATAGGCTTGTTTCCTTCCTCAGCCAAAAATGGGCTTGGAAGGACAACACTCGAAGAACACATAATAATCACAGGTGAGGCCGAGCCAGTAAAGCAACGTCACTTTCCGGTCTCTCCAGCGGTTCAAGCCCTAATATACGAAGAACTTGATAGAATGCTTGCCTTAGGAGTCATAGAAGAGAGCCAAAGTGCCTGGAGCTCACCGATGGTCCTAGTGCAAAAACCGGGGAAAAACAGATTATGCCTTGACTCGAGAAAAGTAAACAAAGTGACGAAAAAGGACGCATACCCCCTCCATCATGTTGACGGACTACTTAGTCGCCAAACCAATACTCAGTATATATCGACAGTAGACTTAAAAGATGCATTTTGGCAAATTCCTCTGGAGAGAGCCTCTAGGGAAAAGACTGCGTTTACTGTGCCTGGCCGACCCTTGTATCAGTTTAAGGTCATGCCATTTGGCCTCTGCAATGCCGCGCAGAGACTTTGCAGACTCATGGACAAGGTGGTACCTCACGAACTGAGACAAAATATTTACGTTTATTTGGATGATTTGTTGGTTGTTTCGTCAACGTTTGAAGAACACTTGAACATTCTAGCCAAGCTTGCAGAACTCTTGAAAAACGCTGGATTAACGATCAATTAAGCGAAATCTAAATTTTGTTTTAAAGAACTTAAATTTCTAGGCTTTATTATTGGGGGTGGATGTATCCGGACAGATCCAGAGAAAGTGTCTGCCATAAAGGATTTTCCCACTCCAAAGACAGCAAAGCAAGTCAGACGTTTTTTAGGACTATCAGGGTGGTATAGACGATTCGTCAATAATTATTCATCGCTAGCCTCCCCATTGACAGACACCCTCAAAAAGGGTAAATCATTCAATTTGACGCCTGAAGCCATCAAAGCTTTTGAGGAGCTAAAGCAGGCTCTAACTACAGCACCTATTCTTGTAAACCCTGACTTCAAGAAACCCTTTAAAATACTTTGCGATGCCTCAACGACAGGTATAGGTTGTGTTTTATGCCAGGAAGACGAAGATAAGGTCGAAAGACCAATATACTATTTCTCACATAAGCTGACAACCGCCCAGAAAAATTATAGTATTACCGAGCTTGAGTGCCTAGCAGCAGTCCTTGGAGTGGAAAAATTCCGTTCTTACGTAGAGGGACAAGATTTCACCATAGTGACAGATCACGCCAGCCTAAAATGGCTAATGAATCAAAAAGACCTGAACGGTCGTTTAGCTCGATGGAGTCTTAGACTCCAAAGATTTTCTTTTGACATTCAACACAGAAAAGGGTCACAAAATGTTGTTCCGGATGCGTTATCTCGCATCTACAGCGTAGATGAGATAGCAAAAGAGAACGATAGGAGAAATAGATCCGATATCTTGCATATTGATCTTAAAGATCCATCATTCAAGACTGACGAATACAAAGATTTGATAGAGAATATAAAGTGTAATCAAAATAAGTTACCAGATCTACGTGTCTCAGATGATTTTGTTTATAAGCAAACCAGGCCCTGTACAGGCAATCCTATTGCAGATGACTGTGCTTGGAAACTCTGGGTACCGTCTCAGCTAACAGCCGACCTGGTTCGTTTAGCCCATGAACCACCTCATGCATCGCATGGAGGGATAGCCAAGACGCTCTACCGGCTTCGCGATCGTTTTTACTGGCCTAATATGGCGGCGCAAGTTAATATGTTCGTCGGAAATTGCAACGTATGCAAGACATCTAAGGCACCAAATACAATTTTGAGACCACCTATGGGTCAAGCCTTCATTGTGGACAGGCCTTTTCAACATGGTTATGTGGATTTTCTAGGTCCATACCCTAGGTCGAAAAGAGGCAACATTCACATAATAGTGTATCTAGACCAGCTTACAAAATTTGTCTTAGCCAAAGCCATCCGAAAAGCTACCGGTGAAGCCGCGGTCAAATTTTTAGAAGAGGAAGTGTTTTCGATATTCGGAGTACCCGAATCTCTGCTGTCCGATAATGGTAAGCAGTTTGTAGGGACAGAATTTGCTAAATTTCTTACAAGCTATGGTGTTAAACATTTAAAAACAGCGTCTTATGCACCTCAATCAAACGCCAGCGAGCGAGTAAACCGCTCGATTCTTGCTGCCATTCGGTCTTACATAGGCTCTGACCAATCGCATTGGGATCACCATCTTCCATATATTGTAAGTGCATTACGTACTACTGTTCATTCGGCGATTGGTATGTCGCCGTATGAAGCTCTCTTCGGGCATAGCAAGGTAGAACATGGCTCTGATTATGAAATCCTTCGAAAACTCAAATGCGTAAACAATCCAGAATTCAACGTAATACCCAAATCATCAAAGATGAATATCATTCATAAGCGAATTAAAGACTCGTTGGCACTATCGCATAAAAATTATGAAAAACAGTACAATTTGAGAAGCAAAGGTAGGCTTTATAAAATTGGCCTAAACGTCTTTAAAAGGAATTTCTTACTAAGTGACGCGAAGAAAAACAGAAACGCAAAACTATGCCCAAAATTCGTTCCGGCTATAGTCAAGAATATTGTTGGGAACAGTTTATACGAACTGACGGACTTAAGTGGGAATAGTTTTGGGGTAGTACACGCGAAGGACATACGAGAGTAGAATACTGGTACAAATACATATGCCAAAATATTTAGTTTTAGAAAATTTGAAGCATTTCTTTCCCATTTATGGCATAAAATACCAAAAATGGAAAAGTTGTGTATGGGCTCCTTAAGTGTTCCTTCCTTTTTGTATTCTTGTTTTGGAGTGAAATTACCTCGCATTTAATTTGCAGAAATTATGCAATTATATTGAAATAGGGTCACTATGACGTATACGTATTTTTTTCAACTTAGGCAAACGCCGTGCTTCATTTTAATTTTTTTTTAAATATATGATTGAACTCCTTACGTATAGAGTTTATAAATTTTATCCGTACATTTACTTACTTACTTCACACTATGCCTTATGATTTCCACGAACGCTGCCACTTTCGTTCAGTCTTTATCGATAATGCGTTATCGAATAAAGGCCCCGACCCATAGAATCCGTTTCATCCGTTCCGGCAACGCATCCGTGTACGTTGCCGGATGCGATGGATTTGAGGTGACCCAATGAATGCGTTGACGTTTATTATATTTTGTTTTTGTTTTTATATTTTGTTTTCAATCTGTGCCTTTCAACGCATCTGCCGGAGGGGAAAAGTTAAAAGTTCGGCTACTTTGTCCGTTGCGTTCACCGCATGCGTTGCTTATGGGCAGCATCCCATAACAACGTGTGTGTTTAATCCAGCTGTCAGTGCAATACGTCGACGCAACGGATGAAACGGATTCTATGGGTCGGGGCCTTAAAAGTTCCAATTTCATAACGTACCAGCTGACCAATGCTTCAACGACATGGCAGCCATACTTCCTTTTTGGATCTAGCCTTCAACCTGTCAAGACCAGAAATTGAATTGAAATTCTAGACGTAATCTGCGAAATAGAAAATAATAGAAGCTTCCATTGGCTAGGTACGAAAGATTTTGTACCATCAAACTAATTGAAGAACATCAGTTTTTCTATATATATGTGGCGGAGCACTTGCTGTTTTTACTACTGTAGTTTTCAGTTCGAAAAAAACTATCGTATTTTGTTTTGATTTCAATATTGTTTGAAAAATATTTTTCTTTTTTTTATTAGTCAAAAATTAGCTTCAACTTGAACACAAACAATTTTGTTTTTATAAATTCTTTCAAAAATAAATTTATTCATTTTTGTAATTATTAACGCCTGTTTTAAACGAAGAAGCTAAATATACAATCGAGATATTGGAATCTATAAGCTCTAAGAATATTTTTGGGCAGAAGTGAATCTTGTGCGACTGCACTAGCACATAAATTTGCAATCGAACGGCTGCAGTGGAGACCCCTTTCTGAGTCTCTATCTCAGGTCTGGCACCACTCGGGACTACAAAAGGCTTCTATAAGCGTCCCAACCACAGGGTGAAACTTGGGGCTCCGGAACACTAGCCTGCTACCCAGAACCGACCGTAGCCTGAAATTCGGAGTGTGATTGTGTTTTTTTTTTGGAACACCTGAAATTTTCTATATTTGTGTGAAACGGTCTACCGAAGCCACGAGTGACGACGACCGAGGCCGGCCGTCGTTGCTCTTTGCTTGAACGGCGAGCAATTAGAATTCGTATTGTGAAGTGCGAAACGAATGAAATCTTGCAAAGAAATCGAGCAGACCTTCATATAAGAAGTGCGTTTACAACCAAACGAAGGCTCTTAAAAATCCCTGAATTACGAGCTACAGTCAATCAAAACCCACCAACAAATTACGAATCATTGGAGTTCATACCTAAGAAACCAATAAAAAAAAACAATATCTTTATTGTCGACGTCATTTCGGAAAACCAACAGAATACATAACCTAGTATTAAGTTAGCCTTAAGTTTTTTTTTCTACATGGGAGTCAAAGGCTATCATGAGATAAAACTGTAACGAGTTACATGAGATAAGTATTTTGTTTCAACTCACATTGAGAGTCACCAGAATTTTGCATATGGTAATATTCTTCTTCATTATTTTATGTAGCGATCTAGTACAAAAGGTGAAATAAAAAGCTCGAGAATTGGAAGCATTCACGCCCTCTACAAAGTCGTGCGCACAACTTCGCTGGAGGAGAAAAAGATCGGTGAGTTTTTTTTGTTTTCTTGATTTTTGTATAAAAGTTACCATATGAAAGTTTCGGTGCCAGTAATTTTTAAGTAGAATATACATAATTATTGAAGTTTCTCTGATGAAGTGAAAATAAAGTACGTTCTGTGTTACAAGCACATATAGTATTGACTTATTTCTAAGCGTAGATCTGATTTTACCATGCTGGTTATTCGTAATTCATATGTCTAACTTCACATCAATGAGACACAGTATGTCTAGAGTATAAAGTTTAGGAAAGTGAGCTTGGGAGAGTGTGGTTATGGAGGATAGTTTTGCCGGCGAAGAGAAGAGTCAAATTTAGAATATTTTGACTTTGCTTTAGGGGTCATCGAAAAGTTGACAAGTGGAGCGATGACCAAGGAGTATCTGCATTGCGCAGATTACAGTGGGAGGGCCACATACGGGAACTGATTCCACCTACAGTTCCATACCATGAATATTGGCGTTGATTAATGTTGATTTTTGTTTTATATTAGTAGCTTGTTGTTTTTCTTGTTCCTGCAAATTTCAAATAGGCACGTTAATATGTACACGGCGGTCCAGTGGTGTTTGCAAGATCCCACCCTTCCGACGAGCTAGTTCAATTGGCATTTGCTAGCGTGCCTGCTGCACTCAACCGACTGGACAACCTAGTTCGGTAGTCATATATATCCTAGAACATCCTGTGACGATGGGATAATGAAGCTATTTTTTTTAAGATCGCGCTTTGACGAACTAGGCATAATCATATCCGTTACAAATGATGGCTGATTCTAATGTTGACAATCGTAATAGGGAGTCCTTATTCGGGGATGAACATGGTTCTATGCACTCAATGATACGAGTTTTAGGAGAGCAGTATGCTGGTTTGAGGGTCTGTCATATAAATGCTCAAAGTTTAACTCCGAAGATAGATAAATTTCGTTATTTGTTTGATCATTCAAATGTTGATATTGTATGTGTTTGTGAAACATGGTTCTCTAATGATAGTTTTTGTAACATGGATGGGTTTAATGTGTTTCGTTGTGATAGAAGTGGTCGTAGAGGTGGAGGTGTTGCAATTTTTACACGCAGAGACATAAATTGCAAAATAATTCGTAAGTCTTCAGCAGGTAGTGAAATCGAATACTTATTCATTGAGATTAAGTGTAACAACAATAAACTTTTAGTAGGATCAGTATATCGTCCTAATCGGAACATTGCCTTAACACCGTTATTTTCACTTTTAGACGAGCTAACTTTTGTATCTCCTTTCATAATTCTTGCGGGAGATTTCAACCATGATGTGTTTAGGAGCTCAGAACTTGTGGATATAATGAGTTCACTTTATTTATTCCCTGTAAATGTGTCTACTCCCACGTACTTCACAAGGCACAGTAGCTCCTTACTCGACATGTTTTTTGTTAGTCATACTGAAAAAGTTCTTCTTTACGATCAACTCTCTGCTTCGTGCTTCTCAAATCACGATTTAATTTATCTAACATTTGAATGTTCACCTGTGGCCTCCTCTTCTACTTACTGCTATAGAGATTTTAAAAATATCAACAGGCGACAGTTGGAAACTGATTTAAATCAAATTGAGTGGCACCAAATGTATAGAATGGCTTCTGTTGATGACCAAGTGTCATTTTTTCAAAATAACATTGATAATCTTTTCGTCCAACACGTTCCACTTGTTACAAAGCAAGCTAATAAGAGAGAAAAACCTTGGTTTAGCAACTATATTAAGGGTCAAATAAGGGAACGTAATCTTGCGTACAAGCGATGGAAAATTTTTAGACTTGAAGCATTGCATAATGAATACAAAATTTTAAGAAATAGAGTAATATACCTTATTCGGCAAGCTAAGCAACAGTTTTATGCTCCTTAATTTGATCCTTCCTTGGCCAAAGAAAAGCTTTGGAAAAACTTGAAGGAAATAGGCGTAGGCAAGCAAATAAACAAAGATATTTCCATCGATTGTAACGAGCTTAATTCAAATTTTGTTTATCTAAACTCTTTCGATTTTGAAACCCGTACATATGAGTTGACAGATACGATTAATGATAGTCTACTTTTCAGTGGCTTTTGCTTTTCACCCGTTAATGATTACGATGTTGTGGAAAGTGTTCTATAGATATTATTTCTAACTCTGTTGGAACTGATGGCATCCATCGTGATGGTGCTGACTATCGACCAATAGCTATATTACCTTTTCTCTCGAAGGTTTTTGAGAAACTTATAAGTCACCAAATAAGATCATTTCTTACTAATAATAAATTGATGTGCATCAATCAATCAGGCTTTCGCCCAAGCACAGTTGTACTACAGCTTTAATTGACGTCGTTGAAAATATCAGAAACTCTTTGGATAACGATAGAGTGACTATATTGACGCTCAGCGCCGGATTTAGCTTTTTTGGGCCCTAGGCCTAAAGAGTAACTGGTGCCCCCTTTGCATAAATTCTCTTATATTGTATGGTTTACTTCATACAAAATTAAATACCTACTTAAGAAAACAAACTACAACGAATTCCATAAAACTAAAATTAATTTTATTTATAATGGTAGAACAAGAATATGTGCATATGTATACGACTTTTTTTTACAGATTTTTACTTAATTTTTGAAATATTGTTTTCTCGTTTTTTTAGCAGCGAAGTCTTTTATAAGTTCATCGAAATCTATTTCATGAAGCAAATCACTCTCAATACAGAGCAGACATAGTGCATCAAGTCTTTCCTGCGTTATCATTGTTCGACAAGGACTTTTTAAGCGTTTTAATTGACTAAATGATCTTTCCGCGAATTCGATCTTTTTGCGAATTCGTTTTCGTGTAATCATAAAGCTGCCATCAGGTAGAAGTTCCTTAGAGCGCATTTCAATAGTGTCGAAATTATCACGCATTTTCTCCAGTTGATCGGACATTGATCTATACAAATTCGCGCATGTCAGTAGTATTACGTCTTCGCTTTCAAAACCTTACTGACTTTTTGAAAACTTTGTAAAATATCGTTCCAAATCACAAGCATTAAGGCAAATTCTAGTTTATTTATTTTGTTTAGTAGATCACCAGCTTCCCTCCTAGCATCTCCTTTTAATGTATTATCTTCAGAAATGTCGTTTAACGTATCTAATAATTTATTATATGATAATTTACTAGTTGATGCAGAAAAAAAATTGTAAAGCGATTGTACGGCAGAAAAAAAATCAACCGCGGTAGGACAGCAATCCACAGCAGAGCGACCAACAAGATTTAACGAGTGTGATGCACAAGGTACATAGACTGCATATGGATTTGTCAGAAGAATTTGCTGTTGCATCCCTTTATACTGACCGGACATATTTGGAGCATTGTCGTAGGTATGTTTGCCATCTGCATTTCAAAATTGATATGTTATGTTCACTCAGATACTTAAATGCTTGATTAGCAATACCAGATCCAGTATGAGAATGCATCTGCAAAAACTTTAAGAAGCGTTTAACAGGCTGGCCATCTTTAACATACCGCATAACAATACTCAATTGATCCACATGAGACAAATCTGGCGTAGAATCTACAGACAAGCTAAAATACCCAGAAATATTTTTATTTGTTTAATGATTTCCTCGCGAACTCTTTGGGCCATTATTTCAATCAATTCTTCATATAAAGTTTTAGATAGATATGAAGTTGCTCCTGAACCAGGATGTCCGAATGTTGAAATATGAGTGGACAAGTATATTTATTTAGATATACTCTGTCTATGTGTATGGGCCCTTAAACGGATGAAACAGTTGCAACTAGGCAGTGGTTTCAAATGAACAAACAGCTACTATGAAATTACAGTTTTAAAAAATCTACCCTTTATTAGTGTATATATGGTATGATGTATGAAGCATAGCCGCATACAATATATGCGTGTTGTACTTGTATGTTGTATAGTAAGACAACCAAAAGAGAAACAACGAAAACTGCAAGCAAGTAATGAAAAATAAAAGCAGATTATGTTATTTAAGAAAACAAATACATGTGGTTCTATGTATATTGTTTGCTTGAAAATGAAATGTATTTATTTGTAGGTACATATGTATGAAAATAATTAAGCGTTGCCGTTTGCCGAATTTGAAGATTTTTGAAAATCTATTATCCATTTTGCTCGTATGAGCAATAAAGATTCAGTTGCTTCTACTTACTTTTGTGGCCCCTTTTTTCGTGATGCCCTAGGCCTGGGCCTAGTTGGCCTAAGGGTAAATCCTGGGCTGTTGACGCTTCTTGACTTTTCCAAGGCATTTGATACCGTGAACCGTTTTATACTTTGTCAAAAACTTAAAGATCAATTCAATTTCTCGTTTCCGTCAGTTAAGCTTATTTTTTCTTATTTGACAGGTAGATATCTGGCAGTTTTCGCTAACAATGTTATGTCATCTTTTCTCCCTTTGCAGAGAGGTGTTCCTCAGGGTTGTATTTTAGGCCCTTAACTATTCTCAATGTATATCAACGACCTACCGTCGTGTCCGCTGAACTCTTCTGTTCACATGTATGCAGATGACGTTCAGTTATACAACAGTTTTCAACTACGTATGCTTGAGAATGGTGTGCACGAAGTTAATGAGCACTTGAATAAAATCGTTATGTGGTCGCGCAAAAATGATCTTTGTTTAAATCCAAAAAAAAAACGAAATGCTTAGTCATCTCCAGAACTATGAACGATACTTTCCCGAAATATACCTAAACACAGGGCCGGCCTTAGCTATCTTGGCGCCCCAGGCGAGTCAATTATTGGCGCCCTTTTTTTTAGTTACAAATTATATTACCTCCTCCTTCAGAATGAAAAAAAAGATAAAATTTGTATCTCATTTAAAAAATTGCAAGTTGATGAAAAAGTAGAATTTATGCTTTAAAGAATAAGTGTGTATAGTTCTCCTATACGCAAATATTATAAACATTTCAAGTCACTATGTTACACGCTAGCTATTCATATTTAAATTTTTTTTAGATTTTTTTTTTTTTTTTTTACACACTATCAGAATTGGTCGTATGGGCTTATAGCAAGCACATTTTACGACCAATGGTTTGCCAACACAGGAACTGTGTTATACCACCGGCTCATCACTTAGTGTGGTGTTAGTTGTTAGTAGGCAAATAACGAAACTATAACAAATAACACAGCACACATAAATAATTAACATAAAAAACAAAAAACATGACAAAATTAACATAAAACATTTAAGAGAGTGGAACACTGGTTTTTAAAATTATTTTAAGTTGAGTTTTACTTAAATTAAAATCAAAAAGTTGTGAGTTCCAGTTTATAAGTTTACCCATGCGTGTCAAAGGCTCATGCATTCCATAATTTGTTCGGTGCATAGAGATCCTAATCAAATCCTGACTACGGAGATTATAACCTCCCCCTCGATAGCAAAATAGATTTTATTGGTTCATAATTTTAAAGGGGTTGAATACATTATTTATGATACATTAAATTTGAGCATGGCATTGCCGTCTGCCAATATTCCAGCTAGCTATTCATATTTACATGCATTTTTCGTTAATTTTTGTTCAATGATTTAGTAACAATAATTAATTTTATCCTGTTAATATTGATTTCTTTTGAATTTGAAAATGTCAAACACAAATATGTACACTTACGCCTAGTTTCTTGACAAAGTTCTTGCCCTTAGGTTAGGTTAGGTTAGGTTATGAGGGGTGCGCACAGCGTGAGCTGTTGCGTACACGGGGGCCTATTGGTCCATTGTGATCCCCTATAAAAATAAAAGTTAGCATCGATGCTTCTCACGGTCGATTAACGTAGACTGGCTCGTTAACGAACCAGCCTGTGCTATCTATAAATTTCCTCATGTTTGCCATTGAGACCTGTGCTAGATCATCCAGTTCTCCAACAAACCTGTTTCCGAAATGACGGAGTCGGCTGGTTTGGGGGTTCGGACAGTCACAGAGCAGGTGTTTAATGGTTTCTATTTCCTCCTCATCCCGACAGCTCCTACAAAAATCGGGTGCAAATGCCCCTATCTTGTTGGCCATTGTGCCAATGGCACAGTGACCCGTTAGTACACCTGTCAAGATCTTAATGTTCTTTTTACTCAGCGATAGAATATACCGAGTTTCCTTTTCATTTGTGCTAGGCCATAAACTTCTCGAAATTACGCAATCGTCCCTGGATTTCCAAGAGTTATTGGTTTTCTCTTTTGATTTAAGGTCTATCTTCCTCTTGAGTACCCCAATTGGGACAAGTGGTCCCCTAACTGAGTGGTCGCTACTACTTGCGTCTGCTCCTGACCCTTTCCTGGCTAGTTCATCTACTATTTCGTTCCCTTCTATATTTCTATGTCCAGGAACCCAGCAGAGCTTTACCTGGTTAGTGTGGCAGATTTTATTGAATTCCTTCTTACAGTTTAAAACTGCTTTTGATCTTATGGTCTCACTGGCTAAAGCTTTGATAGCGGCCTGGCTGTCCACGAAAAAAGTTATCTCCGAAGAGCTTAGCTTTTCGTGATGTGCCAATTCGGCTGCTTTTTCGATGGCAAAAATCTCGGCCTGAAAGACACTACAGTCAGTTGGGAGTTTATACGATGCTCTGATGTTGAGAGATTGGCAAAACACTCCAGCACCTCTTCCTGATTCCATTTTTGAACCGTCAGTGTAGAAAGGGATACCCTGTTTACTTATAAGTGAGTTAGGGTCCCAGCCCTGTCTTTCTGGTATGAAAATAGAAAATTTCCTATCGAAATCTAGTAAAGGGAGAATGTAATCGGTTGTCCCTCCAGTTTCCGTTTCTTCGTGAACAAAACTAACTCCGTCTTGGTGGGGTTGACCCGAGACCGTTCTTAGTTGCCCAAGAAGATAAATCCTTTAATGCGTTTTCCATAATGTTTTCGATGGTGGTAAGAAACTTGCCTGATACCAAAACCACTATGTCATCTGCATATGCCACGATTTTAATGCCCTGATTTTTTAACTTTGTGAGAATTTTGTTGACTACGAGGATCCAGAGCAGGGGTGAGATGACTCCTCCCTGTGGTGTGCCTCTAGTAACTGTTTTCTCGATAGTGCTAGCTCCCATTTGAGAGTTGATAATTCTGCCATTTAACATGGTGAAGATCCAATCGACAATGACAGATTCAACTCCAACTTCAACTAAGGCAGTTTTGATTGATTCCGTTTTAACGTTGTTGAACGCACCCTCGATATCAAGAAATGCTGCCAGGGTATATTCTTTATGTTCAAGACTTTTCTCAATATGTGAAACCACTTCATGCAGAGCAGTCTCCACTGATTTACCTTTAAGGTAAGCGTGTTGGTAGTTGCACAAATTGTTTTCGTTGAGAAGTTCTCTAACATGTAGATCAATTATCCTCTCCAGTGTCTTAAGGAGAAACGAGGAGAGACTTATTGGTCTATAATCCTGGGCGGTCGAGTGAGTCGGTTTCCCTGCTTTTGGGATGAAGACTACCTTGACCTTTTTCCAGCTATTAGGGACGTATCTAAGTTTGATACAACTTATGAAAATTACCCTAAGCCACGGAGTTATTACTCTTAGAGCATTTTGAAGAAGAGCTGGGAAAATCTCGTCTAGTCCCGCTGATTTGTAGGGTTTGAACGAGTTTATTGCCCAGATAATTTTCTGCTCAGTAATAACCTATGTTAGTTCTAAATTTGATTCTGTATGAGTAAAATCCAGCGTGTTCGATTGCAAGTAATCAGAACTTTCTGGGTTTTTACAACCGGGGAAATGGGTTTCCATGAAGAGTTCAAGCGTTTCTAGGCTTGAGTTCGACCATGAACCATCAGGGTGTTTTATATACCCCGGGACCGTGGGATTAAGGGCCAGGGTTCTACGGAGCCTCGCCGCCTCGCTTGTTTTTTCAATGGATTCACAATGTTTAGCCCACGAATCTTTTTTGGCCTTCCTTAACTCTTTAGTGTAAGTGTTAAGTGCGGCTCTATAAGACTTTAAGTCCTCTTCTAATTTACTCAGTTTAGCTTTATTGAAAAGTTTTCTAACCTCTGTTCTACGTTTCTTTAGTACACCATTCCACCAGGGTGGGTTAGTGGAGTTTTTGGAACGAGATAAAGGGCAGTGCTTTTCGAAAGACGTTCTCATTTTACTAGACAAGTTTTGGACAACAGTGTCAATGGTTGAAATGTTTAGACTTGTATTGTCCCCTGGTGGATCAATACAGTTTTTCAGCCATCTTTCTTACTCTGTCCAATTCGTTCTAGTTGGGTTCCTGTAAGGTTTCTTTTGAGTAAAGTTCCTGTCTATGGAGAAGAGTATCCTAAAGTGATCTGAAAAAGATTCTTTAGGTGAGACTCTCCAGTCTTCGACTGAAATTTTACTGTTATTACTAATAAGAGTCAAATCTATGATTTCCTCCCTGTTTTTGTTTCGAAAGGTAGGGTGATTGCCCCTATTACATAACGATAAATTAGAACAGAGAATATATTCAAAAATTGACTCACCCCTTTTATTGATGTCCTTAGAACCCCATTGAGTGTGGTGAGCGTTGGCATCACAACCCACCACCAAAGGTGTACCGCTTGCTGTGGCATGGGCCACAAGATCGCGGACTGTTTTTGATGGCGGGTTCTCCTCCTCGTACGGCATGTACGTCGACGCTAGAATAAAGCTCCCTTCATTCGATTCGACGCTGATTGCCGTGTTGTCCTTGTCGCTGTACCTAGATAGGAAGAAAGCGTTAATTGATTTTTTCACTAGGATACAACTTCTAATATCACCTTCATCTGACGTGGAATGGAAAAGGTTGTAGTATTTTGACCTCAACCCTCGGATTCGGTTTTTGCCTAACCATGGTTCCTGGATCAAGGCCACATCCACGTTCTCGTGAGACATGTAGAGCGTAAGGTCGTACTTTGCTGCTTTAGCGTGATGCAGGTTTATTTGCACCACTAGCAGCTTTTGACTCCCTTTTGCCTTCATGCCTCTTAATCTTTACGGTTCCGAGACCATACCTCAACACGTCCTTTTTCTCTTTGAGCAGAAGGTCAGATTTCTTGTCTGCCACGAACAAGAGGTCCTTCCCTTCGCCACCATGGGTCTTCCTTGAATGTTGGAGCTTCCATTCTAAAATGGGAAGCTCTTTGTTCTGCTTTGCCAACAGTTTAATAATGGCTGCGTCCTCATGTTCTGCAGGAGGGGGGATCCAAATGCTAAACTGCTGGCGGAGTGGTAGAGCTGCGGCGGGTAGAACTTCAAGGGAGGAGCCTTCCCAGAGTTCGCCAATGTTGGCGATTGTGCTGGTCAGGAACTCCCGTGATTTCTGGTCACCGCAGCAGACCACTTTGACTCCTCGCCGCCACCCGGCACCATCAAAGTTGTAGTCCTCAGAACTATCGTTCTCTGATGCCGCCATCATGGCTTTGAGGATCTCGCTTTCCACAAGAAGCCAGTTTTTTGCCGAGATTTTTCCATCTGGGTCGTCACGGCTTATTATGGCGATTTTTAGATCAATCGGGGTGGTGTCGAAGCTGCTGGTTTTCTGTTTTTTGGCACCGTCTTGCTTGATTGTCTCCTCCGATCTTTGTCTCTTGGATGTTCCTGGTTTCAAGCTCGCCGGTGCTTGCTTAGCGTTGGCTTGCTGTTTCTTGCTGGAAGTCGCCTGAACTTTTCCTTTGTCGTTCCGATCGGTCGAGTTATTGCCAGCCTGTTCACGGTTTGCCTTTTTAGGGACAGACCTAGATTTGGCAGCATCTACTCCTTTGCTCTCCGACTTCTTGGTGTTCATTTTCTCAGTTGTTCCCTTGGTTGCAGTGGCAGTCTCTGCCTGCTGCCGCTCGAAGTTCCTAATTTGCTTCTTATGCTTTTTAAGGAGAGCCTTATCTCTCGAACTGAGCGTCGCGGGGTCTTTCAACTCGGTCATTTCCACGAATCTTTTGGAGGATTTGTAGTTGCTGCGTAGCCTCGAAGCTTTGAGGGGTGCAGCAGACTCCAGCATATTCTCTTCTTGATTCGGGTCTCTTAGTAGCTCGTCCTCGGTTTGACTACCTATGTAAGGAGGTCCGTCCGAGGTCTCCGTACCTTTGATGGTTAACCCATCTAGTGCGGGAAGGAGATCTACCGAGAGAATGGCCGGTTGTCTTATAAGTTTTCTTTTGTCTTTCTCGTTTACTGTTGTCACTGGCGACTTAGCTTCTTGCGAAGCCAAGCCCTCGCCGGCAGCCGTGACTTCTGCCGACTCTTGAACGTATATCCCCGTTCGATTTTTATCTTCTTGTAAACTTTTACTCATCATGGTTTTTTTTAGATAGACATCTCTGCTTTTTGGTGGTTTTCTTAGTTTGTCGTTCTCCGCAGCTGGATTGTTGAAGAGTTTGACGTAAGCCCCCTCGCCACAACAAGGCAAAAACCGTGAGGGGGAAGTTGTTGCCTTTAAAACTCGTTTAACTGAAATTGTAGAAATCATTTGAGTTCTAAGTCAATTCTTCACCAAGTTCTAATGCATTATAACTTGGATTTAAAACTTTTTTATGCCCAATTTCCTCACCAAGTTCTAAATTCCCTTTAAAACCCGACCTAGTGAATCTCGGTCTAAGGTTAGAATTTAGTTTTTAAAATATTTGGAACTTGAAATTTCTTCACTTCTCAAGAACTCGATCTTAAACCATCATTGAGTTCTAAGCGCTTAGAACTTGTTATTTTTGAAACATAATTCAAGCATGTTTTAGAAACTTTGTAGTCACCCGGCAGTATTTTTTGACAGACATTTCCTTCAATTTTATTTTTGTGATGCCCGTGGTGTGGTACTTATGTGCGTTGGCTGTTACGTAGAATGCGGGATTCGAAAAACTGTCAAAAAAAGTGCATAGTAAATTTATTCCAATTTTTACCGTGGTTGCGGATGTTGAAGGTCTTCTGCCACCAGTTAAAGGACTGCTAAAAACGTTTGCTTTGTCAAACGGAAGCGCCGAAAAAAATCAGTGTCGTCCCATGTACCTATTAATAGTGGCACGTATTGGTATTCGATAAATACGCCGTTCTTCCAGGATAACGTTCGCATCGTACTCAAAGCAACGTCCATAAATAGGAAATCATCGAAATTTGATCTATTTTCTATATCTCCCTCCACCTATTATTCTCTGTTATTTAAAACGTTGAAAAAAACGAAATTATAAATAAATCGTACTTCAAGGCACTAGACCCCCAAATGAGAGGGTCTAATTTTATCGAAGTTCTAACTATGACAAAGTTCTAAATCGAAGTTTTAACGTGTAAGAACTTGGAGTAGAATTTAGTTAGAACTCAAATGAGCTCTAAAATTTCACTAAATCTAGTTTTAAGGGCTAGAACTTCTAACGGTATTTAAGCTGTTGCTATTTAACTATTGCAATCGTATGCTAATACACCATTATACCGTGATCCACAATATCTCAAGATTTTGATCTATTTTGAGTAGCTTGTCTTTCAGTCCTTGGGGTGAGTTACCGGGAAGCACGCTTGCATGGCCAATCAGGCTTGCTCGTCGGAGAGGTGGGATTTTGCGGCTCCTCTTGGACTACCGTATATACATATAACGTGCCTTGAGCCGAAAATCGCCATACCGCAAAATAATATTTTAAATATCGTTCCATAACTTCTAATTTACCTCATGCTTACGGCAACATTATCTTTCTCATCGGGGCTCATAGGTGTTCCTAGCCCTGAAGTATTCCCTTAAGTCGCTACATATATAGTGACTCCGTGATCACTGCGCCTCTCCTAGATTTAGTATTACCATGTTAAATGTATTTCTAAAGACGCTATGATATTTGATTCTTCGTCATTCCGCAAATTTGCAAGAAAAAATGCCAGGAACAGAGGAAAATTACAACAAAATTTGCTGGATGACAGCAAAAATAATAATACAATAATAGTTGACAGTAGTTGTATAGATAATACAAACGCAATAAGAAATTAACAGCGCCAACTGGTGAGAAGCTATAGCTATTAAAAATACAATGCCATAACAAAACTCAAGGTTTTTTTTTACCAAACACTACCTCAATTCACTCTTGTGTTTTCTATGTGTAGTGTATGGTGAAAATAAAAGCAAAATGACATCTGGAAATAGTCTGCTATACCAAAAGATGAAAGTCATGAAACTTTTCGATATGAATTTTTTTGAGCAAGAGCTTGACAACTTCACAACTTGTTGATTGGATCTTGCCTATGTTAAACTTATGCCAGCTGTCGCGGCGCCCCTGGATTGTGGCGCCCCAGGCGACCGCCTGAGTCGCCATACCCTAAAGCCGGCACTGCCTAAACAATTGTGCTATCGAGTTCGTTGATACTGCAACAAATCTTGGGCTTACATTTAACAAAACACTTAGTTGGAATACCCGCATTAATCAAACGGTAGGTAAGGTATATGGAGGTCTTCGCTTGCTTTGGGCGTCTCATCACATAACGCCTTTTAAAACACGGCTACTATTGGCCAAAACCTTACTATAGTACCTCTTATGCTTTTCTGTTGCGAGGTGTTTAGTAATTGTGATTTCGAACACAAGCGAAAACTTAACGTTGCATTCAACAGTATTACGCGTTATGTTTATGGTCTCAGGAGATATGACCACATCTCACATTTCTCTAAATCTATCTATGGAATTTCACTCGATAATCTTTTCAAAATAAGAACTTTAACCATGCTTCACAATATCTTACAATCACACCAACCTGAATATTTATATAATAAATTACATTTTACGCGTTCTGAAAGATTATGCGACCTTGTTCCAGTACGTTACAAATTCCTGGTATCTGAACGACAGTTTTATGTGCATTCCATTCGATTATGGAACTCCCTCCCTCGCTCTGTTAAAATTATAATTAGCCCGACCATGTTTGGAAAAAAACTTAGAGAATTCTTCTCCTAGCTTCAGTCTGATGATGATGATGATGATGATGATGATGATGATGATGATGATGATGATGATGATGATGATGATGATGATGATGATGAAGATGATGATGATGATGATGATTATAATGTCGATGATGATTAGTTCTTAATATAAATTTTCAGTTAATCTTTAATATATATAGTTAATTTTTTTTTATATCACATTTCCATTTTTAAATCTAAAGCACAATTTTTGTAAAATAGTATTACGATACTGAAATTTGCTCTAGTTTATAAGATATTGTATCTTACAGAGCATAATTATACAATAAAAATAAATAAATGAAAAAAATGAAATGAAATGAAACAAAAACAAGACAGTAACAAAACAAGATTAATACATAACTAATAATAATTACAAACATTAAGTAAACATAAAAACATTTAAAAGTGTAGAACACTGGTCTTGAGCAAATTTCTTAATTTATTCGTGCTTAGATTTAAATCAAACAAGTCTGAGTTGCAGTTTGAAAGCCTACTCATACGTGTCAAGGGCTCATAGAAACCATAGTTGGTACGATGTTTTGGTTCTTGTACCAAGTCCTTCCTACGAAAATTATAACCGCCACCCCGATGGTTGAAAGATATAGCGCCAAGTAGTTCCGGAGCATTTGTTACACCAGTAATAACGTGATGGAAGAATACGATGTCGTTGTTGGTTCGTCTACTTGACAATGTTTCCATTTGGAGAGTTAGTAAACGGTTTTCATAAGACGGGACATTCAAAGGATCACTCCATAAAATACCTTTGAGGGCAAAAGGAGTAAAATTTCGTTGAACAGATTCTAGCCTCTCAATATGACTATTGTAATGAGGTGACCAAACTTGGGAAGCGTATTCTAAGTGAGGACGAACATAGCAATAATATAGAGCGCGACCAACGCTTTAAAAATCCAAGCATTGAGTTTGCTTTATTCACGATGTTGTTAATGTGCGCAGAAAAATATCCGGTCTCGAAACTTGTGCCGCAAAAAGAAGGCTTCCAATCAATTCCTGATATGGAATTTTTGACATTTCTTCTTTTTCCGATTTGGATTGTGGCGACATACTTTGGCTTAGTTGTTGACTAGAGTCCATCGGTGTTGAGCATGGGTTGCGGCTCGTCAAGCTCGTCAAAACGTTCAATCATTTCATTGATCTACTTTTCCTGGTCTATCCACAGCTTTCCATTTGTTTTGTCTCTTCGCAAACGAACACCCAAAAAACATTTGCAATCCCAATGTCCTTCATATGAAAACTTTTCATCAAAGCTTTCTTTAGTTTGTGTTTCATCTCAGGGTTGTTATAGTACGGGAGGCAGCGTGAATTTTTTTTAGGAATTTTCTCAAGGCTGAAATTAATATAATATTGTTGTTTTCGATTCATCTTTGACAAAAGTGAGCGTCAGTCGCCTAGCTAGTGGTGGAATCAGAAATAGCAGCTCGTCAAAGTGGCAAAAAAATCCCAAAAAAAAGTCATTTGCTCAAGGCCCAAAATTTGTGTGACGGTTATTTGGATCAATACAAACACAAAAATGACCGTCATCCGCTTGGACAGTGGTGGATTGACCGTCAGTCGGGCCCATGAACATGCCAAAAAACATTTTTACAAAGTCATTTGCTCAAGCATGAAATTCATACAGTCGAATATTTATTCTATTTAAGTAATAAAAGTGACCATCAGTCGCTCGTTTAGTGGTGGAAAGACCGTCAGTCGGCGTCATGAAAATTTTGCCTTTTTAGTGAACCTGTACAAAAAACTTAAACTTAAAAATGTTTGCACAAACTGTTTGAGTTGTGTGTAGCGATGCTGCGTCTTTGCAAAAACGGTTTGAAGAAATTCAAAAAACAAACAAACAAACGTGCATCTTAATGTTT
Source organism: Sphaerophoria taeniata (assembly GCA_943590905.1). Classification (NCBI taxonomy): domain Eukaryota; kingdom Metazoa; phylum Arthropoda; class Insecta; order Diptera; family Syrphidae; genus Sphaerophoria; species Sphaerophoria taeniata. The sequence goes on along the minus strand of OX016541.1, from coordinate 78,898,528 downwards.
CTTAATAAAGACAAGTTTTAGTAAAAAAATTTAACTTACCTTGATTTTTGAGACGATGTCTGAGAAGGAGTAGCTGAACGATAGCGTTTTGGCAAATTGCCGGTAGCACTTTGAATGGTATTTTTGATATTTGTTTATTTGTACTGGCACTTTAGCATCATGCATAGATAAATTATTTTATTTTCGAATTTCAAGAAGTTTTTTGCTCTTTTCCTTGGCACTTAAAGTAAATAAACGAAGCGGTTCATTTTTTTTTAAACAAAAAACACAATAAGCCTTCGTTTGGGCAGACATCTTAAGCACTTTGTTTTGGCAGAACATTTAAACACAAATACTTCATTTAGACAAACCGCGCCTTTTATAAAGCATGTAATTAAATAGTTATTTTTTCATTTAACGTACCGCCTTTAAAATTTATTCGATAGTTATGGGATAACGGCCACTTTAGAAACTAAATTGCGGCTTGCTCTTGCATTTATCTCACAAACCATTGGAGAAGTGCATTGTGTGAAAAGAAAATAGGATAAAAAATCAGCTGTAGTTCCTAAACGGTAAGGTTTAGAGAAAAAAGTTACTGCATATTTTTTTAGGAAATAAAATTTCCTATAACTTTGTTATGGGGCATTTTTCTCTAAAGTGAAAACTGACGGAGTTATAAGCAAAAATAAAAGAAAGCGTTAAAAACAAAATGGCGGACAAGGTTATAAGGTTTCGGGTTTGCAAAATGGTGGTTTAGCTTCTCGTTTGATAGCTTTTTAATTTTTGGATCCAAACCTTTCCTCATAACGTCGTCCCAGCAAAAAACTAATAGCGTTTTTCATTGTAACCTGTAAGAATTGCCCTTAGAACACTTCTCAATAAAACATGGTTTTTGGCTTTGTAATAGAATTTGTTAAGCAAGGACTTACACCCATTCTTCATTTCCTTTTTTTTTATTATTTTCAATTTGCTTTCAAAATAAAGACAAAATTTTGCACTTCCACCACTAAACAAACGACTGACGGTCACTTTTATTACTTAAGCCCATATGATACTACATTTTTTTCTTCATTATTCAAGTATTAATAACATTGACATAATATATATGGACTGCTAGTCACTTGTCATTTCCATACATTTCATGAGAAGAAAAAAGGTACAAGCTACAGCAGCGCCATTGGTGCGAGGCGGCCAAATTAGTCCCAAAAAATATGTTTGAATTCACAGCGACAGTGTTACCACATGGACTCTATAGATTGAAAATGGACTCGTTGTTTCTTCCTTGGCTCGGGGACTCGTTTTTATAACGTTTTTTGTTTGCAGAACACAAATAAGTATGTTAAAAATTTAAAACAAAATGATTTCTGAAAGTATTTATTTTTTTTTACGTGGACTCGTTTTTCAAGCATCTTGGACTCGAAAATATTTTTCCCTGCGGTAACACTGCACAGCGACCTCGTTGTTTATGTTTTTGTTTTTGTTCATTTTTGACAGCTGGAATCGTACTTTTTTTGGCCACCCTGAACCGATGGCGCTCTTTACGCTGAACACGCGTGAAGTTGGCAACTAGCAGTCCATATTATAATATGTCAATGATTAATAACATGAAAATTTCAGCTTCAATAAAGAGAGAAAACATAATGTTATAAAGACAGAGAAAGAAATCACAATTTCAAAATTCAAATTTCATGTTTTTATTTGTCAAATTTCCTTGTTTTTTTTTTTGATTCCGTCGAAAATATTGTTTGAATTGTGAAAATTTGTGTTAAAACTTAAATTCTATCCGTTTGAAAAAGTTTAACCGAGAAAACAGATTCAACCATTCAACTGCAGTCAAGCCTCCAACCACACATTTTCGTCTCCAACAACTTCAATTTGATAGTCGTCATTTGATTATGTCTGAACAATGACAAACAGGGAGACATTCGTCAAAAAAAATTTCTTGAGCACACTTTAATGTAAAAGTGTCAAAAAAATAGAGACTAGCTCATTAAAAATGTAGTTCGGGTTACATTTTTAATGAATTTTTTTGATAATTTCCCATTAATTACAGTAGTGAGTATGTACACACTCGCACTTATAGAAAAATCAGGTAAGGAAATGCTTACTCTTTCTTGTTCCATTTTAAATGATGAAAAAATAGAGAAAACAAATGTAGTATCATACGGGCTTTAAATAGAATAAATATTCGACTGTATGAATTTCGTGCTTGAGCAAATGACTTTGTAAAAAATTTTTTTTGGCATGTTCATGGGCACGACTGACGGTCAATCCACCACTGTCCAAGCAGCTGACGGTCATTTTTGTGTTTGTATTGATCCAAATAACCGTCACACAAATTTTGGTTCTTGAGCAAATGACTTTTTTTTGGGATTTTTTTGCCACTTTGACGAGCTGCTTTTTCTGATTCCACCACTAGCTAGGCGATTGACGCTCACTTTTGTCAAAGATGGGTCGAAAACAACAATATTATATTAATTTCAGCCTTGAGCAAATGACTATAAAATTTAAGCGCTGCCTCCCGTACTATTTTCCAGGATCAACAAGTCATCTACATATATAGCAACGATTAAAACCTTCTTTTCACTCCGTATATAGTATATACATGGATCTAGCTTTAATTGATTCATTCCAAAATCTTTTAGTACGTGATCTAATTTTTGGGTCCACAACCGTGAGCACTGTTTCAAACCGTACCTAAATAGATTTTTTCAAACGAAGAACCTTGTCTCCATTTTCAAATCCCTCCGGTCTTCGTATATAAATCTCTTCTTTAAGATCTCCTTGTAAGAAAGCAGTAACTGCATCCATTTGTTCAACTGCTAGGTTTTCTTTCGCAGCTAGAGCTAGCAGAAATCGAATAGATTCATAACGCGCTACAGGAGAAAACGTTTCTTTGTAGTCAATTCCTTTTTTCTGACTATATCCTTTGGCTACTAATCTGGCTTAGTACCGTGATATTTGGCCATTAACATCAGTCTTAGTTTTAAATACCCACTTTGTGTTTAATGTCCTCTTCCCAACAGGTAAATCAGCTTCTTCCCAAGTTTGGTTAGTCAATAAAGACGCGTATTCGTTATTTATTGCTTCTCTCTAATATTCTCCATCTTTTCTGTTTACCAGCTTCTTGGTATGTCAAAGGATTAATCAGGTTGTTGTCACTTGCAATGTACGTCACATGGTCATCAGAGTGTTAAGGATTCTTTATTCTTGTAGAACTTCGAAGATTATATCTGCTTGAGGGTACTTCAACATATTATCTTCATCTGAATAAAAATCGTCCTCTTCTGACTCAACGGTTGTTACAATTTCAGTATGTTCTTCTTCGTTATTTTCTAAAATATCCCTACTACTTTGTTCATCTTGACTGGAATCATCAATTACAATGTAATCGATAATATTTTCAGCATTAACAACATCTATTGTAATCTCATCAAGTATTTCAAATTCCCCCACTGAACTCTCTAGATTTGGAAAGAAAAAATTAGTAATTTTGTTTTTCTTAATAACCTCTCTAAAAGGGGTGCGGGGAAATAACTCCACGGGAACTAACTCCACTGAGGGATTTACTTCCCACCAAGTGAGAACTTACTCCACTTTTGTAAAGTGTAGTTAGTTCCCATGTACGGTGAGAACTTAGTTCACTTTCTAATGGGAACTAGGTTCACACATTTATACATTGCGCAGGGAAACTGGTCCGGAAGTCAGAAGTCCCGAAAATGGGTTTCGGGGCTAATAACCCACTATGGTGGGTCATTCGTGTATGCAACAACAACAACAACCCCAAAATGTCCTATAAATAAATAAGATCATTTTTATTTACTACCTATTTGTCGACAAAATGGATAGAGCAATTCATTTTCAAAGCTGTTGCCGTTTCCTTTAATTTGGAAAAGCATGCTAGTGTCTGGATAGCAGGTGCTGCACTGCAATGATTCATTTTGAGCATCTTTTTTCACCTTGGTGGATGATGACTATCTGTAACACTCAAAATCAATTTGGTTTGATTGGGAGTGAAGCGAGCGGAAAAAATTTTGCCCAAAAGAGAATCAATTTGGGGTGTGAAAATAAAAAAATTTCTCGCTTGCAATTTTTGGTTCAAGCTCCAAATCCTTAATAATACAATTTTTCTAATCATTTGAGAGGGATTGTAGAGTTAATAGAGTCAATAAAAAAATGTCTTTCTGATGGAACTTTTAATGTTATTGAAATAGCTCAGTTATTTAAGGGGACAAAAAGATGCAACAAGATGAAACTGGGTGCAAGTACAGTGTGCTTGTAGAATGCCCTACTCTCACCGAACACCAAACTTCAGAAGAACGTTTACATTGGAAAAAGTTTTCTTTATGTCACATAAACTTACAGCATGCGGTATATTTCAATTGTTATATAACGTTTTAGAAAATGTTTAAAATTAATAGCAAAGGTCAGAAACCCCGAATTTGATTTCTGGACTAATGAACCACCATATAGGTAGGGGTTCAGATTCTAAAAAATGGGTTTCCGAATGACTAAGTTTCTCAATTTTTTTGTGCATGCGATTTTTTAAAAATTATTTTCAGTCTTCAAAACTGAATTTCGGCATGACTTCGTTTCTAAAAGACATTTATTTTAATTTCACAAACAAAATTGCTCAGTATACTTCAATTCTTATTTTAATTTTTTCTCAATTAAAGTGGAACATTATTTCAAATTCGAAGGGAACTAGATCCACTAATTATTTGAGGAATTTAATTCCCACTGTACATGGGAACTAACTACACTTTACAAAAGTGGAGTAAGTTCTCACTTGGTGGGAAGTAAATCCCTCAGTGGAGTTAGTTCCCGTGGAGTTATTTCCCCACACCTCCAAAAGGCTGGTTTTCAAAACAAATAACGTCTCGAGTTTTCATCAGTTGTTGTTTTTCTGGATCAAAAACTCTATATCCCTTACTGTTTTCACAATAACCAAGCAGGACGCATTTTTTCGATTTGGAATCTAACTTCTTTCGCTTTTGTTTTGGAACATGCACCATTGCCACAGTTCCAAAAACTCGCAAGTGTTTAACATCTGGCTTCTTACCCGACCATATTTCTTCAGGCGTCTTGCAATGCTCCAAAGTTCGACTAGGTATTCGATTCAACAAATATGCTGCATACAAAACTGCTTCTGCCCAAAAACTTTTTTCAACTCCAGAATCCATAAGCATGCACCGAGTTTTTTCTATCAGTGACCTATTCATCCGCTCAGCTTTCCCATTCTGTTGGGGTGTGTAGGGTATAGTGGTTTGATGACGAATTCCACATTTCTTGAGATATTGTAAATAGTTGCTGTTACAATATTCACTGCCGTTATCGGTTCTTAATGTCCGTATCTTCTTTCCGGTTTCCTTTTCAACAGAGATCTTGAATTCAACAAATTTATCTTTTACTTCTGTTTTCGACTTCAATACAAATATAAAGAATGTAACATGCACCACCAAGTGATTTTTCTTCTATTGGTCCAGATAAGTCCGAATGGATCAATTTTAAAAGTTCACTTGTTCTTGTTTCTGATGATGGGAAAGGCTTCCCTGCGTGTTTTCCTTGAATGCAATGGACACATTGTTCTAACTTTGAATCGGCAAAATCCAACCCCGTCACAGAACCTTCCTGCATCTTGATCAAAGTCTCCTGACCTGGATGTCCTAATCTTCGATGCCATAGGTCATACGACGTTTTCTGTTGAACTAGCACGTTCATGGCCTTTGGTTTTGGTTGATCCAAACAGTAGAGCTTACCATCAACACGACTTGCAGTAGCTATCAAATTGCTTTCATTCGAAATTGTGCATTTTTCTGATGTGAACTCAATTTTATATCCATATTTAGTCATTTGGCTGACAGATAAAAGATTTGCACATAGGTTGGGTATGTACAGAACGTCTTTAATTGTCACGGCCACTGGTTAACCTTCAACCAAAATATGAAGTTCGACATCCCCCTTGGCTTCGACATTTAAATTAAAATTATCGGCAACAGTAACTTCTTCTTGATTGACTTCGGACCGATTCTTCAACCATTCTATATCCGATTAGTCATATGTTCTGATGCACCTGAATCAATAAACCAAGTAGTGTTATCTTCGCAACTTCTTCTTGCAATAAGTGAAGTATATAAAACTTGTTTTGAATGTTTATACTTCTTCAACTTGTTACGGCAGTTTTTAGCAAGATGTCCTTGTTCTCCACATCCATAGCATTCAAAAGTAGAGGAACGAGCTTTGCCTTTCGCAGAATGCCGACCAAGGAAAACAGTTCCATCAGCTCCAGATTCATCAGTGTAGTCACTTACATCATGAAGAAGCTTTATTTTTATTGAGTCAGCTGTAATCTTCAACCTTGAACTTTCTATCCCCATTATCATGGGTTTATACTTGTCATCAAGTCCAGCCAGCAATAAGGAACCAATCAATTCGTCCGAAACATGCATTCCGATTGAATTCAATTTATGAGCGGTTGATAACATTTGATTCACATAGTTCTCTACAGAACCACAAGCTCTTAAATTGATCTTATAAGCAAGGATTTCAGCAAACCAACACGTCTGGTCAGACCATTATTTGTAAAAACACAGCCAGTCGATCCCAAACTTCTTTTGCTGATGTAGCTTCCTTAATATGAACATAGTTCAAAGGATCTATCAATAAAATTATTTTTGATGCTTTGGCGATTTTTCTAACATCTGTTTCGACTCCTGTTACGCAATCCCAAAGATCTTCATGAATTAGAAAATTTTCTACGTCAAATTTCCAATCCTCGAAATTTTCTCTTCCCTTCAATTTCTCGATTGCTGGTAACGACGATGCCATATTCCTCAAAAGCTTTTATCTTCTATTAAATAAATTTATTTCCGGTTTAAATCTTGCTCAGCGCTCCTGGGCCCATAACCAATTGGAAAATAAAAAGTATTTAATTTTCTTCTGAAGAAAAAAAAACAACTTGATTCTATAAGCTTTAAAAACAGAATAACAATTTATTGAAACTAAATATAATAGTTGACAATAATTCATCTTCGCTTAACGAAGTGCAATTCGCATTTTTTATTAAATTATTTTTTAACTCTGTTAAAGTAAGTCTTTTGTTTAACAAATGGTTGTGCACATTATTGTATTATCTTTTCCTATTTTTATGTAATAAAAGTTCCCCTGAGGAAGGCAACAACCCTTGCCGAAACGTCGGGAAAAACCAAAGTTTCAACTTTCTGTTTCTTTGAAAAAACTACAGTGACCAAAACAGCCGACGGAAAACCCAATTTCCATTCAACAATAACTTAAAATTAGTCAATAATCTTTCACTAAATATAATAGAGTGCTACATAGGTATACATAAGGCCTTTTTCTTTTTTAGCTCTGAGCAGGGTACGGAGTAGAGCCTGAGCTCATCGAGCTCGGTCTGAGCAGAGTTAGCTCAGACCTTTCCGAGTTAATAAAGAAACAAACCTGAGCACGGAACTGTCACACATACAAAAAAATTGAAAAAAAAAATTTATTTTCCTTCATTCGGAGAACAACTTACTCCGCCCGCCATTTCTACCGTTTTAATTTTTTTTTCGCATCATCTCAGTCATGATAAATGAACAAAATACATGAAGTTGGCCGCGCTCAACTTTTTACTCCATCTACTCCATCAATTTTAACCGAGCTCGTAGATCGCGCTCCGACCACGGTCTGATCTAAAAAATAAAGAAAAGTTGAGCGCTCCGATATGTCTGAGCTAAAAAAGAAATACGGGTTTTTTTTTGACAGCTCCGTACCCTGCTCGGAGCTAAAAAAGAAAAACGCCTATAATAAGTAAGTAATAGCAAGTAGTAGTAGATTCTCATAAGGTTTTCCAACAAAAGGTTGCTTAAATGTTGATATTTCTATGACATTGTGAAATTATCATTTCTTCGTTTGGTTATTTTAGTGGTTTTTATGAAGATAAATGAATGCAATGGGTTTATTCTAAACTATAAGCAAATTTAGGAAATGGAATATAAAAGTGTTAACTCTACAGCTTATACGCGAATTTTCTGCCATCACTTAGAAACCGTTTATTATGTTGATTCAGTATTGGGATAGGAAAGAAAAGACCAACAGGAATTCAGGAAGTCAAATGGAGAAGAAGATTGAACAAACAAAAAGAAAAGCATTTCTATTTTTTAGAAGACCTCATCTTCATTTACATCGAAAATTCACTTAAATTACAATTTATTGTCGACAAATTGGACATTCGCTAAGGATGTTTCCGCAATTTGTACATAGCTATATATGTGCCCGCATTATTGTAGTCACACATTTTACATATTTCATCTGTTCTTCCAAAGCCTTCAAACTCTTTATAAAAGTTCCTGATTTTCACAACAGGCTTTAAGATCGATACGATTGAGAGGGAACACCTCTTTAATTGCTTTATATCGAGCTCCACTCTGAAATTAACACATATGCATTTGGTAAAAAAAATCCAATACAGCCATTCAATACATTAAACTTTCACAGCCGTATTCATAATGATTTCTTAATCAGGCTCTTAAAGGTTAATTAGTTAAGCGGGCTTCAATATTTAAGCGACCTTTAAGCAGCTGTACTAAAAATTCTTATTCATAAGTGATTTGCGACCTTTACTTAACTAAGTAACGTCCCTGTTAAAAATTTAATAGAAACTGAAAATCTATTACTGAATTCTATTACGTTTTAGTTGTCAAAGTGATAATAATACGAAAAAAAAATTATCCCAATGGTTTGGATTGATATGAGTTGTCCTGTCTTGTAGCTTTAAAATAAAAATAAAAACAATGGAAGTGAAAAATAAAAGAAAACGGTCGGAGAACTGGGACTCCGCAGATAAGGTAAGATTATTCGATCAAATAATCATTCATATCAATAAAATTTTGGTAATTTTTCTTCTCTTACTCTATAGATTCTTCTTAGGCAGCTTGTTGAAGACAAGATAAATATAATTGAAAACAAAGATGTGGATACTAACACCAGCAAGAAGAAACGAGAAACCTGGAAAGAAATCCTTCAATCGTAAATTATTATTAGTATAAACGTTTTAAAATTATTATATTAATATAAAATATTGATTTGTATTTCAGCTTTAATGAGTGCAGCCACATAAGTCGCGATGTGCCACAAATCCAAACACAGTGGCGAAATATGAAAATGAATGCTAGGCTGAGAGTTTCCACGTACAAAAAACAATCAAAGGCAACAGGTGGTGGTCCACCTCCAAAATCTCCGGATGTGGAAGATGACATATTGATGGCTTTGATTCCGGATGAATTTGCCGTTGATTCAAATCCATACGATTGCGATGGGGGCATAATTGTGTCTGAACCATCAGCGGAGTTGGCTGCATCAGGAGATGATATGGACCCATCTGAGGACCTTGAAATTCTTTTCGAGGATGTTGTTCCAAAGGACCCTTCAATTACTGAAGCCGGATCTTCAAGGAAAAAAGCCGTAAGAGATAATTCTTAATCATTATAGTTGTCTTCAAACTTTATTTGTGGTTATCTTCATTTTTCAGAAAATCCCCAAAAAAATGAAAAATGTAAATAAAGAAAATTCAACTGTAAGTATAAAATGTCCATACGTTTGCATAATAATATTATAATACTAACATTATTCCATTTTGTGTGTAGAGTGAAAATCGTTATCTGGAAGTCGCAATCGAAGCAAGAAGAATAGAAAGCGAGTTGACGAGAAATAAAATTCTTCTCGAAGTCGAAAACCTGCGAGCGGATGACAGAAGAAAGGAGGAGGAGCATCAGCTTAAAATGAGATGCATTAAAGAAGAACATGATCTCCGCATGAATCTCATGCAAAATGGTTCTCGTTAGTCGAAGAACTTCATCTCAATTCTTGAAGACAGATTTTTGTTTGTTTAATTATTGTAAATAGTTGAATTGTATAATTATATATATATTTGGATCATAAATATTTTTCAAAAAAATAAAACAAAGTCGTTTTCTTTTTTTCATTGATTTTATTTCACATAAAAATAAAATTACCAAGAACTATTATTGTACAAATACAGCATATTTGATTGGTGGACGGACGTACTGAGTGTGGGGGTCCCGAGATTTGATATTGTGTCTTGAGATAGAAGTGTTTTTTGTGGTGCGAAGCTTGGTTAAGTGAAGGGTTATTGTTGTCGAACTTGAAAATCGAAGTGTTTGGTTCTATTAATTTGTAAATAATTCACAAAAAGGAAAAAAGAATTAAGGAAAAATTAAAATAACATAGTAGTTATTTCCGTAACTTTACGGGACACTTCCAGGAGCTCATTGTATATGGTGAGTACATCACTCTCATCCGCTCTTATACTAGGAGAATCAAATTGCTTCATCTTCATATCAGCAATCATTTACTTGATTATTAGGTCGATACAATAATTCTTTAAATTTTTTAATTTTCGAACCAATAAAATAACAAATAAATTTGCATAAGTTGGGCAAAAGAAAAAAGAAAATAGAGAAAAACACACCGAACTTGAATTTAAAATATTTTGTTTGACTTTTGTTTTGATCTATTTGACACAAGATTTGACATTTAAAGCTGTCAAGAGAAAACAAAATTTTCTTACACGCGAGCTGATTAAGACAATAGACTACCAAACTCATTCCAGTGCTGGCTCCAAAAGTTGAAAAAGTACTAAGAAAGAAAAAAAAATGGCAATAGCATTTGAGGAACTTAAGGCTCTTTTAAAGCTGCAAAAAGAGGAAATCCTCCAAAACATTAATGAAGCCACAGACAGGGTGATTAAAAACACTGACGAGAAGGTTGGAATCATCACCAAAAAAGTGGATAATCTAGAGAAAATTGTAGAAACTCAAGGAGCTATAATAGAAAAACAACATGCTATGTGTCTTGAACAAGAAAAAAGAATTACTCAACTTGAGGAAGGACTGAGAAGAAATAATATCATTATCTTCAAAGTAGAGGAAGTTGAGACAAACTTAGAAGAGCTCAAAGTACGCGTTATAAATATTTTGAATAATAGCAACGAAGACTTCCAAATAACCTCTAACGATATTGAAAGCTGCTACCGTTTGGGGAAAATCGCCCAAGATAAAATAAGGCCAATTCGTCTAACATTTAAAAGCTATGATCAAAAACAAAAAATTCTCCGGACAAAAAAATCGCTCGCTAATTACAGCATTGTAGAGGATCTCCCAAAATCGTTACTTGAGGCAAGAAAACCTTTGATCCCTAAACTGATCGAATTCAAAAAACAAGGCATAAAAGCATTCTTTAAACAAAATGAACTAGTAGTAGCAGGAAAAGTTTGGAGTGAAAGCTCAGACCATGACTCAGAAAACTCTAGGAAAAGAAATCGTTCTACAGAAAACTCGCCCTCACGACAATCGAAAGTTGCAAACACTAGCAATCTAAAAGCAAAAACAACTATAATTGGATCAACTGCAATAAATCCAAAAAAACAGGCCAAAAACCCAATAGCAAAGTTCTTAGCCCAGCAGAGTGCGAACGATTTCCTGAACAAAACCATCGCACCTAAAAACATCGAAGTAGATGAACCTAGTTGCAGCAATTCAATGATCTCAAAATAGCAAACAAAAAGGAAAATAGCTAAGATCCAAATAGCAAAACACCAAAACCAACACCAACACAAATACCAACAAAACGAACACCGACACAAAGACCAAAGCCAGCACAAACACCAACTCCAACCCAAAGAACAACACCAACGTCAACACAAGCACCATCAAAACGACCTCCGAATTAAAGATCAAAGCCAACACAAAGACCAACTCCAACCCAAAGAACAACGCCAACACCGCCAACAACGCCAACACCGACAACAACACCAACACCAACAACAACAACACCAACAACACCAACATCAACATCAGCGCAGACATCATAACCAACACCAACTCCAACAACAACTCCAGCAACAGCAGCATCAACAAAATAATCGACAACATCTTCAACAACAACAACAACAACAACAACAACAACAACAACAACAACAACAACAACAACAACAACAACAACAACAACAACAACAACAACAACAACAACAACAACAACAACAACAACAACAACAACAACATCAACAACATCATCAACAGCAACGTCAGCAACAGCAACAACTCCAACAGCAGCAACAACAATACCAACACCAACAACTTCAGCCACATGTACTCCTACACCAACAGCAACGAGAGTACCATCTCCAACACCGTCAACAAAATCAAAAACAGTCACAGCAGCAACAGCAACAACGGCGACAGCAACATTATCAACAACAACAACATAATCATCAAGAACAACGTCAACAGCGGCAGCAACAGAAACAACACCAACATCGAAAACAACAACTACAACAACAACAGCACCAGCCACAGCATCAACGTCAGCAGCTACAACAAGAACAACACCAACAGCATCCAACACAACAACAACAACCGCATCAGAAACAGCAACAAGAACAACAACAGCAATGGCGACAGCAACAGCAACAGCAAAACTATCTGCATCAACATCAACATCAATATCGGCAGCACCAACATCAACAACAACAACAGCAACAACAACAACAACAGCAACAACAACAGCAACAACAACAACAGCAGCAGCATCAGCCACAGCAATCACAGCTGAATCGGCAACAGCAACAGCTACAACATCAGGAATGGCGACAGCACAAGCAAGAACACCAGCAGCAGCAACAGAATCAGCATCAACAACAACAGCAGCAGCAGCAACATCATCAACAACAACAACAACAACAACATCAGCCACAACAACTGCAACAGCATCAGCATCACGAGCAACAGCAGAATCAACAACAACAACAACAACAACAACAACAACAACAACAACAACAACAACAACAACAACACCAACAGCATCTGACACAACAACAGCAGCCGCATAAGAAACAGCAACACCAACAGCAACAGCGTCAACATCAACAACATCAGCAGCAGCAGCAACATCAGCAACAGCAACAACAACAACATAAGCAGCATCAACCACAGCAACCGTATCAGCAACAGCAACAGCATCATCTTCAGCAACATCAGCAACAACAACGACAACAAAGTCAACGACAACCGCAGCAGCAGGCTCAACACCAATTCCGACAAGAACAGGATCAACAGCTTCATCCCCAACAACAACAACAACTAGTATTAAAAAATAATGCCGATAATAAAATGGACCTACAAATAAGAATATTAAGCTATAATATCTCGGGATTGAGAAATAAGATTATTTATCCCGATTTTTTCAATTTTATAAGGGACTTTGATATTTTCATTTTGATAGAAACTTTTTTAACTGAAGATCAAAATGATCAATTTAGTAATCAGTTTAAAGGTTACGAGCTTAAGTGGACGTCTGCAGTAAGAACGCATAACTATGGTAGAGCAAGTGGTGGGATGGTGGTAGGATTCAAAAGTAATCTCAAACACATTTTAAAATTTGAGAATACCAGCGAAGCCTCCATCATTTCCTTTGTCGATCAGGGGCAGAAATATATAATTATACCAATATACTTGAATAGTAATCATTGGACTGAAGACTTTATTAAGCTGGAAGATTTGCTGGTGCAACTACAAGAACCCAATCTTCTATTGTTGGGAGATTTGAATGCACGCATAGCAGACGACCCAGGTTGTCCTACGTTCTCATCAAATCCGCTAACACGATTGAATTATACGCGTAACTCAAAGGATAATCGGAAAGACAGCAAGGGGAAACAATTTTTGGAGTTATGTAATTCTTTTAACATGACTGTTTTGAATGGTAGAAGCGCAGGAGATGCACATGGAGAGTTTACGTTTATAAGATCTTCTGGGCATTCTGTCATAGACTACGGTGTAGCTGCAGGTAACTGGCTTGAAATGATTGCTGACTTTAAAGTAGAATCAAAGACATTAGCAGAACATATGCCTTTAGAAGTGTTAATAAAAACGAATATATGCTCTTCAGTCTTAACAGCTGAATTAAATTTGCCCCCGAAATTAAAGTGGAACGAAAGTCTTCTTCGGAACTACCATCGTCGTTTGAGTACGGAACTAGCACTGCTCCACGAATATTCACCAGCTCCGGTCATGGTAGACTTGCTAGATATTATAGTGAAGGTTGTTCCAAGACAAGCAAATCCAGCGAACAGGCATAAGCGGAAGCATGTATACAAAAAAGACTGGTTTGACATCGAATGTGAAAATGCTAGGAATCTCTCGTTTTCTTATCTAGCCTTATTTCGTTCACACAATGATTCCACCTTCAAACTTTTGTATGTAGAAGCTTACAAAAAATACAAAACACTCTGTTTGCATAAGAAAGAAAGCTACAACATGAGAGTAGTAGGATCTTTATTATCGGCTAGATCTTCTGCCGACTTCTGGAAGGCAATGAAAATAGTAAATGGAACGAAACCAATTATTGCTTGTGAGCTTAAAGCGTCAGTTCTAAAGTTCCACTTTGCTGCGCTTCTAAATAAGGAATGCTGGGCCTTAAAATTCCAATATGCAATGCCTCTGATCGAAGATGAATCGCTGGACGCCAATTTCTCTGAAAATGAATTGCATTTAGCTTTACATAGAGCCAAAAACAACAAAGCTGCAGGAATAGATAGAATACCTGTTGAATTCTTCAAGTATGCTTCGACTGACTACTTATCTGCACTTTTGAAATGCTACAACACCATCTTCCAGACCATGGCCGTGCCCTCAACTTCCTTATCCTCTGTTATCTTCCCACTGTTTAAAAAAGGGGACCCTGCTGCCCCAAATAATTATAGAAGAATTTCCTTTTTGAACTCAGCAATGAAGCTGTTTACAAGCATGCTCTTTTCCAGGCTTTCAGACTGGGTTGCTGGTAAGCATAAACTTAGCGAGCTTCAAGCCGGTTTTAGATCTGGTTACTCGACAATAGACCAAATATTTCTGCTCTCAAATATCGCGGAATTACATCTTCGGCAAGATAAAAAGCTATATGCTTTCTTTATCGATTTTAAGGCGGCATTTGATAGTATAGATAGAGAGGCTCTCTTTTATAAACTATCAAACATCGGAGTATCTACCCAAGTGATTAATATTCTAAGAGCTCTCTACGCTAAGGACTACATATCGGTATGGGACGGAGACACTCTCTCAGATAATTTTAGTTCCTCAATGGGTCTTAAGCAAGGCTGTGCTTTGAGTACTTTACTGTTCACTCTATTTATTGATGACTTGGTAGAGCATGTTGGAGGTGGGGTGAAGATCGCGGATGAAACAATACCGGGCCTACTATACGCTGATGACATCGTGCTTTTTGCAGAATCACCTACTCGTCTCCAAGATATGATAAGGAAACTGGAGAAATATTGTGTCACTTGGAACTTATCAATTAGTCTTGAGAAATCAAATATATTGATTTTTAGAAGGGGACATGGAAGATACTCTAGTGAGGAGAAATGGAACTATCAAGGACATGAGATTAAAGTAGTCAAAGATTTTAAGTACCTTGGAGTGACTATAACAAGCAATCTTTGTATGAAAAAGCATATCACTGCTAAACTTCAAGAAGCCAAAGCTGCATTATGTATTGCATGGAAAAAATGTATCGCTAATAAAGCTATTCATCACTCAACTAAGTACAGACTTTTTCAAGCAGTGGCCAAATCGATCATGCTATATTCAGCACAGGTGTGGGGCTATAAAGAATATGAGGATGTTGAAAAGTTGCTTAGGTTCTACTTGAAAAGAGTTTTCTCTCTCCCTTCGACGACCCCAAACTACATGCTTCATATTGAAACAGGGTTACCTCCGCTATTCATTGAGACCCTTAAATCCCACTTTGATTATGTGTTGAAACTACAACAATTGAACTCCTCGAGACTGATAAAGAGAGTTTTATCCTATCTGATTTCAAACAGACTTAACTTTGTCGGCGTGTGGTTTGATATCTCTAATTCTCTGGAGGAAACATTTGAATTAAATCTTGAAGATCAGCCAACTTTAAAACGAACCTTGTATCAGTTGTTGATGAAATTAGATGAACAATTCCGTCAGAACTTCATAAACCAGGCCAAAGCATCGCAATACAGGGAGTATTACAGCAAACTGCAGTTTGACCTAGGTCCTCGAAACTATTTCAATGACAGAAATTCTACGGAGATGATAGCTTTTAAATGAGAGAAATGTCAAATAGCGAATAGTGCACGTGTTTTACTAGCTGCGACAATGGCTAATGGTTTAAACATAGTAAGCTTCTTACCGACGCGTTTTACACGCACAAGTGCAACTGCCCTTGATTTGTTTGTTGTCTCTAATTTGAACAAAGTCCTTTTTTTAACCAAATTCATGGAGTCGCTGATCATGACTTAACTTACCTTATTTACGATGGTCAGGTCAATAATTGTATTCAATCAAAATTCATCCTTTATCGTGATTTTAAAAGCATAAATTTTGATGAACTTTATCGTGAAGTCTCTCAAATTGATTGGGATTCTTTCCGATTCTCCATCTCGGTAGATTTTAAGGTGGATTTTTTATCAAACCTACTTAAGTATTTGTTTGATAAGTACGTCCCTACGAAGCGTAAACCATTTAACTCTAAGTGCCCTTGGTTTACGACTGAAATAAATAATTTGATTTCTGAAAGAAATTTTCTGTACAGTGTTTTTAAGAACTCAAGGTCAGCTGAAGATTGGAGTCGATATGCTAGTTGCAGAAATAGGGTTGTAAAATGCATAAGAGTTTCGAAAAAATCATATTATTTCAATAAATTAGATACCTCTAGAAATTCTACAAAAATATTATGGAATAATTTGAAAAACTTGGGTGCTGCTGGCAAACAGAATTCTGAGAGTGGACAAGATCTGATTCTTGCTAATCGTTTGAACAACTACTTTGTTTCATTGTCGAATGTTAGTTCTAATACGGCTACAAACCTGGACCTCATACCTGTATCTGCTGAAGGGTCTTTTTCTTTTAATTGCGTTTCTTTAGATGAATGCTTTTGTTCGCTCAGCTCAATAAGTTCCAATGCAATTGCTCTTGATTATGTTGACCCTAAATTTATTCGTATTCTGCTTCCTTATATTCTTCCGAGTATTGCTTGTATTTATAATGATTGCTTAACTAGATCAGAGTTCCCAAGTTCTTGGAAAGTTGCAAAAGTTATTCCATTACGAAAAAAAGGTTCTAGTAACGACTTGTCAAATTTTCGGCCTATAAGCATTTTGCCATTCCTTTCAAAAGGTTTGGAAAAAATTATGTTTAATCAACTTTCCGATTTCATTGAAGCAAATAATTTCTTGTCGCACTTTCAATTAGGATTTCGAAAGAAGCATAGTTGCGTGTCTGCTGTTTTGAAGGTTCAAGATGATATTCGGCTAGCATTGAATGCTGATAAGGTATCAATTTTAACTTTACTTGATTTCTCGAATGCGTTTGGATCTGTTGATCATTCAATCTTACTTCATAAATTATTTTCTCAGTTTAATTTTTCTTTGAGTGCTCTGAAATTAGTTGGAAGCTTCTTATCTTCACGCAAACAGGCCGTTTGTTTTGGTTCCCTCAAATCAGACCTTTTGGAATTCAATGTAGGTGTCCCTCAAGGATCTTTGTTGGGGCCCCTTCTTTTCAGCCTATTTATAAATGATGTCGTTAATGCAATTGTACATTGCGAGTACCACCTTTATGCCGATGATCTGCAAATTTACTTTTCATTTCCCCTTGGTTTATTGGAAAACGCAATTTATAACATTAATGAGGATTTAAGTTTCATTCATGAATGGAGTGTCAAAAATCGTCTAATCTTGAACCCGGGCAAATCTCAAAGCATAGCTATATATAGGAATTGTTTGGATACCTCTTATTTTCCTAACCTAATATTAAATAACCATGTAATTCCTTTTACCTCAACCGTTAAAAATTTAGGCTTTGTGTTTAATAAAACATTAACTTGGGGTGATCATGTTAAGCAGGTAATCTGTGGTATTTTTGGTGGTCTCCGGCGGATGTGGAGGGTTTCAGTTTATGTGCCTCAGGAAACGCGACTTATGTTGGTTAAAACCTTGTTAGCTCCAATCATTTCATATGGTTCTCCTCTATTCAGTTGTATGGACTCGGTCAGCAAACAAAAATTAAATGTTGCTTTCAATGCTTGTATTCGTTTCATATATTCGTTAAGAAGATTTGATCATGTTTCTCACTTGTCACATTGTGTATTTGGTGTATCTTTGATGTCACATTTTATAATTGAAATTTGTAAGTTTATGTTTAAACTAATACGTTCTCAAACGCCTGAATATTTATATGACAAGCTTGTTTTTTCTTCATCATCTCGAACAAATAATTTAAATATTCCAAGAAGCTCAACATTGGTTACTCGCAGGTCCTTTTTTGTGATTGGTGCTAGAGTCTGGAACAGTTTACCAATTCATTTTAAATTGTTAAATAATTTAAACATATTTATAAGCTCCATGAAGGAGCACCTCCAGAACCCAGAGGTTGCGTTACATTTTCACTCTCTATTTCTCCAATAATTTTCTTGCATTTTCTTTTCTTGTATATGAATTTATTAATTCTATTTTATATTTTTGAATTAAATTTTTTGTACTTTTAATATAAATGTTCATTAAGTTTTCAACTATATAATATTATTATTATTATATTTAATTGTAAATATGTAAATTTGTTTAAGCCATGAATGAGATAGAATCTCAAGGCTTAATGTTATGAATAAAATAAACTACAAACTACAAACTACAAACTACAAACTACAAACTTTTATACTGCGCGCAAGAGGGGAAATCCTTCCGCTCAACTTCATTGCTCATAGACCAGACCTGCCTCTCGAGTGCGAACTCTGCAACATGCACGCTAGAGAAAACGTGGCACACTTTATAGGATCTTGTCCAATTCTACAAGAAATTAGAAGAGATATCTTTGGAAAAAACCAGCTGACATCAGACGAAGTTATCCAAATTCTAAATGGCACAAAAAGCTGGGAAAATCTATACAAATTCGTCCGTTTGGCACTAAGCTATAGAAAAAGAATCTTAACAGAATGCTTTTAATGTAACAACACAGATCACATTGTATAAACTTCTTGTATTAATTGTTATATTTTATTAATTTTTTATATTTATTGTTGTATTTATTTTTATAAACCAATCGGGTCGACGGCATTTATGCCATGCCCTAAATATTATTCAATATTTTTTATAAGCAAAAAAAAAAAATTGTTAGAAATGTAAGAATTTATTGAATAAAATCTAATCTAATCTAATCTAGTTGAATTGTGAATTGTTTTTTTTTTTGCTTTGATGAAATTATTTGTTTGTATTGTAAATAGTTATGTTGTGAAAAGTTTTTTTTTGTTTTTTATGAACTTTGTTTCGTTTTTATTCATGGTATTTTGATTCGTTGATTAAAAACAAATAATAATAAATGAATGAACAATATTTCTCTATTGAAAAAATAGTATCCTGTTATTGTGTTTGTTAAACTGTTGTGTTGTGTGTTGAAGTTGGTACTTAATCACTTTGAACATTAAAAAAATGTTCGATCATCACTCTACGTGAGATGTTTGAAGCATTATTTGTTTGAGCTATTTCTTCGCTTTCTGTAAAATCGTCGAACTCGGTAATTTCATCTTCAGCTGTATTAAAGGATAGCAAAAAATAGATTTAATAAAGTCATTCAAATAGATCTTAGCTGTTGTACCTGTGATTGTGATGTCATCTTGATAATCAATAGCAAGGTTATGAAGCACAGCTAAAGCTACAACAGTCGTTTTTGTTGTTTCCAGTGAGCATCGAAATCCTGAATGGAGAATTCTAAAACGGCTCTTCCAAACTCCGAAGCATCTTTCCACTGTGTTGCGTGTTGCTATTTGAGCAATATTATACCGCTCTTCTGCATCTGTTGCTGGATTCAGAAGAAGAGTACCTATATAGGATGCTGGAACAAGCATAGCCCCCATCTCCTAACAAGATGCCTCTGAACTCCCCACTATCGAATCTCCTTTATTCGACTTTCTCTAAATATTCGAGAATCGTGCGTGCTGCCTCTCCAATGGCACACAATGTCTCTTATTTTAAGAGAAGAGTCACACACAACCTGGGTATTTATAGAAAAGTACCCTTTTCTATTTACATAAAATTGTCCTTAAGGATTTGCGTTTTAGTATTAGGGTTTTTTCGAAATAAATAACACAAAATACCTGCAGAACCACCAACTTTTGGAATTTTGATATGGGTACAGTCAATTGCACCAATTACGTTTGGAAAACCTCTTATCTTCCTAAATCCTTCCATTATATTAGTTTGTTCCACCAAGGATGTTGGCATTTTAACAAATGGGGGTCTTTTTGATGCCAATGCCTTTGCAACTCGAAGTGATATCCTGCTTAAGGTTGGTTGGCTAAACCCATGGATGTCTGCTCCATCATCCTGCACCTAAAAAGAAAAAGAAAAATATTTTTTTTTTTTTTGAGAAGAGTGCGTTTTATATTTTTTTTATCTTAAATATGTACCTCGTCCCTTCCCCAATACATAATGGCAGCCATAACTTGAAGACCGGGAGGAATATGGCCTCCGTTTTTGGAACCTTCTAGATCTGCTCGAACTAGTTCAATAATTTTTGCCATGCTCGATTTTGAGAATCGGTACCTCTTCTTAAAAATGTTGTCGTCCAGTTCCATTGGATTAATTCTAGGCTTGTATATTTTAATTGTTCTTCTAGTCCTCAGCCTTAATATCCTTAATACATTTAAGTCTCCAATAATTTGCTGATGTTAAATTATTATTATTTTTCTTTTGGCGATATTTACGTAGATAATATAAAACTGAATTGAAAGCAACCACGATCTAAAAATTTCAATCTCATTGAAATGTCAATATTTAAGCAGGATTTAATCAGCCTTTAAACGCAAAAATTTGCGTTTAAGTTAAGCGACCTTTAGTCAACCTTGCCTAAATCAGAAAATTGATTATGAATAAGGATTGTCTGCTTAAATGCTGCTTAGAGCTCGCTTAAATTTAAGCGGCCTTTAAGTTTTGGTTATAAATACGGCTGTCAATGAATCGAAATCTTTTGGATTTTCAAGAACTCTTGCAGATTCCGTTTGTTTCCCTCCTCTGAAATGTTTCTTTTTGTTTTGTTTTGCTTTTGACAAACTTCAATTTGACACATTAAACTTAAGTTTCTTGTAATAGAATCGACGTTTCTATTACTTTTTTTTTGACAAAGATGTGGCTTAACTAATAGTGTTTTTCATTGTAACCTGAAAGAATTGCCCTTACAATCGAGAATTATACTTTTCAATAAAACATGTTCCTTGGTTTTGTAAAAGTATTAGTTGAGAAAGGATTTACACGTATACGGTATACGGATTGTCATATTTTTTACAGATCATAATTATAGTAGTCCTAGGAACATAATTCATTACTGACTTAAAATTTAAAAACAATGGAAGCACGAAAAGAAATGGACTTGGTGATGATCGACAACGAGGAGGATAACGATGGCTATGTCACAGTCCGAATTAAAAGCAGTAAGTTCTGCTACTAATAAATATATTTAACTATGTATACTTTAACATTTTTCTAGCTGGAAAAATGGGAAAAATGATGTTTACAGACTTGCTGGCGTTGTCAAATGACGCCAACTAAACGCAAGCGAATCTGATGCTGCTGCTTGTGCTTTGTCACAGAACAAAAAATCTATAAACATTTGGAGTGAACAAGAAACGAAAATGTTGCTATTTCTTTATGGAGAGAACCTTTCTCTGGTAGGCCCACAACTCCCATTTGCAACCAAAAAGGCACTGTGGAAGTTAATTGCCGATCAAATTAACAGCGAGTTTCAGCAAAGCTTCAATCCGACCCAAATCGAGGGCAGATATAAAACGGTTATGAAGCGGACCAAATGTTCAATGCAAAAGAACAAAGTTAGTGGTGCAACGCGGATCGAGACTTCATATGATAAAGAGGTGGAAAAAATCATTGGAATCCATGATTCGATTCTACCCGAAGTCCTTGTGGGACCGGGTAGGGTACCATAGAGAGTAAAAAGTTACCTCAAACCACGGCAGCAACATGCTCTACAGCAGTTTCTTCAGAAAATTACTTTACTTCAACTGGTGACGAGTCCATGGGCTTAGACGATTCTTCGTCCATTGCGACTCCTCCAAAAAAAAATTCGACCCAAGAAGAAAAAACAAAACATGCAGGAGATCTTGCTTTCTTTAAAACAGGAACAATTCAAAATAAAAGAACCCAATAAAGAGAGGCGGCACAGAGAAAAGTTGGCGGAAGTTAAAAACCTTAGTCAAGCCCTCTACAATTTGCTTAACAAATAAGCACAACAATAAAATTAACAACCAAACCAAAAGACTGCTTACTGTACCTTTCAAATAGTACCTATGTTATTTTAAGTTTGCGATATGAAGTTTATTTATTGTATTGTACTATCAAGTTTATTAATTTTTATTTAGTAAAGAGTTATAAGTTTGTTGAAATACGGTTTCTTTTTATTTCACCCAGTCTCCGAAGATGTATTTCTTCTGAAGTCAGTTCAGTTTCATTGCCGATTCGGGGTTGAATATCTTCTTCATCCATACCTAAATCATCGCAGGTGTCGCATCTATCAATGCACATGTTGTTCAGAACACAACACGCCAACACAAACCTACACATGGACATGGTCTCAACATTAAAAAATTCTAACTTCATCTGTTGTCGAAATCTATTTTTGAGGAGTCCAAAAGCATTTTCGATTTTGACTCTTCCTTTGGCATGAGAATAGTTATAGCGTCTCTGCAGCGTTGTTAAATGCCCATTATCCCTGAAAGGAGTAATAAGATATTCTCTTAAGGGATATGCCCAAAATATGAAATCGACTTCCACATACTGTAGGAATTTTTGATGATATGAAGGACAGCTGAAAAATGCGGGCATCATGTATTTTACTAGGTGATCCAATAAAAATATCCGTAAAGCGTTTATCTGCATCACAAATGCCTTGCAGATTATTGGAAAGGAGATCATGGTGATTTACATATATGTACTTCTTATTTTGTTGGCTGGTTTTCGTATATAAATATAGGAACCATCAATACAACCAATTATATTTGGTATTCCACATAGCTTGAAAAATAAAGGACATTTTTGAAATGTTAATATTTAATGCCTAATATAATGATTTATTTTTGCATTTGCAAACCTCTGTAAACTTTAAAGAAACTGCATTTTTTTCCGCTTCGGTCTCTGGAAACTGAATATACCTTGGTGAAATTTCAAAAAAAAGTTCAAAACCAAGTTGAACTGCCTATGCATCGTTGATAGTGCAATAATAAAAAGATTCGACACCTCGCGGTAAGTTGATGTACCGATTTGGCTTAAAATTGGTGGGGAGACCGCTGCACAGTGGGGCAGAAGTAGTGGTTTTGTGCGATTAATTATTTTGAAAGGTCTCAATGGACTTTTTGTGCTTAAAAGCCTAGTGTTAGATTACAAAGTAGTTAGAATTTAATATTTGTTAACAAAAACAAAAATTTAGGGGCGTGGTCTCCGCCCACTATCTTAAAACGGTCGTAGGATGTTGAAATTTGGAATTCTTGTTAGGTTTTGGTTGCATGACATGAAAAAAATGAGAAAAAAAATTTATTTCCATTTAAGGGCGTGGTACTCGCCAACTTTATCAAAACGGTCGAAAACGTTTAAATTCAAAATTTTGATAGGGTTTCGGTTGAATATAAGAGAAAATATAAGTATAAAATTGCAGTTTCGTTAAAGGGGCGTGGTTGTCGCCCACTTTCTTAAAATGGTCATAGGATGTTGAAATTTAAAATTTTAAATTCATTAGTAACTTTCTTTAGTGGTTTCACAATGGAACCTTGGGGTCTAAACCTAAACCTACCTATTAGTTATTTATAAATTGGCAGAGAAATTATATTGTTAAAGTTTGCTAATTGCTAGCATACATGGTATATTTCAAGGTTCATGCTCCCATAAAAAAAAAAAAAACTTTACAAAAAGATGTGAAATCAGAACAAAAGCATAAAATGTAAAAAGAGAGCCATGTTCTCTTGTGCGAACAACTCTGTGTAAGTCAGCCACCAAAAGTAATGAGATCTAAAAGATCGCCAAGTTCTTACATGTGAAAGTGTTGTATGTATTGAATATTTTAAATCATAGAAGATAATACAACAATATTAAAAGAAAATAGAAAATAGTTTGGATGAAAATTTGCAAGTTCACTTGGCAAGTTTTTTGTTTGATGTGTGATTGATTACAAACATTTTAAAACTTGAACAATTAACTTGTAAATTTTCATCCAAAATATTTTTTATTTTCTTTTAATCATGTTGTATTATTTTCAAGGAATAACAATAAAATTTAAATTATGTTTTTGAAAAGCAACAAAAAAGCTATATCAATGGGCCTGGCTAAAAGTGTATCATAATCATAATGTGCCGTTATAGAAACACCTAGCTGTGCATGAAATTGAAAAAAATCAAACCATAAATATGTTGCATAACCTTATCTTCTTGTGAACAATGCAATGTAAACAAAAATTGAACAGCTTTAGCCTTAGAGGTAAAAATATAAGAAAAACAACAAACGGTTCACTTAAAAAATCACTATAACTTATATTAAAAAATTACAAAAAAAATATTTCCGGCAAAAGTTTAGCACTTTTGCTTTTACATTCATATTAAGGAAATATCACTTAATTATGGATATTTAATAGACCTGTTAACTTTTGCCGGAACAGAAGATATGTACAAAAAACTAAAACAAAGTCTTAAAAAAAACGCTCTCACTCTCATGCACCAAAAATTTTTACTAGAGGTTTTTTTTTTGTTTTAAGAAAGAAATCAAATCTACGCATCATTACCTTCCACGGACATTTTTTATACATATATTAAATCGGACAAAAAATAAAAAAGTTATTGAAAAAAATATATAAAACTTATTTTTCACGTTGTACAATTGCTGGCTTGTCATATACATTACATTGCATTGAGCTTTTTTACTCATTCAATGTGTGCATATGGTGTGCCATCAATAACAGATGAATAGAGAGTTGCTGTTTGAATGCAGGGTCGGATCGATTCACGCTGCCGTTAAGGCATAACACTAGCAGTGGCGCTGAATCGTCAATATTCTTGTATTCAACTCAGTAACTCTTTTAGATCTCGTCTGTTTTGGTCTTTTTTATTCTTTAACGTGTAATGATTGACAAATTCAGTGTTGATTATTGTAATATTCGTGGGCTAAGAATTAATTTTCTAGCCGCGTACATCCACACTTTTTCGAACAGGCCAGCTGTTTTGGCGCTAAGTGAAACCCAAGTAGGTGAGAATTCCGATCCTACTGAATTTCTCATTCATGGGTATAGCTTAGTGTCACAATTCCTCCTCCACCATGGTCTCGCCGCCGTTTTCATTAGAAATGATGTCGCTTATAAATTTCTTCCACAATATGGGAACTGCTCCGACCCTTTTTTCAATTCAATGTGGTTCAAGTTCACTGTAAATAAGCACATCATTCACTATTGTTTTCTTTATCGAAGCCCAAATTTGGACAGAGCCTCAACTTCTCGCGAATTTGACGCTCTGTCTGACTCCATCCAAAGAATTGTATCCTTATATCCTCACACTGAAATCGTTGTTACGGGCGATTTCAATGTACACAATTCTTCGTGGCTTCTCCATTCGGGCCAGACAACACCCGAAGGAATGTGTGCTGAAATCTTTGCTGAGTTTAACCACCTTACTCAGCTTGTCACCGAGCCCACTCGAATATCGGATATTGATGGCCAAGCGGAAAATACTCTTGACTTGTTCCTTACGTCTGACCCTGATAAATACACTATCAATGTATTAACGCCTCTAGGCAGATCAGACCATAGTATAATATCTGCAAATTTCTCGTGCCAAACTAATCCAGTTAAAGAAAGAGCTCCGAAGAGAACCGTATGGCAATACGAGAAAGCCAACTGGGACGGTCTCAATAACTTCTTCCGGATCTTTAACTGGTCACTATGCTTCCTCGATAGTGACGTAGACTCCAGCGCAGATATGATTACTAATATAATTATCTTGGGAATGAAAACTTTTATCCCGAATAGGGTTAAAGGCATCAAACCTAAGGAAAAGTCATGGTTTGATTCAAGCTGTAAAGAGGTTATCAGGGAAAAAGAAGTAAAGTTCCGGTGTTTTAGAGACAACCCAACTGAGGAAAACCGGAACAAGTTTAAACAAGCCAGGAAGGCCTGCAATGCCCATATTCGACGGACAAAGTTTTTGCATGACCAAAAATTAAGGCAAAAAATACTGCAATGTCCCAAAGGCAGTAAGAATTTTTGGTCATTTGTTAAAAATATGAAGAATTCTTCTTCTTCCTCGGTCCCAACGCTCGTTGACAATGACACTCCAGTTGTTAGCTCTCGCGAAAGCTAACATTTTTGCTAGTCAGTTCGCCGCCAACTCTTCGCTGCCAGAGAGTACAATGACTCCACCAGTTCTTGAGCGCGTCAATGATTCCATGGAACAAATCTTCTTCCGCACTCGTGCTGTGGCGAGAGTCCTAAAGGATCTCAACATACTTAAATCCGCTGGTCCGGATGGTATCCCCGCTGTTACTTTGAAGAGGTGTTCTTCCACGCTGGCAAAACTCTTGCGTAAGCTTTTCCATCTATCCTATTCTTCTGGGCTCGTTCCGAGCAGTTGGAAAACAGCATTTGCCCAGCCAATCCCAAAAAAAGGCGAATCTTCTTCTCCCTCCAATTACCGACCGATTGCACTTACGTCCCTTCTTTCTAAGGTCATGGAAACGCTGATAAATTATCAGCTCAAGAAATATCTCGAAGACCGAAAGCTTCTTAATGACCAGCAGTACGGCTTTCGCAGCAACAGGTCCACTGGTGATCTGATGGTTTATCTCACCGAACAGTGGAACAAATCTTTACATCGTTTTGGAGAAAGTAAGATTGTTGCACTTGATATTTCAAACGCATTTGATAAAGTCTGGCATCTTGCTCTTTTATCGAAAATGCGTGCTTTCGGAATCGACGAATCCCTACTTCGTTGGATTAGAAATTTTCTTTCGAACCGTTCAATACAAGTTGTATTGGACGGTTTCAAGTCTGAAACCCACAACATAAATGCTGGTGTGCCCCAGGGCTCCGTTTTGTCTCCGACCCTCTTTCTCGTTTTTATAAATGATCTCTTGTCTGTAACTTCTAATCCAATAAATTGTTTTGCTGACGATAGTACCCTTAGCTTTTCATACTCGTTTCCAGACTCTCATCCCTCCTCTTCGGATGTGGAACTGCAACGGCAAAATATGATAAGCTCATTAAACTCTGACTTAAACAGCATTGTACAATGGGGAACACAAAATCGCGTAGAGTTTAATGCTTCGAAAACTCAATGCTGTCTTGTATCGTCGAAGCGAGATATACCCCCCTTGCCACTATCCATGAGTGGCACTTGCATCAATGAGACTGAACATCTAGAGATTCTCGGTATGTGCATCACAGACCACCTTTTGTGGAACGAGCACATATGCGATGTCGCCAAAAATGCCGCAAGATGTTTAGGTTTCTTAAGGCGATGCAAGAAATTTTTCTCCCCGTCTGACCTGGCTATTATTTACAAGACTTATATCCGTCCAAAGCTTGAGTACAATTCCCATCTCTGGGCTGGTGCTCCAGTAACATACTTAAGCCTCTTAGACGGCATACAAAAAAGAGCCCTACGAATGGTCGGTGACAGAGACATCACTGCGTCATTCCAATCATTAGATCACCGTCGTAACGTTTCATGTCTCTCTTTATTCTACCGTTACTTCTACGGTAAGTGCTCTAGAGAAATAGCCAGTTGCATTCCTCCCCTCAAGCAATTCACCCGTAATACTCGCGCTTCTAGGAATGCCCATCAGTTCACCCTCGAGCCCAACTTCGGACGTACGCTCAAGTATAGAGAATCATTCTTTAGCCGAACTACGCGAATGTGGAACTCTCTTCCACACTCTGTTTTTCCCAGTCATTATAATGTTCAGGAATTTAAGACCAATGTACACCGACAGCACCTTTCTCACCCCTTCCTTTCTTCCTAATGCACTCACTGTGTCTCTGGCATAATAAGGGTATAAAAAGTCCCTTGAGTGGGTGCAAATTATAAAAAAAAAAACGTTGTACCAATTGCATATTTCTCACTGAATATGCTAACTTTGATGTTTGATCGCTTGCCTAAATTATTGCAAGACATAAAAAAACAAAAACAAATGCATTTTTCATATCAGAAATACAGTAGGGGAGAGTGGGTATGTTTGGGACACAGGAGGAATGGGACTTTGGCATTTTCTCAATTCCTACAGTTTTTTTTCTCTTTCCTTGTATGACAGATTCTGTCTTCAGTCTGTCCCCATCCCTCAACAAAACAAGTTGTATCTAGGAAAAAAATTACGGAGTGGAGATTAAAAAAACCTAATTTGTGCATACAAAGTAAAACATCTGTGTAAACTTTGAGTGAATTTTTTTTTTAATGTGTGAACTTACTGCGCAAAAGGGTGTAATAATTAGGTAGCAACACCATTTTTGAAGTGAATTCATCATTGTTTTGTTTGATTATTGCCACACGAAAAGTGATATTATAAATTATTTATTCAAAGTGCCACGCAGGATGATTGGGACATCACTATTCCACTCTATAGTTGTCCCAATCCTATTGATCGCAGGAGGAATGGGACAAACCCAATCCTCCTCCTCGCAGGAGGAATGGGACAAAGTGAGTTGGTTCATGAAATGATTTTTTGCTTTTCTTCTGTCGGAGTTTCGCCTTCTTTTCAACTTAAAATAGGTTGCCAAAATGTTATTTTATCTTTAGAAATTAATTTTGCTCAGATACGATCTATAAGATCTCGGCAAATGTAATGTATTCGAAAAGTGTCCCATTCCACCCCATAGTTGTCCCAATCCTCCTGCTCGTAGGAAGAATGGGACAAAGTGAGTTGGTTCATGAAATTAATTTTTTGCTTTTCTTCTGTCGGAGTTTCGCCTTCTTTTTAACTGAAAATAGGTTGCCAAAATGCTATTTTATCTTTAGAAATCAATTTTGCTCAGATACGATCTATAAGATCTCGGCAAATTTAATGTATTCGAAAAGTGTCCCAAATATACCCACTCTCCCCTATACTTTGAGAAAAGTAACAGTTTTTTCTTGTTTACCAAGATTTCAAATTGACCTTTTGCGCACTGCACATATGAGTGACAAAATTTTAAAATAGGTATGACAGACATTGGTGCCAGGATGGCAGCTGTCATACCATTTTTTCCTGAAAGCACATTAAATTTCCAATAATATGCGCTAGTTAAAATTATAATCCGCGATAAGTGCAAATTATCAATAATTATTAATAATGCAAAAAATTGCAAAAAAAATACTGGTGCCTGGAAAGGCCTCGTCATACCGGGCTTAATTTGTTGGTATTTCTATAAACTATCTTTTAATATAAAAAAATTTGAAATCCGTGTAAGTGCACTTTCAGGATTGAGGGCTCCCCGCCTAATTTGTTTTCTATTTGTTATTAATAATATCGTAATATTCGGCTTGGTCCGACAATTAAAACTTATTCACTTTTTAAATAAAACACAAATTCACTTTATTCAAATCACTCACAAACTTATTTATTCAACACTTTCAATTATTATAACTTTGCAAACACAGTATCTTTACTTTATCTCAGTTCACAATCAACTGATTCTTCGCCGCCAAACGGGCTATTTATATAACAAAAATACTTGGTTCTAGAAACTACTATATTGGTTCTTGGAGAAGCTTGAATGTTCGAGAAGCTCTCCATTTACAAATAAAAATACTGGGATTACTTTTTGTAGGGGCTAACGGTCTTAATGCTAAACAAAAAATTTCTCTTAATCACTAGGTATTGCCCCTCACAAGTGTTTACTACTACAATTAAACGATATTAGAGTTAAAGAGATACAGAGTAAGTAAAGAGTGTAAGAAAAGTGTGTACATTAAATATAGAAAGAGATACAGAGCGTAAGAGATAATAAAGTATACACATTAGACATTACAATAGAAGGAGATACAGAGTGTATGAGATAAATAAAGTGTATACACATTACATTGCCCCCTCCTTAGGATTGATCGTCCCGAACAAATCCATCATTCTCATCACCACTGTAGCAATGTAGTCGGTCACGATGTACGACTTTAAGTTTACCTCTGACTCCTTTTTGTATCCGGTACACGACGTGTCCTTGATTTTGCTAATCACTGTATATGGACCTTCCCAGTCCCGTTGAAGTTTCGGTGACAACCCTTTTTGTCGATGGGGATTGTAAAGCCACACTCGATCTCCTGCTTGGAACTCTGTTGTTGTCGCTCGTATATCGTAGCGTGTCTTCATTCGGTCACAGTACATCTTTATTTTTAACCTGGTATCATCGTGGATCTGATGGAGTCTTTTTCTGAGGTCATCCATGTAGTCATCCTCCGCTTGCGGTTCCGAAGTGGGACATCCAAATTTTATTTCGCTCGGCAGTCTGATGTTCCTTCCCATCAAAATCTCAGACGGTGTATGGCCAGTTGAGCTATGTCTTGCACTTCGATACGCCATCAAAAACAGTGGAATGTGTCGATCTCAATCTCGCTGGTTGTCGTCCACAACTTTGCAAAGATGTTCCTTAAGGGTTCGGTTGAACCGTTCGACCATGCCATCAGATTGTGGGTGGAGTGGTGTTGTTCTTGTCTTCTTGATGTGAAGAAGCCCACAAACTTCCTGGAATATGTTTGATTCAAAGTTCCTTCCCTGGTCGGAATGCAGTTCTAATGGAACACCGAATCTGCTCACCCAGTTGAACACAATTTGGTCTGCGACTGTTTTGGCTTCTTGATTCGGTATGGCGTATGCTTCAGGCCACTTGCTGAAGTAATCCATGACGACCAGAATATAACGATTTCCATTATTTGTTTCCGGAAATGGACCCGCCACGTCTATTGCAATCCTTTCAAAGGGTGATCCGACATTATACTGCTGCATTTGGCTGTGATTCTTTTTGTTTGGGCCTTTGGTGGGAGGACAGGTATCACATTTTCTGCACCACTTCTCGACATCCTCCCTTGCATGTAGCCAATAGAATCGTTGTCGAACCTTTTCTAGCGTCTTGTTTACTCCTAGATGGCCTCCCGAAACTCCATCATGCATCTCTCGCAGAACGTCCATAATCTTCGATCTCGGTAAGACTAGCTGCATTACATAGGACTTTCCATCTGCTGATT
Organism: Sphaerophoria taeniata; assembly: GCA_943590905.1. Classification (NCBI taxonomy): domain Eukaryota; kingdom Metazoa; phylum Arthropoda; class Insecta; order Diptera; family Syrphidae; genus Sphaerophoria; species Sphaerophoria taeniata. The sequence goes on along the minus strand of OX016541.1, from coordinate 78,867,259 downwards.
CCCACTTACGTCGAAGGACACCTTCTTGGACATGCAACGAGTCCCACTGTGCCCAATAGGCTTTCAGAACCGGACTTCTGTCGGAGATATCAGCCCATTCTGGTTTTTCCTGGTGTTCCTTGCATGCGAGGATGGGTTCAATATCTGGGTCCTCTTGTTGAGCCTTCCTCAACTCGTCGTTGCTTCAGCCATAAATGGGATCGGTTCTGGTTCGTAGGACAGTGACCACTTCTTTTTCTTCTTGGCGTCTGCAATGCTTACAGTCTTGCTTACATGGTCTCCGAGACAGTGCATCAGCATTTTTAGTGAAGCTTCCCCTTCCGATGTTGAATTTCATAATCGTACGTCTGCAGCCTCTCAATCCATCTTGCCACTTGACCCTCTGGATTCTTGAAATTCAAAAGCCAGTTTAGTGCTCCATGGTCGGTTCGGAAAAGAAACTTCTGTCCATAGAGATACTTATGGAAGTGCTTTGTTGCCAAAATCAGTGCAAGAAGTTCTCTTCTGGTCACACAATAGTTTCTTTCCGACTTCGAGAGTACCTTGCTGTAATAGGCAACCACCTTTTCTTCGCCATCATGTACCTGTGACAATACAGCACCAATCCCGACATTGCTGGCAACAGCATCAATGATGAACGGTTTTCCTGGAGTCGGGTAGGTCAGCACTGGTGCATTTCACAAGCGTTGCTTGAGCTCTTGAAAGCTGCGCTCGCACTCACCTGACCATTTAAACTGCTTTCCCTTTTCCGTTAGCTGATGTATCAACCTTATCAGGATCCGTCTTAACTCGTTGGGATGAGATGATACGTCCCAGATATTTCACTTCGGTTTTGAAGAGTGAACACTTTTCTGGATTGAGCTTGAGCTGGGCTTCTCGAAGTCTTTGAAACACGGCTCTCAGATTTGTACAATGTTCGTCAAATGTTTTCCCGTATACGATGACGTCATCCAAATAGACCAGGCAAGATTTCCAAGTGAGTCCTTACAGGACGCATTCCATAAGGCGCTCAAAAGTCGCTGGAGCATTGCACAGTCCAAAAGGCATCGCTTTGAACTGCCACAATCCGTTTCCTGTAGAGAACGCTGTCTTCTCTTTGTCTTCAGGATGGATTTCTACTTGCCAGTACCCACTTTTCAGGTCCAACGTTGAGAACCATTGTGCTCCTTCCATTGCGTCCAGAGTATCACTGATCCTAGGCAGAGGGTAGCTATCCTTCTTGGTCACATCATTCAACCTTCGATAGTCTACGCAAAAGCGGGTTGATCCGTCTTTCTTCTTTACCAGGACCACTGGAGACGCCCAAGGGCTTTTAGAGTTTTCGATCAGACCCTCTTCTTTCATGGTGGTTATCAGTTCTTCAACCTCACCTTGTTTGGCTAGTGGAAGGCGTCTTGTAGGTTGACGGATCGGCGTTGCATCTCCGATGCTGATTCGATGTTGAACCAGTTGTGTTCTGCCATATTTCCCTTGCGATGACGAAAAGATGTCTGCAAATTCTTCGAGGAGGCCTTCTGCAGTTCTTCGTTGTCGATGACCAAGATTAGATGACTTGAGAATGTTGACCTTTATGGAGTTCAGCTCTTCTAACTTCAAGGTTTGCCTTTGCTCTTCTTCGTTGATCCTTGTTATCGCTGATACAGATTCGCATTGTCCGACAATCTCACCTTTTCTAAGCTTAACTTCGTACGGCTTGATGTTCAGTATTCGTACAGGAACCATGTTCTTTACAGGTCTCACAAGAGTCTTCCCAATGGTGACGTTTTGGGAGGACTTTACAGATGCTGGTTCGACCATGAGGTATCGCTGGCTTCCAGGCTTACCCTTCAATTTCGTCCACACAAATACTTCTGAAGAAGCAGGCAAAGTCAGATCTTCTTTGATGACGGTTTTCACAGATAGCGAGGTCTCATATGAGTGAATCAGAATCTCGATGTTTCGATATTTTAGGACTTGGTTCCCGATGTCCAATATCAATCCATGATCTTTCATGAAATCGACGCCGACAATGCACTCGTCGCATATATCTGCTTCCAGGAACAGGTGAGAGAATTCCAGCTCTGCCATCCGGATCTTAAGACGTACCTCACCATAGACTTTTGCGGCTTCTCCAGTTGCAGTTTTTAGACGATAGCTATTGGTGTTGTGGAGCCATGTCTTCTTAACGAGGTCCTGCCGTACAATGGACGCCGTGGCACCGGTGTCGATGGTAGCCACACATTTGTTGCCGTTTATACTTGCTTCCACGGTCAGGCTCTTGTTGTCACGTTTCGTTTGAGAAACCTGGATGGTGTTTCTGTAGCTATCGGTACTAGAAGCCAGCTTCTGTCCCTCGAAGTTGGTGGGGTGGGAAACAACTGGGGAAGCAACATTGTTGTAGGTGTAACTTTGACCAGTTGACATATTTCTGTGTTCACAGTGTTGGCATGTGGTTCCTCTTCGCGGTAATCTGCACTGTCGTTGAAGATGCCCGGTCTTGTTGCAGTTCCAGCATCGTGCTCGTCCGTCTCGCTGACTCCTTTCCAGAGTAGCCTTCTGACAAGAGCATTCTTGGACTTCCAATTCTCTCACGCGATGCACGTTTTGGGAAGCTTGTTCCGCGGCTTCCATTGTTAGAGCGAAAGCCAATGCTTCTGGTAGTGTTTGCTTTCCGGCAGTGTGAATAGCATTTTGGAGATTTATATCGCCTACAGCTCTCACAAAGGCTTCAACAGCAAGTTGATTTATTATCTCGTTGCCAGCTGTTGGGTATGCCAGGTGAACCAATCGCTCGATATCTGCCTGAAGCTGCTGCAGAGTTTCACCTCTTTTCTGTGCCCTGTTGTTTAGTTGAACTCGGAAGACTTCTGCCATGTGGCTATCCCCAAACCGCTGTTCAATGGCGTTTACCAGAACATTGAAGTCACCACTCTTCTCTGCTGGGATGGTTTGTAGCAGTTTAGCAGCTGCTCCTCTTAAGGCAAGCGTAAGAGCAATGTATTTTTCGTCATCGTCCCAGCCATTTGTTAATGCTGCTGCTTCAAACTGTTTCTTGTAGATCGACCACGAAATCTGACCATCAAAGCTTGGAGGATTCACTTCTCTCTTTCTTGAGCACTCACCAGCAGGTTCTCGAGCTTTCATCTTTCGCACTTTTTCTAGTTCATTTGTGATGGTTTCGATTTGTTCGTCCATTTTCTTGAAACGTGCATTTTGTTTTTCGACGCGCTCGTCGAGATTTTTTCTTCGAAGTCCGTAAACCTGCCTTCTAAAAGGTTTCTCTGTCCGTCAAACCGCTCTAGAATATTCTGCTGTTCTTGCTTTTGGTCACTTCTTTGGGCTTCTAGTTGTTTCAAGACATCATTTCTTTGAGCCTCTAGTTGCTTGAGGACATTTCCTTCTAGTTGTTTGAGAACATTCTCTTGCTCGTTCTTCTGCTCGTTTCTTTGCGTTTCCAGTTGCTTGAGAACATTATCTTGCTCCTTCTTTTGCTCGTTTCTTTGAGTTTCTAGTTGCTCCAGAACATTCTTGTTTTGAGTTTCTTGCTTCTTTTGATTCTCTTCAAATTTGGCTAGAAGAAGAGACGTCATGTCGGATATGGCAGTTGTATTTACCTCTTGCTTTTTTGCTTCCACTTCGAAAGCAAACGTATCTGGGTCTTCATTTTGTTCTTCCAGATATTCCTGTAGCCGTTTTACGAGTTCGTTTTTATATCCTGCCCCACTTAAGCCACGTTTGCTTAATTCGGCCTTTAGCTCAGGGACAGTTAAGTCTTTCAAAACTTTACTCATTTTTTTTTTTTTTAACTTCACTATTTCACACAAAATAGTTTAATCACTGTTCACTGTTTTATTCTCAATAAGTTTTAATCCCACTTCTGACACCAATGTAATATTCGGCTTGGTCCGACAATTAAAACTTATTCACTTTTTAAATAAAACACAAGTTCACTTTATTCAAATCACTCACAAACTAATTTATTCAACACTTTCAATTATTATAACTTTGCAAACACAGTATCTTTACTTTATCTCAGTTCACAATCAACTGATTCTTCGCCGCCAAACGGGCTATTTATATATCAAAAATACTTGGTTCTAGAAACTACTATATTGGTTCTTGGAGAAGCTTGAATGTTCGAGAAGCTCTCCATTTACAAATAAAAATACTGGGATTACTTTTTGTAGGGGCTAACGTTCTTAATGCTAAACAAAAAGTTTCTCTTAATCACTAGGTATTGCCCCTCACAAGTGTTTACTACTACAATTAAACGATATTAGAGTTAAAGAGATACAGAGTAAGTAAAGAGAGTAAGAAAAGTGTGTACATTAAATATAGAAAGAGATACAGAGCGTAAGAGATAATAAAGTATACACATTAGACTTTAGACATTACAATAGAAAGAGATACAGAGCGTATGAGATAAATAAAGTGAATACACATTACAATATCTTCAAACGATGTTGCTTTAAGGAAATTTTATTTCTAATTGAAAATTTATAAAACTTGATCTCACAAATATTTCAACGATGAAAAACAATGGGGCCTATCAAGAATCTCCCGAGAATTTTTTTTTCTCACGGAATATTTCATTCCCAAGAAATTTTTCTAGTTATCGTGAATTTCCTTCGGAATGAATATTTCCCAGGGAGAAATCTGCCAACTTTAAAAAAAAAATTATTTTCGGATATCAATTTCGAATTGTTTTGACAGAAATATTTAGTTTTGCTTTGAATAATTTTTATTTTTGTCGGGCGGAATTTCAAATTTTATTGATCATTAAAATGCAAAGGATTTCTCTTATTCGCGATGAAAGAGGAAACACAAACAAATTTAATCAGTAGGATCGAAGCTTGGCTACAAACTTGTTCTGGGGAGTAAAATTACTAAGTAAGTCCTAATCGTAAAAAGAAATATCCACTTCCTTCGTACCACGAATGTCCTTTTTGATTATTTATCCTGTTGAAGTCTCTTGCCTCAGAGTCTAAAATATTGTCTTGTATAGAAGGGATTTTATAGCTTAGTTGATCTATTAAAAAGGTGCTCTGAAGATGACTTCCTCGTTGTACAATATGGTGTCACGTTGTATGTACATCAAAGTGATTTTATGTAGTTCTTTCTTCCATTTCCGTGGGCTATCTGTAGTCGCTTTAAAATTGATCGATTCATATTCTCAACTTCACCATTGGCCTGTGATCAGTAAGAAGGTGATTTTATCAGATCAATTTTGTTAATACTGCAATAACCCTTAAATTCAACACTCACAAACCGCCGACCATTATCTGCTTTATAGATTTAGGATATCTCAGTCTTCTGAAATCCATTGCAACGCATTGCCAGGGACCGGCACGGAAAATCATCGGTACTGGTGGGTTTGGCCTTGAAACTAAAAGACAATCTCAACACAGTTTTATGAATAATAATTCGACTTCTCTGGCCATCATACTTTTAACAGCAGTCTTAACTTCATTTCTTTTTTTCCTGGATGACCTTTGTGTCGGTGTTGGTATGACATGTCTGGAACCACGAACTAAAATGTTTCCCAATAATTGCACACGGGGAACTACATTCTTTATTAGTCCACAAAGAGTCTGCATCTTGAATATTGCATAATCTTGGCAAAAGAATCTCATATATTACATTCCAGCCTGATCGACTATTTTAAATTTTAAGGACTGAAACTGAAGAACTCATCTTTCAATCCTAGCAGTTGGTTTTGAAGTAGGCCTTAAAAAATGCTCCCAAAGATTTGTGTTTTGTGGGCTATTCAAGCAAGGTAATCATAAAATCGTTCTTCTCCTCAAAATAAATCAAAACTCTCTTTTTAAGTTCTGTAAATATCTCCTTTCTACTTCGAGAAAGGATTTTGCTAGCAATTTCTCCATCAAAATGAATTTGAAAAAACTCCAGAGACAGCCACTACAACCTAACCTAACCTAACTCCAGAGAAATAACGAGAAATTTCCCATGGGAAAAGTGTTCATGATCGCAATAAATTTCTAGGGGAATTTCGAACGTGGGAAATATTTCCAGAGAAATCACATTCCCGATAGGGCCGAATATGTATACTATATTAAGAAATTGTAAAGTAGATCCCGAACCACCGTTTCTTTGTTTTAAACACCCAAACAAATATTTTTTCAAAGCGAGTCCGTCATAAGGTTTAAAGTCGATTAAAAAAGGTTTTGATTGTGGTATTAAGTTAAATGCTTAAGTACCGTAATTAAACAAGTAGTTAGTGAGAAATAAAAAATTTCAAACAATTATTGGAAGTATCAATTATAGGAAGTTTCAATAGCGGTGACGCGAAATAACACCCGAAGAAATAAGCTATTTTCTGAATCAGGCGCGAATCTAGAATTTTTTCCGGAGGGGGTCACAGGATAGGAAAAAATCAAAATAACAAAAATACGAGAATAATCAAACAAAGGGAAGGTTTAAACGGTTAAAAATTTCTTTTATGAATTCACGTATTCAGAAGTTCTTAGGAAAATTAATTTTCCCATACGTTTTTGAAGAATAAAAACAAAGTAATGCGTTTGCTTTAATTCAATACACTTTCGAATGAATAAAAATCAGATTTGACAGAAAAAAATAAACTAGTTTCCCGAACCACCGTTTCTTTGTTTTAAAAACACCCAAACAAATATTTTTTCAAAGCGAGTCCGTCATAAGGTTTAAAGTCGATTAAAAAAGGTTTTGATTGTGGTATTAAGTTAAATGCTTAAGTGCCGTAATTAAACAAGTAGTTAGTGAGAAATAAAAAATTTCAAACAATTATTGGAAGTATCAATTATAGGAAGTTTCAATAGCGGTGACGCGAAATAACACCCGAAGAAATAAGCTATTTTCTGAAACTGAATATTTCGCAACACCGTTGGACGTGGAGTTGAAAGTACTACGCGTTGTTTCTCGTCAAAAACATCGAGATAACCACCAACAGAATCAAACCCCGGAGGAATATTTCAGGAGAGCAATTAACATTCTTCTGTTGGACAACGTTGTGAGACCTCAACGAAAGGCTCTCTCCAGACTTGATAAAGCTTTTTGGGTTCAGAGTGTTTCTGCCTCGGACTTCTTATACAGCGGAGGACATTGAAGAAGTTCATTTGTAGCAGAAACATACCAGAAGCTTCTGAATTCTCCCCCTTCTAGCATTATTGCCGAATTTGAGTTGTGGGTAGCTAAATGGAACCGAAGTGTTGAAAACGGCGTTGAACTCCCGGATTCGGTTCCTCTCGCCCTTGATGCGTGTGATGAAGAAATTTATCCAGCTATTAATACACTGATTATGATTTTTGAGACGCTCCCTGTTCCTGGAGCCACTGCAGAAAGAAGTTTTTCAACTCTCCCTCGCCTCAAAACTTGGTTGAGATCAACTATGGCAGAAGACAGACTCACTGGTCTCACATCAATCCTGACATCGAATTGGACATGGACATCGATGGGATCATTTAAGGATTTGCGAAACAAAAAAGAAGATTGCATTTTGTTCTTGGATTCGGTTCTTAAGTTTGCAGAAACTAGGTTTTGTTCGATTGGTTTTTTGTTTTTTGTTATTCGGTTTGCAAAATATTGGTTCAGCTTTATTCTTTTAAATGCGGCCTGGGGCCTATTCCACCATTACAATTTACAAATACAAATTTGTGACTTGTAACTCACAAGTACAAATTTGTTAAACAGAAATCCGTTTCACAATTTACAAGTTACTTTTTCACAAATTTGTGATTATTGGCAACAAAAATACAATTGTGTTTTCAAAGCAACAAGTTTGTGAAATCACCGTTTCACCATTATTTTTTCCTTCTTGTAAGCTACAAGTTTTTTTTATTAACTTGTAAAGCTCGTTGCAATGGACAAGCAAAGCAAATTATTTTTCGCTTCTTTAGTGTATGATAAAAAAGACATTGTTCGGAAAGCTTGATGAAGTGGCCACTCAGCAGAGAAAAACTACCGAATGGAAAAATATCCTTCGTGAATTAGCTTCTGAATGCATTCTAAGGTAATGTGGATTTTGTAATGACATGCATATCGGAAAATAAGAAACTTGAAACCTCACGAATTTGTTGCTTGTAAAATACAAGACTTGGTGAAACGGAAACTGACTTTTTCACAAATTTTTAGTTATAATTTAAATTTACAAACATAATTTTGTAAACACAACAAACTGGTGAAACAAAATTTATCAAATTTTCACAAATTTTGTGAAAAAATGCTTGTAATTACAATTTTGTAATATGGTGAAATAGGCCCCTGTTTGGGGGGCGCGGGTCATGACTCCCGTGACCCCCCCCCCCCTGAATCCGCGCCTGTGCTACATTGTCAGTTGTAACACAAGTTGTAAAACACACTCCCCCAGTTGAAGTCTCATCTTCAACATCTACAGGAAGTCGACAAAGTTTTTGTACTATGGCCGCTCCTAGGTTTTGGGGGATTTTTCCCAATCCGCTGTTGCTACTTTCAACTGGACGTTGGACGTTTATCAAGACCTGGAAGAACCTCTATAACACGTGCCATCTTCCATAGTGTTGGTGGAACGTTTTCTTCTCGAATTATTACTAATTCACCGCTTTTTATATTTGGTTGTGTTTTATACCATTTTGGACGTTGTTGCAACTCATTTAGATAATCTTGTGACCAAGCTTTCCAAAATGAGAGTCATTTTTTGAATTTGTGATGCAAGCTTTAATCGATTATCAGGAATATCTTAGGTGTTAACTCCAAAAGGTTGAATTCTTGGCTCACCAATCAAAAAATGAGCTGGTTCTAAGTAAGATTAATCTTCTGGGTCATCTGATTGGGCTGATAATGGTCTTGAATTCATCACTACACTTGTTTGAGCTAAAATCAACAGAAAAGCAGCATTTGTTAAATTGTGGGGCCTAATAACTCGTCGCAAATTGTATTTCATGGATTTAACGGCTGCTTCCCACAGACCACCTTGATGAGGACCTCTTGGAGTAATAAAACGCCATTCTGTACCATGTTCCAATAATTTATGTCCCATATCTACATTTTTCCAAGCTTGCAACATACTCGTTAAACAGGAGAACGCTTCTATGAAATCATTCGTAGAAAGGCTTTCGACAAGTTCTAGATGGACAGCTTTAGTTACCATACAAATAAATAGTGCGACATATTTCTTTTCAAGAATTGTGCAGCGACCTCCTCTTGATTTTATTAAAAATGGTCCGGCATATTCTACACCAGAATGTCTGAAGGGTCTACAGGGTTGAACGCGGTCGGATAGTAATTCTCCCATCATCTGCTGTATTCCTTCTTGTTTTTCTTTAACACAAGCTATACACCTAGAGTTACTGGTACGAATTGCTCGGCGTAAATTCATAATCCAATATCTTCGCCGCAGATATGCCGTAATTCCTCTCGGCCCACCATGTAAGGTTTTTTCATGTGCCTCTTTAATTAATAAAATTGCCAGTGGGCTAACATCTGGCAGGAGAACTCGATGTTTCTGTTGTTTAGGAGTTAAAGCTCTTCCTAAGCGACCACCCAAACGTAATATCCTTCGACTATCTAATTGTGGGATGTGGGTTGCAATTGAATATTGAACTTGATGAATCTATACACATGCTTTCTTCATCACGCAGTGATTTAATTTCATTTGCATAATAGATTGCTTGTTCCTCTCGGATCCAATATTCCATAGATTCCATTACTTCATAGGTAGTTAATGGCCCTGAATGACGGAAAATTGCCCGTTCTTTTTTTTTTACATTACATTATTTTATTAGGATAAACATTTTTCCTATCTTCAGGAATGATGCTTTACAAACAATTTCAATATATTTGAGGAACTAAAAGAAAGAAAAGGTGTCATTCAATAGCCTTATAAAGACTAGTGGTGAATGACCCAAGTTAACATTTTCTATTCAATTTGTGTGGGGTTTATTTATTTATTTATTATATATTATTTTTTTTTTGATTTGTTTATAAAAAGTAAAAAGAAATAGTTAACTGTTAACATGATAATATGAAGCTAAAAATAATGAACAAAATAATTTAAACTATATTCAAAAACAGATTTTTGACTTACGAAATATCCATTGTAAATAGCCAAACTTTGACTTTTTTTAAAAACGAACTGAGAGTACTTTGTGTTCGTATCTCATATGGTAATCGATTAAATAATGAAGGTGCCGAAACAGTGTAGAAATTAGAAAAATGTGTTCTATTTGAATCCGGTATTCTAAAAAGTTGTTGGGAGTTTACTCTTAAATTATATGCATTTGAATTTCTTAACAATGTGTTATTACCACTTCGCATGAAAAAACCTTAAGAACTTTATGGCGCAAATTAAAAAGATATCGCAGAATCCAGGCTGTTAGTCTATAAAGTCTATACACACATGTTCTAAGCACGCAAGAGTAAGTTAACATCTCGGAGTGTAATACTCATGACTAAGCTTTCTTTGTAGACTTGGCGAAGCTTTGAAGAATCAGACCGTGATGTAGACGTTTTTTCTTCTTAAGCAATCTTACAGCTGTTTCAACAGACATATTCGGTTCAACATCTGTCCAATATATTGAATCTTTTGAGAACCATTCCGAACCTTGAACCTTGAAGATCTTTTGCAATCATACCCCGACTAATCAAATCAGCTGGATTATCGGCCGAAGTTATGTACATACTACATATCACCAAATTGCATCAGGAACTAGCCGATGAATATTTTGAACTTGATATTTTGAAGGTCACTGCTTCTTCGATCAACCAAGCCAGAACTATTTGTGAGTCTGATAATAGTGTTGTTCTTAATTGTTGCAATCTTTATGCTGTTTTAAACGATTTTATGAGTTCACTCAACAATTGGGCTGCATATAACTCAAGCCGTGGGACAGTAATTGTCTTCAGAGGGGCAACTCGTGATTTTGATGCAATCAAGCGGCATTCAAAATGGTCCTCATATTTAATTCGAATGTATAGTGATGCACCATATGCTAAAAGAGAGGCAGTTTGTTCGTCCAGAAAACTTTGGCAATTTCTGCATTCATTAAGTTTGGTATCTAACATTGGTTTTCGTAGCTTTGTTGAAAGACCGATTCTGCTCTTGCATAATGTAGGTATTGCTCTTCTTTCGTCCAATGCTGCAAATCCATTAAATTAAGGCGGATTTAATGGATAAATTTATTTCTTCCAACAGTTTCATTCACATGCTTTCGTGTTGGCAATAAAGGATCGTCACCCGATGATTCTCTTCGGCGGCGTTCTAATTCAACAGTTGCTTGCTGTTCTTGAGTGATACGAACAAATGCTCCGGCAAATAAGAAGAAAAATATTTGTTTACATATTAATACACAATATTGATATTTATTTATTTTACTTTTTAAAAAACAACATTCAGGTTCAAGAGATTGATGACGTATCTCAAATCTCATGAATATGAATTAGTTGATTCAGGGGCGGATCTAGAATTTGTGGGGCCCTGGGCTGAAACTACTTAGGGGCCTATCTAAGTACTCAACTAATAGCCATATCAAAAAACTGTTTCTATAATAATATATTATTATTATATATTCTTTATTGCACAAAAAAACATAAATATTGCTTAAATCTACGCAAGTATTAGTTGTACAAAAGGCGACCTTATTGCTGTGGTAGCAATCTCTTCCAGGCAACCTTTGGGTGAGAGAGAAACCGAAATAGTGATATATATATAAGAATATAAAAAAAACAATAACAATAAAACTGTGTGACAGTTATGTTATATAAATTATAATTTATAAATCAACCTTTCTGCATTTTTGTGCTGCAAATTCTTTTATTTGGTCATCACATTGTAAGTCTTTTGTTAGATCACAATTTATGGAAAGAAGTGATAAATTATTTAGTCGATGGTTCGACATTGTTGTCCTATATTTATTTTCTACATAGGACATCTTGGAGAAGGAGCGTTCTGCTTCACAGCTAGTGATTGGCAAAGTTAAAAAAATCTTTAAAATGGTATAGCAGTTAGGGAACACGTCAATAAGTTTATGTTCATACATGAGCATAAAAATGTCACTGCAAGAGGTGTAAGACTCTGGCTTAGATTGGAGCAAGTACGATTTTAATTGAATGCACTCATTCACTAAATGCTCGTCTATGTCATCTGGATAGTAATCAATAATATGACGTGCAATTTAAAGTGAAAGGAAGTAGATTTTAAGGATGTTTGCCTAGTAGATGTGCATTTTTTTCATATTTGAACATTATAAAATTATAATACATTTTGCGTATGATAATGGTTTCCAATCTTACATCATACAGGAACAACAATTATCATACATGTAGCATAATTATGCTACGAATGGCAGCACTGCTCGTAAGAGTAGATAATAATATACCGATCACAAACAAACGACAGGGAAATCCCCGTTTCGTTACATAGACGCGCACATACATTGGTTGATTGATCTCAGGGTTGCCATTATTGCCAACTTTATGGTAGTTCTTTTTTTAATTAACTTCCTTATAAGGAAGTTATTGGAATCACCCCTAAAATCGAAATCGGAAATGATGTCATATTTTTACGTTTCATAATCACCAAAACACGTTTCAGAACATTTCCCAAAAATGTCTGTATAATCGCGACCATTGGTTTATGTGCATAGTCGGCCATTTTGAAGTTATTAGAAAAAATAAAAAAGCTTTATTTTTAACATAACTCGGAAACTATTAGTCTAGCGAAAAAATGTATTCAATTTTTTTTGTAGAAAATTTAATTCTCTATAAAATTGATCATATGCCTTTTTTTTCATATCTCTCATAGTTTGTGAGTTATTGGCAATTAATCGAAAAAATGTGTAATTTTTGTTATAAATCGAAAACTGTTGATCTGATTCAAAAATTGCGTGAGAGTTTTTTCATAGGAAATACAATTTTCTATAAAATTACTCATGACTATTTTATTCGTATCTCTAACAATTTATGAGTTATCAACGATTAATTATTGATTTAAAAGATCATAGAATCAATTTTTGTCATGATGAATACTGATCTACTTATAAGGAAGTTCTTGGCGCGACCTTGCAGATTGATATAATTTCCTTACACAATTGTGCTAAATATGAACCTCAATCATAAGCGATATTTTTATTTTAACTACTTTTTTTTATAGTAAACAATATATGAAAAAATGGTAAAAAAAACATGACTTATTTTAAGAGTCCTCTGAAAAATGCAAATTTTTTTTTTTTTTAATTGAGGTTTATATAGAAGACACACCTATAAAAGAAAGTAATTTTTCCGTGCCATTGATTTCGAATAAAAATTGTGGCTTCCATCTTGTACACCAACTGCTAAGTCGATGTGTATCAGCTGATATCTCCGCTACTTTCTAAGTTATATTTTTGTAAAATATGAAAAAAAACTCATGAATCTAATATATAAAATTCTCCTGTCACGGGGTGCGTAATTGAACTCCTCCGAAACGGCTCGACCGATTTTCGTGAATCTTTGCGAGAATATCGGCTATGGTGGAGAATCGGACAACATCTATTTTTCATCGCCCTAAATGTTAAGGGTGGTCCACCGGTGCATTGATTTTCAAATGGAAAAATTCAATGTGGGTTTTTGAATTCAAAATGGGTTTTCGAATGGAAAACAGAAAGTTCTTTATGAAAAACTCGGAAAACTTATTGGTTTCCAAAAGGAAAATTGCATATAATTGTAGCTGCATTGGTATTCAAATAGAAAACTGGAAAATTTGGAAAAAATTGGTTTTCAAAAGGAAAATAGAAATTTCTTGATGAAAAACTCGGGAAACTTATTGGTTTTCAGAGGGAAAATTGCATGTGATTGTAGGTGCATTGGTTTTCAAATGGAAAACTGGAAAATTTCAAAATGGTCCACCCTTAAATTTTTACTTTTTTTATGTTTTTATGATACTTCATACTAAAATACATATAACCCTAAATTTTCATCCCTCTATGATCAACTTAGAATAACAAAAATTATATTACTCATAATTTTTACCCTTCTACGATCAACCCCTATGTTTATTTGTTAATTACAAACTTTTACTTTTTTAGCACCAAATGCTTAGGGATAGGGTACCGAAAGTGGGGAAACGAGATAGTCGGTAGCGGGGAAAGTGTAGCGTGTAGAAGTATTGGGTAACGGGAAGTGGGGTAGCGGATAACAGGGTAGCTGGGTATAACGGGATAGCGTGTAGAGGATAGTGGGTAGTTGGTAGGGATTACCGGTTAAGCCGGTAGCGAGTAACAGGGTAACTGGGGTAGCGGGTAAACGTTAGTGGAGAAGCGGGGAGAGGTTAGCGGGTGGTATGGTAGCGGGCTACATAAGTCTAGGTCTTTTTTATATCGATTGAGGCAGTACGTAGTCTGTCGGGTCAGCTAGTATATGTATAAAATAACCTAATAGTTTCAATAAATAATATTCATTTTTTATACCTTAAAAAATTAATGAAAATCAGCATGAAAACATCATTTTACACGTATTTACCCCCTTAACTCAATTCATAGAAGTATGCAATTTTTCATCAATGTTTTTTATGACATTATTACGTAAAAATATCGTCCGTAAATCGACTTTACAGACAACCATTTCTTAAATTCAAATTATCACCTATTGTTTTTAGCGGGGTCTGGGGGCCCCTTGTAACCTCGGGGCCCTGGGCTGCAGCCCAAGCAGCCCTTAGGTAGATCCGGCCCTGAGTTGATTGCAGTTTTAATATTAATGTTCTCTATCTTAAATTATATATATATATATAAGAAACCTTCTTTATGTCAAATCGTAATGCCTTATTTTCTTATTTCTCCAGCGCGCTTATGCTGGACAAATAAGAAAAAGACATGTATGCGCATCGATTGAACATTTTCGAGTTTTCAAACCTAGCAGCGCGCAATTGCTGCGTTTGGACATCGCATCGCTCTGGCGCTGTTTGCTCAATTTTTATCTTTTTGCAGAGCGCTTATACTGCAAAAATAGTAAAAACAGATCAATTTCCTTATGCTCAAAATTTGAATTATGTAATTATATTCCTCATTTCATTTTCTCTTTTAAACAGCGCGCAATTGCTGAGCAAAATTAAAACGAATAAGGAAAACGTGCGCTTGTAACAAACAAATTTCTACAACGCGCTATGTTGCAAAAAATTGAATGTTCTTAGCACTCGCACTCGTAAATATAAAGTAAAGAACCATCGCTGTATTTACAAAAATGTATATACATACTCTAATTTGCGAATCTTATCTCTCAAACACGTTTTCCATTCTCATTAAAACATACATAGCTCAATTTCGGTACACGACTTTTCACCACCGCCGGTTCGCCACCGCCAGTTCACCACCGCCAGTTCACCACCGGACAGTTTGCCACCGCCAGTTTGCCACCGCCAGTTTGCCGCGGGACAGTTTGCCACCGCCAGTTTGCCACCGGACAGTTTGACGCCAGAGCAGATAAGGTAGTGTGATATAATGAGATATCTTTCCACAGGGTGCCTGTTTTTTTTATTGGCAGAAATTTATTTTGAAAAAAAGTCGCTGCCAATAAATAAAGAGAACATTCAGATCATTTTTTTTTCTTTTTTCCAGCAATTAATTTACACAAAATATGGCATATAATTACATAAATATAGATTGTCTTTCTTCAGAATGTGTTTTCTTTGTCTTACTTCTTAATCCTTTCACATCGAGGCTAACTTTGGGGTTGAATTCGACAAATAATGACATGAATCGTTAAGGACTATTATACTGGAAGCCCAGAAACTGAAATAATGTTCTCAGTTATCTCTCTGAGAAGAACAATAAGAAATGTATAGCACACTTTTTTTTAAATTGATGTCTTTTATAGCTATGTTGTGATTTGAAGATGAAACAAAAATAACACTAACTGCAAGACAAAGACACGCTTTGTAGTTTTATGGATGCCAACGACATGCTTCGATTATATGATTGATACATAAGGCGTTTTTAGTTTAGTTTAGTTTATTTATTTTCGTCAAATAGAGATATAAACTCTTAAAGACTGATATATAATAAATAATATGTACTTTTTTTAATACATTAACAAAAGAAAAAGAGAGAACAAAATGAAAACATCATTTATAAGATAAGTATACATACATAATTGAACAATAAAATATAATAATTGAATTAAATAATAGATAAAATAATTGATTAAAGATATTCTCTAGTACATTCCATCAAATTAGCATACTAAATTAGCTTCTGTAATGCAACGGGAAACAGACTTATTGCACCGATAATTGGTACGATGAAATGGTTCATAAATTAGGAAACGATAACGTGTCAATCTTGTTGGTATATCTCCCTCAAAAAATAGGGTTTTAATCTGAGTACATTCAATATGACCGGTTAGAATGTCTCTAACGAACATAATAGATACAAATTTTCTTCTGGTTTCTAGTGATTTCATTCCGAATAATAAACATCTGGTTTCATATGATGGTGTGAGAATACTCCAATTTAATTTAACCCTCCGTGCACCACGTGGGGTTTAATAGACCCCAGCGAAACAAAAATCGTTGTATCTTTTTAAACGGCAGCGCAAATTCCACGTGTAGCTGGAGAAAAGACATTGCTGGATCGCATAGTAACAGTAATTTATAAGTAGTGTTGGATGTGCAGCTCACGGCCGCTCTCAAAGTTTGGCAGGGTGTCACAAACCCCACGTGGTTCGGGACGTAGTCTAAACGATTGGACTGGGACCTCAATGGCCCTTAGTAATAAACATGAGTAAAGTCGGTTTGAAAGTCGCTTTTTGTTAGATTTAGAAAAGCTGCTTTTAACATTTCGTAGTAACAGTTCAAATTTAACAAAAGTCTAATTCTTCGCAATAATTGTGACTCTTACGTTATTGTGAACTGAAAAAAAGAACTACTGTCACTTTTGAAGTTGACAAATTAGCAAAACGTATTATGGTGAACTTCGCTCTTACGTCAGTTCTCTCAAAGCTCTATTGTGATTCTATCATTTTAAATTTGACTTAGATACAGGTGAGCTGCTTCTAAGCATATTTTTAGTTTAGAATTGAGATGTGTGTTTTATTACTACTGATTTTTTGTTAAAATCGAATTTTGGCTAAATTGGGTTCTATTACTAAGGGCCAATGGGACGAATTTCGTTTAATTATTTTTATTTTTTTTTTGTTCCCAAAATCATTTAGCCCCTTAATAAAAGGCAGTAAGAAGTTTTTTGTTAAGTTTTTTTATAATGCTAACAGCAGGAAGGTGGTATCCTCAAGTTATTAAAAACGTACAATTTTTGTTAAAATGCTAATAAACATTAAAAATGTTTACTATTTTTAACATCTTTGTTTTATTTTTATCTCCTCATAGTCCAGAAATAATATTAATATCAAACAAATAAAGTTTGAAAAGATATTCTTCATATATAAATAGAATGAAGTTTGGGGTATAGGAAACCCCACATGGTGCAGGACGTAACTTTTGCCCACGTGGTGCACGGAGGGTTAAAAAAAAACGTAGGTATCTACAAAAAAAATTCTGAATGTTCTGATTGATTGATTGATTGATTGATCCTGTATTATTTCCTACCACCAATGATCTTAGCGCCATTAACATCTATATCAAGTGACAATCTGTAGACCATGAACCAACTTCTATCCAAAGATGAGGTTTTAATAAACATTTAAACGCAATACACACACGGGCTAAGAAAACCCGAATTAACATTTCTGCAAAATAGCACCCTGTTAAAAAAATATCAAACTACCTGACCTGCTTTTGTAGTACACATAAGGTAAAGGTAAGATCGCACCAGGCAGTGCTGCACTTCAGCTAATAGTATGTTTCCACCAACTTGATTTAGGTCATGTGATTTATAAATTACGAAAGACGTTCCCACTGAACTTTTAACGTAATTTAGTTTGACGTTTATGACAATCCTAGCATTTGAAATTTTTAATATTATTAAAAATAAATGAAAAAAGAAAATTGAAAATTGTCAACATATTTCCGTCCTCGGATGAAGAAGATTCTTGGAGTTAATCCAGCATTTTGAAGTCCATGTTCTGAAAATTAAGTAATAATGCTTCAACAATCTCAAGAATTCATTTAAACACAACAATAATATTTTCAGGAAATAAATCTAAATATCTTATCGTTTTCAGAGAAAGTTAACTATTAAAGAATGAAGTTGAATTCTCTCCAATAATTTTTCAAAAATTATAATTTAATTTGACTTTGCCAAGACCAAGATTTTAGTGTGTGTTAAAATCTGTAAAGATTAGTCTCGAAAGACGAATTCAAAACGAATTTATTCGTCGGAAAAAACATCAATACTTTTCCTATTGGACAATGTTTAAGAAAAAAATATTGCCGGCCCGTCGACGGCACATCAATGTTTTGGATCTATTACAAACGAATTTGATTTTACTCTTCGAGCAAAAAATATATATCTTCTGCAGCAAAATAAAATCACTTAAATGCGGTCTCGCCCTTAATGAAATTGAAATTATTGAACTACATTGCCGATCTGTGAACTCACCAATTTTGAACTTCCTTGTCATCGCTGTCGCTGTCATTTTTCTATTTATTTCAATTTTCAAGAAAAAATATTTTTCATAAGTTATTTAAAAGAAAAATAAAAGATTATCACGAAAGAACCAACAATTCTAGTGTCAAGTATCATCCAACTCGTTTAAGCTGGTGTTCGTGGCAACAATCAAATCAAATGCAACGTTAGCGGTGCTGAATCGAAAGCGATCCCGGAGTATTCACTGAATTGATCAGAGAATTTGGTAACTTAAGCAGATTCCTTCAAAAATCTGGAGCTAATTATTGGAATTATACTTTTTTTTGGTCAAATGGGTACAGGATGATGAAACCTCTGGCTCCATTTTGGAATCCAATTTGGAATCGGTGTTATGTTTGAAGGACCATGGACACCAACCAAAAACCAAATCAAGAATCTGGATCTTGTTGTGATTCCAACTTTATTGACTTTGAGGCTCTTGGGACTTTGGCAATACTTGTGTAATAAATTTTACCGAATTACGACGCCTATGCTTTGAAGCTGAATATCTAATTGACATCCCACCATGGGCTTATGAATGTCGCCTGGCAATGGTCCAGCCAATTTCGGTTAAAAGCCCCATTGGCAAATGGTTGGACGAAGCAATGGAGTCCCTGCAAGAAGTTGCAGATTCCGGTGTTGTTGAATTGGAAGTCTATTTAGAGGTGCATAGTGTTTCAGCAGTACTTGTTAAAATGAATGATACTACTGTCAACGAAGATCTCGTAGAAAAGGGACTCGCATAAAAAATAAATAAAAAAAAGAATAATAAGAGTATAATTTTTTCAATGGCTGTAGTTTACTTATTTGGAGTAAACGTTCACGAGCGCTTTAACATTACAAAACAATTCGAAAATGGAATGCTGCTGAGGTCGACATTCGGCCCAATCGAGGTAACCGTCAGAGCGGAATTTTCTCGGATTTCATCCGAATTTTGCTTCATTGTAATGAACGAGCTGCGAGTATAATTTATCTAACCTACGACGCTGTTTTGATTTCTTGTTTCACGGTATCTTGGTCTTGCCCTTTTCTCGAGAACTCAGAGCAACGACAGCGACATAAGTTCCAGAGACTTTTGCGACGACCGACATTGCGGGCGGTGGCGGTGCACTTTTTCAAGGCTACCATTGTATTGTTTTTGTGTGTTTTGTGGTGAATGTTTGATTCCGAGACATTTGAAATTTTGGGCTTGCGGTTGCGGGCCTGAGAGTGAAATTTCTTGGAAAAAAAATCGAAATTTAAGACGCAAATGAATGCTAAAGTATGTCCATGCGAAACAGTCGAGTTTTTGTTAAGAAAATTCGGGAAATTCTTAAGCATTTGAAGCTGTATTTAGGCTTGATATTCTTGAGGAAGTTTAGAACAGGTCTCTTGAGCTGGTTATGAAACACTTGGAATTTTAGTGTACCAAAAAGGCATTGATTTGATTTCTACTGTTCTTCAACTTAACAATGAGTTGTAGGATCATCACAGAAGCGATAAGTTGTTTTAACAACACACAGTTCCCTTATCTTTTTGAAAACTTTCGTGAATATTTCGGTGAATCATCAAAATTTAGGAAATCGTTACCTTAAATGACTCAGTCAGTTTTAAGGAATTTGGACAATGCCTCAAATCTTGCAATACTTCCCAAGTTAGTCACTTGCATGTTTTAAACAGGAAGAGTCCATCGGTCCATCAAATCCCGCCCACACCGTACATAAGAACCCCGATGATCACTTTCTTTGGCTGGTTTTGACGTCTATTTCTGATTTTTAAGCAAGCTGTAAGCTGTCTATAGTGACGCAATGTCTGGTTCTGGATGTCCTTTCTTGTTGACGCCAAAGTTGGTATTATTTTTATGACCAGTTGTAGCCATCGTCTTCGCTTTTGTCTCAATGCTCATAAACGCTGTTGGAGGCGCGTTTACCCAGATACGATGTCTTATTCACAACTTTTTCAAAAATTATGCTGAAGAAGTCGCTTGAAATACAACCGTGAGGTTTTCCCCACAATTATGGAACAGCTTGAGGGAACAACGGACACTAAGTACAATTTCAGTTTGCAACTCACCGACGAAAGCAATTCAAATTTCTAACAAAACAAGTGTCTTTTAAAATACTCAAACTAGTACAGTTATGAGATTGCTTTATTATTTACGTATAATTTGTTTTTCAAATTTAATTTCAAGAGAAAATCTTATTTTTAAATTTAATTCATAATAGAAGATAGTTGTTTTTAAATATGCAATAAATTAATGTATTTTGTTAATAAATCTTAAAACTACTACAGCTCTAACGATTTGTTATAACTTAATATCTACGTTTTGTCAGTCGACATTACGGCGTTCTTATATATTTGAATTTACTTCATCTTCTTCAATGTCCTCAGAGTTAGAATCTGCCACTGCTGACTAGGCTGTATTTTCTTTGACTGCTTTTTGGGATTTCTTGTTTTCTTGGTTGTTGTTTTTGCAGTGGAAATTGATGATGAGCCCTCGCCCATGGCTAACAGTGAGGAGACATCATCGATTTTGGCATCTTGGCCTTGCAGAAGGCTTTGGTCTTTGTGCTTTTTATATTGGCCATTTGCATTTTCCATATTTCTGGCGTAGTCTTGTAAATAGCCAAAATCGACTGGTTTGAAACACTTGCAGTTATATCTTTGCTCGACTCTGTTTCATCATCGTCGTCATTCTCTTCTGAATCGGACATTTTCTTGCCAGCCATACAATCGAATTGAGGTGCTGCTTGTTTCTCATTCGATGTTGATGGTGGTGCCTTCTTTTCACCTTCCGCAGTATTTTGTTTTTGTTGCTCACTCTGATTTGTTTGATTGGCATCTTGGCGGAAGGTAGAGTTTTCAAAATCGATTACACTTACCTTCTCTTCGAACTTGGAGTATCTTCACCGAAATAACTATCATCGTCGTCAGATTCATCAGATGCTTGGCGACGACGATTTGAGTATGATTTTCCTGGTTTACATTCGTCCTCGCTGGCCGAGAAACCTTCTTCTTCAGATGGTGATTGGTATTCCTAATCGGACATTCTGCTTTTTGTTTAAAATCGCCTTATTTTGTTGTCATTGACTTGCTTATGGACCTTTACGACGAATAGAAGAAGAATTTGAATTTATTCTTTTTGTTGCAAGTAAACGAATTTTGAATATTTTTCTTTTTTGGTAAATTTTAAAGGGCCAGTTCTGTGTTCTTATATTTGTAAACGTGACGCAAGGTTTTCACTTTTCACATTATCACTCAAATAAATCAGAAATAAAACTAACATTTCTTAATTCTCACTGAAGAAAATTCTTCTTTTTTGTAAATAAACAATTTTCCGATAACACTTCAACAGTTTGACAGTTCTTTTTTCGATTTGGACTGTCGGTAAATTACTATTGATAAGGCACTACCTTATCTGCTCTGGCGTCAAACTGGCGGTGGCAAACTGTCCCGTGGCAAACTGGCGGTGGCAAACTTGCGGTGGCAAACTGGCGGTGGCAAACTGTCCGGTGGTGAACTGGCGGTGGTGAACTGGCGGTGGTGAACCGGCGGTGGTAAACAGTCCTGATTCGCTCAATTTTTTAAGCTTATGTTTGAATTTATTATTCGAATTCCTCATTCCATTTTCCATTTTAAACAACGCGCAATTGTTGAGCAAAATTGGAAACAAATAAAGAAAACTTGCGCATATAACAAACGAATTTTTTCAAACGCGCTATGTTGCAAAAATTCTATGTTATTAGCACTAGAAGCTACATACATACATACATTTTAATCAGCACAGTTGTTACGTAAATTGAATGAAACACAACGATTACACTCACCATCTTTGCTTAAATGAAATTGTGTAGGATCATCTCCTGATTTATCTCCCATTTTCCGTTTTGAGGATCTGAGCATATTCAAATTTTTTATTATCTGACTCGAAGTACCTTTGTTTGTGCCTAGCCTTTGTTTGTGCCTTTCTTTTCTTCCTTTTCCTATTTGTTTTCTATTTGTTATTAATAACACCATCAAACGATGATGCTTTAAGTAAATTTTATTTCTAATTGAAAATTTATAAAACTTGATCTCACAAATATTTCAACGATGAAAAGCAATATGTATATATTAAGAAATTGTAAAGTAGATCCCACTTCGGTATTATTAGCTGTGATGCTGCATTGTTAGTTGTAACACAAGTTGTTACAATATGAAACACAAAATCGTTGAATAAATAAAATAATTGTCCAAGCCAAATATAGAATATGAAAAACTCGCTTTACCAACAAAAATTTCAACATATTTCTTTCAAACCATATATTAAAAGAAAGTACGCATACACCAGAGTGTACCATCATTATCATCAATTGGATTCAAATAAATCACATTGACAAAATCAATGTTACATTACTATTCTGAAGGTTGGCAAGATGGGGTTCGCGGGGTCAGCTTATACCAATATTATTTATCATAAAATTATTACCTGCAACTCCGAGTATTTCTGGACAACTTCAGAATCGAAGTTCATAACTCTGGGCCGTGGTAATGTTTGTTCAAACAAAAACATATTTTCATCTTCAGATGAAGAGGACGATGAAGACGATGAAAAAAACTACTCGAACAAAGCACCAGCATCAATATCAACCATTCTGTAATTCACTTTTTTATATTGTCTTCAATTTGCATTCAAAATAAACAAAAACATTGCACTTCGGTCGGTAGAATATAAACAAATATAATTATATTCATGAATTTGATTGGGATTCGATTTTGTTTCATTCTAGTTTGCCATTATGTTTCTCAAGTTTTGTTAATACTGTAATATTCGGCTTGGTCCGACAATTAAAACTTATTCACTTTTTAAATAAAACACAAATTCACTTTATTCCAATTACTCACAAACTTATTTATTCAACACTTTCAATTATCACTTTGCAAACACAGTACCTTTACTTTATCTCAGTTCACAATCAACTAATTCGCCTCGCCACCAAACGGCTATTTATATCAAAAATGATGGGTTCTAGAAACTACTATTGGTTCCTATTGGTTCTTGGGGAAGCTGAAAGTTCGAGAAGCTCTCTATTTACAAATAAAAAAATACTGTGATTTTTGTAGGGGCTAACGTTCTTAATGCTAAACAAAAAGTTTCTCTTAATCTTAATTAATTATTGCCCCTCACGAGTGTTTACTACTACAATTAAACGATATTAAGTAAAGAGAGTATGTACATTAAATAAACAAGAGATACAGAGTAAGTAAAGAGAGTAATGAAAAGTGTGTACATTAAATATAGAAAGAGATACAGAGTAAGTAAAGAGAGTAAGAAAAGTGTGTACATTAAATATAGAAAGAGATACAGAGAGTAAGAGATAATAAAGTATACACATTAGTATTAGACATTACAATAGAAGGAGATACAGAGCGTATGAGATAAATAAAGTGTATACACATTACAATACTATCAAGATGTATTTGATAAGTTTATACCAAAGAAGGCTAATAACACTGGGCAACAAAATTTAATTTTTTGATTGCAACAAGGATGAGGCCATTGTATTTCTGTTACTTAGTACCCGCGAAATGAAAATCGATCCTAGTGCCATCTTGAGATCTGGCGCAAGAGCTATTTTTTTTACATAGTTTTATATTGGGAAAAAAATAGCTTTTGCGCCAGATCTCAAGATGGCACCACAATCGATTGTCATCTCGCGGGTACTAGCTAGATAGAAATACAATGGATGAGGCACATCATTTCTAGTAGATTTTTTGTTGCAGAAACTAAATCCGGACACAGAATTGTTCTAGCAGGTCAGCATTTTGTGATATGCTTATCTTAAAGTGCTCAAAAACACGGTTTTTGGCGATGTTTGAATTAATTTTTTTAGGACAGAAAATTTGTGTAGACATTTGAAAAAATAACATTCTTTAGAACTACTATTTATCTTGCAAATCCTTTTTAGTTTGTTTCGTTACGATTTTTTTTTCTCAAGATATACCATTTTGTTTTCATAACGCAGTTAGCTAGTACAAAATTGCAATATTATATAACATAGGTAATATGGAAGTACCGTAGCTAAAATTTAATTTCTTGAGAAAAAAGACTCGTAGCAAAACAAACTAAAAAGGGTTTGAAAGATAAAAAGTAGTTCTAAAGAATGCTGTATTAATGTATAAATGTCTACACAAATTTTCTGTCCCCAAAAAATTACTTCAAAAACATCGCCAAAAACCGTGTTTTGAGCACATTGAGGTAAGAATATCTCGAAATCCTGGGGTGGAATCGTGTAAGGTGATTTGTGATCGGTGATAGTCACAAATCATAAATTTTGTCTGTGTAAGGTGATTTGTGATCGGTGATAGTCACAAATCACAAATTTTGACTGTGTAAGGTGATAGTCACAAGTGATAATCACCAACTTGCTACTTTTTCTTGTTACAGCTATTTTGCTATCACATTGATATAAAATTTTGCGTCCTTTCATTTGTTTTGAATACTTTGCCAACTTTTCGTACACAATTATTTTAAAGCAAAATGAAGATAATGGAAATAGAGAAATTACCTACAAAGGTTCGTTTATTGATACTTTTATAGCCAAATAGAATAAATCACCCTAATTGAGTCGTTTATCGAGTCGTAACGCCTTACTCTGAGTGGAACGTAAGTTTTTGTATGAGAAATTCAGTAATGGCGCTCATTTGTGTTATAACTGTCGTTTTACTCGCCTAATACGACTCTCAAAACGCTGTTTATTGTCGAACATAAATTTGCAAACGACTCATTGGCGAAATTGGAAATGAAATTGGAATTTAACATAAAAATAACTAACCCAGAGCAAATGAAGCGCCTGGTCGAGCTGATGGAGCGGAGTCCATCGTAAGCGACCAATTCTCAAAGAGGATTCTTGCAAACTGGAGAAAAAAAATTTTTGGACGAGTTGTTGCTGAAAAAAACTATTAAATGGCAAATGGGCGTCCATAGCCAATGATTGGAAAAGAGTGGCTATAAAGGTTATAAACCTTTATGTATTTTATCAAATTATAACGGATTTCACGTTTCCCTCCTCCTCGTAAACCACACTAACAATTCATACCTACAGCCGTATGAGGTTGGTCCGGGCAGCAGGAAATAAATGGATGCCCAGACTCCAGCCCCTTTTTAGCTCCTGAGTAGGGAGCCGAAGGCTGGACGGCCGCTACATTTTCAATGCCAATTGAATAGCAAAAACAAAAAATGTCGCGAAACTGCTTTTCAGAAAACAGGGTTAGGACACGCCACAGTTCCACCAGCCCGTCCGTCGTAGTGCCATCTCTCAACTGACATCGACTGACATCACGATGAAATAGAAAAGGACACTCTCAAATTAAACTTGATGGACTTGCAAAGGAAAGGGACATCGGCAGAGAATCCTCTTACGTGGAAAAACACAACCCCTCCCCTATATCCTCTATACTTGGCAAACGTGTCGAAGAGCATCTCACGGTTCCGATGGAATTGCTTTTTCGAGAAAAAAACAGGAGAAGCAAATCTACTCTCTCCCCAGTCAACAACAACACCAGTCTGTTTCAGTCTTTGAAGACAAACGATATCTCCCACCGTCCGCATTTATGAAGAATATACCACGTCCAGAACACAGAAAAACCCTGACCTTCAAAAAACCAGAGAGCTGCAGCTCTTGCACGAACGTCTTTGTCCCTGCTAGGAGGCCAGGAAGTGCATTTTGGTGAATCAAATCAGAATTGATGTGGAAAAGCTCATGAAACTGAGAAAAAGTTCCAAGAGAAGAAGAAATCCTACAAAATTGAAAATTATTTTGAAAACAAATGACATTATATTGTAATATTCGGCTTGGTCCGACAATTAAAACTTATTCACTTTTTAAATAAAACACAAATTCACTTTATTCAAATCACTCACAAACTTATTTATTCAACACTTTCAATTATAACTTTGCAAACACAGAGTACTTTTCTTTATCGCAGTTCACAATTAATTCATCCATCTCGCCACTAAACGGCTATTTATATAACAAAAATGATGGATTCTAGAAACTACTATTGGTTCCTATTGGTTCTTGGAGAAGCTGAAAGTTCGAGAAGCTCTTTATTTACAAATAAGGAATACTGGGATTTTTGTAGGGGCTAACGTTCTTAATGCTAAACAAAAAGTTTCTCTTAATCTTAATTAATTATTGCCCCTCACGAGTGTTTACTACTACAATTGAACGATATTAAATAAAGAGAGTATGTACATTAAATAAACAAGAGATACAGACTAAGTAAAGAGAGTATGTACATTAAATAAACAAGATATACAGACTAAGTAAAGAGAGTAAGAAAAGTGTGTACATTAAATATAGAAAGAGATACAGAGAGTAAGAGATAATGAAGTATACACATTAGACATAACAATAGAAGGAGAAACAGAGCGTATGAGATAAATAAAGTGTATACACATTACATTGCCCCTCCTTAGGATTGATCGTCCCGAACAAATCCATCATTCTCATCACCACTGTAGCGATGTAGTCGGTCGCGATGTACGACTTTAAGTTTACCTCTGACTCCTTTTTGTATCCGGTATACGACGTCGTTGATTTTGCTAATCACTGTATATGGACCTTCCCAGTCCCGTTGAAGTTTCGGTGACAACCCTTTTTGTCGATGGGGATTGTAAAGCCACACTCGATCTCCTGCTTGGAACTCTGTTGTTGTCGCTCGTATATCGTAGCGTGTCTTCATTCGATCACTGAACATCTTTATTTTTGACCTAGTATCGTCGTGGATCTGAAGGAGTCTTTCTCTGAGGTCATCCAAGTAGTCATCCTCGGCTTGCGGTTCCGACGTGGGACATCCAAATTTTATTTCGCTCGGCAATCTGATGTTCCTACCCAACAAAATCTCAGACGGTGTATGGCCAGTTGAGCTATGTCTTGCACTTCGATACGCCATCAAAAACAGTGGAATGTTTCGATCCCAATCTCGCTGGTTGTCGTCCACAACTTTGCAAAGATGTTCCTTAAGGGTTCGGTTGAACCGTTCGACCATGCCATCAGATTGTGGGTGGAGTGGTGTTGTTCTTGTCTTCTTGATGTGAAGAAGCCCACAAACTTCCTGGAATATGTTTGATTCAAAGTTCCTTCCCTGGTCGGAATGCAGTTCTAATGGAACACCGAATCTGCTTACCCAGTTGAACACAATTTGGTCTGCGACTGTTTTGGCTTCTTGATTCGGAATGGCGTATGCTTCAGGCCACTTGCTGAAGTAATCCATGACGACCAGAATATAACGATTTCCATTATTTGTTTCCGGAAATGGACCCGCCACGTCTATTGCAATCCTTTCAAAGGGTGATCCGACATTATACTGCTGCATTTGGCTGTGATTCTTTTTGTTTGGGCCTTTGGTGGCAGCACAGGTATCACATTTTCGGCACCACTTCTCGACATCTTCCCTTGCATGTAGCCAATAGAATCGTTGTCGAACCTTTTCTAGCGTCTTGTTTACTCCTAGATGGCCTCCCGAAACTCCATCATGCATCTCTCGCAGAACGTCCATAATCTTCGATCTCGGTAAGATTAGCTGCATTACATAGGACTTTCCATCTGCTGATTCCCACTTACGTCGAAGGACACCTTCTTGGACATGCAACGAGTCCCACTGTGCCCAATAGGCCTTTAGAGCTGGACTTTTGTCGGAGATATCAGCCCATTCCGGTTTTTCCTGGTGTTCCTTGCATGCGAGGATGGGTTCAATATCTGGGTCCTCTTGTTGAGCCTTCCTCAACTCGTCGTTGCTCCAGCCATAAATGGGATCGGTTCTGGTTCGTAGGAAAGTAACCACTTCTTTTTCTTCTTGGCGTCTGCAATGCTTACAGTCTTGCTAACATGGTCTCCGAGACAGTGCATCAGCATTTGAGTGAAGCTTCCCCTTCCTATGTTGAATTTCATAATCGTACGTCTGCAGCCTCTCAATCCATCTCGCCACTTGACCCTCTGGATTCTTGAAATTCAAAAGCCAGTTTAGTGCTCCATGGTCGGTTCGGAGAAGAAACTTCTGTCCATAGAGATACTTATGGAAGTGCTTTGTTCTGCGGCTTACATTGTTAGAGCGAAAGCCAATGCTTCTGGTAGTGTTTGTTTTCCGGCAGTGCGAATAGCCCTTTGGAGATTTATATCGCACACAGCTCTCACAAAGGCTTCAACAGCAAGTTGATTTATTATCTCGTTGCCAGCTGTTGGGTATGCCAGGTGGACTAATCGCTCGATATCTGCCTGAAGCTGCTGCAGAGTTTCGCCTCTTTTCTGTGCCCTGTTGTTTAGTTGTACTCGGAAGACTTCTGTCATGTGGCTATCCCCAAACCGCTGTTCGATTGCGTTTACCAGAACTTTGAAGTCACCGTTCTTCTCTGTTGGGATGGTTTGTAGCAGTTCAGCAGCTGCTCCTCTCAAGGCAAGCGTAAGAGCAATGTATTTTTCGTCATCGTCCCAGCCGTTTGTTAACGCTGCTGCTTCAAACTGTTTCTTGTAGATTGACCACGGTATCTGACCATCAAAGCTTGGAGGATTCACTTCTCTCTTTCTTGAGCACTCACCAGAAGGTTCTCGAGCTTTCATCTTTCGCACTTTTTCTAGTTCGCTTGTAATGGTTTCGATCTGGTCGTCTATTTTCTTGAAACGTGCATTAGTCGTTGAGTTTTGTTTTTCGACACGCTCATCGAGAGTATTGATTTTGTCTTCGAAGTCCGCAAACCTGCCTTCTAGCAGATTTTTCTGTTCATCAAACCGATCTCGAACGTCATCCCTTTGAGCTTGTAGTTGTTGAGGACATTCTCTTGCTCGGTCTTCTGCTCGTTTCTTTGAGTTTCTAGTTGCTTGAGAACATTATCTTGCTCCTTCTTTTGCTCGTTTCTTTGAGTTTCTAGTTGCTCCCGAACATTCTTTTGATTCTCTTCAAATTTGGCTAGAAGAAGTGTCATCATGGTAGATAAGTCGGCAGTTGCATTTACCTCTTTCGATTTTGCTTCCACTTCGAAAGCAAACGTATCTGGGTCTTCATTTTGTTCTTCCAGATATTCCTGTAGCCGTTTTACGAGTTCGATTTTACATCCTGCCCCACTTAAGCCACGTTTGCTTAATTCGGCCTTAAGCTCAGCGACAGTTAGGTCTTTCAAAACTTTACTCATTTTTTTTTTTTTTAACTTCACTATTTCACACAAAATAGTTTAATCACTGTTCACTGTTTTATTCTCAATAAGTTTTAATCCCACTTCTGACACCAATGTAATATTCGGCTTGGTCCGACAATTAAAACTTATTCACTTTTTAAATAAAACACAAATTCACTTTATTCAAATCACTCACAAACTTATTTATTCAACACTTTCAATTATAACTTTGCAAACACAGAGTACTTTTCCTTATCGCAGTTCACAATTAATTCATCCATCTCGCCACTAAACGGCTATTTATATAACAAAAATGATGGATTCTAGAAACTACTATTGGTTCCTATTGGTTCTTGGAGAAGCTGAAAGTTCGAGAAGCTCTCTATTTACAAATAAGGAATACTGGGATTTTTGTAGGGGCTAACGTTCTTAATGCTAAACAAAAAGTTTCTCTTAATCTTAATTAATTATTGCCCCTCACGAGTGTTTACTACTACAATTAAACGATATTAAGTAAAGAGAGTATGTAAATTAAATAAACAAGTGATACAGACTAAGTAAAGAGAGTATGTACATTAAATAAACAAGAGATACAGACTAAGTAAAGAGAGTAAGAAAAGTGTGTACATTAAATATAGAAAGAGATACAGAGAGTAAGAGATAATAAAGTATACACATTAGACATTACAATAGAAGGAGAAACAGAGCGTATGAGATAAATAAAGTGTATACACTACAATATGTTTTTTTGGGAAATGATACCAAGCTTCGAAATATTTTTGGTGATCACCTTACACAGAAGGAAAATAAAATGTGATCACATTTGATAGTCATAAAGGTGATAATCACAAATCACCTTACACGATTCCACCCCTGACCTGCTAGAACAATTCTGTGTCCGGATTTAGTTTCTGTATCAAAAAATTTACTAGAAATAATGTGTCTCATCCTTGTTGCAAAAATGTTGTTCCCTTGTGTAAGCGAAAGCGAAAGGTTTACTAGAGGCTTACAACGCTTAAAACATGCTCTTTTGAAAGCCCAAAAAAGAACTTTATGGAGTGATTATTTGCGGTTGCTTAGAGAGTATAATTTTCTAAATAGAGGAGTCAATGAAGCGAAAAATACTGCCTGACCTCAGAATTTTTTTACAGTGAACCGATTTGCATGAAATTTTGGAATTATGCTAATCTTACCCTAAAATTCAAAAGTGAAAATGATCTGAACTTCTTGCTATTATTTTTAAGGGGTGTAAACAACCCCCTAATGGAAAAATTGTCATTGAGCCATTTTATCGCTAGAAAACATGTCTAATATTGAGTGGTGAAATTGTAAAGTATTTTCTAACATAATTACCTCATATTAAAATCATTTTCAACCCCTTGAAAATCTTACAACCCTTGCAAACGACCCCTTAATTGAAAAAATCACAAAAAATTACTCTGGTATAACATAAAAAGATGTAAGTATAGAGTAAGTAATATTTTATATTCTGTATAATAATTACCAAAATTTTTAACCTTTCAACCCTTGAAAACTACCCCTTGATAAAAAATTGTTAAATTTTTTTTTTTTATAAAATGAAAAGGATTTAAATATTATTCCACACTCTCGAAAATGATTATCATATTCTTAAGCTTTTCTACCCTTAAAACTACCCCTAAATTAAAACAATAAAAATATATGATTACATATTTAAAAATAATTTAATTTAGAATAAAAAATTGCCATTTATTGAATAAAATATATACAAATTATATTAAATTGTTTGTACTATTATTATTAAAATATAATATTGTTATTCATGACTCAATGTCGGAGTCGCTGTCACTTTCAACATCTTCTGGCTGAATTGGAGGACTATTTTGGCAGTTATCTCCACTGCACGTTCCACAGGTACTATTACAAAACAGACCAACTTTTCTGCATCCGCAAGACGCTCCACATCCTTTTTTGCAGTTGCAAAAAATCATTTTCAGCAGTTCTTGTGGTGCGGGTGGATCTACAGTCTTAAGTGGATTTAACAAACCGTTATTCATGACCCACCCCCAATCCGTTGGATGAATGTTTTTGTTGCCAAGCCAAATCTGTGTTTGAAGATAAACCCTCTTAGTATGCTCATTTACGGTTGGAACTAGGTTAGGTTGTAGTGGCTGTCTAGTTGTTGTTGATACACTTAGACCTCAAGGATCCGTTGTGATACCACAAAAATACTCATGGGAGAGAAATGAGCTTAAACAAACCAATTCGTGCTTTTAATGAAGTTAGAGAGACATTTTGTGTCGATCGTTGCCAGTTCGCTGGTATTATCGAAGAAGGGATTACCGAGAAAGTTATTCCTTCTAATGGAGAGTGCTGGGCATGTACATAGAAGGTGTTGGACTGTTTCCTCTTCCTCCTCGTCCATGCAGCTTCTACAGAAGTCATTTGTGTAGACCCCTAGCCTCAGAGCATGTCTACCTATGAGGCAGTGTCCTGTTATTACTCCAATTGTAGAGCTTATATTTTGTCTGCTCAGGGATATCAAGTCTTTTGACCGTTTTAAGTCTATGCTTGGCCATATTTGCTTGGTTGCAAGGCAGGTGGTACTCTGTGACCATCTAGCATTGGTTGATTCTAGAGCATATTGTTTGATAAGATATTTGCATGTAGCAAGTGGTATACCTATGTTATGTTTTTGTCTAACATTAGGCAGAAGTGTTCCGTTTTTGGCGAGCTCATCGGCTTTACAATTTCGCGGAATGTCTCTGTGGCCCGGCACCCAAATGAGGTGAATATTTAACTGTTCCGTCATCTCATTCAGAGATGATCGACAATCGTGGACTATATGAGAGTTTGTGGAGACAGACGCGAGAGATTTGAGAGCGGCTTGGCTGTCCGAGAAGATTCGTATATCCTTGCAAGATATAACGTTTTCTTTGAGCCAGGATAGTGCCTCTTTAATCGCCATTACTTCTGCCTGGAATACACTACATTGATTGGGAAGTCTGTATGATAGACTGAGATTCAGTTGTTCTGAATAGATACCACTTCCAACTCCGTAATCGGTCTTTGAACCGTCTGTATAGAAGTGTACCGCATTGTCTTCCAGGGGTCTCTCTTCTTCCCAGGAGGATCTTGAAGGGATGGAAACATGGAAGCTTTTACCGAATACCATTTTTGTGGTGGTATAGTCTAAGCGATCTGGGATAGATCTGAAATTGTCTAGAATAGTAGTATGTCCAGTATTGTTACTGTTCCATTGAGAGGTGGCTCTAAGCCTCACACAAGTGTTGGCTGCCACCATTTTGGAGAAGATGTCAAGAGGTGTTAGGTTTAAAAGCACTTCCAGGGCTGCGGTTGGTGTTGAGCGAAGTGCTCCTGTGATGCACATACCTGCTGACCGCTGAACTTTGATGAGCTTATTTAGATTTACCATCTTGTCCAGTGCGGTCCACCATACGACAACTCCATAAATGAGTATCGGTCTGATTACCGAAGTGTATAGCCAGTGGGTTATTTTTGGGGAGAAGCCCCATTTTGATCCTATAGCCTTTTTACAAGTAAAAAGCGCTACGGTAGCCTTTTTTACTCTTTCATCAATATTTGCCTTCCAATTTAGTTTTTTGTCTAAAATGAGGCCTAAATATTTAGCTTGGTCGGAAAAGCTTAATGGTATTCCTTTAATCTTGGGTGGGCTAAACTGAGGAATTTTGTACCTTCTCGAAAAGAGTACTAGTTCTGTTTTATGTTGATTGACGTCCAAGCCACATTGATTAGCCCAATTTGTTAGCCTATTTAAGGCTTGGGGATGTTTCCCAGATACAGATATTGCAACATCGTCAGCATAGGCAATCACCCTGAAACCCCCTGCTTCCAATGATGTTAGTAGGTCGTTTACTACCATGTTCCATAAGAGAGGCGAAAGGACCCCACCTTGGGGGGTACCCCGATTCACCGATCTGGTGGTAGTAAAACTTCTCATGCTAGAAGTTATTGTCCTGCTTTTGAGCATGAGACTTATAAGATCTATGAGTGGTTTCTCTAATTTCAGCTTGTCCATTGCTGTTGTGATCGCCTGATAACTGACGTTGTTGAAGGCCCCTTCAATGTCTAGGAAAGCTACTAGGTTATATTCTTTGTATTTGAGGGAATATTCAATACTACGTACCAGCTAATGAAGTGCTGTTTCTACTGATTTTCCCTTAGAGTACGCATGTTGAGCTGTGGAAATGAAACATGGTTTTAAGTTATGTCTGACGTGAATTTCAATCAATCTTTCCAAGGTTTTAAGAAGGAAAGATGATAGGCTGATTGGTCGTAGATCTAAAGAGTTAACGTGGGAGGGTTTCCCTGCTTTAGGAATGAAGACTACTTTTGCCATTCTCCACGTTTTGGGAATATATCTCAACCTTAAACAGCTTGTCAGAATGATTTCCAATGGTGGAATGATCATGTCTGAGCATTTTTGTAATTCGGCCGGAATGATTCCGTCTGGTCCTGGAGATTTATATGGATCAAAGCTATCTACGGCCCATTGCAGTTTTTCCCGCGTTATTAGATCAACTAAATCGCTTGTAGAAGCTTGAGACTCTGATGTTAAGTCGTTAAGTATGTTAGAGCTACCTGGAAAGTGGGTGTCTAATAACAGATTAAGAGATTCTTCATCTGTGGTAGTCCACGTGCCAGCATCTGTCTTTAAAGCACTGGGTAATGTTGGACTTTTTGAAAGAATTTTCATGAGTCTTGAGGCTTCTGAAGTATTTTCTATTTTACCACAGAAGTTTCTCCAAGAAGACCTCTTACTCTTCCTTAATTCTTTCTTATATTGCTTTAGAGCTTGTTTGTATAATTCCCAATCAGAAGGAGATCTAGTGTACTTAGATCTATTGAAGAGCTTGCGGCAGCTCTTCCTGAATGGTTCTAGTTCTTTGTGCCACCAATGAGGTTTCTTTTTACCCTTTGAAATGGTTATAGGGCATGAAGCTCTCATTGATTCGTTGAAGGCTTCGGTGAGATGATTCACAGAAAGGTCTAATTCATCTTTAGTGGAGGGGCTATTAAGAAGGTTGTGATCAAGCAGTTGTGCTAGTACCTCCCTATATCGTTCCCAGTTTGTATAACGATGGTTGCGAAAACCCGTAGATATATTTGCCACATCATTGAGCTCAAACTGAATATATCTGTGGTCAGAGAAGGAATTCTCTTTTGATACATGCCAATTTGAGATCAGGTTATGGATCGAGTCAGAGGTAAGTGTAATATCAAGTACCTCTTTTCTATTCTTGGTAACAAACGTGGGCTCATTACCAATGTTACTTATGAGTAGGTTAGTGCTTAGTAAATAATCAAATAAGGACTCACCTCTCTCATTTATATCAGAGCTACCCCATACCGTGTGATGGGCGTTAGCGTCTGAACCAATTAGGAGACCCACTCTATTGGATTGCGCGTCCGCAATTGCCTTCTTTAGGATGTCTCCAGGAGCTGGGCTGTCGTGGCCAAGATAGGAGGATATAAGCCAGTAGGTGGCTTTATCCGTTGTTAAGACAGCGGTGGTAGTGTCCTTGTCGCTGTAATTGGGGAGTAAAAATACATTTAAGTCTTTTTTTACTAACATGCATGACCTTGGTTCACCTTTCTCCGATGCATACAAAAGTTTATAGCCAGGACACCTGAGGCCTCTGATGATGGAGTTTGAGACCCACGGCTCCTGTATTAAGACGATGTCTTTTTTGGTTCTGTGCAGTCGGAGTATCAGGTGGTTTGCGGCCATGATGGCGTGATGTAGATTAATCTGAACTAATCGCAGCATGGCTACTCTTAGTCAGATCAACCTCCACCACTGTTTTGTCGGCATTTTCATCGTCTGAGGAGGAATGAAGTAGGTCTTCCTCACTCAGAGTGATGCCTAAGGTAGCGTCTTCAGTATCCATGTCGGAATTGCTGTCGACTATAGGGTTCGCCTCCACGTCAGATGGCTTGTTTGGGGCTTTGGAGGTCGATGGTTCCACTTGTGGTGTTGCATCGACTTCCATTTTTAGGGGTAGTGAAGCGTTTCCTTCCCCTGAAGGGGCTTCTATTGGGGGCGCGTTTAGCGAGTCTTCATCTTTTTTGTAAATGCGGACTATGATTTCATCGAAACCATACCTAATCACGCCTTCGGTCGCGGCCAGTGGAGCCAGTGATTCTCTATTGATCACCAAGAGAGCTGATCTATAGCGACCCACTGTCTCCTTCTCAACCTTTGGGACTTTCCAGTCGTGAGTAGGCAGGTTTGGATTGCTGGTTTTGATTAATTTCATAATCATGTCCGGGCAGTTGTGCAGAGCCGGGACCATTATACGTGCTCTCGGTCGGCAAGGAATATTCTCACTTGTAACAACTTCGAGCTTGGCACCCGGCCAGACTTCTGGCAAGCCATTGACAGCAGCCCTGTACAGATCGAAAGATCTCCGATCACCACAGGCGATGAGCTTGATACGATTTTGGTACCATCCTGCATCAGCTGTGTCTGGGAGAGGCCCCGGATTCTCCTCGATGACAGATAGAAATCTGAAACCAAGGTGAGCCTTGACGTCTGCCCATTGATCATGAGAGATGTTACCATCCACATGACTCCTGTCAATGACCGCGGCTATGATCTTGCCTTTGAGCGCGTCGCTAAAAGATAGATCTTTGTTGAAGGCTGTTGTGCTGCTGGCATTCACTTTCTGCCTTTTCGTATCAAGAGACCTATTGCGCTTTGACGTTGAGTCGCTGCAGGTCGATTTCGTGTTTCTGCTAAGGAAGCCACTTGCCCACTCGAGTTTTCGCGTTTGCTCCGGGGTTCTTTCCGCCGACGGTATGAAACCGACTGCGGCCAGAATCCGCGTAGCATTACGCTGGTCTCGATTGGCCTGTGCCTTCGTAATTCTCTTTTTGGCCAACCCAGAACTTTGTCCGTGTGACACAGTTGTGGATCCACCTCCAGAGTTAATCGCTACCGATGCCAATCGGGGTGCGCCCTCATCCTTCGAGTCATTTCCACACGTCGTAGATTTTGCCTCTCCGGATGGAGTGTCCCTTCTTGGGGTCGGTTGCGACTTTTTAGCAGGAGTGGGGATGGGTTGGGGTTTGGATTTACCGTCCTTGGGACCGCCGAGCGGCACAGCTGAACCACTGACTGGTAAATCCTTCATATACAGGTTGCGGCTGGTAGAGGGAACAGGATTCCCGCTGCCAGTAGCAACCACAGGACTAACAACCCGTTCACCCCACTGAGTCGGCTCGACAGCCTTTACAGGAGATGTGACCGCATTGTCAGCCCTGGCTCGATTTATTTTTTTTTATTATTGTTCGGTTTGATTGTTTCATTTTGTTCCCACGAGTGAGGCGGAAAGACGGTCAGCCCCGGCAGAGCCGCTTACCGGGGCAAGGCGAGAAATATGACGGACCTTGCCACAGCATCTGAAAGAGCTCGTTAATGGCTGGTTTATCCCCCAGCCTTTCATTCTTCGGCACGGTTTTCGTACAAAGTACGCTCACACCACCACTGAAATTAGGAACCTCTAAACTATGATTGAATTAGGTTTCCGAACGTTGCACTATTGAGGAGTTGTAACAATTCAGCGACCCAACTCAACCTTAGCTAATCACCATCCTGCCAAAAACGCACAGGACTCTTGTTGTAAGCGAGAGAAGTTAACACGTCAGTTGTTGGAGTAAGAATGTGATATTTATTGGGTTTACAGTTTAGTGTACAGTCAAGTTTAGAGTACATAATAGAGTACATAAAGTTAAGAGTAAACAGGGTGTTCTTTATACTTAACATCCCCAATTTTTTAATTAAAGAAAATTAAATTCTAATTTTTTCATTCGATTTCAAAATTCAATATTTATAATTATAGTTTAATTTCATTTTCAATTGATATTATAATACATCCTTTTTTTTTGTTTTTAATATAAATATGGATATTCAATTAATTAATTAGGAATTCATTTTTTTTTTTTTTATAAAAATAATAAAATTCATGGATTAATAAAACAACAAATTAATGAAACAATTATTTATATACAGTTGTCGTTAGGTGGGTTGATATTTGACCACAGGTTTTACCGTGCGTCCATATCGTGTTTTGTACGTTGAGAGTGCAACATTGTTATCAATGCTCGTAGTTGGTTCCGGGCCTACAACATCTTTGGACATCTGTGCATGGATGATTGGTTTATTTTTCTCATCTGAACTTTCTACGGATGTATCATGTTGCAGCTGTTGAGGATTGACAGCAATACTTTTTTCTGAAAGTATAAAAGCTTTAGTTTTATTTAAATGAAATGAGTTACGACGAATGATTTTGCCATCATCGGTACGAATATTATATGAACGAGGTGTGTCTGCTTTCGAGTGGATTTCTCCAGACGTCCAGTTGCGTACGTCTTTTTGAACGCAGACCCTGTCTCCAGGATTAAAAGGTGGTGAAGGTTTCGTCTTGATATCTGCGTAGTGTTTACCGATGAGTCTGGATTTTAACATATTTTGCTTGACGTTATTGATTACATTTGGTTGAAGATGAGTTTTAGCAACTGGTAACATTGATCGCGTGCATCGGCTCATTAACCTTTGATTTGGAGACTGCATTTCATTGTCTCTCGGCGTATTTCTCCAATTCAATAAAGCTAAGTCCAGATCAGATCCATCCGAAGAACATCGCCTTAAAATCTTTTTTGCTTCTTGAACATATCTCTCAGCGAGACCGTTTGAGCGAGGATAGTACGGGCTGGAGGTTTGATGGCGAAATTCCCAAGACTTCACAAATTCTTTGAATTCCTTTGACGAAAACTGAGGCCCATTATTGCTTTCAAGTTTCATCGGAATGCCAAAAGTTCGAAACCAGAGCTTCAGCAATCGAATAACTTCGGACGATGTTGTCTTTTTCAAACGATGGAAATCAAAAAAGCTTGAGTAGCTGTCTACAATGAGCAAGAACTCATGGCCCTTGAATGTGATTTCTTCTCTAAAGGTCCAAAATGGTTTTGCCTTGTCTGAAACTAACGAAGCGTCTTTCGGCCATCCAGTAAGTACATATTTTATGACTTCTTTTAAGGACTCATCATTCTCAGTCTCTGCTGCCAAAGCATTACGAGTGTGATCTGAAACCTGTATTAAACAGTTGATTTGTAATTCAGAATCCGACTTGGTTCCTACATCTTGTCTCGACTCTCGACTCGACTCAACACAATCACGACTTAATGCGTCAACTAGAGGTATGTCTTTACCTTTTCTGTAGATGATATGGGGTGCATAGGGCATTACCTCAAATAGTATTCTTTGCAATCTGTTTGGTGCGCAGTGAAGCGGCTTTTTGAATATGGATTCAAGTGGTTTGTGGTCGGTCTCTACTAAGAGACGCTTCCCAAAAACATATTCATGAAACTTTTTACACGCGAAATGGATAGCTAGTGCTTCTTTCTCTATCTGGGGATAGTTTAATTGAGTGGTTGTTAAGGTCTTAGATGCGTAGGCAATCGGCTGATCATTTTGCATCAGAACAGCACCTAAACTGTGCTTACTCGCATCTACTTGGAGTTTCACATCCAAATTTGTATCATAGTAGCGTAAAACTGGCGTGGTTGAAAGGCTTTCTTTCAGTTTTTTGAATGATTCATCGTGACGTGTTGGTTCCATTCCCATACTACATCTTTTTTGATTAAGTCTCTTAGAGGTTGTGTTATTTCAGATAAATTTTTTATAAACTTGCCAAGATACGTGATCATTCCTATAAACCTCTGAAGTTCTTGTACATTTGATGGCTTTCTAATCCTTTGTATGGCTTCTACCTTGTCTTGGTCTTCCTCAATGCCGTTGGGAGTCAAAATATGCCCTAGGAATTTAATGGATGTAGAGCAAAAGACACATTTTTCTTAATTCAACTTTAAACCTGCAGCTGATAGTTTGGATATAACTTTTTCTGTGATCGACTGAAGTTCTTCTTTCGAGGACGAGTGAATGAGTATGTCATCAATCGATACTTCAACGTTTTTTTCATCTTCTAGCAAACTAGACATTATGTCTTGAAAAAGTTCTGATGCTGATGCAAGGCCAAACGGTAGACGAGTGTAAGAAAAACGACCCCATGGTGTAGCCATTGTAAGCAGTTTCTGAGAACGTTCAGATAGTTTGACCTGCCAGAAACCTTTTTTGCAATCCAATAAGGTGAAATATTTTGAATTTTTGATTCGGCTAGCTATCTCCTCAAGCGTTCTTAGAGGATGATATCTTCTTATAATGTTTTTGTTGATATCAGAAGGGTCTATACATACGCGCAATTTGCCATTCTTCTTTGCAACCACCATTGGGGATACAGCTTCAGCAGCCTCTTTTGTTTTGACCAAAACTCCTAATTTTTGCATTTTGTCTATCTCGCTTTTAACAGATTCTCTTAAAGCATGCGGAATCTTTCTAGCGGGGTGAATACGCAAGAGCGGATTTTCTACTAGGTCTATGTCATAGACAAAATCTTTTACGCAACCGAGACCTTCAAAAATGGATTGGTCTACTTGAATTTCATTCACACGAAGAACTAGGTTGAGAATTTCACAAGCTTTTTTGCCAAGAATTGGGAATACTTTTTCTGCTACGACCTTGAAATTAATTCTTGCATCTTTCCCACGCACTTTACATAATGCATTTACTTCTCCTATGACTTTAACTTTGTTGTTGGCAAAGCCTAGCAGGCTCTTAGTTATTGATGGAAGTAATTTAAGTTCTAATCTGTTAACAATGCTTTCTGGAAGAACATTACATTGCGCCCCAGTGTCCAACTTCATTTTGATTTTATGACCCATAACTAAAACCTCTTCTAGCCAATTTTCGTTGTCGTCGTCGTCAGTGTTACTAACTGCACCTATGTACAGAAGATCATCGCTGTTAATGCTGTCGTTGTCTTTCGATGCGTTTACTGTATTCACGCGTGTACCGTTTTTTTGGCGACAGCATTTCGCATAGTGTCCCTTTTTCTTACACCTCCTGCAAATCGCATTATGTGCTTTACATTGCTGTCGGCTGTGACGAGACCCGCAACGCGAACAGTTATATACTTCATTGCTCTTGTCATCTCGATATGCTGTTATGTGTTTCTTTGTAAAACTTTGTCTCGTTCCCTCTCGGTCTTGTTGCTTTCCGTGACGTATGACGTTAACTTCCTGCTCTTTATGTATTTGTCTCAGCTGCTTTCTTGCAATTTCGCTAGCCTTACAAATTTTGATTGCCTGATCTAGTGTTAGTTTTTCTTCTGATAGCAATTTTTCCCTCACTACATCTGAATGTACCCCAATGACGATTTTGTCCCGAACTAAATCATCTCGAAGACTACCAAACTCGCACTTTTGCGACTGATTTTTTATTTTTGTGAAAAAATCGTCAAACTGTTCTCCTTCGATCTGAACTATCTTGTTAAAAGCATATCTTTCGAACGTAACGCTGATTTTCGGATCAAACACAGCAGCAAACTTAGCTTCTATGGCACTCACCTGATTTTTTTCTTGATCTGTTAATCCAAATGAGTTGAAGATTTCTGTTGTATCAGGTCCAATAGCTAACATGAATTGTGCCACTTGCTGCTCAGGAGGCTTTTTATCCAACTCCGAGGCTATGGAATACCATTTGTATCGTTGCAGCCAGTTTTTCCACTTGGCTGACATATTTGAGTCGCTTAGCTCTAAATAACCAGGTGGTTTTATACAATTAGCACTACTGCGATTTGCACTTTGAACAGATAAGGGGTTTTGAGAGTCAGGCATTTTTTATTTAACTTTTTTGTTTTCTTTTTTCTTTATTTTTATTTATTATAATTTATTTAAATTAAAATAATCGAAATGCTGCGCTCTAATATACTTTTTATTTAATTTAATTTTTTAATGTTCAAGCATGGGCTATTCTGACACCATGTTGTAAGCGAGAGAAGTTAACACGTCAGTTGTTGGAGTAAGAATGTGATATTTATTGGGTTTACAGTTTAGTGTACAGTCAAGTTTAGAGTACATAATAGAGTACATAAAGTTAAGAGTAAACAGGGTGTTCTTTATACTTAACAACTCTGTAGTGATCATTGCCCGCCTGGCACCCACTTGGAGGGTTTGAATTATTATTCAAAAATATCTCTGCCTTACTTCTCAAATCTTGCGTTCGTTCCAATAGATCCATAAATTTTTTTTTTGCCTTTATTATATGCCGCCGAAGTTGAGTCACACCCAGTAAATGAATGTGCAAAAAGGATAAATTTCGAACTATTTGGGTATTTTATTGCCAAACTTTTTGATGAATATATTATTGTTTGCACTCTTTGTTTGCCTAATTTTAAAAATAAAATTTCTTCGTCTTCTGTAGCTCGGGCAGTTAAAATCACTAAAATGTCAACATCTTCTGCAACAATTATTTTTGTCATGTCAGT
Source organism: Sphaerophoria taeniata (assembly GCA_943590905.1). NCBI lineage: Eukaryota > Metazoa > Arthropoda > Insecta > Diptera > Syrphidae > Sphaerophoria > Sphaerophoria taeniata. The sequence continues at coordinate 78,825,224 of OX016541.1, read as the reverse complement.
ACTAAATGATACTGCTGTATCAACAATTAGTTCGTCAGCTTCACCTTCACCTTGGCAGCATTTAATAGATTTTTTTTCCAATTCTTCCATAAGAAATTTAATAAAACGTCTTTTATTTTTATAATTCGATAAGAATTTATCTTGGCTAATATTGACTTGCATATCTTTGGTAAATTGGTATTCCTTTGAAGCAATTTTCAGTGCTCGACGATTTCTCTCTGATGCTTTATTACTTTCTCCATCATAACAATCAAAAACTACCGTAATATTATTGCCAAAATGATTTTTTTTACAATAGTTCTGGGTCTCTATTATATTGCGTACTTTCACATTGCTCCAAAAATTCACCCTCCGAAATTTTCAGTTACTAAGTAGAAAGAAATATGATAAGTTTTTGGACCATAACTCCTTCAATTTTCATGTTATCACAATTTATAAAAAACCATTGTAAAGGTATTTAAGAGAGCTACAACATCCTTCATTGCAATATATAGTAAAAAAAAATTCAAAACGGTGAAGGGTTAAAGGGCTTAAGAGAGGCTGTGATTGCGCTGTCACGCGCTCTTTAAACAATCATATCTCCGTCAATTTTTGTTTGACAGAAAAAAAATAAAACCAAATTGTTTGTCAGAAAAATACCTAAATTTTTTATCTGCACACTTTTATACGTATCTGTCGTCATTTTTGAGATATTATGAAAAAAAGTGTTTTTTTTTAATTTGAAATTTTGCTTTTTTTTTAATCGTGAGTTTTAAAAAAAAAATATGTGTCCTGAAGCAGCCAAACTGATACTATCTATCAAACTCTTCATAATAAAGTTAATTCTAGGCGGAATACAATAAACTTTAATTTTGGTGGAAATGGCACTTAAGAAACCCATTGATTTAAAAGAAAAAAAACATTAGATGCTCCCCTTATTTGCAATACAGCTCACTTATCTTACGTGCAAAAGACTTTTAATAGTGCTCATCTTAAAGCTTATTTCAAGCACTATGAAACCTTTTTGTATTAGAATGCATAAAATGCATCTGCTCGCCGCTAGATGGCATTGACAATATCGATTAAATTTCAGTCAAAGTAAAAAACGGCTTTGATCTGTAATATCTAGCTTAATACTGCACTTAGAATACTTTATAAAAAACCAAATTGTTCATTGTTTTACCTGCTACAGTTTTGCTCTCAATAAAATTTTCAATAAAACGTATACTTTTGGAGATATTTGCACCGATGAAAAACGTGAAAAAATTTCGAATTTTGAATTGCCAATAACTTGAAAAGTATTGGATTTTTTGGAAAACTTTATAGAAGATTTTTTGCTTAAAATTAGGCCTTCTATCGATATCCGAGGTTATTTTGAAAAAAAAAATTCACCCCCGAGAAGGGGTGGCAACCACCCCCAGGGTGGTACCGCAGTTCAAATCATTTTCACTTTTGAAGTTAAGGGTAAGACGAGCCTATTTCCAAAATTTCATGCAAATCGGTTCACAGTAAAAAAAATTATGACCTAAATTGCTTCATTGACTCCCCTAAAAGAAGTTTTTATACAATCAATATTTATGGTCTATGGAAATTAAGATCAAAACGAAATGTAAATCTTTTTGGCAATTTTACAATTCGAAAAGAAAATCGGTCGGCATTCAGGCTTAAATACAAATTTAAACATGGGCACAGATAATATTCCCACTATTTTTTTTTTGAAAGAATGCTCCTTTGATTTATCTAAACCTCTGAGTCTTATATTTAATGTTTCTCTCCGAAGTAGTGAGTTCTTAGAAGCTTGGAAAACTTCGTATATTACTCCCATACATAAATCTGGTTAAAAACAAGATATACAAAATTATAGACCTATTGCTAGGCTACAGCTTATTCCAAAGATTTTTGAGGCAATTGTAAAAAAGAAACTGTACAATGCGTTAAGAAACCATATATCAGTTAGTCAACATGGTTTTGTTCAAGGGCGTTCTACTGCGACAAATCAAGCTTTGTTTGCTAACTTTTGTTTGAAAAATTTGGAAAATAGGTGTCAAACAGGGTGCCGTGCAATAACGCCAAGCGAAATAACTTTAGTAAAGTTCTGAAATTCGACCTTATTTCGCTCGGCGCTATTGCACGGCACCGTCAAACAGATGTTGTTTTCACCGATTTTTCAAAAGCCTTTGATAGGGTAAGCCATAAAATATTATTAAGAAAATTGTCCTCCTTAGATTTTCGTTCAACAATCTTAAAATGGAAAGGCAATTATTTATGTAATCGTTCTCAATTCGTGAAAATTCTACCTTGGGCCTTTGTTATTCTTAGTTTTCATTAATGACCTACCAACAGCAATCCAATTTTCGAATTGTCTTATGTTCGCCGACGATGTTAAAATCTTCATGTCAATTAGATCTGTCTCTGATTGCTTAAATTTTCAAAAAGACATCAGTAGTTTAAATGATTGGTGTTCTACAAACTCCTTGAGTTTAAATATTAAAAAATGCTCGTTCATGTCCCTAATAAGGTCCGCTATGCCTTTATTATTCGACTATATGATGCGTGAGGTAAAGTTGAAAAGAGTTGAAAGTCATAAGGATTTGGGAGTCTTTTTATATCCTTATCTTTCTTTTAATTTGCACATTGATTATATTGTGTCAAGAGCTAATGCAAAGTCAGGTTTCCTGTTCCGGAACTCTAGTGAGTTTCGTGATCCATGCACACTTAAAACTCTGTTTGTTACCCTAGTTCGTCCGATTTTAGAGTATTACTGTGTTGTTTGGTCTCCGCTTTTTAAGAAATATAATCGAATTGAAAAAGTTCAGAAGCGTTTCACAAAGTATGCACTTCGTAAAATTAATTGGTGTTCTTCTATGCCTTCACATAATAGTAGATGTCTTTTGCTTGGTTTAAAGCCTCTTTCTTGCAAATTTACTTACTATTCTATAGTTTTTGCAAGAGATATAATTGTAAATCACATAGATTGCGCGCCTGTTTTGGCCTTGTTTGGTATAAATGCTCCTTCTAGAAACTTAAGAACAAGAAACAATGCTCTGTTGTACATCCCACGACATAATACAAACTATGGTCAAAACGAGCCTATAACATATTCATGCGTTAATTTCAATGAATATGTAAATTTTTTTCGATTTTAATCAGAGCAGAAATGATTTTAAATCTATAATCTTGTTATGCATCTAATGTTTTCTGTTAAATAATTGTTATTTTAATTTAGTATTTAAGGTTATTTATTTGTTTTTATATACATAAGCTAGTCTTAGAGAGTTGTAATACTTATAGACAATAAACAACAATAAACTTCAAATATTTTTAATCCGACCTGACGTTTAAAGCGATGATGTTTATGTGTGGGTTATAAAAAGCGTAATTCTCTCAAATTTTGGAGATCAATTCTTTCGTCTTCAGAATTGATCTAGAATTATTCTTTTTGACAATGAAACACGAAAAAATGGAAAAAGGGCAATTATTTTGCACAATAAAAAACGCTATAAGTAACAGTCGATAAAATTGGTTATATCTTATATGTACCTACCTAAATAAGAATTTCAGAAACGTTACTTAAATGCAACTTAAATATTTAAGCATATAGGTACATACTAAGCTAAGTAACGCCTCAAAGCGCTCTTAAGGAATCCTTATAAATACTGCTGCATTTTTTTTAACAACAAAAAAACCTGTGTTCATATTTTGTTCCTGTTTAAAAATTTTCAAATAATGGAAAGCACTGCAACTGCTTACCGCCAGTTACATTCCATTCAGTTCAATTTTTACCAACAGATATTTGAACTGTCAGGAAAACACACAACAGCCGTATTTATAAAAATCTGGAGAATTCCTACATGTCAGACACTGATCTCTATATTACACTTGATAGTGTATTACCTACAAAGTATAACAGTTTTTTTGAATCCATTTGAAGATGACAGTCAGTGCCCCTTTTCCTTTGTCTATATAAATTATAGTCACGGAATGGAGAAATAAAACACAAGCGCCGTCTGGATTGTGCCTCAAGAACTTATTTGTCCACGATTTGGTGATTTTTGGGGGATAAAGGAAAGGGTAAGGGTTTGGTTGGAGAGATGACAGATGAGAATAGGTGGAAAATAAACAGAAAGCAGAAAAATAAAAAAGAGATCGCAATATACGAAAATTGTGGTTGTTAGAAAGTGTATTTCCTTGTGAATTCTTTTATAGATTTTTGTTTTTGTGTTTTTTCCTCTCTTCATCCCCTATTTTGCCATCTCATTTGAACTCTTTGATTTGGAAAGAAATAAAACAAAAATACTTCAAAAACAATTTTTTCTGTCGTTTTACGTTAATAAATTCTTAAAATGTTTCAAGGTATTTGTGCTTTATTTCGTAATGATACGATTTTGGATATGTGTAAAACGTTCGAATAGTGGACTGTAATTTTTGTTTTTAAAGTTTCTAAAAGTTTCCTTTCTCGAAATGAAACACCGTTTTAAATTTTATGACTTTCTTGCTCGAATACTTTTTTATTGTGTCGTGATAGCCACGACGGGACTTTACAAAAAACTCAACTTAACGAAAGAAAGCAAAGAATGACGCAAAGCAAAATTGACAATAGGTGACAAATTATTTAAGTAGGTAACACAATACATTATTAAAGTAAGTAACACAATGAATTATTACATTAAGTAGCAAAATGAGTTATTAAATTTAATAGTACAATAAAATATGAAATTGGGACTGGTAAACATCCTCCCGCCGTTGAAACCTGTTTCAACTAAATATCTATGAATAATGGACATAACTTGGAAATCGGACGCTTTGCTTCTCCCTTTGATGTTACAACGGATACAACTCGAACTAAGCCATCAGTTCCTGGATATACTTGAGTAACTCTTCCAACGAGCCACTGACATGGGGGCTGATTGTCGTCCTTGATGATAACGATATCATTTACTTGTATGTCTTTGAGCTTCGCAGACCATTTATTTCGCTTTTGGAGCTGACTGAGGTAGTCACTTGACCACCTCTTCCAAAACTGTTGAACAAGCCGCTGAACATGCTGCCATCTCTTTAGTGTCTTAACACCATCGTCTAAAGGTTGGTCAGGAACACTTGTCATCGGGCGCATAATCAAAAAATGCGCGGGCGTAAGAGGGTCAACATCTCCTTCAAAACGGGAACACAGCGGTCGAGAATTGGCGCAAGCTTCTGTCTGGCAAAGTATCGTAGCAAACTCTTCGTACGTAACAATTGTATTGCCTAATATTCTGCGAAGGTGGAACTTGACCGTTTTGACCCCGGCCTCCCAGAGCCCGCCGAAATGTGGAGCATGTGGAGGTATAAAGCGCCAGTTTATGCCCTGGCTCGTCAATTCATCTGTGACATGACCTTGGAATTGGTCTGATAGAAACTGCTTGGACCATTCGCGAAGCTGATTATTGGCGCCGACAAAGTTGGTGCCATTGTCACTGAAGATGGTGTGGCAGCGGCCACGCCTGGCAACGAAGCGTCGTAAAGCAGCTATAAAGGCTTCTGAGGTCAAATCCGTAACCGCTTCCAAATGAAGAGCCTTAGTAGCTAGACAGACGAATAAGACGATGTAGGTTTTAAAACGTTTGGCACCACGACCTTTCCAAGAAGTAACGGTAAAGGGACCAGCGTAATCGACGCCGGTATTATTGAAGACTAGTCCTGGTTCCAGGCGCTGTCTGGGTAAATCTCCCATCTGCTGCTTAAAGGGAATAGCACGCTGTCGCATACAATCTGGACATCTGTAGACGCATCTCTTGACTGCGTGGTGTACATCGACGATGAAATGATTCAAAGATAACAAGTATGTCATTTGACGAATTCCAGCATGAAGATAGCGTAAATGACAATCAAGAACGATGAGGTATGTAAATCGATGATTCTTGTGAAGAATTACAGGAAACATTTGATCAAAGGGAATCTCGGCGTTCGACAACCTGCCGCCTACGCGCAGAACACCCTCTTCATCAATAAACGGATTCATCTTAAAGATTTTGCTTTTCACAGGAACGGGTTTTTTACTAAGCAAACAATCAATCTCATTCGCAAACGATGTTCTTTGTGATATTCTGAGTAGAGCGATCTTAGCCGAATTAATGTCACTCGGTGACAAACAAAGATTAACCAATGGAACCCTAGGCTTACGGAACCTTCGAATTAAACGTATGCAACGCGCAACGACGCGAAGAAGTCGTTGTAGGCTTCCAAACCGTTGAAATATCTCCCACTCGGGCTCTTCTGGGCTGGCGAAACATGAAACTTCGTGTTCTTCGACTACTTCTTTTGAATTAGGTAGCTGGGTGAAAATAACTTCAGTTTTTTGTAGGAATAACGGTCCTTTCCACCACAAATCCAATGAAGTCAACTGATTGGGCATAATTCCTCGAGTTCCACAATCTGCGGGATTCTCTGCAGAACGGACATAATGCCAAGAGGAAGATGGCAGCTGAGCAGTAATTTGGGCTAAACGATTATCGGCAAAAACGTTTCTAGGGCGAGGATATCCTTGGATCCATTGCAACACGGTGGAAGCATCTGTGTATGCAAAGCATTCGATGTTATGTGAGTTGAATGACTCTTTAGTCTTGCTAAGCAGCTTGGTTAGCAGTAAAGCGCCACATAACTCGAGTTTGGGAATGGTCAACTTCGTTCTGACTGGTGCGACACGCGTTTTAGCACAAATAAGCGATGTGGAAACGCATCCATCAGTTCTTATAACGCGACAGTATACTGCTGCAGCATACGCGGACTCAGACGCATCTGCGAATCCATGCAGCTCAATCACTTTTCCCCTTTCATGCTGGATCCATCGAGGAATGCGTAAATACGCAATGTATCTTAGGTCAGCCCTAATATCAGCCCATTCTTCGAATAATTCTGAAGGAATGATTGCATCCCAACTAATTCCCTTGAGCCATAATTTCTGCATAAAGATTTTCATTTTGATTATGGTAGGTGAAAGCAAACCAAGCGGATCCGAGCGATGTCAGATAGAACTTCTCTCTTGGAAATACGAGATCGATGGGACGGCAACTGAAGACTGAATTTAAAAATATCTGCTTTAGTATCCCAGACCAACCCAAGCAATTTAACGCTAGTATCACCCAGTGGCAGGTCAGTTGAAATTTCGAGACTTTCGGCTTCAAATGTTGATAGGAATTCCGAAGAGTTAGAAGCCCATTTCCGAAGCTCCATTCTTGCTTCCCCAAGGATTTTGAATAAATCGTTCTTTGTTTGAACCGCGTCTTCAACCGAATAGAAACCTTCATTATAATCATCGACGTAAAAATGATGCTTTAGGCTGTTACTGGCCTGAGGATACTTCATGGCACCGTTAATACCTATCTGCTTGAGAACCCTGGTAGCAATGAAGGACGCAGGAGCGGTTCCATAAGTCAACGTCAAGAGACGGTAGTCGATAGGCTCCTGGCTAACGTCCTCTCGCCAAACAATTCTTTGGTAGTTAGTGTCACTGTCGCTGACCATAATTTGGCGATACATTTTAGCAATGTCAGCCTTCACTGCTACGGCGAATTTTCGAAATCCTATTAGCGATGTCACAAGATCATTCTGTATGACCTCCTACCATCAAGCAATCGTTGAGCGAGATGCCATTACTAGACTTGCAAGAAGCATTAAATACTACCCTCAACTTCGTCGTCGTGCTAGAGGGCTTTAATACTGCGTGATGAGGCATATAAAAAGACGGCTGGTGTAACTCACTCGGGAGGACGGCTGCCATGTGCCCTAATAGCTCATACTCACGCATAAATTTGATGTATTCTTGTTTTAGTTCAGCATTATTAAGAAATTTTCTTTCCATCGAATGCAGAACACGAAGAGCAGAATTCCTTGAGTTTCCGAACTCAACGGCTGACGTTTTGAAAGGAAGACTGATAACATAACGACCATCGGGTCGAACAAAGTGGGTTGAAGCGAAGTGATTTTCGATCTGTTCGTGTACGTTGGATTGAGGAGAGCGGATCTCTTGTACTTCTTCATATTCCCAAAATCGTTGTAAGAGGTAATCGAGATCATTGAGATCAACCGTAGTTTGAAAAACGTTTAAATGCTGATGACTGTCAAAGGAAATGTTTCCTGCGAGTATCCACCCGAAAGCGGAGCTTTGGGCTGTTGGCGAACCCGACGGATGAACGATTTTACCATCTGTCAGAATATCGAAGAAAACATCAGACCCAAGCAAAATATCGATTTTACCGGGTAGAAAACATTTCGGATCAGCAAGTTGGAGAGTCTCGAGAAACGCCAGCTTTGATTTCGGAATCGATAACGTAGGTAACTCGCTGGTCAATTTCGATAGTACGTACGCTTTCGTAGAAAGTATATATTTTGACTCACCTGATGAGTGTAAATTCAAACTTACAACTCCTCTCGTTCCCAAGGAACTTCCGTTTTGTCCGATTCCACGAATAGGAATCCTGGCATGGGATCTCTTCAGATTTAAGCGTTGTGCACAATCTTCCGAGATAAGAGTTGACTGCGACCCGGAATCAAGCAATGCTCGGCATTGATGTAGGTGGCCGCGATCATCAACAACAGAAACTAAGGCCGTCGGCAAAAGTGTGTAGCACTCCCGGAGCGCATGATTAATTGAATGTACCGACATTCCACACGCGATATTTTTTGAACATCCCGGAATACTTACTTCAGGCCCAGCGTGACCTTGATGTAATAAAATATTATGTTTTTGCGAGCACAACCTGTATGCATCATATTTACACTCGGAGATGCTGTGTTTCACGCGAAGGCAGTTTTCACAAATTTTATTAGTCTTCACAAATTCAACGCGAGCGGGTACCGACAGGTTGCGAAATTCGTTACACTGATACAGATAACGATTTCGTTTGCATTTAATGCACGGTTGAACCGTTGTGGTATGAACGCGTTTACTCGGAGTTTTTTAAGGAACCTTTTTATTAACACGTATGTCCCGCGATATGGTTAGGCTTTCGAGCGGAAGTCGAGTATTCGAGTCCACTTTTGTTATACTGATGGGCCTAGGCGTTTGTTCCCATACGCTTTTCAACATTTCAGTTAACGCGCACTGATTTACTGTTAATACCTTGAGCGATTGACTAATTTCATTACACATGGTACCGGCAAAGGGATTAGAAACACCTGCTGGCTCTATTATATCCGATAATATAGCAGCATTATTATAATACGCGTTCTCGAACTCGATCCGATATTCGGTTTCGGATGATAAATCCGCTTGCTCGTCGAACAACAATTCGATTTCGTTTTGAATTCGCTCAAAATCAACCATATAACCGTCTAATTTAGTTTTTAAAGCCCGTGCTTTTGACACTTGTAATGACGGTGTTTGACAAGCAACCGAAATTCTAGTGACTTGCCCTTTTAACGCGGCACGTTGACGTTTTAAACCTTCCATATCGAAATCAAAACAAATATGTATTAAACGTATAGAAAAGGTAAATGAAAAAGTACTTTGGTTAACAACGGTGGTGGCACTGAGTTGTTTTACTTTTGACGAAACTCAAAATGCACACACATACACACACGTTTGATTTTCTTTCCCTCTTTCTATTTATTCGTTAAACACGCGCGCGCAACTGAACACACAAAGTATATAAAAAGTATATAAAGAGCACGGTTACAACGCGTTGAAAGAAAGTAACGGTCGTTAGCACAGATTTCGATTTGCACTTACTGCTTTTAATAAACGAAATATGGGTATACGAAATGTTTGATTGTTGGTTGGGTATGCAAAATATGTTGATTTTGTTTCAGATATTTCGTACCCACAAATTCACAAAACACCACAACACAACCAAACCGAGAGTCTTTAATTTTAAGCAAAGTTGATAATTAGGTAGGTATGTAATAGGCACTACCGTTGCAAGAAAGGTAACGGGTTGTCTGCAAAACGATGTGCACTCGTGACTTCAATGAAAAAATGAAGATAGAAACACGAAATGATTAAACAATTTTGGGGGTTGGTTTTTGCACTTAATAGAGGTGATTCGCACCCACGATTTATAATAAGTATTGCCGAAAACACAACCGAACCGACAAAAAATGTTTTTTGTTTCGTATCTCCCGCCGTCGACGCACACCGTACCGAAAATGAGACTAGGAAACTCGACAAAATATAATTTTCAATTGTTTTATTTATTTTCCGCACTTATCCGTGGTTCGAAGTGACCAAAAATGTAAAACGTTCGAATAGTGGACTGTAATTTTTGTTTTTAAAGTTTCTAAGAGTTTCCTTTCTCGAAATGAAACACCGTTTTAAATTTTATGACTTTCTTGCTCGAATACTTTTTTATTGTGTCGTGATAGCCACGACGGGACTTTACAAAAAACTCAACTTAACGAAAGAAAGCAAAGAATGACGCAAAGCAAAATTGACAATAGGTGACAAATTATTTAAGTAGGTAACACAATACATTATTAAAGTAAGTAACACAATGAATTATTACATTAAGTAGCAAAATGAGTTATTAAATTTAATAGTACAATAAAATATGAAATTGGGACTGGTAAACAATATGTATGCGATGAAGTTATTGCGTTTCTATTTGTTTTTATTTAGTTTTTGCTCTTATACACTTGAAGATCTGTGATTGTATTACCGATTGGTAGTAAAAAGTATTAAAAGTATCGATGGTCGTTAAAGCGTTAACGAATAATGAAATTGAAAATTTTGATCAATGCTGAATCTTTAAAATGTTGATCGGCTGTCTGGTATTTCATAGTCAAGACATATATAGGACAGTGGTTTTTGAAATTATTCTTAAGGAAAAATATAAAAGTGGATGTACTTTTTTTGGGAAAAAACTTAAAGGGTTGATGTTGGTTGACAATTTTTGAAGCTTTCTTTTTGGAAAAAAAATTGTTAGTTGCAATTATTATATAGATACAGAGTACTTTATGGATCTTACTTTTTATGGATGTACTTTTTTTGGGAAAAAACTTAAAGGGTTGATGTTGGTTGACAATTTTTGAAGCTTCCTTTTTGGAAAAAAAAATTGTTAGTTGCAATTATTATATAGATACAGAGTACTTTATGGATCTTCTTTTCTTAGCAATTTAGTTGAGAAACTGTGAAATTGTATGAAATATTTCTTAAAATGATTTTTTGGTATCTATAGGTACTATAAAATCATGACTATTTGATGCTCAAAATTCAGAAAAAAAAATTTGAAACTTTAAAGATATACCAACATATTTAATATGTCATATGATTTCTTAAGAAATTGTTGATTTTTCAATATTTTGTTTTTTTTTTTACATCGTAGGAGCGTTTGTTTTTTATGTATAAAATTTTTCGAAAATGTCTTAAAATTAATTTGGGTATGCAGTATTCAATAATGTATAACTATGCATTTTATAAGTAAATTTTGATTTTCAATATTGATCCGTTTTTGAGGTACAGAATTTTGAAAAAAAGTTTAAACATATTTTTTAAAAATCCAAAAAAAAAATTGAAATTTTTTTGAATACAAAATATTATTTGGGCAATATAAACGTATTTTCAAAAAAAAAAATTACACTGATCGGACTTTTGTTTTGCGAGAAAATCTAATAACAAAAAATCGGTTCTATACGAGGTACCGTTTTTGGGCAATACAAACATTTTTTTTTAGATAAAATACATGAATGTTTAAAAAATAAAGTTTAAGAAAATCGTAGTAGCCGTTTTGGAGAAATTGAAAGTTTTGGTTTTTGGCCAAAAAAATCGTATGGTGGCTACCCTAAATGTTGATCTTTAAAAAAAAAAAAAAACTGGGATATGAGCTTTTGTCCAAACCTCTAATTTTCAAGTTTGAAGTCAATCGGACCAGTGGTTAAGGCTGTATGTGCCTGTAAACTCACAGACAGACAGACGGACGGAATCGCCGGACCTACTTCTTTCGACTTCTCTATCATCGTAATGTCATATCTCATCAAAATCTCAACTTTTTTTTACGAATTCAATACTTGCCATATGTTCTATATGTCGCAAGTAAATTATGAAAAAATATGTAATATTTGAGTCAAAAATAAAAATTACTGCATCCGTCAAATTTAATGACAGGTCTCTCTGTCCAGATGTTGGATGAGACATGGATTATTTGAGACTCCACTAGGCATTTCATGTCTTGGCTAAGATAAGTATGGTTTTAGTAAAGATATGTAGAGAAATAAAAAGGTAAGTGCATATTTTTATATTGTGCGATGTGTGTTTTAAGAAAAAAAAATCATTACATACATAGACTAATAGGTAGCTTTATTGCACAAATAGATATGAAACTAGAAAGGAATAAAAATAGCATTACATAGTAGTACGAAAAAAAATGTCGAAAGTCAATATAATATTCGTTCTTGAAAATTGAAAAATAAATTATCTCATTATTTTCAAACTAGCAATTCTTTGCAAACAAAAAATACAAAATAACCAATTCCAGGAAATAATGTAACCCATATATTGAAAACCTATAATTTGGTAGTAGGGTCAACGAACTTTATTTTTGATTGCAAAAATCTGCTTGAGGCAGAAACCGAAAAAAAAAATTCCAAGAAGGCCGGCAATATTTGACGTTTTATTATTTTTCTTGTTCAATTTGTCTTCTCTCCTTACTCGTTCAGAAACAAAACTCAATAAAATCTTCTCTTTCTTGCTTCTTGTTTTCATTCTTTCATTCTACTTTCCAATTTATGCCCCTTGCTTCTTGCTTTTCTTGCTTGCTTACAGCGCCACCGTTTTGCGGATATAAATGGTACTTCAGAATCTCCAACCATTCCACGACTATAATTTAAATAGACAAAGCCCTTTTCGACTTTTTGACGTCTAACTAATGATGTTCATGTGTTGATATTTTTTAACGATATTAAATTTTTCGATATATCGATGTGTCGATATAAAAATCCGACTATCGAAAAGGTATAAGAAATCGATATTTTTTATGATTAAGAAAAATCTTCAAAAGAAATACCACACACTACCCTCAATTAGTGTACGTAAATAAATGTGAGATCATGAAACATCAATTATTTGAAAACACAATGCATTCTCAAACATGGTGATTTGGCGCACCATTTGCATACAAAACATTCTCAACAATTTGCTCTCTCGCATCATTCACACCATACAAGCATACTTTCATAGTTCACAAGTTTTTCAGCTCGTACGCAAAGTACAAATCCATTTTGACAGCTTGGTTTCCTATCTTTAGGCGTTTTTGTTTTTTACAACTGAACAGAGCCTGAACTGACAAACTCTGTATTTTTTTTTCGTTCAGAATGTTCAGAGCATCAAAGTTTTGACCGCCATATACTTAGCAGCACTTTGTGAGGAATTTCAATTTTTTTGATGCAAATAATTAGGTGAGATTTTGGTGAAATTTAGTGAATCAATTTTAGAATTTAGTGAATCATAGTTTAAAAGTGTTACGACACCGATCTTCTCCAAGTGGTCATCACCCACCACAATTAGATTTTTTTTTCTCCGTCGATGAGACAATCTGGAAATAAAAATATAAAGATTAAAAGACATCTTTTTGGCGCAAAATAGCCACCAGAGTCTGTCCTGAACATGACCCAAATGGGTTGAGCTTCAAGGGGCATTCTCCGGCGACCAAAAGGACTTATCTTCTGCCGCTTATGTCGTGAATCCCTCTTCTTTGGTTACTCCTTGGGTTATCCTAGGCATTAATAGCCTTACTTTTTTTAATTCATCATATTTTTGCATACAAATTGGGTACAAATTATCATTATAATAGTAAACAATTGCATGCAAAAAAATGAACTTGCTGTTATAAGCTTTTCACAACACGAGGATGTCAAAATCTGACATTTCGTTTCTGCAAATTACAGATTTTAAAAGAAAGAGGAGAAGAAAGAAAGAAGGAACAAAAATTCGGAAACCCCAATGAAAGCCAAAGTTTCGGAAAGGAAACTGGGCAAATTTAACATCGGTTAAATTTAAAATAAAATATTTTTTTTCTATAAAGTGATGAATTTTGTGCAATATAAGTAGTCAATAAGTATAGTTTTTAGTTAGTATTAATATAAATTCATATTTTTATCTCTAACAATAGTAAATTAAGAAATAAAACCATGAAAAGAGGAAAGGTAGTGCAACATTCGGAGTTTTAGGAGTAAGGAGAATTCACTCAAGTAGGAGGAGCTTGTAAAGAGGGGAAATACGGAGACAGTAAAATGAAGGAAGCAACAAATTTCCAATATTTCAATTTAAAGAGCAATGCAAAGAGGAATTTTAAAAGGCCAACGAACCTTTCTATGTAAAACGAAAAATCTGTAAAAGAAAGATGAACGCGAGTGATTCTTGTAAAGTCAGCTGTAGCGAGTGAACCCAATAGACATTGAGGTAGTCACATTGAAGATTTTTTTTTGAACAGAAAGTGAAACAAAGTGATCAAATCTCTGATCTTTGAGATTCTGTTAAACAAGTGAAGTTAAGAAAAAAAAAGGAAAGGAAGAAAGGATCCTTACCAGGACACTCAACAAAAAAAAAATTATATAGAAACAGAAAAGGTAGGAACACACGTACTGAGTTCCATCAGGATTGAGAGGGTGGAATATCTTTTCTTTACAAAAAAAAGAACAGAGGTTTGGGTCATTAAAAAGGCATCTGATAGCAACCAATCGGTAGATCCAAGCCTCTGTGGGGTTTTAATTTTACAACTCCTTGAGTTCCGAATCATCGCTCTGGGAATCCCTTGAGAGGTCTTCGCGGAACCAGCGGATTTTGGTATCAGAGTTGAGGATACTTATATACCTACATATACAAAGAAAAGGACATCTGAAGGACAAAGGTTGTCCCACTAATTAACCTCAATATACTTTTTGCACATACACACAAATAACGTAATAGCAGTACATGCAATTTTAACTGTTTTTTGGAATTTTAATCGTGGATTTTTTTTTTATTGAATGGTCTTTTCCAAAAAAAAATTTTTTTTGTTTCAATTTTAATTTAAAGTTTTTTTTTCTTTGAATTTTTCTTTAATTTTTTTTTGGTGAATTTAATCTTTAAAAGTGTAAAGTAAAAGAAAATCAGTGTCGTAAAGAAAAGAAAAAAAAAGGACAAGAAAAAAAAGAGGTTGTTAACAATATACTTACGCAGCCATACATATATATACATATATTTATTCGTGTATGCCCATTCAATAATATATACCAGCCCCAGCTCAAGCACATCTCGAGAAACTTGCCGGCAGGACTTCGAGGGATACGCTCAAAGTGAGTAAAAAAAAAAAAATTGGTTTCACTTAAATAAGCTCTTTATTTCTGGAGATATTCAGAACATTACATATACTTATACATATATATATATATATATACATATTTTTGACACAATATTTGATGAAAGCAAGGATTTTCTTTTATTTTGTTCATTACTTTACAATTAATTTATTCACCTAAACAAATTCACCGTCAGCTTAGTTATTAGAATTTAAAAAAAAAAAAAAAACTTGAATAAAAGCTCATATAAAAGAAAATTGTAACAGATACAATTAAGAAAAAAAAAAGTTCATCTTTTCATTCATTCTTCCTTCCTCGGTGGTTTAATTCCCATAGAATGAAGTGGTAATAAGTTTTTAAAGGTGTGTGATGGGTCGGACGGGCCAGCGACTGAATGGCGTGTCGTTTCCTCTTGTTTGCGATTCAAACGACGACGACGACGACGACGACGAGGACATCGACGACGACGATAGAGAGAGAGTTTCGATGCGATCTATGGATAACATTCATTCTCACCTTTTTGGATGAACTGACGACATGAACTACACATTTAGAGCGTAGTGATTCCAGAGATGATTTGAAGATAGTACGAATCGACTTTTGATAGGCTATCATATGACATGCATACTTACATAACTTGACTCGACAATACATTTACTTAGATTTGATGGACGAACCCCCTTTTGACACCATAGGCTACGACAATGAATGACGATCACCAAACTACATAATGAACACAAAATGAATTGCAACATGGATGGTACTGACCAATGACAATACGCGAACGAATACATAATGTACATGATCTACGACAACAGAGTGAACGAATCCTGACCAATTAAATTGACAAATATAATTTTCTTACGGGCAATGTAAATAGAGCGACGAACGATTGGTTAATCGACTTAGGGGCCATTTTCTAAACTCTGGCCGAGAAAATGGCATTGGACATGCTAAACATGACTTCGTTTAGTACCTATGTAGGGTGGGCAGGCCAAATCATGCCAATGACATCTGGCATGGCCTTGTTGAATTTGCGCGAACCCTTGTATTGGTGAGAAGAAGATCAGTTTGCTGTCTCACTGTCATCGATACAAGGGCATAGGTGAACGAACTTATGTCCCTCTCCCAATTGCAGGTCCTTATCCCCACTTTAACTTCCATCCTTATCCCCAACCCCTCTACAAAGGCACGATTTTTTTGTTTTGGAGTGAGAAGAAGACGTGAAAAGAGCAAGAATCCCTCCCCAACCCGTCGAGCTGAGCCGAGCGATAGCAAGCGTGCCGCTGCCTTTTCCGCTTCTGAAGACGCCTCCGTGGCCAACCTCAAACCATAACAATGGCGCCCAACGACGAACGGCTTTTAGATCCATTGGGACTCCAAGGAAATGATTTTGATTATCAAGGTCATTCCCTTGGACTCACAATAACCATTTTTGTTTACATTTTTTTCTTAATTCCCCTAACTTTCAACACAAGTAAGTGAACCGCATAGGCTCTTTTGGTAGTGAATGATGGAGGATTGCTGTCCGATTTACATGGTCCAGAACCAGTGAATCCAGTGAGGTAAAACAAAATCTATCACAATCCAAAGAGCGGGGTGGAATATGGGAGCATTCCGCTTGCTGTCAGCCATGCAGTGAGGCGCCGCTTTACTCAGAGTGTGGCGTAAGCGATATGTTTCTGGTTCCACCCGTGTCAAAGATCATCTCATTGTCCTAGCTATCCAACCTTTGGGTTAGTCCCTGATAGTACGACGTGGCGGAATACATGGGATGGTCTGAGACACTCGGCAATTCAATAAGGCACCAATCGCGACAAGGACTTTTTAGACAACGAAACAACAAAACAACAACATAAAAATTCACTGGGACAAACATGAAGAAGACAGAGAAATTGGAACGAACACCTTCAGGAAACGTTAGGATACCCAATCTAGACCCTCACACACCTTAATATATGAATTAATCGCATTTTTGAAGAAGATCACGAAAGTAGATTTCTTTTATATCTCAAACAATTTTGTTTTTTAACTTTTTTTTTCTATTTTACCTTGCAAATAGCTCATACACTTATTTGAATTCCAGTTTCGAGTTTTGCTTAGTAAAATTACCTAATTCTGAAGTGAACTTATAATTTTTTTTTTATTATTCTAATTTTCACTTATACGTAGTTTAAGTTTTTTTTAATTTCATTTTTTTTGTTAACTCTTTTGCCTATTGAATTGAAAAGCGTTTGAATTTTTTTTTTGGAATTTACTTTTTTTCAGTAGTTTTTTTTCATTTTTGAATTTTGAATTTTTTTTTATTTTTTTTAATTATTTTTCTTATTTTGCTTTATTCATTTTTCCTTTTTCTGAATTTTATTTAAGTACAATTTTACTGAAGCAGTTTCTTTTTTTTGCATTGAATTCATTTCACGTAAGAAAACTCATTTTTAATTACGATCTCCGTAGTGAAAATTCACGAGGAGAGTATAGTTACATCCCGTTTACTGATTATTAGTTTGTTTTCCTTGAATTTTCTTTGAATTACACATATTTTTCGAACAATAATTGGTGAACTCCCAACTTGAAAGAATAAAAAAAAAAAAAAAAACGAATTTATGATGAAATCTTCAAGGGGTTCCAACCCCAAGAACGCTCGACCACCTATTAGAGGTACGGGTAGAGTGACTCGACAGTCCGTAGCCAATGGTTCAGCGTTTGATCCTCAAGGGATAATCCAGAGCGAAATCTTATCCAATCCCTTCGACGATTTGCTAGAGAGGAGTCTAGAGAGGAGTCGAGAGGATATCAGGGAAGAAGTAGATGTGCGAGAGGATGAAATCACTGGCTTGGATGGATCTCGTGAGAATGTAGGTGGTGACGTTATGTTTCAGCCTTCTGGTAGCAATGAGGAGACCAGGGAGTCAGTAGATAGGTTGACAAGAGAAATAGAAAGAGAACTGGCGTTAATGAACGAGGAGAACAGGCAATTGGAAGCCCAATCGCAAGCTAAAAATGAGGCAACAGTAGTAGGAGAGGAAGTGAAAAGGGCCATTAATTTTGCTATTGCCAGGTCTCAAAGTGAAGCACAGGACAAAACGTTGACTCTCTTAGCCGAACAGAATAAAAATTTAAACACCATGCGTTCAATGTTCCAAATGATCAGCGGAAGCATGAAGTCAATGAACGAAAGGATAAAACTAGTAGAAACATCGACGTTGACACTTCTAGGTAAAAATGGAAATGACGCAAGAGATGACCATGATTTCAACGATCCGAGCACGAGTTCGCGTAGGGAAACAAGATCACATGACCATAGACAAGAGCACCAGGCTCAAAACTTTAATAGACAAGGACATCGCGTAGACATCCACAAATGGAACATTAAATTTGACGGCACAGCGAAGAGTATGACGGTAGAAAGCTTTATATTTAGGATAGAGACTCTGCAAAAAAAGAATAACCTGACAAATGACGAAATTTTCGCAAATTTCCATCACTTTGTGACAGGCCCAGCCGAAAAATGGTATTGGCAATACATGGAAGAAAACGAAGGAGACGAATATTTGAACTTTTATGACCTTAAAGCAGAACTATTAGGACGATTTAAAAACAATAAAACTGACCATGAAATACTACGTGCAATATTAGATAGGAAACAATCGCATAACGAGTCATTTGACGAATACTACGAAGACATAAGAGGCCTGACACTACAAATGAAGACAAGACCAAAGGAAGAAGACTTAGTCGCTATGGTGAGACAAAACCTCAAAGACAGAGTAGCTACGATGATATTTGGATGTCCCATAAAGGACATTAGAGACTTAAGGGAAGAATGCAGACGAGCAGAGAAACATCTTGCGACAAGAGATTTTAGAATCAAACGACAAATAAGCGCAATACAAGACACTGACCAGTCACGAGACATGATAGATTTAACAGAATCGGAAGACGAACATCACATAGCTGCGATACAAAACAGTCGAATGGACAGACAATATACAAACTATAAAACAGATAGACGAAATCAAAACTACAAAAACAACGACCGTGAAAGAAAAACAGATGACAAAGACAAACAAACAACATCGACAACCTGTGCTTCCACATTCCATACCCTGACATGCTTTAGCTGTGGACAGGGCAATCTTTCGTTTAAATGTGGGACATGTCAGGGAAACTTGAAGGTCGGCAGTGCTCCGGAGGCCACTCAGCCGATCAAAGCTCCAGCTCCGGAATCGAAGAACCTGAGAGAATAATAATATTGAAAAGAACAAACGTAGATAAGGTAGGTACTCACCAGAAATCAGGCAATCAGAGTGTGCAATATAAAAGTCTTCATGAAAGGATAAGAGATTATGAAGAGGCAAGAAAAAGAATTTTCAATGAGGAAGTATCTGTAGAAGTTGACGCTGAAAGTAGAAATTTTAGAAAGATCAAAAGACTAAGGGAAAAATGTGCAATAAAAAGACGGACAATAAACAAATTAGTATCGACGATTTTAGCTTTATCTGACGACAATAGACCTTACGCAAAAGTGTTAGTTCAAGGTGAAGAGATGTTAGGTCTCTTGGATAGTGGAGCTTCTGTTAGCTGTTTGGGAAAAGGTGCAATAGATTTCTTGACGAAGCATAATTTGCAGATGACTAAAATGTCAGTTAACATTAAGACAGCAGATGGGAAAAACCAAAACATAAACGGACTAGTTAAAACAGAGGTTATGTGGAACGGTATACGACACGACCTGGAACTCTATGTAGTTCCCAGCCTACAACAGCCACTATATTTAGGCGTAGACTTTTGGAAGACGTTCAGGGTAGCTCCTAATGTAATATCCGCGCTAGACACTCCATCGCCGACGGAAGGGTCAGAGTCTGACCCGATGCTTAAGCTTTCTCCAGCCCAATCGGAAGAACTGGAGCGAGTTAAGCGTACCTTTCCTTCCTACGCAGTGTTGGGATTGGGTAAAACCTCTCTTGAAGAGCACGTCATTGAAATGGAGGACGAAAACATTCCCATAAAGCAAAGACACTACCCAATCTCACCTGTTATACAGAAGCTAATGTACGCTGAATTAGATCGCATGCTCGAACTTGGAGTGATTGAGGAGAGCAATAGCGCATACAGTTCCCCGGTTGTGCTGGTCAGAAAGCCAGGCAAGAACAGGCTTTGCTTAGATTCACGGAAGGTGAATGCAGCAACGAAAAAATTTGCGTACCCTCTTCCAAATATAGCAGGAATTTTGAGTCGACTCCAAGAGACGCGCTTCATCTCGAGCATCGATTTGAAGGACGCCTTTTGGCAGATTCCTCTGGAGAAGAAATCTCGAGAGAAGACAGCCTTCACAGTCCCTGGTCGTCCATTGTATCAGTTCACGGTGATGCCATTTGGACTATGCAATGCCGCCCAGAGAATGTGCAAGCTGATGGACAAGGTCATTCCCGCTCGGTTGAGAGAGAATGTCTTTGTCTACTTAGATGATCTCTTGGTCTGTTCTCCAGATTTTGAAACCCATTTGAGCGTTCTCAAAGAAGTGGCAAGATGTTTGCGTGAAGCAGGGTTGACGATAAACGTGGAAAAGAGCAAGTTTTGTCATAAGGAGCTCAGGTACTTAGGCTATTTCGTCGGAGATGGAGGTCTAAGGACAGATCCAGGAAAGGTCGCAGCAATTGAAGAATTTCCAGTACCAAAGACACCGAAACAACTTCGACGATTTCTAGGAATGACAGGGTGGTACCGACGTTTTATACCGAATTTTGCATCAGTTTCAGCACCAATGACGGATTGTCTTAAAAAAGGCAAAGACTTTAAAATGACAGAAGAAGCACTAAAAGCATTTGACGAACTTAAAAGCAGGTTAGTGAGATCACCAATACTTGTAAACCCCGACTTTAAACGACACTTCTACATACAATGTGACGCATCAAGTTCTGGTGTAGGGAGTGTTCTTTTTCAGATGGACGATGAGAACAACGAACGACCCATAGCATTCATGTCTCAGAAGTTGAACGCTGCACAGCGAAATTACAGTGTAACAGAGCTTGAATGCTATGCGGCCGTGTTATCGGTTAAGAAGTTCCGAGAGTACATTGAGGGTTTACCATTCACCATTATAACCGACCACGCGAGCCTGAAGTGGCTGATGACGCAGAAGGACTTGAGTGGTCGACTAGCGAGGTGGAGCCTGAAACTCCAGGGCTTTGATTTTTCAATTAAACACCGAAAAGGGAGCCTCAATGTAGTCCCGGATACTCTCTCAAGAATCCATATGGACGAGATCACGATCGAAACGCCCGAAGTTGACTTTAATTCCCCATACTTTGCATCAGAAGAGTATGTAGAGTTAAAGAAGACAATTGACGAAAACAAGGACAAATTACCCGACATATGTATCTCAGATGGGTTCGTTTACAAACGTACGGAAAGACGGACTGGCGATCCAATTCAAGAAGATAGGGCGTGGAAACTTTGGGTTCCAAAAGAGCTAACAGGAAATCTGCTGAAAATTGCACATGACTCAACAACCTCAGGCCATGGGGGCATCCACAAAACATTGGCAAAACTACGCCAAAAATACTTCTGGCCAAACATGACCATCGAAGTTAAAGAATATGTAGACAACTGTGATATCTGTAAGTGCAATAAGCCCACGAATCTAATTTTAAGACCCCCTATGGGTAAACAAGTGATAACAGAACGACCTTTCCAGCGACTTTATATAGATTTTTTAGGACCATACCCAAGGACGAAGAACGGACATACGCACATTTTCATAGTTTTAGATCATTTTAGCAAATTCGTGTTTTTGAAACCAATTCGCAAAGCTACAGCAGCTGAGGTAGTTAAATATTTAGAAGAAAACGTATTTCATGTATTTGGTGTACCTGAATATATTCACTCTGACAATGGAAAACAATTCGTTTCCGAATTGTTTTCCAGCTTCTTGACGAAATATGGAATAATACACATCCGCACTGCTTTTTATTCGCCTCAGGCAAATGCATCCGAGAGAGTGAATAGGTCAGTCCTGGCGAAAATAAGATCATATATTGCAGATGATCAACGCAATTGGGACACGCATGTAAGCAGCACAGCATTTTCAATTCGTAGCGTGCTCCACGATGCTATAAAATATGAGCCATACTACGCTGTGTTTGGTAGTCAGATGGTCCAACATGGTGAAACATATGAGCTTCTACGGAGACTCGACATGATAAATGACACAAACACTCAGGTCTTGGAAAAAGTGGATAAGCAGGCGCTATTAAGAAAAAAGATCTTTGAAAACCTCAAATTAGCACATCAAAAGTCAGCTAGAGTATACAACACTCGAAGCAGAAACGTTTCCTACAAAATAGGGCAAGTTGTATATAGGCGTAATTTTAAGCAAAGTAGCCTCAACGACAACTACAACGCCAAGTTAGGACCGAAATTTTTAAAATCAATTGTCCTCAAAACGCTCGGCAATTGTCTCTATGAGCTAGGTAACTTAAGAGGAGACAAAGTAGGAGTCTTCCATGCGAAGGACATCCATACTTGACGCACTCAAGCTGCTGTAGAATAGATTAGATCTGTGATATTAGTAGTTAGCTGTGAGGTCCCAAATTTTTATAGTTTCTTTATTTATTTATTAATTAATTTATTTATTATTTATTTATTTATTTATTTATTTATTTATTTATTTATTTATTTATTTATTTATTAATTTATTCGTTTATTTATTTATTTATTTACTTAGGTATTTATTTATTAAGTTATTAAGTGCAATAGCCAACTAGCAATTCAATTTCCCTTTTTTAGTTGGCAATTGTTCATCATTGACTTGAACTAGGTACCAAGTAATTCAAGAAAAAGTCTGGTTATGGCCCTATACCTTCCTCTATGCATTTGTTTTTGACTATCTAATCATTAGTTAGAAACCTCAACCTAAAACATCATGCAAAAGTCAGCTCGACAGCCAATCTAAAAAATCATCTCAGGGTGTGAGACGTGCCACACGTAACGAACGGCCAAAGATACAAACGAAGAAACGTCCTTGAATCCGCATAACAAATGAGTAATTTTACCTGTGAGATCGGTTCCTTCTTTTTTACGAGGCCGGTTTTCTCGCGACCACTTGAAAACCGTCGTCGAGCCTGTTACGACACCGATCTTCTCCAAGTGGTCATCACCCACCACAATTAGATTTTTTTTTCTCCGTCGATGAGACAATCTGGAAATAAAAATATAAAGATTAAAAGACATCTTTTTGGCGCAAAATAGCCACCAGAGTCTGTCCTGAACATGACCCAAATGGGTTGAGCTTCAAGGGGCATTCTCCGGCGACCAAAAGGACTTATCTTCTGCCGCTTATGTCGTGAATCCCTCTTCTTTGGTTACTCCTTGGGTTATCCTAGGCATTAATAGCCTTACTTTTTTTAATTCATCATATTTTTGCATACAAATTGGGTACAAATTATCATTATAATAGTAAACAATTGCATGCAAAAAAATGAACTTGCTGTTATAAGCTTTTCACAACACGAGGATGTCAAAATCTGACATTTCGTTTCTGCAAATTACAGATTTTAAAAGAAAGAGGAGAAGAAAGAAAGAAGGAACAAAAATTCGGAAACCCCAATGAAAGCCAAAGTTTCGGAAAGGAAACTGGGCAAATTTAACATCGGTTAAATTTAAAATAAAATATTTTTTTTCTATAAAGTGATGAATTTTGTGCAATATAAGTAGTCAATAAGTATAGTTTTTAGTTAGTATTAATATAAATTCATATTTTTATCTCTAACAATAGTAAATTAAGAAATAAAACCATGAAAAGAGGAAAGGTAGTGCAACATTCGGAGTTTTAGGAGTAAGGAGAATTCACTCAAGTAGGAGGAGCTTGTAAAGAGGGGAAATACGGAGACAGTAAAATGAAGGAAGCAACAAATTTCCAATATTTCAATTTAAAGAGCAATGCAAAGAGGAATTTTAAAAGGCCAACGAACCTTTCTATGTAAAACGAAAAATCTGTAAAAGAAAGATGAACGCGAGTGATTCTTGTAAAGTCAGCTGTAGCGAGTGAACCCAATAGACATTGAGGTAGTCACATTGAAGATTTTTTTTTGAACAGAAAGTGAAGCAAAGTGATCAAATCTCTGATCTTTGAGATTCTGTTAAACAAGTGAAGTTAAGAAAAAAAAAGGAAAGGAAGAAAGGATCCTTACCAGGACACTCAACAAAAAAAAAATTATATAGAAACAGAAAAGGTAGGAACACACGTACTGAGTTCCATCAGGATTGAGAGGGTGGAATATCTTTTCTTTACAAAAAAAAGAACAGAGGTTTGGGTCATTAAAAAGGCATCTGATAGCAACCAATCGGTAGATCCAAGCCTCTGTGGGGTTTTAATTTTACAACTCCTTGAGTTCCGAATCATCGCTCTGGGAATCCCTTGAGAGGTCTTCGCGGAACCAGCGGATTTTGGTATCAGAGTTGAGGATACTTATATACCTACATATACAAAGAAAAGGACATCTGAAGGACAAAGGTTGTCCCACTAATTAACCTCAATATACTTTTTGCACATACACACAAATAACGTAATAGCAGTACATGCAATTTTAACTGTTTTTTGGAATTTTAATCGTGGATTTTTTTTTTATTGAATGGTCTTTTCCAAAAAAAATTTTTTTTTGTTTCAATTTTAATTTAAAGTTTTTTTTTCTTTGAATTTTTCTTTAATTTTTTTTTGGTGAATTTAATCTTTAAAAGTGTAAAGTAAAAGAAAATCAGTGTCGTAAAGAAAAGAAAAAAAAAGGGACAAGAAAAAAAAGAGGTTGTTAACAATATACTTACGCAGCCATACATATACAGGGTGATTCACGAGCGTTGTGCCAAAAAGCTAGAGCGTGTAGGTTGAGTTGAGACAAGAAAAAAATCGTATAAGAGGGGGGGGTCTATTCCCCCCCGTTTAGCCGGGAGGGGCAATTTTCTGAAAAATTGACTTATTTTGTTTAAAAAAATATTAAAAATCAACGGCTTCGTTTACAACACCGTGCTATACCTTTCTGAAAAGCCAAAAACTTCTTCTTTCACTTTGTTTTTAAATTAAATTGTTTTAACGAATAGTTTTAAGAAAATAAATTTTCAAACTCAAAATTTTCAAAAAAAAAGCAAAAAAAAAATTTTTGAACTCATTTTTTTCAAAATTTTATGTAATTAAGTACTAATTTTGTTTTAAAAATTCAACATGTTTTTTTAATTTTTAGTCGAAAACAGAAAACCGGATGCAAAAATGTCTTTTCGTTTTTGAGAAATTAAGAAAAAACCGAAACCACTTTTTTCTAAAAAAATTTTTGTTTTTATTTTTACCTATCTGGACTTTTAGTTTAATTTATTAATTTAATTTATAAATTTAATTTTTTGTGATTGGAGTTTTATGAGGACTCAATAAAGTAGAAAAGTATTGGATTTTCCCTGGATTAATCATTTTTTTCATTGATAACGTCTGCCATTGACCTTTCACTTCTAGCTCTCAGCGCTCTCGTCGGCGGATTCTTGAAAACATGCTACGACTTGGGCGCCATCTATTGGGATATCTTTCAGCGTAGAGTCTTTTGGCTTCTCGATCTCGACAACAAGTTAAACCGTAGCAGAAGGTCCTGTCCGCTAACTATTCTCAAGCGTATGAGTTTGTTATTGTTATGTGTTGATGAGTCAATATTTTAATTGTAAATGGTGGTTTAGTAAATATGCGATGCCTTTTATTAACATTTAGGTTGTTAATTGTTTTTTCATTCAAGAAAAAATGTGGTTTAATTATCTTAAGCCCCTAGCAGGTAGAACTCTTCGCCGGCGAGTGGCCGCGGCCCCAGGTAAGTAAGAAAAAATTACAGTTCAGTTTTCAGACGATATCAATGAACAAAATGGTTAATCCAGAGATAATGTAATACTTTTCTACTTTATTGAGTCCTCATAAAACTCCAATTACAAAAAATTAAATTTATAAATTAAATTAATAAATTAAACTAAAAGTCCAGATAGGTAAAAATAAAAACAAACATTTTTTTAGAAAAAAGTGGTTTCGGTTTTTTCTTAATTTCTCAAAAACGAAAAGACATTTTTGCATCCAGTTTTCTGTTTTCGACTAAAAATTAACAAACATGTTGAATTTTTAAAACAAAATTAGTACTTAATTACATAAAATTTTGAAAAAAATGAGTTCAAAAATTTTTTTTTTGCTTTTTTTTTTGAAAATTTTGAGTTTGAAAATTTATTTTCTTAAAACTATTCGTTTAAACAATTTAATTTAAAAACAAAGTGAAAGAAGAAGTTTTTGGCTTTTCAGAAAGGTATAGCACGGCGTTGTAAACGAAGCCGTTGATTTTTAATATTTTTTTAAACAAAATAAGTCAATTTTTCAGAAAATTGCCCCTCCCGGCTAAACGGGGGGGAATAGACCCCCCCCTTCCATACGATTTTTTTCTTGTCTCAACTCAACCTACACGCTCTAGCTTTTTGGCACAACGCTCGTGAATCACCCTGTATATACATATATTTATTCGTGTATGCCCATTCAATAATATATACCAGCCCCAGCTCAAGCACATCTCGAGAAACTTGCCGGCAGGACTTCGAGGGATACGCTCAAAGTGAGTAAAAAAAAAAAAAATTGGTTTCACTTAAATAAGCTCTTTATTTCTGGAGATATTCAGAACATTACATATACTTATACATATATATATATATACATATTTTTGACACAATATTTGATGAAAGCAAGGATTTTCTTTTATTTTGTTCATTACTTTACAATTAATTTATTCACCTAAACAAATTCACCGTCAGCTTAGTTATTAGAATTAAAAAAAAAAAAACTTGAATAAAAGCTCATATAAAAGAAAATTGTAACAGATACAATTAAGAAAAAAAAAAAGTTCATCTTTTCATTCATTCTTCCTTCCTCGGTGGTTTAATTCCCATAGAATGAAGTGGTAATAAGTTTTTAAAGGTGTGTGATGGGTCGGACGGGCCAGCGACTGAATGGCGTGTCGTTTCCTCTTGTTTGCGATTCAAACGACGACGACGACGACGACGACGACGAGGACATCGACGACGACGATAGAGAGAGAGTTTCGATGCGATCTATGGATAACATTCATTCTCACCTTTTTGGATGAACTGACGACATGAACTACACATTTAGAGCGTAGTGATTCCAGAGATGATTTGAAGATAGTACGAATCGACTTTTGATAGGCTATCATATGACATGCATACTTACATAACTTGACTCGACAATAAATTTACTTAGATTTGATGGACGAACCCCCTTTTGACACCATAGGCTACGACAATGAATGACGATCACCAAACTACATAATGAACACAAAATGAATTGCAACATGGATGGTACTGACCAATGACAATACGCGAACGAATACATAATGTACATGATCTACGACAACAGAGTGAACGAATCCTGACCAATTAAATTGACAAATATAATTTTCTTACGGGCAATGTAAATAGAGCGACGAACGATTGGTTAATCGACTTAGGGGCCATTTTCTAAACTCTGGCCGAGAAAATGGCATTGGACATGCTAAACATGACTTCGTTTAGTACCTATGTAGGGTGGGCAGGCCAAATCATGCCAATGACATCTGGCATGGCCTTGTTGAATTTGCGCGAACCCTTGTATTGGTGAGAAGAAGATCAGTTTGCTGTCTCACTGTCATCGATACAAGGGCATAGGTGAACGAACTTATGTCCCTCTCCCAATTGCAGGTCCTTATCCCCACTTTAACTTCCATCCTTATCCCCAACCCCTCTACAAAGGCACGATTTTTTTGTTTTGGAGTGAGAAGAAGACGTGAAAAGAGCAAGAATCCCTCCCCAACCCGTCGAGCTGAGCCGAGCGATAGCAAGCGTGCCGCTGCCTTTTCCGCTTCTGAAGACGCCTCCGTGGCCAACCTCAAACCATAACAAAAGTTATTAACAAAATAACGTAAGGCATATACTTAGCAGCACTTGTTCTGAATTTCAAAAATTTTGGTACCAAAAGATGCGCCTGAATTTAGTGAATCGATCGTAACTATTTTCCGAATTTAGTGAATCTTAATTTGTTAGTTATTTAACAAATTAAAAATTATAAACAATTACGTAACGCAATTTCAAAATGACGTAACGTCATCAAAACGATAACATCCCTGAACAAAAACAGCTTTATTCGGAGTCATTCGGAATGTCATCATGACAGTTGTTTTCAGTTTTTCGCTTTCATATTCGTATTCATATGTTTGCCAACGGCTAATGAAAGTGGTTCTCACTAGATTAAAATTAAATTCTGGGATGCTGTAAGTTCAAAACATTTCAATGAGACACTTGAAAAGGTAACATAAGCCAAGGATAATAAACAATTTTTCTATGGGGTTTATCCGTCTTATTTGTGTGTTGATATTGTTAATCACAAATAAAGACGGCAAAACTGATGACTCGGAGTTTTGAAAATCTTAAACTCTACTACCGTGGCGCAGGAGAGGATGTATTATTTCAGAATATTCCTTGGCTCGCAACTAGATTTATTTGTTTGTTATTTTTTTTTTCAGTTCGTCGCAAACTCTGGTACGAAGGTCTACTTTAGGAAAAAAGCACCAAATTATCGTGTTTTAATAGATTTGACAAATCAAGTTGAAAGTGTGCTATTACACGATGAAACTAGTTTCATGCAACATCTTCGAATTCTGCTTTGTTATCTTATCCTGTTTCTCGATTGTTATTAAACGTTGAAACTAGATGCATGAAACTTTTTTGACAGTTCTCTATTATTCTCATTTCGCTGTCATAATATGTCAAATTGTTATTAAAGGGAAGCAATTTTGTGATAAAAAAAAATAGGTAACCAAACACCTCAAACAAATCTAATTGACTTCAATAAATATTTTTTATAGATTAAAAACAAAAGCTGACCAACAGGATTACGGAGACATGATTTTAGATTTCACCTGCCTTCAAATTGCAGACACACGAGATTAGAAAATTGAAAACAATCCAGTTAATCAAGAGTCTGCAAGTATTAAGCTTTTTGTGTTTTTTGGAAAAATCTCTGGAAGTTCTCAATGAAGAATTCCGAGATATTTATGTACGTTGAAGTACTAACGCGATTCTATCTAGCGTTCGAGAGTATACTCAACATGTAGCAATCAAAATATTTTGATAAAACTCCATCAAACACATTTTATTCTGAAGTTAAGAGTTACGCAGAATCTACCTAAATTTGAAAATTCAAATCAGTAACAGCTTTTTTAGTTTGGTGGAAGTCACGTTTCTCATAGGAAGGTGGATCTCTCTCTCTAAGCAAGATGCATTTAGTTTAAAATTTTTCCTCTGCAGTTGGGTGGAGCTTCAAGCAATTCGCATTCCCAGTTTCAGTCCGGAACACACTTAAGAAGGGTGTAGTCTGTAGTGTTTTATGAACCTGGACAGACTTGGTCTCTTTAGTCATGTTACATGAACCTGAATAGACTTGGTGTCTTTAATCATGTTTCATGAACCTGAACAGACTTGGTCTCTTTAATCAAAAAGTGACAGATGACAGACGTGATAGAATACAGAAACGTGATTCAAGTTAGAGTGGTTTATAAGGAAAAGTTGAAAGTAAATTGAATGAGTTCATTTTATTGTTTTCGAATTGCGGATTGAAGATCGGATCTTTTTCTTTAATTAAAAATTCAACAATATTATGGTTTATAGTCAGGAATCCGGAGCCAGTTAACAGATGGATTTTGGGACGTATACGTATGCCTCCTGTATTAGGACAATCTCATCTTTGGTCCCATGCACTCGGAGTATGAAGTTTGCTGAAGCCATGTTGACGTGCTGAACATTAATATGAACTAATCGTATCTGCGTAGTGATCATGAAAAATATTACTATCTACCATGAATGACTGCGGCTACGATCAGCACGTCGCTGAAGGAAAGATCTCAGTTGAAGGTGCCGTTGAAATGTACTTTCTGCCTTTTGGCTTTAGGCTTGTCACCCTCTAGGGACAGAGGTATGATGAAGATCAATGCGATCCTAAACAGATACTATAGCCTATTATATAGTAAATGAGGAAATTACGATTAACGGGTACCGAATGTGGATAAACGTCAAGGAAATTAGACAAAATGTTGGGTGCGTCCCTTGATTGGCTGGTTCATCCCTTCGATCAATGTGGATAATCCTGACAGAGGGTGAGCGGTGTCCCTCATCCGCCAGCTGGAGAAGCTGCGAAAAGCTAATAAAAGCATGATATTAATGTATGTATAAACTAGCGTTGCAGAACATCACAAAAGGTATAACGCTAGGAGTATACAAAAATGTGATACCCTCACCCAGGTAGTTGGGTACCGCGGGTAATGGGATTTAGCACCTCACTAGTGGGATGGAACTTCGCGGGGGTTGTGGTTATCTGAGTTTGGCCTCAGCTGCTATTCGCAAATCACAGTTGACGGCTCTTCTTTCGGTGACGAAGGTTGAGCAGTTTCCTTGACCGGACAACAGCTCCTCTTTCGCGTGACTGAAAGTTGAGTGCGGTTCTCCGTGGTGTTGCATGAATAGTTAGTCTAGAATCAAACCAAGATGAATAAGAGCTGGCACTTATTCAATTGGTACTGGTGTGTATCTAGATGCAGGGTACTCGCTTCTTTCTTTTCAGAAAGTTGAGGTGTGCTTTGTATTCTGGTGGATCATCAGGAAGAGGTTTAGTGTCCTCTTAAATAAAACATAGTGACTCAGCTGACTTCGGTTGGAATTTGTCACGCCGACATGACAGTGTGGATAGGTCCACCGTCAGATAAGGCTTAAATGCTAGGTGCTGACGTTAAATCTTTCTTAATACCCTCTAGGGACATATAACACTTTGATGTGGAGGCGCTGTAGGTCAGTTTATTTGTCTTACTTTGGAAACGTCTAGCCCACTCGAGTTTTCGCATCTCCATCCTGCGCATAACCACACCGGACTGCTGTGTTGATCATTGCCCGCCCGGCTACATAACCACTTACATTGCTACTTTTGAAAACAAACTTTCTTCCGTTAAACATATTAAAAAGCACATATTTATAATAATTTTTGTGCCTCAAGGCAAAATTGCGCTTTCATTGCTTAAAGGCCCTAACAAGAAAGATCCATTGTTGGCGGGCAGCGGCGGCCGCGGCGGCGCCAGCCATAGTGAAAAAATTGAAAAGTAAGTTTTCAGTTACCTTTCAATGAAAAAAGGATTAATCTTGCGAAAATCCAATACTTTTTCGGATTAATCTTGCGAAAATCAAATACTTTTTCCCTTCATTAAGTCCTCATAACACTCAGATTTCAAAACAAATAAACAAAGAAAGTTGAATGTGTCATAAATTAGTTAACTTAAACTTTCAGCAACAACGTAAGAAAAAAAAAAACATTGTTTTGTTTTTTTCTTAATTTCTCGAAAGACGAAAGTTATTTTTGCATCCGGTTACAAGTAAAAATTAATAACAATATTGAATTTCGAGAACTAAATTAGTACTTAATTACATAAAATTAGTTCAAAATTTTTGTTTTACTTTGTTTTCAAAATTTCGACTTTGAAAATTAATTTTTCAAAAACTTTTTCCTTAACAAATTTAATTTAAAAAATTAAAGAAATTAAGCTCTGCAAGAAGTATAGCACGGTGTTGTAGACAAACCCGTTGATTTTTAATACCTTTTTGCGAAATAAGTAAGTTTTCTAGAAAATATCCCCTCCTCTGTAATCGGTTGGAATAGACCAAAACTTCCGATGCGATTTTTTTCTTGTCTCAACCTACACGTTCTAGCTTTTTGGTACAACGTTCGTGCATCATCCCTTTTAATATAATGTGCATACCTATCGACTAATAAACAAATAAACCTTAAATCAAAAATAAAACAAAGCTTATTTCATTTGATGTTCTCGTTTTGATATCTACTTTTTACTCCTCTTGATAAATTGACTTTTTTCAAAAGTTAATTAAATTACTTCAGAATAAATTCCGGAAACCATTATGACATTAAGCTTATCACAAATCATGCACATACATACTTGCCTTCTAACGAACCCAGCAGATAGGTTTATAACTTATCATTCCCGACCACATTTCATATTTGGAGCACGAACTACTGTTGATGGATTTAAAAATATGTAATCATGTGCGCCCGAACATAATATCATAACAGGCAGATAGACAGCTTTTCGGAGAATGTGCACTTTTTGTGATGTTTCCATTATCTCATCTGATCTATTGAGGTAACCGCACTTCAGTTCTTCTGAATTAAATTATGAAACTTTCTTCTATGAGAATAAATTCATTCAGTATAAGTAGGTACTCGGTGCTAGATTTTATTTAAAGGACTTGAAGGCCGGTTTGAGAAATGAGGTTATAATAATATATGTATATGTATGTTTGAAAAAAAGTTGAATATTCATTTGATGATAATTTCCTCAAGAAAATGTTAAAAGTAATAATAGCAGGACATTATGTAGGCAAATTGAAATTCTTTCCCAAAAAGTGTTAGATTTTTCCACACTTGTATTGAAAAAGAGGAAGAGTTATTGGGTTTACTTTCCCAGCCTTGAGCTACGTGCTGATGTTAACCACCCGTGAAAAATCCATAAGAAGTTTGTAGGCGGGGAGCCCCGCCACCCTTGGAAAAGTTGGTACAATTGTACCAAATTCGATACAATTGAGTTTGTTGAAGTACAAAAGTACTGTAATGTGTATACACTTTATTTATCTCATACGCTCTGTATCTCCTTCTATTGTAATGTCTAATGTGTATACTTTATTATCTCATACGCTCTGTATCTCCTTCTATTTTAATGTCTAATATAATATGTATACTTTATTATCTCTTACGCTCTGTATCTCTTTCTATATTTAATGTACACACTTTTCTTACTCTCTTTACTTACTCTGTATCTCTTTAACTCTAATATCGTTTAATTGTAGTAGTAAACACTTGTGAGGGGCAATACCTAGTGATTAAGAGAAACTTTTTGTTTAGCATTAAGAACGTTAGCCCCTACAAAAAGTAATCCCAGTATTTTTATTTGTAAGTGGAGAGCTTCTCGAACACTCAAGCTTCTCCAAGAACCAATATAGTAGTTTCTAGAACCAAGTATTTTTGTTATATAAATAGCCCGTTTAGCGGCGAAGCGACAGTTGATTGTGAACTGCGATAAAGTAAAGATACTGTGTTCGAAAAGTAATAATTGAAAGTGTTGAATAAATAAGTTTGTGAGTGATTTGAACAAAGTGAATTTGTGTTTTATTTGAAAAGTAAATAAGTTTTAATTGTCGGACCAAGCCGAATATTACATTGGTGTCAGAAGTGGGATTAAAACTTATTGAGAATAAAACATTGAACAGTGATTAAACTATTTTGTGTGAAATAGTGAAAAAAAAATGAGTAAAGTTGTGAAAGACTTAACTGTCCTTGAGCTAAAGGCCGAACTAAGCAAACGTGGCTTAAGTGGGGCAGGATATAAAAACGAACTCGTAAAACGGCTACAGGAATATCTGGAAGAAAAAAATGAAGACCCAGATACGTTTGCTTTCGAAGTGGAAGCAAAATCGGAAGAGGTAAATGCAACTGCCGACTTATCTAACATGATGTCACTTCTTCTAGCCAAATTCGAGAAGAATGTTCTGGAGCAACTACAAACACAAAAGAATGATGTTGTCGAACAACTACAAACTCAAAGAAACGAGCAAAAGAAGGAACAAGATAATGTTCTCAAGCAACTGGAAACTCAAAGAAACGAGCAGAAGACCGAGCAAGAGAATGTCCTCAAACAACTGGAAACACAAAAGAATGATGTTCTGGAACAACTACAAGCTCAAAGGGATGACGTTCGAGATCGGTTTGATGAACAGAAAAATCTGCTAGAAGGCAGGTTTGCGGACTTCGAAGACAAAATCAATACTCTCGATGAGCGTGTCGAAAAACAAAATTCAACGACTAATGCACGTTTCAAGAAAATAGACGACCTGATCGAAACCATTACAAGCGAACTAGAAAAAGTGCGAAAGATGAAAGCTCGAGAACCTTCTGGTGAGTGCTCAAGAAAGAGAGAAGTGAATCCTCCAAGCTTTGATGGTCAGATACCGTGGTCAATCTACAAGAAACAGTTTGAAGCAGCAGCATTAACAAACGGCTGGGACGATGACGAAAAATACATTGCTCTTACGCTTGCCTTGAGAGGAGTAGCTGCTGAACTACTACAAACCATCCCAGCAGAGAAGAACGGTCACTTCAAAGTTCTGGTAAACGCAATCGAACAGCGGTTTGGGGATAGCCACATGACAGAAGTCTTCCGAGTACAACTAAACAACAGGGCATAGAAAAGAGGTGAAACTCTGCAGCAGCTTCAGGCAGATATCGAGCGACTGGTTCACCTGGCATATCCAACAGCTGGCAACGAGATAATTAATCAACTTGCTGTTGAAGCCTTTGTGAGAGCTGTGGGCGATATAAATCTCCAAAGGGCTATTCGCACTGCCGGAAAGCAAACACAACCAGAAGCATTGGCTTTCGCTCTAACAATGGAAGCCGCAGAACAAGCTTCCCAAAACGTGCATCGCGTGAGAGAATTGGAAGTCCAAGAATGCTCTTGTCAGAAGGCTACTCTGGAAAGGAGTCAGCGAGACGGACCAGAACGATGCTGGAACTGCAACAAGACCGGGCATCTTCAACGACAGTGCAGATTACCGCGAAGAGGAACCACATGCCAACACTGTGAACACAGAAATATGTCAACTGGTCAAAGTTACACCTACAACAATGTTGCTTCCCAAGTTGTTTCCCACCCCACCAACTTCGAGGGACAGAAGCTGGCTTCTAGTACCGATAGCTACAGAAACACCATCCAGGTTTCTCAAACGAAACGTGACAACAAGAGCCTGACCGTGGAAGCAAGTATAAACGGCAACAAATGTGTGGCTGCAACTGCAACAAGACCGGGCATCTTCAACGACAGTGCAGATTACCGCGAAGAGGAACCACATGCCAACACTGTGAACACAGAAATATGTCAACTGGTCAAAGTTACACCTACAACAATGTTGCTTCCCAAGTTGTTTCCCACCCCACCAACTTCGAGGGACAGAAGCTGGCTTCTAGTACCGATAGCTACAGAAACACCATCCAGGTTTCTCAAACGAAACGTGACAACAAGAGCCTGACCATGGAAGCAAGTATAAACGGCAACAAATGTGTGGCTACCATCGACACCGGTGCCACGGCGTCCATTGTACGATAGGACCTCGTTAAGAAGACATGGCTCCACAACACCAATAGCTATCGTCTAAGGACTGCAACTGGAGAAGCCGCAAAAGTCTATGGTGAGGTACGTCTTAAGATCCGGATGGCAGAGCTGGAATTCTCTCACCTGTTCCTGGTAGCAGATGTATGCGACGAGTGCATTGTCGGCGTCGATTTCATGAAAGATCACGGAGTGATATTGGAGATCGGGAACCAAGTCCTGAAATATCGAAACATCGAGATTCCGATGATTTATGGGATCCACTTGTATGAGACCTCGTTATCTGTGAAAACCGTCAAAGACGATCTCAATTTGCCTGCTTCTTCAGAAGTATTCGTGTGGACGAAATTGAAGGGTAAGCCTGGCAGCCATCGATACCTCATGGTCGAACCAGCATCTGTAAGGTCCTCCCAAAACGTCACCATTGGGAAGACTCTTGTGAGACCTGTAAAGAACATGGTTCCCGTACGAATACTGAACATCAAGCCGTACGAAGTTAAGCTTAGAAAAGGTGAGATTGTCGGACAATGCGAATCTGTATCAGCGATAACAAGGATCAGCGAAGAAGAGCCAAGGCAAACATTGAAGTCCGAAGAGGTGAACTCCATAAAGACGAACATTCTCAAGTCATCTAATCTTGGCCACCCACAACGAAGAACTGCAGAAGGTCTCCTCGAAGAATTTGCAGACATCTTTTCGTCATCGCAAGGGAAATATGGCAGAACACAACTGGTTCAACATCGAATCAACACCGGGGATGCATAGCTGATCCGTCAACCTGCAAGACGCCTTCCACTAGCCAAACAAGGTGAGGTTGAAGAACTGATAACCACTATGAAAGAAGAGGGTCTGATCGAAAACTCTAAAAGCCCTTGGGCGTCTCCAGTGGTCCTGGTAAAGAAGAAAGACGGATCAACCCGCTTTTGCGTAGACTATCGAAGATTGAATGATGTGACCAAGAAGGATAGCTACCCTCTGCCTAGGATCAGTGATACTCTGGACGTAATGGAAGGAGCACAATGGTTCTCAACGTTGGACCTGAAAAGTGGATACTGGCAATTATCCAAGACAAAGAGAAGACAGCGTTCTCGACAGGAAACGGATTGTGGCAGTTCAAAGCGATGCCTTTTGGACTGTGCAATGCTCCACCGACTTTTGAGCGCCTTATGGAATGCGTCCTGTAAGGACTCACTTGGAAATCTTGCCTGGTCTATTTGGATGACGTCATCGTATACGGGAAAACATTTGATGAACATTGTACAAATCTGGGAGCCGTGTTTCAAAGACTTCGAGAAGCCCAGCTCAAGCTAAATCCAGAAAAGTGTTCACTCTTCAAAACCGAAGTGAAATACCTGGGACGTATCATCTCATCCCAAGGAGCTAAGACGTATCCTGATAAGGTTGACACCGTGAAGAATTGGCCAACACCACAGGACAAACATCAACTCCGAAGCTTTCTGGGTCTAGCCACCTACTATAGGCGCTTTGTCAAGAATTTTGCTGAGATCGCCAAGAGAATACATCAGCTAACGGAAAAGGGAAAGCAGTTTAAATGGTCAGGTGAGTGCGAGCGCAGCTTTCAAGAGCTCAAGCAACGCTTGTGTAATGCACCAGTGCTGACCTACCCGACTCCAGGAAAACCGTTCATCATTGATGCTGATGCCAGCAATGTCGGGATTGATGCTGTATTGTCACAGGTACATGATGGCGAAGAAAAGGTGGTTGCCTATTACAGCAAGGTACTCTCGAAGTCGGAAAGAAACTATTGTGTGACCAGAAGAGAACTTCTTGCACTGATTTTGGCAACAAAGCACTTCCATAAGTATCTCTATGGACAGAAGTTTCTTCTCCGAACCGACCATGGAGCACTAAACTGGCTTTTGAATTTCAAGAATCCAGAGGGTCAAGTGGCGAGATGGATTGAGAGGCTGCAGACGTACGATTATGAAATTCAACATCGGAAGGGGAAGCTTCACTCAAATGCTGATGCACTGTCTCGGAGACCATGTAAGCAAGACTGTAAGCATTGCAGACGCCAAGAAGAAAAAGAAGTGGTCACTGTCCTACGAACCAGAACCGATCCCATTTATGGCTGAAGCAACGACGAGTTGGGGAAGGCTCAACAAGAGGACCCAGATATTGAACCCATCCTCGCATGCAAGGAACACCAGGAAAAACCAGAATGGGCTGATATCTCCGACAGAAGTCCGGCTCTGAAGGCCTATTGGGCACAGTGGGACTCGTTGCATGTCCAAGAAGGTGTCCTTCGACGTAAGTGGGAATCAGCAGATGGAAAGTCCTATGTAATGCAGCTAGTCTTACCGAGATTGAAGATTATGGACGTTCTGCGAGAGATGCATGATGGAGTTTCGGGAGGCCATCTAGGAGTAAACAAGACGCTAGAAAAGGTTCGACAACGATTCTATTGGCTTCATGCAAGGGAAGATGTCGAGAAGTGGTGCCGAAAATGTGATACCTGTGCTGTCACCAAAGGCCCAAACAAAAAGAATCACAGCCAAATGCAGCAGTATAATGTCGGATCACCCTTTGAAAGGATTGCAATAGACGTGGCGGGTCCATTTCCGGAAACAAATAATGGAAATCGTTATATTCTGGTCGTCATGGATTACTTCAGCAAGTGGCCTGAAGCATACGCCATTCCGAATCAAGAAGCCAAAACAGTCGCAGACCAAATTGTGTTCAACTGGGTGAGCAGATTCGGTGTTCCATTAGAACTGCATTCCGACCAGGGAAGGAACTTTGAATCAAACATATTCCAGGAAGTTTGTGGGCTTCTTCACATCAAGAAGACAAGAACAACACCACTCCACCCACAATCTGATGGCATGGTCGAACGGTTCAACTGAACCCTTAAGGAACATCTTTGCAAAGTTGTGGACGACAACCAGCGAGATTGGGATCGACACATTCCACTGTTTTTGATGGCGTATCGAAGTGCAAGACATAACTCAACTGGCCATACACCGTCTGAGATTTTGATGGGAAAGAACATCAGATTGCCGAGCGAAATAAAATTTGGATGTCTACATGGATGACTTCAGAGAATGACTCCTTCAGATCCACGACGATACCAGGTTAAAAATAAAGATGTACAGTGACCGAATGAAGACACGCTACGATATACGAGCGACAACAACAGAGTTCCAAGCCGGAGATCGAGTGTGGCTTTACAATCCCCATCGACAAAAAGTGTTGTCACCGAAACTTCAACGGGACTGGGAAGGTCCATATACAGTGATTAGCAAAATCAACGACGTCGTATACCGGATACAAAAAGGAGTCAGAGGTAAGCTTAAAGTCGTACATCGCGACCGACTACATCGCTACAGTGGTGATGAGAATGATGGATTTGTTCGGGACGATCAATCCTAAGGAGGGGGCAATGTAATGTGTATACGCTTTATTTATCTCATACGCTCTGTATCTCCTTCTATTGTAATGTCTAATGTGTATACTTTACTATCTCTTACGCTCTGTATCTCTTTCTATATTTAATGTACACACTTTTCTTACTCTCTTTACTTACTCTGTATCTCTTTAACTCTAATATCGTTTAATTGTAATAGTAAACACTTGTGAGGGGCAATACCTTACCTAGTGATTAAGAGAAACTTTTTGTTTAGCATTAAGAACGTTAGCCCCTACAAAAAGTAATCCCAGTATTTTTATTTGTAAGTGGAGAGCTTCTCGAACATTCAAGCTTCTCCAAGAACCAATATAGTAGTTTCTAGAACCAAGTATTTTTGTTATACAAATAGCCCGTTTGGCGGCGAAGCGATAGTTGATTGTGAACTGCGATAAAGTAAAGATACTGTGTTCGAAAAGTAATAATTGAAAGTGTTGAATAAATAAGTTTGTGAGTGATTTGAACAAAGTGAATTTGTGTTTTATTTGAAAAGTAAATAAGTTTTAACTGTCGGACCAAGCCGAATATTACAGTACAATTTGTCTCTATTTGGTATAATTTGCTAATGTGAAATTTGAATCGTTTTTTTTTCAAAAAAAGATTTGTTTAATAAAAATTACTTTTTTTCTGTAACATTCACAGCCTTGTATAGGTTTTTCTGTTAACTCTGTATGAATTCATTAAAATATTAAAAGTTACGGGTGTAAGCCCTTAAAAATCTTTTATCATTTTCAAAACTAGATAGCAGAAGCGTTGCCAAAGAATATAAGTTAAAGTTTTTAGAAGAATGTATGAACAGAAGAAATAAGCAATACACTCATTGATATATTATACATGGACTGTCAGAAGCCAACTCCTCATGAAGATTCCACTTGTAACGGACAAAACACTAGACCTTGAAATTGCAAGCTTAGAAAAGATAAACTGATTCGTTGAAAGCTTGCGTTCTCTCATTTGCCTTCACATTGGCATTGTTCCATCTTTGATTGAGGTAATCGACTTGAATAGACAAATCAATATTTCTGCCGTTTTCTGCTCATAAAACCGAAATTTAGCTCAACAGCATTAATAAATGAATCTTTTCTACTAAGCAACTTGAAGTTTATGTCGTAAATTGTTGCTTCAGAGTTCAGACTTACTTTGAAAATAAAAATACAATAACCACACGCTTATTTCCTTAACAATATGAACTCGCTCGACCAAAAAAGGAAGATCGGCGAGAAATAAATAAGTGAAATGAGTTATTACGGATTCTACTCTCCGGTCGAACCATTTATTTTCAAATTTTGTATTTTTCAGACGACGACACGGAGAGCCAATGTATGGTAAGCAAAAAGTGTTCTTCACTGAAAGTTCCGTGGAAACCTTTCTTATTCTGTTTTTTTTTTTTTTTTTGAATAAAATTTTTAAATTTGTCTATTTTCATCGGAAAATAGTTTTTGGTACAATTTGGTACAATTTGAAAAACAAATTCAATACAATTGAAAAACCTCGATTTCCATCCCCACAAGAAATTTCCGTCATCGCGCCCACTAAAATTTTTAATGAGAAATAAAAGATAAAGCCAAAACGAATAACATTCTCTTGGTCGGCGTGAATTTAGTTAGCCGGAAAGGCCGTGCATAACTGTTGCAATGTGGTGAATGACGGTGCCTGGTTTGCTTGCTTTCAAGCTGCCGAAAGTATCGCGAAAACCAGGTTTTATTATGACCTAAAGTACTGTATTTTTATAACGAACTACAGTAGTTTCGTTTATAAAAAATCTGGTTTGCGCAATACTTTGGCAGCTTGTAAGCAAGCAAACCAGGCAGCTCGATCTTCGGGAGTTTCAATGATGCATTTGCTGGTAGATCTTTGTTTTTTTGTTATGACTCAAATTAGGGTCACGAAGCAACGGACTTACTTCAACTGTCCTCAATGTTTCGAAACATTATTGCAATTGTGATTGTGTTTCGACATCGCACAGTGTGCCAAGTGTCGAAAACTCAAATCAAAGTTGTTAAGCATTTTTTTTGAAAATGTTATCTCTAGGGCAACCAAAAATATGCTCGAGCATGTTTTTTTTGGAACGTCGAATTTGGCAACTGACAAGATAGAAATACGTTTCATGAAAAAACAAGCATTTTGGACCCTATTCGTTAGAGCATATTTTAGCATATTTTGTTATAAATGCATATTTTTGCATATTTAGCTTTAAAATGCATGTTTTGGCATATTTCATCATTATTTGTAATCTTTGTTACGAGTATTGGAGTAAAAAAAAATTTTTAAACTTTTTTTCGAAAAATTCGCGATGCTATTCAAGTATTTTTTGAAAAGTAACGCATGTCACTTGTGAGGCCCACAGGCTCCTTAGAACTTGTGAAACACTTCGAGGTCAATTTCCAGAATTTGATGTTTTCATCGCAAACGTGAAAAAAGTGTTTAAAAGCTCCGTCAAGAATAAGGGTATTCAAGGATATTGCACCGCAAGGATATTCGCAACCGATTACGACTCGTTGGGTATCTTGAAGGGAAGCAGTTTCCTGTGTAGAAATGTTTAAAAAAAATTGGAAAGCGTTTTCGAAACACTAAATACGAGTTGTTAAAAAATTGTTTTAACGAAGTGGCATTAAACGTGACTTGATATTTCTATCATCCAATTATACATTTTTATCGAAGTGTATTGCACAACTGGAAACAAGCTGCCTTCAGCTAACATAAAATTATTGATCGATGCCCAAGTTGAAATTAATAATAGGTCCGTTCGCGTATCCTCCTAAAACAGTACAATTTTACGAAAAATTACGAAATTTAAGCAAATCCTTTTCGCGTACTCAAAAATTTTGTAGTTTTTCGTAAAAGAGAGTAAAATATTTCCCCAACCTACGAATTTTAGCCCAAGAAATTTCTTTGGGCTGATTTGTGAAAAAAATTTGACACTTTTGATTGAAAATAGCAAATAAATAAATGAATTCAAATTCAAAGTTTCAATTTTTCATACAAGAACACTTGACTATTAAAATGTGGGCAAAATTTAAGGTTTCCTGTTCGCTTACATTTTTGTAGTTTTGTTTTTCTGTGAGAAAATTTCACCCACTCCTTAAAAAATCTCTTTTTACGAATTCTGCACTAAAAGAAAGTACGCGAACGGACCTAATGTCGACTCCAATATCGAAATAAAAAAAAATTGATCAATATTTCGGAAAAATTAGAGAGCTCAAATTGTTTATTAGGGCAGAAGTTATTCGTAGAAAAATACACTGCATCTGAAATAATGACATTAAAGTTTGCACGTATAACTGGCGGATGATGTGCCTACAAAAATGTTTTCAGAGAAAAAAATTTAAGTAAAACTGTTTTCCTTTATTGCAACAAAAATTTTAACAAATATTTTTTTTAAATTATTCTGGTTTATATTTTCATGTTTGATTTTTGGTATTTATTTATCTATTTATGTTTTCTTATTGTTCTTTTCTTTGTCTCTAAGGATATTTTGACCACTATTTATTTTGTTGATGGTTAAATAAATAAAAAAAAAACAACACGAAAATTCAGATTTTTTGGTATTTCGAAATTTTTTAGAGCATATTTTTGGTTGCCCTAGTTATCTCTAATAACGGAACATTTTAATCAGAAAACAGTTTTTCTCTTAATGGTTTTCTTTATAATGAGATCAATCATACAAGTTGGTTGATTTTTCAATTTCGGCAAAGTTTGAATTTTCGATTTTTGGTGTTTTAAAAATACCAATATATTCGTGTTAAACAATAAGAATAACTGAATAACTTTAACAATTTAAGTGTTGGATTTGTTCGAAGAAGGTATGCAGTGGAAATAGTGGGAATCTTATGTAAAAACCGTTATTCAATTGGCGTTTTTCTTTTTTTTTTAGCTCTAAGCAGGGTGCGAAGTAGAGCCTGAGCTCATCGAGCTCGGTCTGAGCAGAGTAAGCTCAAAATTATGTTGAAGAAGTGGTGCCGAGATTTTCAGACAAAACCTTCAAGCAAATCCAGATGTCTTCGATATCTTGTGTCGAGAGATTTATTTAATTGAGGAACAGCAATCTGGACCTGGCAGGAACTCAACAGCTTTGGAAAAAAAAAATGATGATAACCCTTTGGTGCCTGGGAAATCCAGAATGCATGAGGTAGGAACAAAGTATGTTTTTATTTTGCTATAAATACTACCAATTTACTTTGTGATTCTAGATCGATTGCAGGCAGATTCGGAGTTTGCATTGCAATTTGCAATGGTATTCAGGATAGTGACCAGCAACTGCGATAGCTTGATAAAATTCGAAAAAAATTTATAAAATGGCCCAATGCAGAAGAGGCTTCAAGAACATCTGCCTACTACTTAAGAAAAACTGGCTTCCCAGGTAAATATTGGACTTTAAGTGATTTTCATAAATATTTAATTGCATGATTGAAATTCATTGATTTCAGAGATAATAGGATCGACTGATGGTTCACATATCCCCATAAGAGCCACAATTGTGTCTCATAATTCATACATTAACTGAAAAGGGTATCATTCGGTTTTACTGCAAAGCGTCTGCAACCACAAAATGGAGTTCACCTTTTGCTACACTGGTGAGGCGGGCTCCATTCATGATGCGCTGCTCCTGAGAAGATCAGGAATAATAAATAAAATTGAATCAGGTTTGTTTTATTATTTATACATTATCGAGATGGAACATTTTGAAGGTGACTTTTATATTACCGAAGAGCAACATTTGCTAGGGGATTCCGCATATCCACTAAAGCAATGGTTGATAAGACAATGATCGTCTACGGGATGAGCAGAAAATTTTCAACCGGGTGCACTCAAGGTGTCGAGTTACTATTGAGCGAGCGTTTGGTTTGCTCAAAGGAAGGTTTCGAAGGCTCTTCAACATAAATTCAATAAAGCCTACATCTATTGTGAAATACATAATTGCATCATGTATCCTGGACAATATTTGCATATTTTACATGACCATGACACCGATTCAGTGAATCTACAAACTGCACAAAACAAGAGAAATAGTTTGATGAATTCACTGTTCTGAAAAAAAAATCTGATTGTTTTTTTTCTTTCTTTAAATAATAACACAACTTATTTATTTCAATTCAATTGCTTTTTTTTCATTTATAAAAATTGCATATGTTTTTATAAATACAAATATTTACAGCTCAATAAAAAAAACCATTTCATTCATACCTTAATCCTAGTTTTGAAAACAAAAAACAACTTCACTTACAGAAAAAAAAAATAAACTTCTCTTAAAAAAGCAAAAATAAACTTCAGTCTATCAAAAAATATTTATACATATATATCTATCACATTTTGTCAATCATTTGATAAAATAATATGAGTCCTCCTGCCTGCGGGTCTTCCTAGCTTGTCGTATATAGCTCAGTTCCTCCTCATGAACATCGATATCAACAGGCTGTTCACTGTCGTTATTTACGATAACTTCCGAGTCCTCCGACGACAACACTGACGGAGGAGCCAACGCATCGTTGATCATCCGGGCAATTTCTTGAAATGATTTTTTTTTGTTACCCCAGTCTCCAGCCGCAATTTATTTTCTTTTAATAGATTAATAAGAAACAAAGTCATGTCTTTAGTCCACTTAAGCTCGTATGATACTACATTTTTTTTCAATTTTTAAGCATTAATAATATGAAAATGTCAGTTTCAAGAAAAAAAACAACATTATTTTATAAGGACAGAGAAAGAAATCTTCTGACAATTTCAAATAGCATGTGGCATTGAATAAGAAGTACAGGAAGGGGTCTTATGAAAAAGAAGTGAAACATTTTTCTAAGTAGTATGAGTTTCACAAACACAAA
Organism: Sphaerophoria taeniata; assembly: GCA_943590905.1. NCBI lineage: Eukaryota > Metazoa > Arthropoda > Insecta > Diptera > Syrphidae > Sphaerophoria > Sphaerophoria taeniata. The sequence goes on along the minus strand of OX016541.1, from coordinate 78,780,483 downwards.
CGCATTACAACAGGGCTGGTCTGCAGTTGAATGGTTAATCTCAAAGGCGCCAATATGATTGAATCAAGATTATATCGATTGTGCATCCATTTTATTTTTCAATTTCAATTCTTTTTTGGACCACATGGTGTTTTAACGTTCAAGGTAAGGTGTACATGCACAACTTTTATTTTATTTTATTTTTTATTTTTCGTTACATTTTCTTCATATTTCATCCTAAAGTCATCATATTTATTGTCCTTTTTCGAGTCGAATTCGAAAGCGCATTCTATGAACAGCTTGATCAAGTGTTAAAAAGCACAAGAAATTGTGTAGCGCCTAACAATCACCAACAAGAATAAATGCGCCCCTGAACTTGAGTTTTTGTTTTTTGACAGATGAAACTACAAAACAACATTTGACCAATTACAGCTCAGCAAATGACAGATGAGATTCAAAATTTGACAGATGAGTTTTAAAATTTGTCATCATCAGAAATTTTTGTTGCTTCACTCACGTATACTGTACGTGTAGCTTACACCGCTTCCTGTACTTCTTATTCAATGGCATGTATAACAACAAATATAAATGAAATTACCTAATGGTTGTATTAAATAACGGGTGATTTTTTAAGAGGTTTAGAACTTTAAAAAAAAAAAAGCACAAAAAATTCGAAAAAATGAATGAAATATTTATTTGAATCGATAGTTTGAACCTTGCAATTTAATGTTTAAAGATAATTTCATACAAATGTTGACTGCGGCTGCGTCTCGGTAGCCCATCCGCTGAGTCCAATTTTGGCATACTCTTTCACACATATCGGCCGGTATCTCAAGAATTAATGCATGGATGTTGGCTTCCAGTGCGTCAATCGAAGCGGGCTTGTCCCTATAGACATTAGCCTTGACATACCCCCACAAAAAATAGTCTAATGGTGTCAAATCGCACGATGTAGGCGGCCAATTGACCGGCCCGAAACGTGAAATTAACTGTTCACCAAACTCGCCTCGCAATTGCGCCATTGTTTCGCGTGCTGTGTGGCATGTGGCACCGTCTTGTTGAAACCACATATCGTGCAAGTCAAGAAGAATGTCCAACAAAGTAAATTTGGTGCGAAATTTGGTCACAATCTTCCGAATAGACTGCTCAGAAGGTCGAGAATGCCGACCATAAAATGGAAGCAGCGCGCGATGAACATTTCGAACGGAATTTTGATAGTAAAATTCAATAATTTGCAAGCGTTGTTCATTTGTAAGACGATCCATGGTTAAATTGCAAACCAAACTGAAGCTGTTTGACAGTGACACAAGGTACTAAACACACGTCAGCTGTCAAAACCAGTGTTGCCAAAACCAAACCAGCTAAAAAATCACCCGTTATTTAAAAAAAGTTTTCCAATGTTTTTCTTATGTTTTCGGCACGCAGTTCTCCTTCTCTCAGGCCCTCCCCTATATCAATGTAGTTCGCATCTATTATTTTGTCGATTTTATCATTTTGCATATAGTCAAAACCCTTTACTCTCTACATTTTCTGTTCTTAAAAAAAAACCATGAAGGCAACACATGTCAACACAACATGAATACTGAATAGCTTCTGTCGGAAGGCGATAAATAGGAGCAAATAAGACTTGGAACCAGTTGGCCAAAATCCCGAAAGCATTTTCTACGACGCGACAACGATGCACGGTTCCTTGAAAGCATATAATTATTAAGTGTTCTTTGATCGACTGTAGATTTTTTTACATTTTCATCATGTTTTCGGTTAATGCAAAGGCATATCGTCTGCAAGAAATGTATTTCTTAAATTTAATTTCATAGCACACAAAACAAGACTTGAATACATTTTAGCTCACAATTTGATAGTCGTCATTTGATTATGTCTGAACAATGACAAACAGGGACAGGGAGACATTCGTCAAAATAAATTTCCTGAGCACACTTTAATGTAAAAGTTTCAAAAAAATAGATACTAGCTCATGAAAAATGTAGTTCGGGTTACATTTTTAATGAATTTTTTTGAAAATTTTCCATTAATAAAAGTAGTGAGTACACACTCGCACTTATAGAAAAAACAGGTAAAAATATATTTACTCTTTCTTGTTTCATTTTTAATGGTGAAAAAAAAACAGAGAAAAAATGTAGTATCATACAGGCTTTGACACCTTTTATAAAAGAAAAAAAAATAAATGAAACATAAATATTTACATTTTCTAAGAACAATTTTGTATTTACCTTCATTCGGAAAACAACTTGCTTCACCCGCCATTTCCACCGTTTTAATTTTTTTTTCGCGTCATTTTGTTTTGCAAAATTCATTTTTTATTCATTTCACTTATAAATACTTATTACTAGACAAAGAATTCAAAACTAGCTTATTATCTAAAATCTTATATTGAACTAACTGGCCCCAACCGGGCGCTCTAAGGAATTCATGATTTCTTAAGATTAACTTTATTTGTTTTTTTCTTGTTAGAAAATTTAAAAAACTGACACTGTTCAATAATAAATCATGGACTGTATTTTTAAATGTCGTAATATGTTAAAATAGTTTGTAGTCTATGTCGAATTCGTCAATTAAAAAATGTTTGTTTAAATTTCAATATAATCATTTAATAAGATGTTAGTTAGGTGATACTTAGAATGGTAGGTGTGTGCTCCGTGACGGTCCAAAATGAAAAAGCAGGATCTTAATAAAATTACAACAATTTACAAAAGCGAAAAAAGAGCACAAGGCAAAATTAAAGGTCAAAACAAGTTACAGTTCATTTTCGGAGTAACATACTCTCTTGTTTCCAATTAAATTGAGTACAATAAAAAATAAAGTTTAATGTTTAGAATTCATAGAGTATATTTTTATATGTTGGGCACTTTTTGCACATAGTCTCAAACATTCAGCCCCCCCTGGAAGACTCCGGTCTTTCAGTTTTTGGCAAAGGAGCTATTTCCACTATTGGGCGCGTATAATTTCCAAATTGTGTTCGCACGGTAACAACTCTGCATCTATCGTCTTCACCAGGATGTGTGCTGATGATGCGGCCAAGAATCCATTTAGATGGAGGCATGTTAGGTTCATTTAGCAAAACTATGTCATCTATTTGTAAGTTGGGTTGGAACTTCTTCCACTTGGGTCGATCTTGTAGAGACGTCAGATATTCGTGGTGCCAACGCTTCCAAAATCCTTGCATTAATGTCTGTAAAAGATACCAGTTTGTTTGCTTTGAAACATTTAAATTAATAAGATCTGGTTGAGGGATTGCAGAGTACGATTCTCCAATCATAATGTGGGAGGGAGATAAGGCTGTGGGTTCGTAGTCTGAAGTTTGCCACATAGGGCGCGAATAAAAGGAGACACTCGATTTTGTCAAGCAAAGTATACATCTCTTCATATGTAAGCCTGTTTTCTCCAATTACTCGTTTAAGGTGGTTTTTAACATACTTTACATCAGCCTCCCACAATCCTCCAAAATGAGGTGCAGAAGGTGGTATAAAATTCCAGGTTGTCTGGTTATCTGATCTCGAATGGTAGTCCAACGAAGCGCCATTTCCTCCGGAACCTGGTCATCCCAGCCCAACTTTTCTCGCCAAAGGTCTTGAAAGAATATCTTGATTGCGATTATAACCGGTGCAACAAATCCAAGTGGGTCAAAAATTCTTGAAGCATCTGAAAGTATTCCGCGCTTTGTACAGTTAAGTTTGTTAGGAAATTTGACCTTGTACGTGAAACAATCCTTTGATGGACACCACTGCAACCCAATCACCTTAACCATATTAGAATCTTCGAACTCAATTGGCAATATCTGTCGTTGATCTTCTGATAGTGATAGTAGAAGGGGCCAGCAGTTTGTAGTCCATTTGCGAAGGTTGAAACCTGCGCTATGGAGCATATCTACCAGTTCTTTTTGAAGAGAAATCAATTCGTCAATGCTGTCAGCTCCGGTTATTATATTGTAATATTCGGCTTGGTCCGACAATTAAAACTTATTCACTTTTCAAATAAAACACAAATTCACTTTGTTCAAATCACTCACAAACTTATTTATTCAACACTTTCAATTATTACTTTTCGCACACAGTATCTTACTTTATCGCAGTTCACAATCAACTAACTGCTTCGCCGCCAAACGGACTATTTATATAACACAAATACTTGGTTCTAGAAACTACTATATTGGTTCCTGGAGAAGCTTGAATGTTCGAGAAGTTTTCCCCTTAACTACTAGATGCTAAAATATTGGGATTTTTGTAAGAGCTGAATCTGAATGCTAAACAAAAATTTTCTCTTAATCACTATTTGTTGCCCCTCATTTTAACTGTCCTACACAAGTGTTTACTACTACAATTAAACTTATTGCTACATACTTATTTCACTATAAAACGATATTAGAGTAATAGAGATAAAGAGTAAGTAAAGAGAGTAAGAGTAGTATGTACATTAAATATAAAGAGAGTAAGAGTAGTATGTACATTAAATATAAAAAGAGATACAGAGTAAGTAAAGAGAGTAAGAGTAATATGTACATTAAATATAAAAAAAGAGATACAGAGCGATAGATAAATAAAGTGTATACACATTACATTGCCCCCTCCTTAGGATTGATCGTCCCGAACAAATTCATCATTCTCATCCCCACTGTAGCGATGTAGTCGGTCGCGATGTACAACTTTAAGTTTTCCTCTGACTCCTTTTTGTATCTGGTACGCGACGTCGTTGATCGTTGATTTTTCTAATGACTGTATATGGACCTTCCCAGTCCCGTTGAAGTTTCGGTGACAACCCCTTTTGTCGATGGGGATTGTAAAGCCACACTCGATCTCCTGCTTGGAACTCTGTTGTTGTCACTCGTATATCGTAGCGTGTCTTCATTCGGTCACTGAACATCTTTATTTTTAACCTGGTATCGTCGTGGATCTGAAGGAGTCTTTCTCTGAGGTCATCCATGTAGTCATCCTCGGCTTGCGGTTCTGACGTGGGACATCCAAATTTTATTTCGCTCGGCAGTCTGATGTTCCTTCCCATCAAAATCTCAGACGGTGTATGGCCAGTTGAGTTATGTCTTGCACTTCGATACGCCATCAAAAACAGTGGAATGTGTCGATCCCAATCTCGCTGGTTGTCGCCCACAACTTTGCAAAGATGTTCCTTAAGGGTTCGGTTGAACCGTTCGACCATGCCATCAGATTGTGGGTGGAGTGGTGTTGTTCTTGTCTTCTTGATGTGAAGAAGCCCACAAACTTCCTGGAATATGTTTGATTCAAAATTCCTTCCCTGGTCGGAATGCAGTTCTAATGGAACACCGAATCTGCTCACCCAGTTGAACACAATTTGGTCTGCGACTGTTTTGGCTTCTTGATTCGGAATGGCGTATGCTTCAGGCCACTTGCTGAAGTAATCCATGACGACCAAAATATAACGATTTCCATTATTTGTTTCCGGAAATGGACCCGCCACGTCTACTGCAATCCTTTCAAAGGGTGATCCGACATTATACTGCTGCATTTGGCTGTGATTCTTTTTGTTCGGGCCTTTGGTGGCAGCACAGGTATCACATTTTCGGCACCACTTCTCGACATCTTCCCTTGCATGTAGCCAATAGAATCGTTGTCGAACCTTTTCTAGCGTCTTGTTTACTCCTAGATGGCCTCCCGAAACTCCATCATGCATCTCTCGCAGAACGTCCATAATCTTCGATCTCGGTAAGACTAGCTGCATTACATAGGACTTTCCATCTGCTGATTCCCATTTACGTCGAAGGACACCCTCTTGGACATGCAACGAGTCAAACTGTGCCCAATAGGCCTTCAGAGCCAGACTTCTGTCGGAGATATCAGCCCATTCTGGTTTTTCCTGGTGTTCCTTGCATGCGAGGATGGGTTCAATATCTGGGTCCTCTTGTTGAGCCTTCCTCAACTCGTCGTTGCTCCAGCCATAAATGGGATCGGTTCTGGTTCGTAGGACAGTGACCACTTCTTTTTCTTCTTGGCGTCTGCAATGCTTGCAATCTTGCTTACATTGTCTCCGAGACAGTGCATCAGCATTTGAGTGAAGCTTCCCCTTCCGATGTTGAATTTCATAATCGTACGTCTGCAGCCTCTCAATCCATCTCGCCACTTGACCCTCTGGATTCTTGAAATTCAAAAGCCAGTTTAGTGCTCCATGGTCGGTTCGGAAAAGAAACTTCTGTCCATAGAGATACTTATAGAAGTGCTTTGTTGCCAAGATCAGTGCAAGAAGTTCTCTTCTGGTCACACAATAGTTTCTTTCTGACTTTGAGAGTACCTTGCTGTAATAGGCAATTACCTTTTCTTCACCATTATGTACTTGTGATAGTACGGCACCAATCCCGACATTGCTGGCATCAGCGTCAATGATGAACGGTTTTCCGGGAGTAGGATAGGTCAGCACTGGTGTATTACATAAGCGTTGCTTGAGCTCTTGAAAGCTGCGCTCGCACTCACCTGACCATTTAAACTGCTTTTCCTTTTCCGTTAGCTGATGTAGACTCTTGGCGATCTCAGAAAAGTTCTTGACAAAGCGCCTATAGTAGGTGGCTAGACCCAGAAAGCTTCGGAGTTGATGTTTGTCCTGTGGTGTTGGCCAATTATTCACGGTGTCAATCTTATCAGGATCTGTCTTTACTCCTTGGGATGAGATGATATGTCCCAGGTATTTCACTTCGGTTTTGAAGAGTAAACACTTTTCTGGATTGAGCTTGAGGTGGGCTTCTCAAAGTCTTTGAAACACGGCTCTCAGATTTGTACAATGTTCATCAAATGTTTTCCCGTATACGATAACGTCATCCAAATAGACCAGGCAAGACTTCCATGTGAGTCCTTGCAGGACGCATTCCATAAGGCGCTCAAAAGTCGCTGGAGCATTGGACAGTCCAAAAGGCATCACTTTGACCTGCCACAAACCGTTTCCTGTCGAGAACGCTGTCTTCTCTTTGTCTTCAGGATGGATTTCTACTTGCCAGTATCCACTTTTCAGGTCCAACGTTGAGAACCATTGTGCTCCTTCCATTGCGTCCAGAGTATCACTGATCCTAGGCAGAGGGTAGCTATCCTTCTTGGTCACATCATTCAACCTTCGATAGTCTACGCAAAAGCGGGTTGATCCGTCTATCTTCTTTACCAGGACCACTGGAGACACCCAAGGGCTTTTAGAGTTTTCGATCAGACCCTCTTCTTTCATGGTGGTTATCAGTTCTTCAACCTCACCTTGTTTGGCTAGTGGAAGGCGTCTTGCAGGTTGACGGATCAGCTTTGCATCACCGGTCTTGATTCGATGTTGAACCAGTTGTGTTCTGCCATATTTCCCTTGCTATGACGAAAAGATGTCTGCAAATTCTTCGAGGAGACCTTCTGCAGTTTTTCGTTGTTGGTGACCAAGATAAGATGACTTGAGAATGTTGGTCTTTATGGAGTTCAGCTCCTCAGACTTTAAGATTTGCCTTGACTCTTCTTCGTTGATCCTTGTTATCGCTGATACAGATTCGCATTGTCCGACAATCTCACCTTTTCGTAGCTTAACTTCATACGGTTTGATGTTCAGTATTCGTACGGGAACCATGTTTTTTTGTTGTTTTTTTATTCAATTTTGTGTAATGATACAACTCTAAAATGCATTATATTATTATAATTTTTGTTGTTCTAAAATGTAAGCAAACCCTCAATGTTCGAAACGTCAAACATCATCGACTAATGTTCGAATTGCGAAACGTCATCGATGCTGTTTGACGTTTGGAGACAGAGAGTTTTAACTTCACTCATTCTTATTCAGTCCTTGAGCGAGAAAAGAACCGCCAAGCATTAAAATCGTAAAATTGTATTTTAATAAATTAAAATAAAAAACACAAAAAGTCGAGCTTTAATATTTCAGAAGTGGGATTCACCCAAATCAATCCAGTAAACACACTAGAACTACATACATCTAATTGCAGTGATTTCTAAATAAAATTAGAATCCGTAAAATCACATTCTCCGTTGTATGTGCTTAGCACGTGTTTTTTGGAATCCGTTTTCATCTGCTGGATCTAGAACCATCCAAACATAATCCGAACGAATCGGAACCATCCGACATTTTTGGGTGCTAAAGTTGACCAGAATTGATCCGCTGCAAACGTGGAACGCATTATCGTCGAGGATTTCTCACAAATCTGCCTACACAAAATGCCTAACTCACAAGAACAATCAGTCCAAGAGTTGATGGCGTTCTTGGATGAACGTCGAATTCCGTATACCGATGAAAACGCAACAAGTACGACTATATTGAAGAGGTTAGTTGCAGCGTACCGCACACAGGCTGGAAAACCCGATGCTGCCCAATCTGTTGCGGACACTTCGAATCTAAGCGCTCCAATCATGGAACATACCGGAAAGCCCTTACATCCGAGTGAAAAAGATGAGTTGGACATGGAGTTAAGATTACTTCGCAAACGAGTGGAGATAGCACGCTTGAAAAGAATGCTCGAAACAGGTGACTTTGATGCAGTTAACCAGCCTAACCTCCAAGCAACGGACAGTCAGTTAACTCAAACTACGTCGGGGCCGACGTTTAAGGACATCAGAAAGTCGATCTTACAATATTCATCGAGTGAGACTTATGATGCATATAAATGGATATCCGATTTTGAACGAACCTGCGATTCCGTCGGCGGTGATGACGCATTCCGTTTTCGTTCCATTAAGCGGTTTATGAAACCTGGTTCCGAAGCTGAAAGCTTTCTGCGTGTTGATACGTCCACCAATTACAATGAGTTCCGAACAAATTTCCTTATCAATTTTGGACACGCTTACTCCATTCCGGAAATTATAGAGAAAATGAAAGAAACGCCGTACAAACCTGAAAACACTGTTATGTCATACGTTCTTCAGATGCAAGAGTTAGCCTCTCGGGCAAAGTTGGATGAACAGCATACCATAAGGTACATCATCGAGGGTCTTCGCGACCGAACAGCAAATGTTTCCGTTTTATTTCCGGCCAAAACATTAGACGAATTTAAAACTTTGATTCCGAGATGCATCCAAATGCGCAAATCGTATGCCGCTCTCACTCATCGTTCCGACCAGCGGACCAAACTCACTACCAATCCGACCTCTGTCAATCAAACGAAGTGCTTTAATTGTAATGGGTTTGGTCACATATCCGCCAAGTGTCCCGAGCCGAAGAGGCAGCCTCAAAGTTGTTTTCGATGCGGTTCTACGCAACACACCATACGCCAGTGTCCGAAGCCTGCTCCCAAGAACAAGGATGGAATTGCTTTGGCAGATGACTTCCGCCGGTTAACTGTCGAGCCAATCAAGGATCCGGATGAGACGACTGATGTTGTAGCTGAAGTAAATAAGGTAGGTGTTGCTTTTCCGAACATAAGGTCGAATATGCGCTGTAATATGTTTTCGTCTCGGTCTTGATTCGATGTTGAACCAGTTGTGTTCTGCCATATTTCCCTTGCTATGACGAAAAGATGTCTGCAAATTCTTCGAGGAGACCTTCTGCAGTTTTTCGTTGTTGGTGACCAAGATAAGATGACTTGAGAATGTTGGTCTTTATGGAGTTCAGCTCCTCAGACTTTAAGATTTGCCTTGACTCTTCTTCGTTGATCCTTGTTATCGCTGATACAGATTCGCATTGTCCGACAATCTCACCTTTTCGTAGCTTAACTTCATACGGTTTGATGTTCAGTATTCGTACGGGAACCATGTTTTTTTTTTTTTTATTCAATTTTGTGTAATGATACAACTCTAAAATGCATTATATTATTATAATTTTTGTTGTTCTAAAATGTAAGCAACCCCTCAATGTTCGAAACGTCAAACATCATCGACTAATGTTCGAATTGCGAAACGTCATCGATGCTGTTTGACGTTTGGAGACAGAGAGTTTTAACTTCACTCATTCTTATTCAGTCCTTGAGCGAGAAAATAACCGCCAAGCATTAAAATCGTAAAATTGTATTTTAATAAATTAAAATAAAAAACACAAAAAGTCGAGCTTTAATATTTCAGAAGTGGGATTCACCCAAATCAATCCAGTAAACACACTAGAACTACATACATCTAATTGCAGTGATTTCTAAATAAAATTAGAATCCGTAAAATCACATTCTCCGTTGTATGTGCTTAGCACGTGTTTTTTGGAATCCGTTTTCATCTGCTGGATCTGGAACCTTCCAAACATAATCCGAACGAATCGGAACCATCCGACATTTTTGGGTGCTAAAGTTGACCAGAATTGATCCGCTGCAAACGTGGAACGCATTATCGTCGAGGATTTCTCACAAATCTGCCTACACAAAATGCCTAACTCACAAGAACAATCAGTCCAAGAGTTGATGGCGTTCTTGGATGAACATCGAATTCCGTATACCGATGAAGACGCAACAAGTACGACTATATTGAAGAGGTTAGTTGCAGCGTACCGCACACAGGCTGGAAAACCCGATGCTGCCCAATCTGTTGCGGACACTTCGAATCTAAGCGCTCCAATCATGGAACATACCGGAAAGCCCTTACATCCGAGTGAAAAAGATGAGTTGGACACGGAGTTAAGATTACTTCGCAAACGAGTGGAGATAGCACGCTTGAAAAGAATGCTCGAAACAGGTGACTTTGATGCAGTTAACCAGCCTAACCTCCAAGCAACGGACAGTCAGTTAACTCAAACTACGTCGGGGCCGACGTTTAAGGACATCAGAAAGTCGATCTTACAATATTCATCGAGTGAGACTTATGATGCCTATAAATGGATATCCGATTTTGAACGAACCTGCGATTCCGTCGGCGGTGATGACGCATTCCATTTTCGTTCCATTAAGCGGTTTATGAAACCTGGTTCCGAAGCTGAAAGCTTTCTGCGTGTTGATACGTCCACCAATTACAATGAGTTCCGAACAAATTTCCTTAACAATTTTGGACACGCTTACTCCATTCCGGAAATTATAGAGAAAATGAAAGAAACGCCGTACAAACCTGAAAACACTGTTATGTCATACGTTCTTGAGATGCAAGAGTTAGCCTCTCGGGCAAAGTTGGATGAACAGCATACCATAAGGTACATCATCGAGGGTCTTCGCGACCGAACAGCAAATGTTTCCGTTTTATTTCCGGCCAAAACATTAGACGAATTTAAAACTTTGATTCCGAGATACATCCAAATGCGCAAATCGTATGCCGGCCTCACTCATCGTTCCGACCAGCGGACCAAACTCACTACCAATCCGACCTCTGTCAATCAAACGAAGTGCTTTAATTGTAATGGGTTTGATCACATATCCGCCAAGTGTCCCGAGCCGAAGAGGCAGCCTCAAAGTTGTTTTCGATGCGGTTCCACGCAACACACCATATGCCAGTGTCCAAAGCCTGCTCCCAAGAACAAGGATGGAATTGCTTTGGCAGATGACTTCCGCCAGTTAACTGTCGAGCCAATCAAGGATCCGGATGAGACGACTGATGTTGTAGCTGAAGTAAATAAGGTAGGTGTTGCTTTTCCGAACATAAGGTCGAATATGCGCTGTAATATGTTTTCGTCTCTCTTTGATACCGGCAGCCCAATTGGTAATACACTACAATCAAGTCGTTTCCGTGGCCTAGGCAACAATCAACTAAACGTATATGGTCAAACCACCGCTTTTGTACGATTCCGTCATCTAAATAAACCAATCAGCTTGTACGTGGTCCCCGACTACTTCATACCCTATAGCCTTCTGCTAGGGGGTGATTTTCTTAAACTTTGTAACATTTCGTTAAACATGACAAGTAATTGTAATGAATTCGACCGTATACGTTTAAATAAAAATATTCAAAAGGTATTGCAGTGCGTTATTCGACTTTCCAATATTGTTAAGCCGCTGTTGTCTTCTTGTGCATCCAGCTCTTCAGATTCAGATATTATTAAGGAAACTCCAAATCAACTGGAGCAACTTCCGTATATTTTTGCGATATCCGAAGAACTTTCAAACGTCTCTTATTATGATATTTCGAATAAGTTAAATCAATTTCACCAACGAGCAATAAGCGACCTGATTGTCAATCATTACTTGAATCATTCCAAGATCCCAGAAACAATCCATAATTACGAAATGAAAATACGACCTAACTCCGAAATTCCGGTCTTTTCAACCCCTCGCCGTCTGTCATATGCTGATCGTTTGGAAGTAGACCAAATCGTTCAGGATCTGATTGAAAAGGGCCACGTTCGTCCATCCGAGTCACCTTACGCATCTCCTTTAGTGCTAGTAACAAAAAAGAATGGTGAGCGAAGAATGTGTATCGACTACCGTGCGCTAAATAAAATTACGATCCGCGACAGTTTTCCGCTTCCTCTTATCGACGATTGTCTTGAACGTCTGGAAGGTAAGAAAAGATTCTCGGTGCTAGATTTGAAGAGCGGCTTCCATCAAATCCGAGTATCTTCCGAATCAATCCCTTACACCGCTTTCGTTACCCCTTCCGGACAGTACGAATATGTTCAAATGCCCTTCGGCCTCCGAAATGCGCCAGCTGTATTCCAGCGTTTTATAAATCACGTTTTATCTCCGTTTATCAAAGAAGGCTCAGTGGTCGTTTATTTAGACGACATTACGATAGCCACCGCGAATATTATCGATCACCTTTCTGTATTGCAACGAAATCTACGACGTCTGGCTGAATATCGGTTAGAATTAAATTTCAAAATATGCCAATTCGGCTACGAGGAAATAGATTTATTGGGTTTTAATATCAGTAACAAGGGGATACGCCCCAACGATAGTCATATAGAAAATATCCGTCATCTTCCGCTGCCTGAAAACAAACAAGACGTGCAGAAATGTCTCGGCTTGTTTTCATATTTCCGACGATTTATTCCTGGATGGTCCTCCATTGAACGGTCACTTCGCCAATTACTCAAAGAAAACGTCACTTTTAACTTTGATGAAAGCTGCAAGGCCGCTTTCCAAACCCTACGAGACAAATTAACTTCCCTACCTATTTTGGTTCTGTACTCCCCTCATCGAGAAACCGAGCTGCACTGTGACGCCAGTGCTCTTGGCTTCGGCGCAATTCTCCTGCAGCGGCAGGATGACAAACGAATGCATCTCGTCGGTTATTTCTCGCGGCGAGCCACCCAAGCTGAATCGAGATATCACAGTTACGAGCTCGAAACACTCGCAATTGTCTACGCAATTGAAAAATTCCGGATATATTTAGATAGAATACCGTTTAAGATCATTACTGATTGTCAGGCCCTAGCCCTAACGCTTCAAAATAAACGTACTAACTCCCGAATAGCTCGGTGGGCAGTACTGCTCGAGAACTACACTTATTCGATACAGCACCGATGTGGTGCTCTAATGCCTCACGTTGACGCTCTAAGCAGATACTTTCCCGACCAGTCCGCGCTCGATAAAACTTTCGCCAATTCCGTCTCCGACCAATCCGTTACCCCGCCTGTAATCGCTCTTGTAGAACCCAAAGATGTAGATGCACAGCTCCTAATCACACAAAATAGAGACCAAAAGATATTAAACATTCGTGAAACCCTAGAAAAGGAATTTTCCCTCCAATACGAATTACGTGACGGTCTTGTGTTCCGGAAATATAACAATCGCTTACTTCTGTATGTTCCTTCCGAGTTAGAATGCAATATAATTCGTGTCGCCCACGGAACTATTTGCCATTTGGGTGTGACCAAAACAATGGATCAAATCCGATTAAGTTATTGGTTTCCACGAATGCAAGAAAAAGTGGATGCATTTATCAAAAACTGTTTACAGTGCATTATGCACTCCGTTCCCCCTCAAAGCCGTGCTAGGACGCTCCATCCGATTCCCAAAGCTCCGGTGCCTTTCGATACAATACATGTTGATCACTTCGGTCCACTTCCGTCTGTTTGTTCGAAACGAAAATACTTGTTTGTTGTGGTCGACGCCTTCACCAAGTTTGTCAAGCTATATCCCGTCAATACAACCAGCTACAAAGAGATTTGCTCTTCGCTTGAACATTACTTCGATCACTATAGTCGCCCGCGACGGCTCATCAGCGACCGCTGATCATGTTTCAACCACTTCGACTTTATTTTCTGGATAGTATTTAGTATTTAGTATTTTTTTTTAGTATATACCAAAAATACTAAATATTTGTTTAAATTTCAATATAATCATTTATTAAGATGTTAGTTAGGTGATACTTAGAATGGTAGGTGTGTTCTCCGTGACGGTCCAAAATGAAAAAGCAAGATCTTAACAAAATTACAACAATTTACAAAAGCGAAAAAAGAGCACAAAGCAAAATTAAAGATCAAAACAAGTTACGGTTCATTTTCGGAGTAACATACTCTCTTGTTTCCAATTAAATTGAGTACAATAAAAAAATAAAGTTTAATGTTTAGAATTCATAGGGTATAGTTTTATATGTTGGGCACTTTGTGCACATAGTCTCAAACAAACACAATGTCTTGTTTATTTGTTCCTTACATGCTACTTAAAATTAGGTCTTTAAAAATAAAACTTAAAATTAACTAAAACTACCTATTCTACCTTACAACTACTTAAAAAACTAGAACAGCCACAGCAGCAAATCTTTTTTTTTTCTTTTTTCATTTCACTTGCATATATACAGGGTGATTCACGAGCGTTGTGCCAAAAAGCTAGAGCGTGTAGGTTGAGTTGAGACAAGAAAAAAATCGTATCGGAGGGGGGGTCTATTCCCCCCGTTTAGCCGGGAGGGGCAATTTTCTGAAAAATTGACTTATTTTGTTTAAAAAAATATTAAAAATCAACGGCTTCGTTTACAACACCGTGCTATACCTTTCTGAAAAGCCAAAAACTTCTTCTTTCACTTTATTTTTAAATTAAATTGTTTTAACGAATAGTTTAAAAAAAAAAAATTTCAAACTCAAAATTTTCAAAAAAAAAAAGCAAAAAAAAACATTTTTGAACTATTTTTTTTCAAAATTTTATGTAATTAAGTACTAATTTTGTTTTTAAAATTCAATGTGTTTGTTAATTTTTAGTCGAAAACAGAAAACCGGATGCAAAAATGTCTTTTCGTTTTTGAGAAATTAAGAAAAAACCGAAACCATTTTTTTCTAAAAAAATCTTTGTTTTTACTTTTACCTATCTGGACTTTTAGTTTAATTTATTAGTTTAATTTATAAATTTAATTTTTTGTAATTGGAGTTTTATGAGGACTCAATAAAGTAGAAAAGTATTACATTATCCCTGGATTAACCATTTTGTTCATTGATAACGTTTGAAAACTGACCTGTAATTTTTTCTTACTATACCTGGGGCCGCGGCTACTCACTGGCGAAGAGTTCTACTTGCTAGGGGCTTAAGATAATTAAACCGCATTTTTTCTTGAATGAAAAAACAATTAACAACCTAAAGGTAAATAAAAGCCATCGCATATTTACTAAACAACCATTTACAATTAAAATATTAACTCATCAACACATAACAATAACAAACTCATACGCTCGAGAAGAGTTAGCGGACAGGAACTTCTGCTACGGTTTAACTTATTGTCGAGATCGGGAAGCTGAAAGACTCTACGCTGAAAGATATCCCAATAGATGGCGCCCAAGTCGTAGCATGTTTTCAAGAATCCGCCGACGAGAGCACTGAGAGCTAGAAGTGAAAGGTCAATGGCAGACGTTATCAATGAAAAAAATGATTAATCCAGGGAAAATCCAATACTTTTCTACTTTATTGAGTCCTCATAAAACTCCAATCACAAAAAATTAAATTTAAAAATTAAACTATTAAGAGCCGATTTTTCAATCATCGAACAAAAATAAAAATAACAAACTGGCAAATAAACTTATCTGAGTATTCATCGGTCGAATAAATAAGAGAGTTTTTCTTCAGATAAAGTCTATTTGACGATTGAAAAATCCAATATTTTGTTATTTGTCGAATAAACACTATCTGCTTGTTTATCTGACGATTGAAAAATCGGCTCTAAATTAAACTAAAAGTCCAGATAGGTAAAAATAAAAACAAAGATTTTTTTAGAAAAAAGTGGTTTTGATTTTTTCTTAATTTCTCAAAAACAAAAAGACATTTTTGCATCCGGTTTTCTGTTTTGACTAAAAATTAAAAAAAACACACTGAATTTTTAAAACAAAATCAGTACTTAATTACATAAAATTTTGAAAAAAAATAGTTCAAAAATGTTTTTTTTTGCTTTTTTTTGAAAATTTTGAGTTTGAAAATTTATTTTTTTTAAACTATTCGTTAAAACAATTTAATTTTAAAACAAAGTGAAAGATGAAGTTTTTGGCTTTTCAGAAAGGTATAGCACGGTGTTGTAAACGAAGCCGTTGATTTTTAATATTTTTTTAAACAAAATAAGTCAATTTTTCAGAAAATTTCCCCTCCCGGCTAAACGGGGGGAATAGACCCCCCCTCCCATACGATTTTTTTCTTGTCTCAACTCAACCTACACGCTCTAGCTTTTTGGCACAACGCTCGTGAATCACCCTGTATATATTTTTTTCTTGTTTTTTTTTGTATATTCTTTTTATTTTATTTTTTTTATTTTTATTTTGTATTTTGTATTTGTTGTCCTTGTCAATGTGTGTGCCACCATGCCTACTCTACTTAAACCTTAACCCAAAACCCTTAGACTATAACAAGTATGTAAGCCGGCCAAGGCTCAAAACCCCACCCCGACTACCCATTATCATGTGCTGACTGAAGCCACCAGAACTGGTGCTCCTGCTTCACCCTATCGATTCGGTCCCGTTCGGACACAGCCCTACTGAACCGAAGGAGCTCTGCTCCATCCTGTGCGAGGACGTCTCGATGGTAAAGGAGCCGGCGATCGACGGTTCTCCGCCTGACGTGGTAGATAAGCGGCACCGCCAATCTGTCCTGTATCAGACCGCATTTATCTAAATGGAGGAATGCTTCTGGTGGAATGAAGCTGCTCGAGTATGCACTATCAAAATATTCGTCGTTCGGATAGAACGCCCCAAAGATCAAATTGTTCGTCGAATTCATTGCTCTCGCAATGTGACCCCGAACAAGTTGTACAGAACCTCGTTAGAATAGTAATGTACATAAGAAGATTCCGGTGTCCGATACAAACCGAGACAGCGCCGCAGACACTGGCTCTCGAACACTCGAATCTTCTCCATTTGAGATGGTGCAACGTTGAACCACACTGGACAGCCATAAACGATCATCGCGATCGCGTCATCTCACTCATGATATGCCGTAACTTTTTATTCCATCTACTCCATCAATCTTAACCGAGCTCGTAGATCGCGCTCTGACCACGGTCTGATCGAAAAAAAAAGATATGTCGCGACCTTAGACCAACAGGGTTCTAACTGACATTTTTTTCAAAACTGAGTTATACATGTGGTCGTAGTAAACCGAGTATGCTCTTTCGATTCCTTTCATTTCTGTCTATCTCTTTTAGTTTCCAATATAGCAACTCTGGTTAAAGCTAGTGAAAACGTTTATTACACGCTCCTACTTGTTTATTATTTTAAAAAGTTTTTACAAAGTTTTTGATACAATTTTGTGTTTCATTGTATAATTAATATTGTTTTCTTCATTGTTATTGACCGGTTCTGTTGCATCATCAATTTTCAAAGTGATTTCGGAGCTAAATAGTTTCGGGCTTTGTGTGCACTACTTGGTTTTGCAACACTCAGAAGAGGAGTGCAGCTTGCCTGTTTGTTCTACAACTACAACACTTTTGTGTATCGATTGCTTTTTTTCCTACTTTCCACCTTCCTGGTGAGTGAAGATTTTGTATATGTTCTGCATATGAAGCTTATTGTGACTGCATTGTATCGGAGATCAAAATTTTGTTCCTATCATTTCATACCGCAACCTGATTTCTACCTGCGTTTTGCTGGCTGCTGATTCATCTTTGCTATTCGATTGTTTTCATCTGCTTGTGCAACAACAACTCATCAATAAGCTACCTGTCATTGCTTCATCTGCTGTCAATCATCTGTCATACTACATACAACTACTGACAATTACTGCATTGCCGACAACTTTGAAATTTGGTTTGTGTATTTGATAAAACGAAATTTATTTTCAGTAGTACACTTTTAACCAAAAATTTTAAATTTTGCAATCATTTAAAAAAAATCAAACCTAAATCATGACTAATTGTGCATCCTGTGATAAATTATGTGATTATATGATTGATTCTATTATTTGTCATGGCAACTGTTGTAGGAGTTTCCATATGAAATGCATTAATGCACCTTTTAGTACTCTTAAACTTTTTGAAAAAAGAAAATCTTTTTACTATTTCTGCGACGACTGTGATCCTTTTGCTCACACGACAATTAGAAAATGTATATTGCCAACTAACAAAACTTGCAGCCAAAGTTGAGGATCTAAGTACCAGAACCAAAATAGACAATTCAACTGTATTAACGCGAAGCAAGGCCAAAAATAGAAATGTTGGCCTCCTAACAGGCAATGTACTATCGACCAAAAGAACTCGAGAAGATCCTGACAATCCAAGTGGAACTCAAACTTCAAAGAAACCAGCAACTTCAATTTTTAATTCTTTTGTTCAACCTCATTCTATCGCTGGATTTAACTTCAACAATGGTTTGCCAATACCATCTAGCCTTCTTCCGCCACTACCGTCATCTTCATCTTCAATACCGTCTTCGTTATCTACATCATCATCATCATCATCATCTTCATCATCATCATCATCATCATCATCATCATCATCACCATCATCATCATCATCATCTACATCTTCATCAAGTTCATCAGCATCAACAATAACAACATCTTTACCCTCATCATTGTCATTATCATCATCATCATCGTTTTCCAATCAAGCTTATAATGCTGCAAATATTATTACTTATACAGATTCTAATAGTGTCAACTCAATCGAAGGTAATGGAATTATTTCTCCTATTATATCCGGCTTAAGAGCTGTGGAAGGCCAGAAAACATTATTTGTATCAAAGCTTGATCCCTCAACGAATGCTCTTGATTTAAAAAAACATATTTCATCGAAAATCGGACCACAATTGAAGGCACAAGTAGAAAAAATGATCCACCGCAATCATACTAAATACTCATCATTCAAAATACGTGTTCCTGACTCCTTCTTCCATTTATTAAACTCTTCTTCGTTTTGGCCAAATGGAACTATTTATCACGAATTCATTAACAAAATAAACCAGAGACAAGCTAACCAACATCCTTTTCAACAGAATTTGACAAAGCAGAACCTTCGACTAAGCAGCTCCAAAAGATTTTAGTATACTATCAAAACGTGAATGGATTAAGGACAAAGACTAATTCGGTCTACCTGAATTCAATAAACTTACCACACGATGTCATAATACTGACGGAAACATGGCTGAATAATTCTTTTCTTGACACTGAGCTATTTGACAATACTTATCAAATCTTCAGACGAGATCGGCATCACACTGACTCTTCCAACAACGTTGGAGGTGGAATACTTGTTGCAGTAAAGAACTCTCTGGCTTGTAACTTAGTTAATAACTTTAAACAGGCTATCATCGAACTTCTGTGCCTTAAAATAAAAATGACGAAGGGATACCTTTATATTGTCTCCACTTATATACCGCCTGCCTCTACTAATGATTTGTATGAAGAATTGAATAATTGTTTAGATACAATCTTCTTAGAAATGGAACAAGAAGACGAGATCCTTATCGTAGGAGATTTTAACCTACCCCATCTTAATTGGACAAGCAACGATGAAAATAATAGTTACATCCCAACAAACGCCTCTACTTTGAATGAATTTTCTTTGATTGACGGAATGATATCCTTCGGAATGACCCAATTTAACGGTATAAAGAACTCTTCAGGTAAAACATTGGACCTTGTTTTTTTCTCTGACAACGCGAACTCTGACGTTGCTGTTTTGACCACCCCAGTTGAACTAACTAAGGAGGATCGACATCATCCAGCACTTGACATATCCCTTAACCTAAACATGAATTCCTATTACAACAAGATAAGCGATAAAATTGAATTTAACTTTGCCAAATGCAATCACTTCGAACTGTCAAACCTTTTACAAAATGTTGATTGGACTCAATTATTTGCGAACTGTGATATTAATGATAAGTGTAATTTATTTTATCATAAGCTATTTGATTTTTTATATTTAACGACTCCTATCAAACCTTCCTATAAGGACTCACACGACCCACCATGGTTTGACCGCCAACTTAAAAATTTGAAAAACAAAAGAAATAAGGCTTGGTTAAGGTTTAATGTCTCAAGAACGGCCGATGACTACAATATTTTCCTTTCATTAAAGGATCTTTTTGCCGACTACCACAAAATTTTGTTCGAAGACTATATCGCGAAGACTGAAAGTGAGATTAAATCAAATCCTAAATTATTTTGGCAATTTGTAGATTTGAAAAGAAGAAGTGGAGGTTATCCAAATTCCATGTCATATTTGGACTCCACGGGTGAAAGCTCACTAGAAATTGCTAATTTGTTTGCTGAATTCTTTAAAAATGCATTCGACGTAACTAATAACCTCATTGATGATGGTGATATCACTAGCTCTGCGCAATTTTCATATTTAAATTCAATAAATTTTTACATTACTGAGGATTCTATTATTCAAGCAATTTTAAAACTTGATGATAGTAAAAGTCCAGGACCTGATGGTGTTCCAGCTTCTATTTTAAAAAACTGTGTCTCTCGATTAAGCTACCCTCTATTTTTACTTTTTAATGAATCCCTCTCAAGCTCTGTTTTTCCCAATCTTTGGAAATGTGCCTACATTATCCCTGTGCATAAAAAAGACTTGAAAAGTGATATTAAAAACTACCGTCCAATAGCAAAACTGTCTGCGATACCTAAATTGTTTGAGTCCATTGTATGTAATACCCTCGCCTTTCACTGTAAATCTGTTTTATGTAGTAATCAACATGGTTTCGTCAAAAACAAGTCTACTGTGACTAATTTACTTGACTTTACATCTTTTTGTTTAGATGCCTTTGAAGACCATGGACAAGTCGATTGCATCTTCACTGACTTTAGTAAGGCATTTGACAAGCTGTGCCACAAAACTTTATTAAAAAAACTAAATAACTTAGGATTCAACCATAATTTTGTTCAATGGATTGCTTCGTACCTATGTAATAGGAATTATAGTGTCGTTTTTCGTAACGTTTGTTCAAGCTCATTTGTTGTTAACTCGGGCGTCCCTCAGGGTAGCCACTTAGGTCCTGTCCTGTTTATCCTTTTTATAAATAATGTCGTATCTATTGTCCAAAACTCATGTGTTCTTATATACGCTGACGACATTAAGCTTTACAAAAGTATTAAATCTGTTACTGACTGCTTACTTTTACAAGACGATCTATTAAAATTCAGGGAATGGTGCAATAAAAATAGACTTATATTAAATGTTGACAAATGTAAGGTTATGAGCTTTACACGCAAGAAAAACGCCTTGACTTATAACTATACAATTAGTTCGGACCCTCTAAATAGAGTCTCACAGTACTCTGACCTAGGAATTATTTTAGACTCGAAATTGACTTTTAACGACCACTTAGACTATATAATAAAAAAAGCTAACAAAACACTTGGATTTATTAAAAGATGTTCACGTGATTTCAAAGATCCCTATGTTCTTAAAATACTATTTACCTCATTTGTCAGGCCCATTCTTGAGTACGGGTGCGTGATCTGGGCACCTTACTATGCTATTCACAATTCAAGGCTCGAAGCAGTTCAGAGAAGATTTTTACGATATTGTCTACGTTTTCTTCCTTGGACCCAAGGATCAGCACTTCCAATGTATTCACATAGACTAATATTAATTAATCTCCCATCACTTGAGAACCATCGTAAATACATCCAGTTCTGTTTCATTAACGGTATAATAAATGGAAATATTTTAGCTTCGTCCGTTCTTTGCAGACTTAATTTCAACTTCAGCCAATCTAGTATTAGACTGCGGCAACCCCTGTGCCAAATCTTTAGCAGGTCAAACTATGGTGGTAATAGTCCTTTAAATCAGTTGATTGTCATATACAATAAATTTTACTTTCTCATAAACTCTGTAAATGACAACTTGAAAAGTATACATTTCAAGACCTTGTTTTTTAGATCGATTGATCTTGTTTAATTTATATTTACTGTTAAATTATAAGTTAATAATTGTAACGTTAGCATTTAACGGTTTCTAAATAAATAAATAAATAAATATAGTCAATAAAAAAGCAGGAAACAAAGTTCTAAGTACATCAATTTATAAAAAAAACTAAGTTCATAAAGTTCTAAGTGGTAAATAGAACCTTGTGTACTTAAAAATATGAAAAAAATATGTAGATAGAACTTTGTTACCCCACAAAATGTAGATAGAACCTCGTTGCTTTAAAATATTTAAACATTTCTCGTAGTTAAAACTATGTAGGCTATGAATTCTTCTAGTTCTAGCACTACCCCCTTTTTACAGGATCGAACTCAAGCACATTTTAAACCCCCCATAACTTTTGATCCCATAGAGATAGAAGCTTCAAATTTGAACTACGTATTACCGTCATGCAGACAAAGGCCCTGTTAAATAAACAATTTTGTTGGACCACTACTTCCTTGGATATTGAACGGTAAAAATTACAAAAACTGTAATTGACTCACTGACTTATTGACTGACTCACTGATCATCAAATTTATGGAGCACTTCTAACAAGAGCAGAATCTTGAAATTTGGTACAATGGTAGGTTTTCGGGTCTATACAAAGTAAAAATCGAAAATTTCAATTTGCTCATTCAGGAGGCGTGGAATCCAACAAAAATCCTTATTACATTAAGCTAACAAGGTTCTATCTGAACAATTATATTTCTTATCATGACACTAAGTTCTATCAGGTAATTAGAACCTTATTGTTCTATCCTCAAATACAGGGCCGGCCCAAGCTAAAATTGTGCAAGATTTTCAAAAAGCGCCCTTTATACATATATTTACGCAAGTAAATATATACATACAAGAACACACTGATACACATATAATAAGCCCTTTCCACACTACCCGGGGGTAGACTTTCAATGCGTTTTTTTTTTACTGAGGTATCCCCTGAAGGCCTTATCCTCACAAACAAACAAATACTTTTACATATACGATTGTATGTATGAGTATGTGTTATGTATGTAATTTAATGTATTTACAAAAATAAAATAAATAAATAAATAAATAAAATAAATAAAAATATATATAACATGTATAGGTATATACAAAATAAAAACACTACGGGTGTTCACAAAAATGTTCACCAAAAATGCTCAATCGAAAAGAAAACCAACTTTTACCAAAACGTTATAAATTTATTTAAAATGAATGCCAAGAAACAAGTTGCCTTATAGCCTTTTCACATCAGACGCAAAACGCGGTTTTGCAAAACTTTTCAAAAACTTGAAGGAAATCAAGTGTTTTCCCATACAAATTTGTTGACAGCCCTGTTTTGCAAAACAACAAGTTTTTGTGAAAACCAGTCAAAACCAAAAAAGTGAAAGCATTCAGCAGTCTATAATTCATTATATCGTATGTATCGTATGTATCGATCGTATATATTTCTCCCTCCCTCCAATAGCAAGAGTAGATTGACAGTCTGCTTGTAAAATTGTTCACGACTAAACGTGTCAGTTGATATAGGGTTGCCATTTGAGAACATATAAAAATACAAATGAACAAATTCTTAGCAGCGACAAACAAATATTTTTTTCTTTTGAAAAATCGATGAGGAAAACTTTTTCATCCAGTGGTTTTCAATGAAACGAAAAACAAAGCGAATGTGTGTGAAAAAAAAGTGTGAATCTTCTAAAAAGAGAACATATGACATCCCTTACTTGACATCAACGATTTTTAATGTCAAACAAAAACCTGATATTTAGGTGTGAACAGATTTCGAGTTTTTGAAAACTGACAGCTGAAAACAGCGTTTTGCGTCTGGTGTGAAAAGGCTATTAATGCCAGACTGAAATCGAATGCCAGAGAACAAAAATTACAAACATGAAACTATCAAAGCCAAAGATAAAACTAAAAAGATGATGATGTCAATGACAGCTGGGCGCGTTCAGGATGCCATCGTTTTTTGCTCATGAATCTCAAACATCCCGGCCTCCTCTGAAACACTAGTTTCTGAATCCTCTGTGGTAAGTAGAATGACGACTTTTTGGATCGGTCGTTGCTTCGTAAAAGTCTTGCCTGTGATCTTGTCATAATGCTGTGTGGTAACTACTCGCACCAGCTGGTCCTCGCCTGGGTGTACTGCTGTTACTCGGCCAATACTCCATTGGGTTGGTGGAAGATTTTCGTTCTTGATTGCAACAATATCGCCTATCTTTACGTTTTGCTCTGCCTTGCGCCATTTGCTTCTCTGCTGAAGAGTTGAAAGGTATTCCTGATGCCAACGTTGCCATATGTCTTCAGTCCACCTCCGGACTAAGTTCCATTCCTTAACACGGTTCGTAGGCAAGTTCATATAGGTAGGTTCCGGAAGAGCAATAAGAGGACCTCCAGTCAGGAAATCAGCTGGGGTCAATGCCAACTTGTCGTCCGGATCGTCGTATAATGCCACCAATGGTCTGGAGTTCAAGCAAGCCTCGATGCGTATTAACAAAGTGTTGAACTGCTCATAGCTCATCGTTTCGTTGCCAACCACTCTCACTAGATGTCTTTTCAACGCCTTGACAGCAGCCTCCCAGATTCCACCTTGGTGTGGTGCAGCCGGAGGAATAAAATGCCATGTTGTACCACGATGTGCCAATTGTTGCTTCACATGCTCGTTCTGCCATTCCTTTAAGTCTTCTTGAAGTTGACGATTCGCTCCATGAAAATTAGTGCCATTGTCAGAGTGAAGTTGTTCACATGGGCCTCGCCTGCTGATGAATCGTGAAAATGCGTTTAGAAATGCCTCTGATGATAGATCCGATGCGAGTTCAATATGGACTGCCTTCGTTGCTAAGCATACAAATATCGCCACGTAGGTTTTCGTTGTCGTCTTCGATCGCTTCGTGCCCAAACGAATTAGAAATGGGCCACAATAATCTACGCCTGAGATTAGAAATGGACGATGTCGAGTTACTCGATACCTTGGTAGGTCGCCCATTCGTTGCTTCGCTACAGCACCTCGTTGTAGGCGACAAATGACGCAGTTGTGTACATATGACTTCACAAGTGCCCGGCCTCCTATGATCCAATGTGTTTGTCTGATGATCTGAAGCATCAACTGTACGCCACCATGTAAAGTTGTTTCATGAACTTCCGAAACAATCAAGTAAGCAAGCCTGCCTTCGCTTGATAAGATTATGGGATGCCTTTGATCTGCATCTACGGCCGCTCGTTTAATCCGACCACCAACTCGTAAAATATGCCTGTCATCGAGAAATGGACTTAGCGAAAAAAGTGGGCTATTACCTGGTAAATCCTTTACCTGATGACATGAGTCAATTTCGTGTCTGTACCATTGCCTTTGGTCCAAGCGTGATAAGATGATCATTGCCTGATGCAAACGTTCTACACTGCATATATCGGAATCTGGCACCGTATGTCCCTTGCTGCTTGTGAAATGAAGTTGAAGAATGGAACCAGCATAAATAATATGGGCCATGATTCGTTTAAGCTTCGTTAGAGAATTTGTGCGATCTAAGAAATTGTAGAGCTGGCCATCCCGTCGTCTTGTCGTTAGTAAATCGATTTGATTAACTCGTGTGTGTGTCATCCACATGACCGCTGACCTCTCCTCTGCTTGCAACTGTTGAACATCGTCTGGTGTGTATGTAGTTTCAATGCCTTCCGACCGGTAAGTGTTGCTTTGTTGTAAGAAATCGGGTCCAGACCACCAAAGCGTATGAGCCTCCAACTGCGATACTGATAGACCTCGACTAGCGCAGTCCGCAGGGTTGAACGTTGTAGGTATATGATGCCAAGCTGATGGTTCACTATTTTGCTGTATAAAGCTTACTCGATTTCCAACGTAGGGTTTGAATCTGACTGGTAATTGTCGTAACCATGCCAGCACAATTGTAGAGTCAGTCCACAGAAAATATGGAACGTTCAGCACCTCTATTGCCTCTCGTATTGTCTTCATTGTTGACACCAATAGTTGAGCTCCACAGAGCTCGAGCCTCGGTATGGATAAAGTCTTAACTGGTGTTACTCTGGTCTTGGACGTGAGCAAACGTATTGTAACCTTGTCTTCCTCGTCTATGGTTCGAACATAAATAACGGCTGCATAAGCGTGAAGTGATGCATCACAGAAACCATGAAGAGTTGTTTCCTGGCCTGGGTGCATTCCAAGATGACGTGGTATTGACAAATTTGCAAGCTGCCAAAGATCCTGACGAAAGGTCATCCACTCTCGTAATAACTCATCTGGCATAACCTCATCCCAGCCAATGCCTGCTAACCATAGCCTCAGCATGAATATCTTTGCCTTGATGACGACTGGAGCTAGTAGTCCCGTAGGGTCGTAGAGTTTTGCTATGTCGCTGAGGCATTTACGTTTGGTGCCTATTACAGCGTCATCTAATTGTACTTCAAAGGACAGCATATCAAACTCGCTATCCCATTGCAAACCTAAAACGGAAAGATCTTTTGTATTTATTAGTAAAGGGTTCTTGCCTGAATCGCCTTGGCCAGTTATCGCCTGAATGACATCTTTGTTGTTCGACTGCCACTTTCGTAAATGCATGTGGCCTTGTTGTAAGATAAGGTCAACGTTCCTTGATCTGCAGATAGCGATCGCTGGAGTAGGAACGCTTGAAAGGTAGTCATCCACGTAGAAATCACTTTCGATGCTTCGCCTCGCCTCAATCGACTCGACCTCTGATTTGATAATACTGTAGTTGTCTCGAGCACATTGTTGTAGTGTGCGAACTGCCAAGTATGGACCAGAGCGTGTGCCATAAGTCACTGTTGTGAGCTGATACGTCTTAAGTTGATCGTTAGGGTCCTCTCGCCATAGTATTAGCTGCCATCGTTGATGATCGGGATTCACCATAACTTGTCGAAACATTTTCTCGATGTCTGCTACTATAGCCACTCGATAAAGCCTGAAGCGTTGGATTATATTTGCCAATTTGTCTTGTATCACAGGGCCAATGTGTTGTACGTCATTGAGTGATACACCGTTGTCTGACTTCGCTGATGCATTAAATACCACCCGGAACTTGCTAGTGACTGCATGGTGAGGAATGTAGTAGCTCTGAGTGTCGTCGTTTGCCTTCGCCTCGTAGATCTTCATGTGGCCTAATGCTTGATACTCCTTCATGAAAGTGATATATTTTTCCAATATATCTGGTTGTGAATGCAGACGTCTCTCGTTCCGGTAAAACTGCTGCGTTGCCATTCGACGTGAATCACCAAGCTTCGGTTCGTCCGTTAAAAAAGGTATACTAACTACATACCGGCCATCTTCCTGTCGTTGCACTGTCTTTGCATATTTTCGTTCACATTCATCTATTGCCTCGCCATCATTCTTCGGATAAGTTGGTTCCTCCACTTGCCAAAAACGTAAAAGGACTTCTTCTAAATTTTCATCGCATCGTGTGTGCATACTTCTCGCCAAATTGCAGTGAATGAAATCAACTGGACCTGAGACCACCCAACCGAGATGTGTATTCTGAGCATGTGGTTGGTTTGCCTCACCAGTAACAAGTCCATCCTTAACGATTAAACCCCAAACATCAGAGCCAAACAAAAGATCCACTGCGCCAGGATTGCCAAAGTTAGGGTCTGCTAGAGGCAGACCTTGTAAATGCTGCCATTGATCGGTGCCAATACGATAGGTAGGTAGGTCTGCAGTAATCTTCGTCAGAACAAAAGCATCAACTTGAATGCTGAAGTCCTGTTCCATTCGTGATTGGAGTTGTAACTTGGCTACGCCTCGTGCCTTTGGTCCTGGTACATCACCTGCGCCAGCGATGACCATGTCAAATTTCTGCCTTTTTATTCGTAATTGTTGTACACATCGCTCGACGATAAATGTAACCTGAGAGCCTGTATCGCATAATGCACGTGCCAAAACTGGATTGCCTTGTGAGTCCATTAGAAGTACGTTTGCAGTTGCCAATAATGTAGTATGACCGTTGTAGATGAATGATGAAACAGCTGGAGCCTTGTCTAGTCAATTCTGTCGCTGACGTACTGACGGCACTGGACCTGAATTCGTATTCGTAGTAGCCTGGTTTTGTATCTTCGTTCGACAAAGGATTGTATGGTGCATGCCTTGACAATGCATACATTTACGTTTCGATAGGCAAGCTCGTGTGGCGTGACCTGGAGTCAGACAATTGAAACATAAATTCGTATCTTTAATCTTACCAAATCTCTCTGATGGGTTCAATGCACTCAAAGCTGAGCATCGTCCAATGAAATGTTCACCGTTGCAATAGTAGCAGTGACCTGGATCTGCTGTTGGTAAGTTGGTTCGTGTTAGCCTCGGAGTCGTACTCGTAATTGTATGTGCCTTTGGCCTAGGCGTGGATTGTTGTTTATTGAAGCTTGCATTGCTCATTCGTTCTGCCAACGTACATCCCATGTGATCCAGGCCTCGTGCTCTGCCTTCGATAAAGTCAAGAAGCGTCTTCAATTTAGGGAGCTCAGTGCCCTTTTGCTGCATTTCCCAATGGATAATGGTACTCTCGGGAAGCTTCGAAACCAGGATATGTACCAAGATGTCGTCCCATGTGTCAACTGGCCTATTCATTGCAGCCAAAGATCTCGTCGTCTCATTTGTCACATCGATTGCACGACGTAAGCCTGTATTGGTCTCTTTCTCGATTGGCTCCATATTCAAAAATGCATTGAGATGAGCTGATACAATCAGTCTGTCGTTGTCGTACCTTGCCTTTAACGTGGTCCATGCTGATTCGTAGTTCTGGTCCGTTGGAAGAAAGCCAGCGACCACCTGAGCAGCAGTGCCTTTCAATGCCCTCATCAGCCTTGTATACTTCGCTGCCGTCGAAAAATGCTCCTGTGTATGGACCATTGCTTCGAACATATCGCGGAAAGCGATCCATTTGTTGAATTCCCCATGGAATTCAGGGATGGAGATTTTCTCCAATCGCATATCATCTGCGTCGCATCGTTGATTGCGAACCGAACGAAAAGTGCCTGCCTCCGAAGCCTGATCTTGTAAAGCCAAATCGATGGCCGCTACAAGCGCTGCCTTAACCTTCGTATACTTCTCTTCGACCACTTCAAAGAGAGTCGCATGGTCACCCAGTTCCGTATCTTCAGCTAGGCTAACAAGCATAAAATGTGCATCGCTAAACCTTTGGAAATGGCCTTCCAAATTATCTAGTGTCACACGCTTCGTAGAAACATCGAGAGCAGCCAAAACACCAGACTCCAGTTGTGCCACTAACTTGGAAATTGATGTTACTGCACTGGATCGTAAATTCAATTCCGCCATAATCTTTTCCGAAACAAACAAAAACCAACGTGCGTCGTTTGCAAATTGAAAAACTTTCGCCAAAACCAAACCGAAAAAACTGTACTTTTTACCGTTCGTCGTATGCTTTACAATGCAAATATGTGTCTGTATGTATAACGGGACAACCGTTAGCCGTTGGCTTTGCTCACGTATATTCACGAAAAATCACAAAATTGCCTTGAAATTTGTTTTACGTTAATTTTATTGAGTTTCGTTATACTTCAACCAAATGTTGAATATTCCTCACAGGAGGCACCAAAAATGTTCACAAAAATGTTCACCAAAAATGTTCAATCGAAAAGAAAACCAACTTTTACCAAAACGTTATAAATTTATTTAAAATGAATGCCAAGAAACAAGTTGCCTTAATGCCAGACTGAAATCGAATGCCAGAGAACAAAAATTACAAACATGAAACTATCAAAGCCAAAGATAAAACTAAAAAGATGATGATGTCAATGACAGTTGGGCGCGTTCAGGATGCCATCGTTTTTTGCTCATGAATCTCAAACAACGGGGCTTCATAAAGGAACTTGAGTTAATTTTTTTAAGGAAAAAAAAAGTAAAACCATTTAATAAAACGCATCGAAAAAATCGGCAGATGTAACGTTTAAACTAGAAATCTAGCTTTTCTGGCTTTTGCATTCGCAAATTCAGAAATGAGATCATCATAGTCTAAGGAATTTAATAATTCCTTCTCTCTTGAGTCATTGTTGTCCTGAGGTAATTCTTAATAATTTTAAGTTTAGAAAAACTACGTTCTCCTGTCCTGAAGCTACTGTTACCGGAATTGTATTGAGAATTTGGGGAGAAATAACTTAATTAGGAGCAAGGTCTTCAAGGCCTGAACTAAAAATAAAATTTAACACACCTAAGCTTGAGCATTGTGGTACAACAAGTGGGGAAATGACTGCTAATTCTTGAAACAATTCTAATCCATCTAAATCCTTAAAACTACCAAATGTTAATACATTCTGCAAATTAAGGCATGAAGCACGCA
Source organism: Sphaerophoria taeniata (assembly GCA_943590905.1). Taxonomy (NCBI): domain Eukaryota; kingdom Metazoa; phylum Arthropoda; class Insecta; order Diptera; family Syrphidae; genus Sphaerophoria; species Sphaerophoria taeniata. The sequence continues at coordinate 78,750,083 of OX016541.1, read as the reverse complement.
AATTATTATTTTTTAAACACTCGCCTGTATTATTTAAAAATGAGGTAGTGTGTCTGTGTATGTTTTCTGTATTCGATTAGTTTTTTTTTTTTGTTGTTGTTTTTTTTTTTTTGTAGCTTTGGGACACAGCGTGCAAGATGAAAAATTCGCACTGATGAGGTCGAGTCGATGTGTACCTAATAGAGATTAAAATGAGTATGTTTGAACAGTTCGAACACATCCAAATTTTTCTTGTGTGCTTGTTCATACTCGTTCGATTGCAACCCTTATTTATGAATAATTTGACTCATAAATAAAAAGGCTTGTAAGTCAAACCAAGGAAGCAGAGGAAACTCGTAAATATTTTTCGTTTTCGATCATTTCAAGTCAAATTGATTCACAAGCAATTCGCTTGCTTGTACTTACTCAAACATGTTTGAGTTTTCGGGTAAAATTGATTGGATGTTTCAATTTTTTTTTCTCTACGAAGAAAAAAAAGAAAGATGCAGGCTTTGTATGGGTTGTAATTTAACGAATAGAAATATTTATAAATAAGTTAGGTGGCTGGATTTGCATTCATAAATATAATAATCCGCACTGGAAACATAATTTTTCACATTAATTAAAGAAAGGTTTTATTAATGAATGCATACCTCTTATACCTCAATGTGGGTTAGGTTTGTAATTTTGTATACCTAAATAGAAAATAGTGATTGACGAAGACTATGTCGTGGGAATACCTGCTTCCGGTTGGTAGAGAATGCAGTTTTGTTAAGATATTTTAAAAATTGTTAATCTTTTTATAACATATCTGACCTTCCTATAACCAAGCTAAGCTACCTACTACTTTCTGGATAATATGTAATCCTTTTCTAGGGTGGGATGTTTGCTTTTTGTTATTAGAGTAATAAAACAAAAAAAGAGGTATGAATGAACATTTTGAGGTCAAGCTATGAATGAATTAGTTTCAGTTTCAGTAATAATTTTTGGTTTTTACGCATCTTTTTTTTTTATAAAAAAAGGGTTTTTTTGTTTCAATGAGTACATTTTTAAATACTAAGAAAATGAAATCATGAAATAAAACTTTGAATATTATATATGTTACAAACGTTTCTTTTTAATCAAAATATGTAGATTTCCTTATTTCTATTTTGTTCGAAATTTTTTACATTGATTCCACTCAGCACACAAATCTCAAAGAAACCAAGCATTATTTTTCGATTTACTTACAAGCGCCATGAATAATGGAGTGGTGATTGTAAGCGATTTTACTTTCAATCAGTAAACTTGTTTGAAGATATTACGAATCCATAATCATTAATTTTTTTGCTGGAGAAAATTCAACTGATAACGCGGATTCATTTGCTCATGAAATCCTAATGTATATTGAAAATTTGAAACCCATACACAAGGTCCTGTTTATATTTTACAATGGTGTTTCGATCACAAAAAATCAAAATAATCAAAATATGTGGATTTATTTATTTCTATTCGTACCTATCTATTTTATTCGACACAGCGATACAAAAATTTGAGAATGAAACAAATCAACGATAAAAATAAACCTCCTTGCCATAGATTACCTACATTTCCACACAGCACACAAATCTCAAACAAACCAAACAATATTTTTCGATTTACTTACAAGCGCCATGAATAATTGAGTGGTGATTGCAAGCGATCTTACTTTCAACCAAAAAACTCGTTTGAACTCGTTTGAAATGAGGGATGATTTGTAAATAATTTTACTCATAAATAAAAAGACTCGAAATTACTTGCTTGTGCGTTGACTCAGTTTGTTCAAACTCGTTTTTTTTGAGTAAATACCCGAAACTTACAAACAATACTTGACTCATTTTAATCTCTGGTACCTATACTTTCTGTATTCAGATTTGTTTTTTTTTTTTTTTATTGTTTTTAGAATGTGAGTTTTGCGACCCAGCGCGCGTGCAAGATTTAAAATTCGCACCGATGAGGTTGAGGGGGTGTGTATGCTTTCTGCATTCAGATTTGTTTTTTTGGAGTTTTCTCCTTTAGAATCGATTCATATATAGACCCCGGTATGAAAAAATTATGGATAGGAAAATCAAACATTGAAAAAAGCTTATAAAAATTGACGACTAACGCTTTTTTTAACTCTTAATAACTTTTAACCTACTGGATCGTCTTAGATGAAATTTGGTAGTAAGATAGACGAGAACCTGCAGAAGGGCATACGGTATTTCTTAACGCAATACCGCAAAAAGGGGTTGAAAAGGTCACAAGGGGTTGAAATGTTAGGTCAAAGTTTGTATGGAGGTCGATTACATTAGAAGTTTAAAACTCATTTTTATGGCTTTTGACTAAACATAAATAAGTATGACATTCAAAGTTAAAAAAAAATTAACCGAGGGGGGGGGGGGGGTGAAAATAGGGGGTGAAAGTTTTAGTGCCACGTCGAATATATTTTAGTGAACAGAAATTTCAACGTAGAACGGTGAAATTTTCACACATGATACAGAATTTCATGCTCTTCAATTTATTATACTTTTATTATAACGGTAACTCATTAATATGGCCAATTTAGAAATTTTCACATATATTTGTATATAAGTTTCAATCCTATAGACTGGTTGTTGAAATTTCCATATGTCTAATCTACATGAAATAACGGTGATTTTGATACCCCTCGTACAAGCATCACAATCTCGATTTTAAAATAAATACAGGGTGATTCACGAGCGTTGTGCCAAAAAGCTAGAGCGTGTAGGTTGAGTTGAGACAAGAAAAAAATCGTATGGGAGGGGGGGGGTCTATTCCCCCCCGTTTAGCCGGGAGGGGCAATTTTCTGAAAAATTGACTTATTTTGTAAAAAAAAATATTAAAAATCAACGGCTTAGTTTACAACACCGTGCTATACCTTTCTGAAAAGCTAAAAACTTCTTCTTTCACTTTGTTTTTAAAATAAATTATTTTAACGAATAGTTTTAAAAAAATAAATTTTCAAACTAAAAATTTTCAAAAAAAAAGTCAAAAAAAAATTTTTGAACTAATTTTTTTCAAAATTTTATGTAATTAAGTACTAATTTTGTTTTAAAATTTCAATGTCTTTGTTAATTTTTAGTCGAAAACAGAAAACCGGATGCAAAAATGTCTTTTCGTTTTTGAGAAATTAAAAAAAAACCAAAACCACTTTTTTCTAAGAAAATCTTTGTTTTTATTTTTACCTATCTGGACTCTTAGTATAATTTACTAGTTTAGTTTATAAATTTAATTTTTTGTAATTGGAGTCTTATGAGAACTCAATAAAGTAGAAAAGTATTGGATTTTCCCTGGATTAATCATTTTGTTCATTGAAAACGTCTGCCACTGACCTTTCACTTCTAGCTCTCCGTGCTCTCGTCGGCGGATTCTTGAAAACATGCTACGACTTGGGCGCCATCTATTGGGATATCTTTCAGCGTAGAGTCTTTCGGCTTCCCGATCTCGACAACAAGTTAAACCGTAGCAGAAGTTCCTGTCCGCTAACTCTTCTCGAACATATGAGTTTGTTATTGTTATGTGTTGATGAATTAATATTTTAATTGTAAATGGTTGTTAAGTAAATATGCGATGCCTTTTATTAACCTTTAGGTTGTTAATTGTTTTTTCATTCAAGAAAAATTGCGTTTTAATTATCTTAAGCCCCCAGCAGGTAGAACCCTTCGCCGGCGAGTGGCCGCGGCCCCAGGTATAGTAAGAAAAAATTGCAGGTCAGTTTTCAGACGTAATCAATGAATAAAATGGTTAATCCATTGAAAATCCAATACTTTTCTACTTTATTGAGTCGTCATAAAACTCCAATTACAAAAAATTAAATTTGTAAATTAAACTAATAAATTAAACTAAAAGTCCAGATAGGTAAAAATAAAAACAAAGATTTTCTTAGAAAAAAGTGGTTTTGGTTTTTTTTTAATTTCTCAAAAACGAAAAGACATTTTTGCATCCGGTTTTCTGTTTTCGACTAAAAATTAACAAAGACATTGAAATTTTAAAACAAAATTAGTACTTAATTACATAAAATTTTGAAAAAAATTAGTTCAAAAATTTTTTTTTGACTTTTTTTTTGAAAATTTTTAGTTTGAAAATTTATTTTTTTAAAACTATTCGTTAAAATAATTTATTTTAAAAACAAAGTGAAAGAAGAAGTTTTTAGCTTTTCAGAAAGGTATAGCACGGTGTTGTAAACTAAGCCGTTGATTTTTAATATTTTTTTTTACAAAATAAGTCAATTTTTCAGAAAATTGCCCCTCCCGGCTAAACGGGGGGGAATAGACCCCCCCCTCCCATACGATTTTTTTCTTGTCTCAACTCAACCTACACGCTCTAGCTTTTTGGCACAACGCTCGTGAATCACCCTGTATAATTGCACACAAACGGCCTGCTTGGTTTGCTCGAAATGACACATCACCTGTGGGGGAATCCCGCTATGGCTAAAATTCGATCGATGTTCTTCAATTAAAAGCGTCCTTTATGTGTGCCTTCTTTCTATGTGTCTATCTGTCTCTCTCTGTTGTATTAATGTATTGTTCTATCCCAGCCGATGGTCTCAGTCACCAGTGCTGCTATGTGTCTGTAGTTCGTTACATTTATGTGCGAAGTACTGTGAAATGTAATGTAATGTAAAAGCGTCCTAGCGTGCGTTCTAATAATCGGATCTTCAAGATAAAGATCTCATAAGAAGCACAGGGCTTCAGGCTTTAAATCGATGTAGAATTTATGGACATTCAATTCCATTTTAAATGCAATAATGCATGATAAATTTGGGACCAATTGTATTTTCATCAATTTATCTTAAATTAATAAAAGGTTGATAAAAAATGTTACTGTTATGAAAATGTAATAATGCAGTTTTGTAGATTTGGATTCTATACAAAAATGTTTGTAGTAGTTACTACATTGATTCATTCAAAATTACGTAAGAACCGAACGTTTTAAACAAAGTTGTAGACATTCATATTGCTTACCATAAGTATTTAAGTATATTATATTTTATCAAATTATTATGAATAGATGTCTGAATATGTACATATATGAACTCAATCCTTTGCGTATTATATATTTTAAGGCAATCTAATCATTCTTATTGAGTAAACTCCAGTCGCGTGTCGGAGCTGACACGTACAATTTTTTTTTCTTGTTTGTTGTTGTTTTTAGAATGTGCGTTTTGGGACCCAGCGTGCAAGATTTAAAATTCGCACCGATGAGGTCGAGGGGGTGTGTATGCTTTCTGTATTCAGATTTGTTTTTTTTTTTGTTTTTTGTTGTTTTTAGAATGTGAGTTTTGGGACCCAGTGTGCAAGATGAAAATTTCGCACTTATGAGGTATTGAGGTGGAGTGGATGTTTTCTGTGTTGAGATTTGTTATGATTTTTTTTCTGCTGTAGGTAGTACGATGGGGTGGAATATTTTCCGATTACAATAATGGAAATTATATGAATAGGTGTGCAAGAAATAACATCGCGCAGCTGCCATGCCGCCGCCTCCAGAATTCTGCGCCCTGTGCATTTGCACATCCTGCACATATGGTTGGTCCGGCCCTGCTCAAATACCGTAGCGTTGAGCAACAAGGTTCTATCCATTTTTTTAACTACGTTTAATAGCCAAATTATAAAGTATTTGGTAGATTTTTAAATTCAGATAAACATTATTTAGTACAAAATTTGTGTTTTCAAAAAATCGTGTAGATCCAAACAAAAATATAAAAGTTACAGACAAACAAAAATTCAATCTCCGTTTTTTCAAAAGTGACTTGGATCCAGTTAGAACCCTATTGTTCTAAGGTCACGATGTACATATGTCTGAGCTAAAAGAGAAATACGGTTTTTTTGACAGCTCCGTACCCTGCTCAGAGCTAAAAAAGAAAAACGCCTCATGTAAGAGTTTATCGTTTTTTGTGTTTTTTTATGACTTTCAATATTGAATAACTTCTATGCCTCCTATTTGCCCCTTATAATAAACACATTTTTGTTTAGGTATGTAATTTAATCGCCTTTCCGGTCATTATATGTAGATCTTTTTTTTCGAAAATTTGATAAAATATCGAAAATTAGGTTTTACGTAAATAGACAAATTTCGTTTTATATGTCTTTAGAGTCAAGTTTATTTTTAAAATGTCATGATTTGTAAAATGTTTGTTTTAACCGAAGAAGCTGCTGAAGAAAAAAATAAAGAAGTTAAAATATTTAGAGAAAGAAATACCCGAAAAATATCATCTTGTGTTTGTAAATGTAACATGCAAACTGCAACACACGTTACATATTCTTTATTGCGTTTAATTGGAGAGCATGCCCTTTGCATAGTGGTGTGACGGGGACATCATCGTGCGTCGCTCTCGTTAAGCTTTCACTCAACTTGATGTTGTTCAAAATAAAAGCCATGCAAACTCTTCCCTTTTCATAGCAACCACCAACCGATCAACATCGATCGCACCATAAGCTCTTGACTATAATATTTGTAAATTGAACTTTTATATTTTGCATATAGTCGGGGAGGCGACCGTATGATTACCTACCTCATCAGCAGAGTGGAGAATCTAGCCACCATCTAATGGTAAATGACATGACAAAACCAGTGGTCGGACAGACTTTTCCTGGGCCTTTAGGTGGCTAAATTGCACTAGCGGTTGCGTTTTTTGGTGTCAGCTATACCATGGGGAAATTGGAAAAAGTAAGTAGAAGTCAATAGACATTTCGTCGAAGATAACAAATCATATGGTCGGACAGAATAACCCGGGCCTTTCCCTTTGTCCGACCATCTTAAAAACGGTATTTTTGGTGTCGTCCTACCTTATCGGGTGAGTGGGCAAATGGGGTATCAAATGAAAGCTTAGAATGTCTACATTAGGAATCTACTGGTCGGACAAACTTAACATGGGGCAACCATGCGACCGACCGCATTTTTCAAAAAAAAAAAAATGTATTAATTTCTTAAATGCTTTTCTCAACTCAGCATCAAAGTTTGTCCGACCAGTAGATTCTTAATGTAGACGTTCTAAGCTTTCATTTGATACCCCATTTGCCCATTTACTCGATGGGGTAGGACGACACCAAAAATACCGTTTTTAAGATGGTCGGACAAAGGGAAAGGCCCGGGTTATTTCTGTCCAACCATATGATTTGGTATCTTCGACGAAATGTCTATTGACCTCTATACTTAGGTACTTTTTCCAATTTCCCCATGGTATAAGTTGCACCAAAAAACGCAACCGGAAGTGCAATTTAGCCACCAAAAGGCCCAGGAAAAGTCTGTTCGACCACTGGTTTTGAAAACTTCATGTCATTTACCATTAGATGGTGGCTAGATTCTCCACTCTGCTGATGAGGTAGGTAATCTTAGTCGCCTCCCGGACTAATACCTATATCTACGAATAAATTGTGTATTGAAGTTGAATTTGTTGGAATTCTTTAATCTTGAACAACTTGTCACTAACACCAATTTAATAAATAGATTGTTGCTTTCCTCGGACCTGCTTCTGTCGAACGCTCATGTTCTTGAAAAAAACACAAAAATCAAGCTTACGCAAAGAGGTTGTAGATGTCATAATCTTCAATTCAGATTTTTTCAAATCGGCCCTGTGACTGTGAGGCCGCCAAAGTTTCACTTAGAGAGTAGGCAAAAAAAGTGATTTATTGTTTAAGACTGGGTTTCCTTTTTTCTTGAACTCCGAGCTCGTGTAAAAGCATGCACGAGTGTTAGTGAATATTTCCCTTTCTTTTTTTTATTTCCGTCTCACATAGCCACTTGAATTGAAATTTCTAGTTTTCTAGTTTTTGTTTTTTTCTCTGCTCACTCAGAATTCAGTTAGCGATATGAGATTCGCTTACGAAGGTCCACAAAATAGGGATGAAAAAAGAGGTATTTTCGCATGTATCTATTTACTATGTGGAATTGTAAACAGTGGTGTGGTGTGGACATACACAAAAATGCATCTACATTCTACATACGTATTATGTTATGTGCACTTAGAGTAGGAGTAGCATTCATGAATTCTTGTTTTTCTTTTTTCTTCGCAAATTTTGTAATTTGGGATTATGATGGTTTTGAGGTTTGATGACATTTGTGTTCGAATTGTTTCTTTTTTTGGGTTCCTGACGAACGATTTTAATTTTTCTTTGGTTTCATCTTTATATTTATCTATAAAGAGACGTAGGTACTTCTTGACAAGCTATGAAAAATTAAGACGACATTTTGATCAAACATGATTTTACGATGATAGAAAAATCAAAAACGTGATTGCCTCAATAATATTATGAAGAAAAATAATTCCAAAATCAAAAATTATTTTTTTGTACCTTTACCTTTATGTACTACTGCAAAATAAAATCTTTTGTTATACAAAAACAAAACAAGATTAGGTCAAGATTAGACATTAGATTGAATTTTATAATTCTTATAATTCTAAAACAAAGATCTCAAAGAAAGAACCATAATTCAAATCATCGGCAAAAAACAAAACCCTTTACATAATCCTAAGAAATGGCACACACCACCACGAAAAACAATCCTTTTCTCATTGCGTAACAGGTTTGTTCTTCTTCTAAAAGGATATTTCGATCCCACCAGCATAGAGAAACGAGAGGAAAAAATGTTATTGCTACAAAAAAACAGAAGCAAAACAAAAAACAAAAAAGAAACAAAACCCTTTACATAATAATAAGAAATGACACAAACCACCCCGAAAAAAAGATCGTTTCCTCATTGCGTAACAGGTATTTTACTTCTCAAGCCATTGCACTTGACTCATTTTCAAAAAATACGCGCATTCCCATATTCGAAATGAATGCATGCAAATATGACAACTGTAGGCAGGTATTCAAAACAACGTTTTCATCAAATACCTACAAAGTACATAGTAAGTGATCACAATTATTGCCTATCTATATGTCTGCATATCATAAACGATAGTATAAAAAAAATGAATTTTCATTCTCAAACGAATTCTATGAGAATGTTTGGTATGAAGAATTTTTTCTCTCTATCCTATGAAAAAAAAGAAAGAGAAGAGAATGAAATATAAAACAACGCCACCTAGTTCAATTCGTTTGAACTGAGTGCCTTAGTGTGTGTGAGGAAACGCGATTTTTCTTGTAAAAATCTAAAAAAAATTACCCATTTTCGAATATTAATATAAAATAAACGGGTAATCGTAAAATTATTTTAGTTTCTGATTTCTGTATAAAAAATATGAAAAAAAATTAAAAAAAATATTTGAAAATATTTTTTGCTGTATTCTCCTCATAATTGATGCACAAATATTGACTTTTTTAAATGCATTTTTAAATATGTTTTAGTTTTTTTCTTTTTTTTCTAAAAACGTTACTGAGTCAAAGAAATATTCAATTTTCATAAAAAAATACTTTTGTTGTTGAATCAAACTAAATGGGGCTGTAATCTTGTTTTCCGCAGAATATTCTAAGAAAAACATGCATTTTTTTACTTTGCACTCCAAAAAAATTTAGTAAAATGATTTATAAAAAAATTAAAAAATTAATGTGATATTATGTATATTTCGACAATATAAAAAAATATTTTAAATTTTTTATCTTTTGTACTTTAGAAATTATTCCAAATAAATCACACCTACTTTTGCTAAATTTTCCCCATTTTTCGTGTTTTTGTTAATTTTTTTTTACGAAACTGGACAAAATATTAAAAAAAAGCCACGTCACTGAGTTTTGAGACATTTTAAGAATAGATAAAAAATATGAAAAGAATAAAAAATGAATTTTTAAGGCAACAAAAGTTTTGCACCGCAAACGTCTCCAAAAATTTCATAATTTTTCGTTATGCTTGACCCTTTTTGGATGAAATACATTTTTAATATTTTTTGTAGCTAAATAACTTCTTAGCTTATTAAATTTATAATCTATACTCGTTTATTTCATTTAAATATTCGGAATATTTTGGGAGCTACACAGTTTTGCGCAAAACACCAACGAAATTTTCAATGGGAAACCCAGCCTTAATGCCCAATTTCATAAACAAACATTTAACAGGCTTTTAAACCGCAAAGATTTTAAGGGTCTGATAAAATTTAAAAAGATTTTTGCTAAAAGTGCTTTTAGTGTTTGTTTAAGAAATTGGGCATAAGTGTGGGAAAGTGTGTTTTTTCGGTTTCAAATGACAATATTTCAAAAAAAAAAACTGTTAGAAGATGAAAATATTATCTTAAATAACATTTGGTGTGTATTACTTGTCATTTTAAATAAAACATTTAATTTTGACCGCTCCTCCCATATAAACGAAACCACTGCGCATTGTAAAGAGGACAAGGGAAAACAACCTCCAAGTGCTTCGTCGGCTTTGTTTGGTCATTGATTGAGTTTCAATCGAGAAGTAAGATTATATTTTGTTTTGTCGTGTACGAGATATACACCAAGTGAGTCGTATTAATTCAATAATATTGGAACAGTTGTTGTAATAAAAGAAGTGAGGTTTTCCGCGTTTCCTCTGCCTGAATATTGATGTCACCACTTTGGTTAATCAGCATATACTGCCGAAGAGCCGGATCGGATAGTCCTGCTTTAAATGTTGTGATAACACTATTAGTCACTTCCTTTTTCAAACCCCCTTGGTAGGTATGCAACATCTTCGATCTCATATGCCGTCGCCTGCAAGGTTCCCAGACGCCTCGCGAATGATTTTATGAGAGAGCTTTAATTGATTCATTACCATGTCCTGTCCAGTGTCTTGGAGACTAAATAACTGTCCTTTAGTAACTTAAACAGATCAGAAGTTGTTTGAATCTTTGGGCTGTTTAACCGAAATAGTTCGAAGGCATCACACACTAGCCTCGTCAACGGTGAAACTAGTGTCTCCTCTTCTCTTGGGTCCACGCTTTTAAATGCTAACTCAAAAGCGTTTATGAATTCGTATACTCTTCGAGACAGTTCATGGTTCCGTTTTCCAGAAAAAAACTGGAACCAATCTAGACACTACCTGCTTATATCGTCAAAAGTCATTTTGGTATTATTACAGCTTTTAACAATTTGAGTTTTGTTAAATCTCCCCACGTCTTTTTCCTGTTCCTTATTTCTGTTTGTGAAAGAAGTAACGACTTCTTTAATCACAATTTTTTGGGGATGGGTGTTTTTGGTGGTAAAAACGTGTTTTGAGATAAATTATGTGTTAAAGAATTTATATTTTTTGAGTCTTGTTGAGCAGACAAGCTTTTATTCAGTTCACTTGTTAACTGGTCGAGTTGTTGGTCAGCCTCTTCAGCTAATTACTGGGAGTTGTTTTTCCGCCTCCTTACGCAAGTAATTGCACTTTTGAAGCTGTTTACTCAGTTTTTCTAACTATTTAGTGTTCCGTTTACATTCCGTCAAAATCGTGTCTGTTGTTTCCAGACGCTGAAATTGTCCCCACTTAGAGCTCAACTGAGATTTAAACAACACAAAAACTTCATGATTTAAAATATCCTTTAGTTCAGAGATGAGAGATTCGTTTAACTCTTTAAGACGTCGCTGTTCTTTCTTATCCTTTTTAAGAATTTCAATTTCTTCTATCAAATCGTTAAGTTGAGCCTCAGTTTCGCTCTTGGCCATTAACTTATAACGATAAAAGACAGAAGTTTAGCATCAACTTAAAGTTATAAAACATTAAGTTGTAGTATTAAAAATAAGTGTTAAGCGATAATGTTATAAAATATATGTATGTGAATAAAAATAAAACACTTACCTACTGCAATACATGAATACTTATTTTGATATCAACTTCAATCGAAATATTGTTACTGCTGTTTGGCTTAACTGCTGTTGAGATTATCCTGTCCTTTCTTTAGATAACCTTATATTTATTAATTTCATAAATCACTATTACGTTCACTTTATGTAAATATTTAATTCAAATTAACTTTTACTTAAGTAACACAGTGTATTTATTCTAATCACAATTAACTCAACACTTGTTTTAATTTTTTTTTCGAAAAGGGTTCGCGAACCGGCTGCTGCCCCAAAATTTTGCAATATTATTACATTAAAACGACTTAACAAAACATATTCTTACTTCTCAATTGAAACTCAATCAATGACCCAATTACTACGTTTACTAGCAGAATCGAGAGCTCGAGTTGGATTAGGGTTGAATTCTTGACCCAGGTTTTTCGTCATTTGAATTGAGTACTCCAGATGGAGTTTAGTTGAAAAAATGTTGAGATGACAACTGCTGGCGTATCTAAAATCATCGTAGTATTGAATTTTTGTTCACTTGTGTTTTTAGTATTAGAAAATGCACAAGACGGACGATACACGAATGAACAAAAAAATATCTAGCTTGTGTTCAAATCAGTTGCACTCACACAAACGTCAGACAGTTTGCCAACTCCTCAACTTGGGTTTTTAAGGGGGGTAAAAAAAGGTTGGGCTTTTGCGCGAAACTGTTAGCGTTCGCAATTTTTCGAATATTTTAATAAAACAAACGGTTTTCGATTGATATTAAATAGGGTCAAATGTTTGTGCAATTAAAAAAAAAAATAAAAATTCGATGTACCTCAAAACCGACAAGCAAACGGAAAAACTAAAATTTTGAAAGACGCTTGCGCTAACTAATAGGAAATGGGTTAAATATTACATTTTTATTTATTTTATATTTTTTTTATAATGACAATATATCATGTTACTTAACGTCGTTGTTTTTTTTCGATTATCGTTATAATTTTTTCCACACAAAATTCGAAAAACAATGAAAAATACAGCAAATTACGTAAAAAGTGTGAATGCATTTTTTAGTATAACTTCTAAAATATAAAAGGTAGTGAATTCAAATTAACTTTTTTCAAAGCTTTAAATATGTAATTTCAACGGAGTAATTTTTTTTATTTTTGTTTTTATGTTTGTCAAATGCTTTTGTTAACACTAACATAAAAAATACCTATTTTTTGTCTAGCATTTTGCGCGTTTGCCCGGGAAATTTATTAATATATTTTTGAATTTTTTGAAATATTTTTGTATGAAATATTAATATATGTATTACTAAACGTCGTTGTTTTTTTTTTAATTTTTCACCTGTAACATATTTAAAAATAAACTTCAAAATGTCAATATTTGTAAGGTCATTGTAAGTGAAATATGGGCAATAAAACTAGCAAATACTTTTTTTATTTTTTTCTGTTATTTTTTTTATTCAATTCAAATAACAAAACAATTTGTTTGCTAATGGTCTTTTTAATTTACATTTTTGAAAAATCGTCTATTTTGCGTTTTTTGTCAAAAAATAATGGTCGATCACACACACAAAGAAGCTGGGTTCAAGGGAATGTCACTAGGTGGTGCTGCAATTTGTTTTGCTTTCTCTTCCCTTTCTTACAAAAGATGTTGTTTTTTCTCCTCAACAGAAAATGTACTTTTTGTTCTTCAATTCATAGAAGAGTGAAGAAAACTCGATATTGCTTTACATAGAAGTAGAAGAAAGATGCAAGATGAGAAAATAGATATGTGCAGATGACATAATTATAGAAGAAGGGTTAGAGCGGGAGATAGAGAAAGCGCATAAAAAGAATGCGGTAACCGGTAAGTAAGTGGCTTCTTTTTGTTTTTTGTTGGACATTACATTACAAAATAAGAAAATGAATGAGGTACAAAGAATATCGCACATGTGCGATAATTTCTTATCATATCTTTTTGTTTTGGTTGTTGCGAGGGAGATTTGCGATTTATTAGAATATATGACAAGTGCAAGTGCAATATGCATTTTTTTTTGCGACACCTTGTATAGCTCAAAAATGTTGTGTAGGTAGGTAGGTAAGGTATAGGTAGTAAGAAGAAGGTCGTAGGTACTACAAATAAATGGGAGAACCCAATTAATTTTTTAATTCGTTTGGAACAAATAAGTATAGGGTGCCTCAGTAAGAGTGCACTTTTTCATTTAAAAATAAAGGCAAGTATTTTATGACAGAGTTGTGATATTTTTATTGTATTGTAAGAGGCCAGTTATAGCTAGCATTGAAATGGATCCGGAAAATCTTTGAATGGATATTTAACTATGTGTTCTTTTGAAAAGAAATTATATACCAATCGATCGGAAATCACTCCAAGAATTTTTATTGACATAAAAAAGTTCAATTACACACTCATTTTTCATTAAAATGTGTTTTCCTATTGTTTTTTTGAACAACGATAGCAACTTAGGGGTGCTTCCACCAATGGCTTTTTGCGTCAATTTCTTTGGCTGAAGTTATAGCTATTATATATAGTGTTTTCCTTTTTTCCGGTTGTAAATTCATTTTCCTGAATACTTTTTTTTTATATAATTTGCACACACTAAAGGCACAGATAATAAATTTATACAGACGTCTCATCCCTGCAGAAAAAACGAAACATATTTTGCTCTTAACTGACAACGCCTTAACTGACAAGGAGCTTTTGAAAGCTTTTTTCCTTGCCTAAGTATTCATTTATGGGCACGAAAATAGATTTTTAGTGCATTAAGTGAATGCATTAAAGCTTTTGCGAAAAGTTTTTTTTTTATAGCTCTCAGTTTCATATATCATTTCTCGCCATAAGGGTGAGATATCTGTATAAATTTATTATCTGTGCTAAAGCGGCTTTTTATACCCTTATTATGCAAGAGACACAGTGAGCGCATTAAGAATTAAGAAAAGGGTTTGAAAGTAAGTGTCAGTGTACATTGATTTTGAATTCGTCAACATTGCAATGACTGATAAGAGAGCAAGATGCCAGACTATCAAATGCCTTTGAAATATCAAGTGCAACGATGTAAAGATTTGTTCCACTGTTCGGTGAGATAAACCATCAGATAACCAGTGGATCTGTTGCTGCGAAAGCCGTACTGCCGGTCATTTAGAAGCTTTCGGTCTTCGAGATATTTCTTGAGCTGATAGTTTCCATGACCTTAGAAAGAAGGGTAAGTGCAATCGGACGATAATTGGAGGGAGAAGAAGATTCTCCTTTTTTTGGGATTGGCTGGACAAATGCTGTTTTCCAACTGCTCGGAACGAGCCTAGAAGAAAAGGAGAGATGGAAAAGCTTACGCAAGGGTTTTGCCAGCGTGGAAGAACACCTCTTCAGAATAATAGCGGGGATACCATCCGGACCAGCGGATTTATGTATGTTGAGATCCTTTTGAACTCTCGCCGCCACAGCACTAGTGCGGAAGAAGATTTGTCCCATGGAATCATTGACGCGCTCAAGAACAGGCGGAGTCATGGCACTCTCTGGCAGCGAAGAGTTGGCCGCGAACTGCCTAGCAAAAAGGTTAGCTTTCGCGAGAGAGCTAACTAGCACTAAGCTATACCCGTGAATGTGAAATTCAGTGGGATCAGAATTCTCACCTACTTGGGTTTCACTTAGCTGGCCTGTTTGAAACAGTGTGGATGTACGTAGCAAGAAAATTCGTACGTAGCACACAAACATTACAGTAGACTACCCTGAAATTTTCACTCATTGCAAGTTAGAAAAAATAAAATGAAATTAAGTTGAAGGGATTCTTTACGATTGTATTATGTCGTTTCAATTTTGTACAATTTTAATGATCTATGTATGTATGTTTCAACTTCTCACATTTCCAATGATAGAATTACTGCAGGGAAAAAATCCTGACAGAAATTTTCAATTATTGCTATAACCGACCTATCAAAAACATTCCAATGATTTGTTTCAATGATGAAAACCAATTAAAGCTGTAACTGGCCTCTAAAGAAAATATATTCCGATTAAGTATGGAATAAAATATCTGTAAATGACCCCCCGACTCCAATGACAGGCCATTACTCTTTTCATGAAATTTTCCATAACTTTTGCGTAGAGATGTGGCTGTATCTCACCGATGACACTTTGGATTTCCGATTTGAGCTCAGGAATTGTTTCCGGTTTATTTGCATACACCCGAGATTTCACAAAGCCCCAAAGCCAGTTGACATCAGAATTTCATGAGAAAATGTGTTTTGGAAATAGTTGCTGCAATAAGTCGATTGTTTCATGCGCGGTGTGGAAGGTTGCGCTGTCTTGCTGAAACTATATGTTTTCCAGATTCATGCCGTCCAGTTGAGGCCACAAGAAGTCCGTTATGGTATTCCTGTAACGAATGCCATTTGTTTTCGGGTTTTCGGCAATACTCTCGTTTACAGCAGCAACGTTTTCAAGACCCCGACCGGTACGTTGACGCAAAGAATTCTTATTATCCGTAATTGATCCCGTTTTTTTCAAATTTCTCGGCAGAAAATTTTCCGAAGTTTGCGAGAGTATTCACAATTATAACGCGTTGTTCTTTCGAAAAACACTCCATTTTTAATAATCAGAATAAACAGAGGTGGCAGCTGTCAAATTTCAGAGTTGACACTTGCATAAAAATCCAATTTTAAAAAGAGCACTCTTACTGAGACACCCTCTACTTGCATCGTTTTATTGCGTAAAGTCAAAAATTTCAATAATAGGTTCATGACTCTTTTGAATAAACTGTTCATCTGTCTAAAAGATGAAAGGTACCTGCCTGTTACAAACGCAATCATCGCCCAATAAAAGAATTTCCATTTCATATAAAATAGTTATCCTGCCTCTTCAAAAATTATTTATTTACACCTCGCAAGAGGAAACATAAATAAATAATCTTCTCATAAAGGTTCATCTTTTTTATATTTCTTCAACTAGACAAACACAAAAAGAAATAAAAACCTAACCGTTTATCACATTGCGATGTCTCGTGCTGCAAGTGCAACAACAATATCTATGATACCACTTTTCTTGTACCTACTAACATGCATTGTTTTCATAATACACATTCCTAGCTCAAAGAAAAAAAGGAAAAAATGTGCACATTTCTTCACTTGATACCTATTTTTTGAGTCTTTTTTATTGCATTGCATGTATGTATATGAATTTGCTTCCTTTTCTACCTAGACGTGCGTGTCGTCTGCGTATATTGCCTTTTTTTCTCCTTCATGTGCCTGATCGTGATCGTGGAAACTGGTTCTTGCAAATTCTCGTCTGAGATAAAAAAAAAAGGAATCGGTGAAGAGTAGAGGCCACTAACACATATAAATTCATTTACATGAAATCTGAGTTTTTTTTTTATAATTTGCACACACTAAAGGGGCTTTTTATAACCTTATTATGCCAGAGACACAGTGAGTGCATTAAGAATCAAGAAAGGGGTTTGAAAGTAAGTGTCGGTGTACATTGGTTTTGAATTCATCAACATTGCAAAGACTGGGAAAGACAGTGTGTGGAAGGGAGTTCCACATTCGCGTAGTACAGCTAAAGAACGATTCTCTATACTTAACAGTACGTCCGAAGTTGGGCTCGAGGGTAAACTGATGGGCATTCCTGGAAGCGCGGGTATTACGGTTAAATTGTTTAAGGGGAGGAATGCAACTGGCTATTTCACTAGAGCAATTACCGTAGAAGTAACGGTAGAATAAAGAGAGACATGAGACGTTACGACGGTGTTCCAATGAAGTGAATGAATTAGTGATGTCTCTCACACCAATCATTTTTATAGCTCTTTTTTGTATACCATCCAAGAGGCTTAAGTATGTAACTGGAGCACCAGCCCAGAGATGGGAATTGTACTCAAGCTTTGGACGGATATAAGTCTTGTAAATAATAGCCAGATCAGACGGGGAGAAAAATTTCTTGCACCTTCTTAAGAAACCCAAACATCTTGCGGCATTTTTGGCGACATCGCATATGTGCTCGTTCCACAAAAGGTGGTCAGTGATGCACATACCGAGAATCTCGAGATGTTCAGTCTCATTGATGCAAGTGCCACTCATGGATAGTGGCGCAAGGGGGGTATATCTCGCTTCGACGATACAAGGCAGCATTGAGTTTTCGAAGCATTAAACTCTACGCGGTTTTTAATTCCCCATTGTACAATGCTGTTTAAGTCAGAGATTAATGAGCTTATTATATTTTGCCGTTGCAGTTCCACATCCGAAGAGGAGGGATGTGAGTCTGGAAACGAATATGAAAAGGGATATTTTATTTTATAATTGTAATATTAACGAAATGTGTAACATATTCTATACAACTCTGTTCAACTGCTTCTGTGATAATGTACCATTTAAAAAACCTCGAAATATTTCTAGTTCACCACCATGGTTTGATAGTCATCTTAAATTCTTAAAAAACAAAAGGAACAAAGCGTGGACAAAATATGTCAAAACGAGAACTGATGGAGATTATACAACCTTTTTAATCATTAGTCAACTATTCACTGAATACTCGAATATTGCCTACGATAGCTATATTCTTAAATTAGAAAATGATCTAAAGTCGAACCCAAATAATTTTTGGAACTTCGTGAATAGAAAGAAAAAAACCAGTAGCTACCCTAATACTATGTCTGACTCTTCTTCAACTAGCACTAATCCTTTAGTAATTGCTAACATGTTTGCTAACTATTTCAAAATTGCTTTTGAGACAACTGACTATGGTGACACCACTTGTAATTCTTTTTCTTCTACTACTTCTTTCTCTCATCTAGACTCTATAAACTTTGATATTGACTTAGAAACTATAAAGCTTAATATTTTAAAACTTGACGAATGTTTTAGTCCAGGACCTGACGGAGTACCTTCATCTATTTTAAAGAACTGTGTTGACCATCTATCTTATCCTTTATGTGTTCTATTCAATGAATCTATTTGTAACTCTATCTTTCCCTCTATCTGGAAAAGTGCCTATATCACGCCAACTCATAAAAAAGGTCCAAAAAATGAAATTAAAAACTACCGTCCTATTGCCAAGTTATCCGTAATACCTAAACTGTTTGAGTCCATTATATGTAACACTCTTTCCTTTTATTGTAGTTCAATTGTTTGTGAAAGTCAACATGGTTTTATGAAAAAGAAATCGACTGTTACTAACTTGTTAAATTTTACCTCGTTTTGCTTAGATGTATTTGAAGACCATGGACAAGTAGATTGTGTGTTTACTGACTTTAGCAAAGCCTTTGACAAGTTATGCCATACAACGCTAATCAAGAAAATGGACAATCTTGGATTTAGCTTTAAGTTTCTAAAATGGATATCGTCATATTTAAGTAACAGACATTACAATGTAGTTTTCTTAAATGAACTTTCAACTAATTTCGTAGTCAACTCCGGTGTCCCTCAGGGTAGTCACTTAGGACCAATTTTATTTATATTATTTATTAACGACTTAGCTTTGACCATTAAAAACTCTTCAATATTAATATATGCAGATGACGTAAAAATTTTTAAAAGTATTAAATCTCAATCTGACTGCTTGTTATTACAGGAAGACCTTGTTCTTTTTCGGGAGTGGTGCAATCTAAATCGTCTTGTCTTAAATGTCGACAAGTGTAAAAGTATGACTTTTACACGCAAACAAAATCCGTTTGTATTTAGTTATATGTTTGATATGTCACCGTTAAACAATGTCTCTGTATTCTCTGACCTTGGTATAATCCTAGACTCCAAACTAACTTTCAACTCTCACTTGGACTATATAACTAAAAAAACCAATAGAATGCCAGGATTCATAAAGAGATTTAGTCGCAACTTTCAGGACCCTTATGTTCTAAAACTTTTGTTTGTATCGTTCGTAAGGCCAATACTAGAATACGGATGTGTAGTATGGTCACCATATTACTCAATTCACATAAATAGACTTGAAGCAGTTCAAAGAAGTTTTATGCGTTTCTGCCTACGTTTCTTTTGTTGGTCTCCAAATAATATTCGTCCTCCTTACTCTCATAGACTTGCGTTAGTTAAACTTCCCTCTATCACCCATCATAGGCAATACCTTCAGTTTTGCTTTATTACTAATGTGATGAATGGCTCTATAATATCTCCATCAGTTCTAAGTAGATTTAACTTTAGTTTCAGTCGTACAAGCATAAGGCTGCAACAACATCTACAACTATCTTTCAGTAGATCAAACTATGGTGCCAATAATCCAATAAATCAAATGGTCTTAATATTTAATAAGTATTATTTTCTTATTGTTTCGATAAATGATAATTTAAAAAGCGAATCTTTCAAAACTTTATTTTATAATGCCTTGGCGTAGATGCAGGCTTTTATTAATTAATTGTAATTCATGATAATTTTGTACTTTGTAATAATTGTTCAGATATAGATATATTTAGTTCATAAGCTTGTAAACGTTAGTTATTAACGACTTAAATAAATAAGCTAAGGGTACAATCGTCAGCGAAACAGTTAATTGGATTAGAAGTTACAGACAGGAGATCATTTATGAAAATGAGAAAGAGGGTCGGAGACAAAACGGAGCCCTGGGGCACACCAGCATTTATATTGTGGCTTTCAGACTTAAAACCGTCCAATACAACTTGTATTGAACGGTTCGAAAGAAAGTTTCTAATCCAGCGAAGAAAGGATTCATCGACACCGAAAGCACGCATTTTCGATAAAAGAGCAAGATGCCAGACTTTATCAAATGCCTTTGAAATATCAAGTGCAACAATCTTACTTTCTCCAAAACGATGTAAAGATTTGTTCCACTGTTCGGTGAGATAAACCATCAGATCACCAGTGGACCTGTTGCTGCGAAAGCCGTATTGCCGGTCATTAAGAAGCTTTCGGTCTTCGAGATATTTCTTGAGCTGATAGTTTATCAGCGTTTCCATGACCTTAGAAAGAAGGGTCGTAAGTGCAATCGGTCGATAATTTGAGGGAGAAGAAGATTCGCCTTTTTTTGGTATTGGCTGGACAAATGCTGTTTTCCAACTGCTCGGAACGAGCCCAGAAGAATAGGATAGATGGAAAAGCTTACGCAAGAGTTTTGCCAGCGTGGAAGAACACCTCTTCAAAGTAACAGCGGGGATACCATCCGGACCAGCGGATTTAAGTATGTTGAGATCCTTTAGGACTCTCGCCACAGCACGAGTGCGGAAGAAGATTTGTTCCATGGAATCATTGACGCGCTCAAGAACTGGTGGAGTCATGGTACTCTCTGGCAGCGAAGAGTTGGCGGCGAACTGCCTAGCAAAAAGGTTAGCTTTCGCGAGAGAGCTAACAACTGGAGTGTCATTGTCAACGAGCGTTGGGACCGAGGAAGAAGAAGAATTCTTCATATTTTTAACAAATGACCAAAAATTCTTACTGCCTTTGGGACATTGTAGTATTTTTTGCCTTAATTTTTGGTCATGCAAAAACTTTGTCCGTCGAATATGGGCATTGCAGGCCTTCCTGGCTTGTTTAAACTTGTTCCGGTTTTCCTCAGTTGGGTTGGCTCTAAAACACCGGAACTTCACTTCTTTTTCCCTGATAACCTCTTTACAGCTTGAATCAAACCATGACTTTTCCTTAGGTTTGATGCTTTTAACCCTGTTCGGGATAAAAGTTTTCATTCCTAAGATAATCATATTAGTAATCATATCTGCGCTGGAGTCTACGTCACTATCGAGGAAGCATAGTGACCAGTTAAAGATCCGGAAGAAGTTATTGAGACCGTCCCAGTTGGCTTTCTCGTATTGCCATACGGTTCTCTTCGGAGCTCTTTCTCTAACTGGATTAGTTTGACACGAGAAATTTGCAGATATAATACTATGGTCTGATCTGCCTAGAGGCGTTAATACATTGATAGTGTATTTATCAGGGTCAGAAGTAAGGAACAAGTCAAGAGTATTTTCCGCTTGGCCAACATACCCTTAAGCACAAATTTCGACTCGTCTCCGCTCTTGAACCGGAGTCGAGTCTGTTGAAGCTCATTTCAACTTAATACAGGTAATTATAAGTTAGGTTTTATCGGAACTCACCGCGTTAAATATTAGAAATATTTTCAAATTTCTTTTCCCGACGTTTCGAAGAAATTTAAAGCTTCGTGGTCACGGGATGAGACTGACGTTTGATCGATGTTGTTTTAGTTTTTGTTTTGTTTTTTAGCTCTCTCTCTCTTAAATTGTACCGGTGCGTAGATGTTGTTGCACTTGGGTCGCTTGTGGGTGGTATATTTGTTGTTGGCTGTTGAATGCAAGCAAAGCTCACAACATCGGCTGCAGCTGTATTAGTTTTATGCACTTTTGTTTTGCTTATGAGAGGATCCCATGTCGGCGATAGTTTGTAGCTAGAGTCTCCATTGAAATTTTTATGTTTTTTAATTTCAATTGCTTCTCTAACGATCCTAGGCACATAAAACTTTTCATTTGAGATCGATCTGGCTTGATCAAACCGGATAAAATGATCCTCGTTGTAGGCCAAATGTTCCCAAATTGCTGATTTTGTAACAGCTTTGTTTTGTATCGCTTTTAAATGCTCGTTAAGGCGTGTTTTTATACTTCTTTTCGTTTCTCCAATATAGGAAGACCCACAGCTACAGGGAACAGCGTAAACACCAGGGCTCTGGAATGGAATTTTGTCATTAGGTGACCTTAAAAGTTGACGAATTTTTGTTGGTGGTTTGAATATGGTTTTTATGTCATATTTCCGTAGTATTCGTCCAATTCCATCCGTTACACCTTTAACGTAGGGCAAAAAGGCCCTCTTTTCCAATTCTGGAGGTGTAGAAATGTTTTGTGAGCTGGGTTTAGGTTTCCATGTTCTTTGTCTGGAGCTATATCTATTCTTTTCAAGTGCGTCATCTACATGCTTCAACTCTTGCTCAAGGTGTTCGGGATCACAAATTTTGTGAGCACGGTTCACAAGAGCCGATATCTTAGATTTCAAATTTGCTGGGTGATGATGAGATGTTGCGTGTAAATACCTGTCTGTATGAGTGTCTTTTCGGAACACAGTGTGACCAACCGAACCATCTTGTTTACGTATTACTTTTGGTGCAGTGCATTAACGCCCATGGAATTAACGCCCGCGGGTGTTAATTCCAATAACAAAAGGAAGTTACCCCCGCGGGTGTTAAATCCTTTTTGAATTGGCAATAAGGCCCACCATAAAAAAGAACTAACGCCCGCGGGTGTTAATGCCATTTGAAATTGGCACTAACACCCGCGAGTGTTATTTTCTTTTGGAAGAGATCTTTTCAACCTCGGATGTGAACACTTGCGCTGGCATCCTAGACACCTTGGCCACGTGAGTAGAAACAAATTAAACATCACAAATGAAGTTTACAAATTTTACATTTCTAACTTCGTACGATTATACTTTTGGTCATTCAAGACTTATTCGGCATTCTACAAGCACACTATACTTGAAGCCAATTACATCTTATTGTATCTATCTGTCACCTAAAATAACCAAGCTATTTCATTTACATTGAAAGATGGATGGACACAAGCGGAAAAAATTTTGGCCAAAAGAGAATCAATTTGGGGTGTGAAAATAAAAAAATTCGCGCGAATTTTTTTATTTTCACACCCCAAATTGATTCTCTTTTGGCCAAAAATTTTTCCGCTCGCTTCGCTCGCGATCAAATCATATCGATCTTGAATTTTTGGTATCGGCTTCAACCTCAATCGAAATGATGCTGAAAATGAATCATTGAAATGCTTGCAAAAATGTAGAACCACTACTTTTCCAAATAAAAGGAAACCTAAACAGCTCTGACAATTTTGTCGGCAGCTAATAAAGAAACGTGGTCCTATTTATTTCAATGTGTACTTATACAATACATACCTACAAGAATTTAAGTTTTTTGTTTATTTGTTTAGCATGAACGTTCGTTGTTTAACGTTTTTTTTTCATTTGAGACTTTTGTCCCATAAAAAGTAAAATTTAATTGGGACTACTGACTGGCGATAGTGGGTTAATAATCCCTAAAACTATTTCGGTACTCTTGAGTCTCCAGAGTGGCTCAGAAGTTCCGAAAACCATTTTCGGGACTTCTGACTTCGAGACGAGTTTCCCTGCGCCAAGTTTCTAATCAAAACAGAAAAAACAAAATAAGGCCCCACGGGCATTATTTATAGGTTGCAATGGACATAAGACCGCAACCCTTGTAAGGGTATAATTTCCATAAGAAATTGAAATAAGACTGCATGCGGCTTTATTTCGTCGGACGTTATTTCACGTCACCATTTGTTTCACGTGTGGGTTTTATTTCCAATTAGAATTGGAATTAAAGCCCACCAAAAAAAGGAATTAACCCCCGCGGGTGTTAATTCCAAATCAAAAAAGGAATTAACACCCGCGGGGGTAAATTTCTTTTGTTATTGGAATTAACACCCGCGGGCGTTAATTCCATGGGCGTTAATGCACTGCACCATTACTTTTACGTCAAGGAAAGCTAAACTGTTTTCTTGTTCTCTTTCCAAAGTGAATTTAACTTTTTCATGTATGGAATTAAGATGAAATAGAAAACTTTCAACTTGATCCTTTTTCAGGACGCAAAATGTGTCATCCACATATCTTTTCCAAATTATTGGTTTTGTTGATGCTCTTTCTAGTGCCAATTCTTCAAAATGTTGCATCCATATGTCAGCAATAATTGGTGCAATAGGTGAACCCATTGCAACGCCATGAATTTGTAAATAAAATTTGCCATTGTACAGGAAATATCCTGATGTAAGGCATATCTCAACCAATTCTAATAGTTTCCTGTAGCTGTGGGTCTTCCTATATTGGAGAAACGAAAAGAAGTATAAAAACACGCCTTAACGAGCATTTAAAAGCGATACAAAACAAAGCTGTTACAAAATCAGCAATTTGGGAACATTTGGCCTACAACGAGGATCATTTTATCCGGTTTGATCAAGCCAGATCGATCTCAAATGAAAAGTTTTATGTGCCTAGGATCGTTAGAGAAGCAATTGAAATTAAAAAACATAAAAATTTCAATAGAGACTCTAGCTACAAACTATCGCCGACATGGGATCCTCTCATAAGCAAAACAAAAGTGCATAAAACTAATACAGCTGCAGCCGATGTTGTGAGCTTTGCTTGCATTCAACAGCCAACAACAAATATACCACCCACAAGCGACCCAAGTGCAACAACATCTACGCACCGGTACAATTTAAGAGAGAGAGCTAAAAAACAAAACAAAAACTAAAACAACATCGATCAAACGTCAGTCTCATCCCGTGACCACGAAGCTTGAAATTTCTTCGAAACGTTGGGAAAAGAAATTTGAAAATATTTCTTATATTTAACGCGGTAAGTTCCGATAAAACCTAACTTATAATTAGGGATCGGATTTCCATGCAAATGCATGTTTTTTTATGAACATCTTAGAAGCAGGGCGACTAATTATGTATACGAATCATGATATTTCCTTTAAAATGGCATTTAATCGTTAGTGCATATTTTTGCATATTTTCCTTTAAATGCATATTTTTGCATATTTTACTATAAATGCATATTTTATATATTTTTTTTAATTTTTTTGTTATAAAAATTCAATTAGACATCAAAAACATATCCTTAAGCAAAAAACTTGTCTTTTTCATTTATTCATTTCGCAATCTTGAACGATATTCAAACCCCAACATTATAATGCACCTTATAAACACGGCCGCATATATTAACTTGACTTGGATGTGCCGGCAATACATTGAAAAAAAAAAAAACTGAGTATTTGCATGAAAATCTATGAATAAGATCAATATCGATATTTTGACAGCGCTTGGTACTCCTACTGCACTTACATAACTACGCCAGTTACAACTAACAACATTTCACTAAGATTTCAATATGACTTTGACAAAATCATTTTGTGGAAAATAATTCTGAATCCTCAGTGAGATAGTTACGGTGACCTCACAAATTGTTCTTGTACATACTAATGTCAACAACATCGACAAGTCAGAAATCCAATCCAAAATATTTTTATCTCCGAAATCTCAGGAAAAAAAAAATCAGTTCTTAGCTTAGATTTTGTGTTCCGCTTAAAATCTCTGAGATCTAAGTAAGAAATTAGGTCTGTTCTTTTACTCCCTAAAACTGCCGAAAATTCCCAAATTCTCCCACTTTTCTGTTCTTTTACTTCCGATTTTTGTAAGTTCTGTCACTTTTGAAGGAGAAAAATATTTCCCTATCTGCCAATTTTAGCCACAAACATTTCTTGTGGCAGTTTTTGTAAGTTCTGTCAAACCATAAGAAGTACATTGAATTTTGTTGACGTTTGATATAATTTTGTGCATTTGGGAGATTTTGGCTAACAAGCGTTCTTTAACATTTTGGAAAAACCACGAAATTTAATCTCCACTCGATTTTTGACAGTTTTTACAAAAACTGCCGAAAAAGTAAAAGAACGGACCTATTGTTAGGTGGAACTAAAACCATTGTGTGCAGGCAAAGTTACATATTTACATGTACAACAGGCAACCGTAGGTATTTGTTTGTCTGTAAAGGTATTAAAACGAAGTTAAATTGGTTTTAAGTGCATATTTTGAATGCATATTTTGTATTTTTGAGCGCATATTTTAAGCGCATATTTTGAGATTTTTAGTGCATGAAAATCCGAACCCTACTTATAATTATGAATATCGTCCGCGAAAATAAAAACCTTAAATCTTAACACAGGTATACAAGGGGGCGAAGCGAGTTTGAAGCTCGCTTCAATACCTCTTGTAAACATGGTAAATATAGCCGAGGCCGACGAAGCACTTGGATGTTGCTTTCCCTTGTCCTCATTACGATGTCGAAACACAATCGCTGAACTTGCAATAATGTTTCGAAACATTGTAATGAGGACAGTTGAAGTAAACCCGTTGCTTCGTGACCCTAATTTGGATCATAACATTTTAACTGTTCTACTGTCACGGTCTCCAAATTGTACAAAATAAACACAGAAATGGGTACAAGTAAAATAAAACAGAATTGCTGCGTTCATGGTGAAAATTATAATTATTTTACTATTATATCACAGATATTGAATTTATACAGATGTCTCACCCTTATGGCGAAAAATGATAGGGTCGTGGCACCAGTTACCGAACAGTTAACGGACTATGAAGAAAGAACATGTTGGAAATATGACTTTAACTGAGTTGAGTATTGTAAATTTGTTTTTTCTGAATTATTATCTCAAATATTTTCATGTTTGATACTCTTTTTTTCTATAAACATTATCAGTAAATTTAAAAAAAAGATAAAATTGAAAATAAGCATTTTTTCCTATTATCGAACACCTTATTTTGATTGTTTCCTAAACCCGAACACGGAGTTTCCTATTTTCGAACACTTTAACTTAAAAGTCGTTAGTGGTAAGAAAACCATTTTAAAGCCAAAATTTTCTTTATTTTTGCATATTTTTCATTATATAAAAATGTAAATAATAGTATGATAAATAAAAACCTCATTTGAGGTTTTAATAGAATTTAGTGTGATACTAGCTTAAAATGACGTATGAGTCATGACTGAAACGTCATGTCATTTTAAGCTAGAACCACACTAATGGCCTTTTCCAAAATAGAAAAGGAGTGCTTACCCATCACTCCCTCAGGGAGTGAAATCGTCACTCCCTACTTTTTCTTGGAGTGAAGGAGTGATCAACAATACATGAAACTTAAACGTCAAAACACTCCCTTTCCCAAAATGAATTCCAAAATTCGTTGACAGGGAGTACACTCCCAAAAGTAGTTTTGGAAAAGGACATAAAGTTGTTCATTAGCGGACTATAATTTTGCGCCATAGTGATCAGCCAAGCAGGTATCAAACTGATGCGCAGCACTTAAACATAATCCCGACTGTTGATTTTTGATGACTTAAATCGAATTTCGAAACACCCTATTGAAGAGAAAGCTAACCATCACCATATCATCAGTGAACCTCCACCAAAATTAGGTCATTCGAAATATTTCGGTTCCTTTCGTAAATCACTCAAGTATCCATGTAACCCTTCAGGATCAGGATCAGGATTGAACCTAGATCAATTTCTTCAAATCAGAAAAAAATGACCTTTAATCGAATTTGAAGGCACATATTGAAAAAAACTCTTATTGAAACTTACAGATTCCAGTCCCGATCTCGAACATGAAAGAAAAGGGTGTTCGAAAATAGGATTTTGTCATTTTTCACTGTTTCCTATTTCCGAACACACTTGTTCGAGTAAGGCAACTCGGTAATATTTGGTTTCCTTTCTTCGAACAGTCAAAAATCATAGCATAATTTTACTTTTTTTCATTAAACAATTTAAAATATCATTAATCTGGCATACTTAATTATTTTAAAACGCTGGGAAAAGAATTTACTCAAATATTTTTCATTCAAAACAACTTGGTCTTTGGTCTTGGTCTTGGGTCTGAAACCCATAACATAAATGTTGGTGTGCCCCAGGGCTCCGTTTTGTCTCCGACCCTCTTTCTCATTTTCATAAATGATCTCCTATCTGTAACTTCTAATCCAATTAATTGTTTCGCTGACGATAGTACCCTTAGCTTTTCTTATTCGTTCCCAGACTCACATCCCTCCTCTTCGGATGTGGAACTGCAACGGCAAAATATGATAAGCTCATTAAACTCTGACTTAAACAGCATTGTACAATGGGGAACACAAAATCGCGTAGAGTTTAATGCTTCGAAAACACAATGCTGTCTTGTATCGTCTAAGCGAGACATACCCCCCTTGCCACTGTCCATAAGTGGCACTTGCATCAATGAGACTGAACATCTCGAGATTCTCGGTATGTGCATCACAGACCACCTCTTGTGGAACGAGCACATATGCGATGTCGCCAAAAATGCCGCAAGATGTCTAGGTTTCTTATGGCGATGCAAGAAATTTTTCTCCCCGTCTGATCTGGCTATTATTTACAAGACTTATATCCGTCAAAGTTTGAGTACAATTCCCATCTCTGGGCTGGTGCTCCAGGAACATACTTAAGCCTCTTGGACGGTATACAAAAAAGAGCCCTACGAATGATCGGTGACAGAGACATCACTGAGTCATTCCAATCATTAGATCACCGTCGTAACGTTTCATGTCTCTCTTTATTCTACCGTTACTTCTACGGTAAGTGCTCTAGAGAAATAGCCAGTTGCATTCCTCCCCTCAAGAAATTCACCCGTAATACTCGCGCTTCTAGGAATGCCCATCAGTTCACCCTCGAGCCCAACTTCGGACGTACGCTCAAGTATAGAGAATCGTTCTTTAACCGTACTACGCGAATGTGGAACTCTCTTCCACACTCTGTCTTTCCCAATCATTATAATGTTCAGGAATTTAAGACCAATGTACACCGACAGCTCCTTTCTCACCCCTTCCTTTCGTCCTAATGCACTCACTGTGTCTCTGCCATAATAAGGGTATAATAAGTCCCTTGAGTGGGTGCAAATCATAAAAAAAAAAACTTTCTGGAAGTCCTAATCTAGTTTTTATTTTCTTGAAAAACGTTTCAAAACCGTATCGGGGGAAACTTACCACTGAACTGAATTTTTTGCTCTCTTAAGATATACTAGTTTTAATGAAACGTTTAACCTGTTTGTAAAGAAAGAATGGCCACACGTTTTTGTGAAATTTTCATTACGAAAAACGTTAAAATAACGAAACTACAACCATATTTCTCAAAAGTGTTCGGTAACTGGGAACGTTCGGTAACAGGTGCCACTACCCTATATGAAACTGAAAGCTACCAAAAAATAGCTTTTTCCAAAAGCTTTAACACATTCACTAAATGCATTCAAAATCTATTTGCGCTCACCTCATTGCCTATCTATTAATGAATACTTAGGCAAAGAAAAAAGCTTCCGAAAGCTCCTTGTCTGTTAAGCCTTTGTCTGTTAAGAGCAAAAAATTATTCATTTTTTTCTGCAGGGATGAGACATCTGTATAAGTTTATTATCTGTGATTATATCATTATCATTTTTATTAGGCGATGAGCTGCGATATGATAGGCTTTCAATCGTGAGAACCCAGACAACATTCCATAAATGGCTCGCATAACATCTGGTGAACTCGCGAAATCAATTATTGTGCACATCGCAGTTCTCTTTAGAAATTTGTATAATTAAATATCGTCAACCCTCAAGAGGTTATACGTTTAACATTGATGAGGTTGAACTGTATGCTATTATCACAGATAATAAATTCATACAGATGTCTCACCCTTATGGCGAGAAATGATATATGAAACTGACAGCTACCAAAAAAAAAGATTTTTAGAAAAGCTTTCACACATTCACTAAATGAATTCAAAATCTATTTTCGCTCACCTCATTGCCTATAAATGAATACAGTATTTTACGGATATAAGAAACACTCATGTAAGAAAAACTCGCTTATAAGAAACGCAACCTAAAACACCATGTCTTTTTCTTAAATTTCTCTCTGAAATTGAACGTATATAAGAAACTCATATCATCATATTATACATATATTCTGCCGGAAAAATCATGACAAGGAAAAAAAAAATAAAAAAAAAGTAAAAAAAAAGAGAAAAAAAAACTAAGAGAGACTATTTAATAGATTATTTGGAAGAGAAGACGTAATTAATCAAATTCAAAATCAAAACAAAAAGAAAAAGCAAATTCTATTCAATTAAAAAAAACATATCATGCAAATTACTAGAAGATCGGAATAATTTAGGTCGCAAAAGCGACAAATAGACATTTTTCTTAATTTCTCCAACTTCAATATGTTTCGAGGGATTAAGAATTAATTTGTTCATATTAAAATTTTAGAGATAAAATGTGTTTTTTTCCCAATCTGCCAACAAGACTTTAATATTCAAAATTCAAGCATACGTTAGGTTCGAGTACCTGTCTAGATGTCGTTGACTCACTTAGACCTATAGATAGGGTTCATTGTGATACCACTAAAGAAGTTACCAATGGGAGTGTAATGAACTTAAACATAACATCGTTTAAATTTTCGCAGCGGTTTTAATTTTCACAGCTCACGGATGCACCAAAATTACAAAATGGAAAGTTTACGCCACCACTAAAATGGGACTTTATCATGGTGTATTTTAAGATCTAGAATCACATTCAACAATTCATTGTTGGTTCATCGCTCAAGACGATTATGAACATGTTTGTTGAAACATAAAAACAACTCAGCGCCTTATCACTTTGTGATGAAAACTTTATTTCATCATAATATTTTCCATAGCAATATTTTCTTTGTTTTAATATTTTTCATTACTCTTAATAAATTATATTCATATCGTTCAGACCTCTTGTTTCTCTGAAGAAAATATTCAATAGGTTATGGGCCCATTCCATAAGCGAGTAGAAGAAATTCAATTAAGAGCTATAGATTCTGGTGCAAGATGTCCTCGAACATGAATTCAATCAGACCGTTGACGAGCGAGAATTACGATACATGGGTAACGCAAATCGAGGCAGTGATGATCAAATGTGGGACATGGAAGCATGTAAACGGAAGAATACAAAGACCTGAATTGAAGCCAAATGACGAAAATTCAAGAATTGAATTCGAAAATTGGTTAGAAGCTGATGCAAAAGCCAAATCGGATTTGATAATCGCCATTGATCCGATTCTGTTGCGCCTGGCGAAAGGATTAAAATGATGGATCGATTAAAATCCGAATTTGCATCAACAGGACCAGTCAAAAAGGCCACGTTGCTAAAGCTACAAGATGCTACTTACAAGATGCAAGAAGGCGATAATCTTCGTACCAATTTAATGGAGTTCTTTGATGCCGTTTCACAATTGAAATGTACATATGGGTGTGGATATACACGAAGAATTGTGGTCTATACTATTGTTAAACGGACTACCACCAAGTTTCGAGTTGTTCCGATGTGCTATGGAATCTCATGACAATTTACCAAAACCTGAGATTCTTCGAGAGAAGATTCTTGAAAAGAATGAAGCACAAAATCAACGAAAAATTGATACGGATACAGATACAGAAGCTATGTTTGTTCACCGTGGAAGTAATCAAAGGAAGGCCAAATTTGAACGAGAACCACAACACTATAAGAAGACCATCAATACCAACGGAAGGGAAGGTGATAAGATGTTTAAATTCAAATGCTACAGGTGTCATCAAGTTGGTCACAAAGCATCTGAATGTCCAGAGGTCAAGAAACAACAGTCAAAGTGTTATCCAAGAGCCGAACCTTCTGCGCAGTGCCGACTTTAGGGTATGGCGACCCAGGCGGTCGCCTGGGGCGCCGTGATCCAGGGGCGCAGCGTCAGCTAGCATAACTTCAACAAAGGCAATACACAAATCAACAAGTTGTGAAGTTGCCAAACTATAGCACAAAAAATGTGCACGACTCGGTCGTACGAACTTGCTCCTGTATTCCCAATTATAAATCATAAAAAAAAACATAAAAAAAAATCATAAATAAAAATTTTAATTGAAATATGAACCACAAAAATGGATACAATTGGAAAAAAATTGATGTCGCATGATTTCTTAAGAAACTGTTGGTTTTTCAATTTTTTTTAATTTATTAAAAAAAAATAAAAAATTGAAAATGTACCTCGTAAATACATTTTATTCCAAAAATTAAAATGCCAAACAAATTTAAACCTTATTTTTGATTTATTGAATTTTTTTTTTTGAAAATCGTCGGAGCCGTTTTTTTTTAAATTAATTTTTTATATATATTTTTTTTTCAAAAATGTCTTAAAATTTATTTGGGTATGCAGTATTCAAGAATATGTAAAAATACATTTGATAAGTAAATTTCGATTTTTAATATTGATCCGTTTTCAAGATACCCAATTTTGAAAAAAAAAGTTTTAAATATTTTTTTAAAAATCCAAAAAAATTTTGAATACAAAATATTATTTGGAAAATATATACGTACTTTCAAACAAAAAATTACGCTGATCGAACTTTTATTTTTCGAGAAAATCTAATAACAAAAAAACGGTTCTATGGGAGGTACCGTTTTGGAGCAATACAAACATTTTTTTTTTACACAAAATACATGAGTGTTTAAAAAAATTAAATTCAAGGAAGTTTAAAAAAAAATCGTAGGAGCCGTTTTGGAGAAAATTGAAAGTTTTGGTTTTTTGCCATAAAAATCGTATGGTGGCTAGGCTACCCTAAATTTTGACCTTAAAAAAAAATTAAAAAACTGGGATATGAGTTTTTGCTCAAACCTCTAATTTTCAAGTTTGAAGTCAATCGGTCTAATGGTTAAGGCAGTAGATGCCTCTAAACTTCCCGACAGACAGACGGACGGAATCGCCGGACCCACTCTTTTCGACTTCTCTATCATCGTAATGTCATATCTCATCATTATCTCAATTTTTTTTTTTACGAACTCAATACATACTTGCCATATATGTATTCTATATGTCGCAAGTAAAAAATCATTAGGTGTGTTTTTTTGGCAAATCTATCCGCAGTGCAGTAGGATTTACCAAAAAACGGATCCGCAGTAGTTAATTTTTTGTATTTAAAAGTTGCTGCTGCCGCACGCGGAACATAAGTGACCATACCAAAGAAGTCAACATCACCGTTACCTACCATCAGACTTGCTAAACGGTTCAATCGGCGTCGCTTTCGAACAGTCAATGTTCAAAAAACCGACCGCCCAGCTCTCGCAGTAACCATCTGAAGAGCGAAATGAATCGAATCGACAGTCCAAGTAAATTGTTAACGCCCTCCGGATCGGCGAGCATTGTCCAACTGAATCCAGTGATAATGACCCAAGAAATTCCCAATGCCGATATATTCTACAAACCAAATCAGATATGTAATTGTGGCGCGGAAATTCTTCAAGAAGCAAAAACGTCTGGACAATCCATTGCCGATTCGAACGATTGCCGAGAACCGACCTGGACTCAGCAGTACCGTGCTCTTTTCACCAAGCGTTTGTGATCAACGATTTGCCTTCGCCTCAGGATCGAAGGAAACCGATCGTAATGGGTGATGATGAGTCTATTTCATTGGATGATGCTCTCAGTGAAATGGCTGTCTACAACCAAGGCAGCAATGTCAATTCGGATTCGCTCAACATGTTCGCTCTCAGTATTCGACGGATATTCGCCTCAAGTCCGGCATGTGAGAGCGATCTCAATTACCAAAACTCTGAGCTGAGCATTCGGACTACGGTCTGTATGCTCCTCGTCCTCAGCCGGATAACGATTTAAATATGACACTCACCGGCGATCTTTACTATCCCTATCAATCGTCAGAGGTGAGCGAAATAGACGAGGCCAATAATGATTTCGACGAGGTAGTTCTCCGACAAGCAAAATGTTTCCGATTCGGAGGAAGTCGAAGAAAATTCCGCTCCGACGGTTACCTCGATAGGGCCGACTATTGTTGACCGAATAAATTCGAAATAACAAATCACACATAAAAAAACCAGAAAGACACAATTTGTTTTAACTTGCTATTTTATTGATACATATTTTGTTTTGACTTCAAATATTCTTTGAGTAGTTCTGCCTTCTTGCGCCGACTTTCCTCTTTTGCCTTCTGATGGTCCATATACTCTTTCCACTTAGCATCGTTGCTTTCTTCAAAACAATCATTTTAAAGACGATTATTGAATTTTTTAATATATTAAGTAAGAATTCAATTCCTGTTGCAACGGAATTGACTGTTTGGTTGTATATAATCTGAAAAAGAGTAACAAATATAAAAGGAGCAAAAAGAGTACGCTCTCATTGAAAAATGGAAAACTACAAAAAACAAAGGTGTACCAACTATCATAAGTTAAACAACAAAAACTATATTCGAGAGTCGAATAACTTCTATCCGCAGTATGATTCTACTTCTACTTTTATCAGCAGTATCGTGTTTTTTTTTGTAATACATGTAATCTACTACTGCGGATGCGGATAGCTTTGCCAAAAAAAAACACAGCTATTGATAAGTTTCATGAGTTTCATCTTGTTTTGTTTTAGCAGACTATTCTCTTCTGTTTCCAAATGTCATTTTGTTAATGCTAATGTGCCGTTAACATGAGGTAAACTAGAAGTTATGGAACGATGTCTAGAAGATTATTTTGTGATATGGTGATTTTCGGCTCAAGGCACGGTATAGTGGTATAGTCCAAGGGGAGCATCAAAATTCCACCCCTCCGATAAACATGGTCCTTTTGGCCATGCTAGCGTGCCTGCCGGCAGCTCACCCCCAGGACAACCTGCTCAAAATAGACCAAAATCCTTGAGATCCTGTGGATCACGGTAAATGGTGTATTTGCATACTATTGCAAGAATTAAATATGAACAGCTTAAATACAGTTGCAAGTTCTAGCCCTTATGACTAGGTTTACTAGGTTTAGTGAAATTTTAGAGATCATTTGAGTTCTAAGTTATTTCTTCTCCAAGGTCTAACGCGTTAAAACTTCGATTTAGAACTTTGTTATAGTTAGAACTTTAATAAAATAAGACCCTCGCATTCGGGGGTCTAGTGCCTTAAAAGCTGGTTTATTTATAATTTGAATTTCGTTTTTTCAACGTTTAAAGAGAGTAATAGGTGGAGGAAGATATACGAAAATGGATAAATTTTTCTATCATTTCCTATTTTTGTACGTTGACTTTGAGTACGATGCAAAAGTTATCCTTGAAGAACGGCGTATTTATGGAATGCCAATACGTGTCACTATTAATACATGGGACGATACTGACTTTTTCGGCGCTTCCGTTTCAAAGCAAGCGTTTTTAGCAGTCCTTAAACTGGCGGCAGAAGACCTTCGACATCCACAACCACGGTAAAAATTTGAATTAATTTATTATGCACTTTTTTTCTTGACAGTTTATGGGCACGAGTAGGATTCGAATCCCACATTCTACGTAACAGCATACGCACATAACACATAAGCACCACGCCTCGGGCATCACAAAAATAAAAATAGGTACCTACACACATTACAAGAAAAAATCAAAAATAAGGGCAAAGTCAAAAAGTATTTGTATTTTGTTTTGGATTGAAGGAAATGTCTGTCAAAAAATACTACCGGGTGACTCAAAAGTTTCAACAACATGCTTGAACTAAGCGCACAATGATGATTTTAATCGATGAAGAAATATCGAGTTCCAAATTGACGAGCGAGAATTACGATACATGGGTAACGCAAATCGAGGCAGTGATGATCAAATGTGGGACATGGAAGCATGTAAACGGAAGAATACAAAGACCTGAATTGAAGCCAAATGACGAAAATTCAAGAATTGAATTCGAAAATTGGTTAGAAGCTGATGCAAAAGCCAAATCGGATTTGATAATCGCCATTGATCCGATTCTGTTGCGCCTGGCGAAAGGATTAAAATGATGGATCGATTAAAATCCGAATTTGCATCAACAGGACCAGTCAAAAAGGCCACGTTGCTAAAGCTACAAGATGCTACTTACAAGATGCAAGAAGGCGATAATCTTCGTACCAATTTAATGGAGTTCTTTGATGCCGTTTCACAATTGAAATGTACATATGGGTGTGGATATACACGAAGAATTGTGGTCTATACTATTGTTAAACGGACTACCACCAAGTTTCGAGTTGTTCCGATGTGCTATGGAATCTCATGACAATTTACCAAAACCTGAGATTCTTCGAGAGAAGATTCTTGAAAAGAATGAAGCACAAAATCAACGAAAAATTGATACGGATACAGATACAGAAGCTATGTTTGTTCGCCGTGGAAGTAATCAAAGGAAGGCCAAATTTGAACGAGAACCACAACACTATAAGAAGACCATCAATACCAACGGAAGGGAAGGTGATAAGATGTTTAAATTCAAATGCTACAGGTGTCATCAAGTTGGTCACAAAGCATCTGAATGTCCAGAGGTCAAGAAACAACAGTCAAAGTGTTATCCAAGAGCCGAACCTTCTGCGCAGTGCCGACTTTAGGGTATGGCGACCCAGGCGGTCGCCTGGGGCGCCGTGATCCAGGGGCGCAGCGTCAGCTAGCATAACTTCAACAAAGGCAATAAACAAATCAACAAGTTGTGAAGTTGCCAAACTATAGCACAAAAAATGTGCACGACTCGGTCGTACGAACTTGCTCCTGTATTCCCAATTATAAATCATAAAAAAAAAACATAAAAAAAAATCATAAATAAAAATTTTAATTGAAATATGAACCACAAAAATGGATACAATTGGAAAAAAATTGATGTCGCATGATTTCTTAAGAAACTGTTGGTTTTTCAATTTTTTTTAATTTATTAAAAAAAAATAAAAAATTGAAAATGTACCTCGTAAATACATTTTATTCCAAAAATTAAAATGCCAAACAAATTTAAACCTTATTTTTGATTTATTGAATTTTTTTTTTTTGAAAATCGTCGGAGCCGTTTTTTTTTTTAAATTAATTTTTTATATGTATATTTTTTCAAAAATGTCTTAAAATTTATTTGGGTATGCAGTATTCAAGAATATGTAAAAATACATTTGATAAGTAAATTTCGATTTTTAATATTGATCCGTTTTCAAGATACCCAATTTTGAAAAAAAAAGTTTTAAATATTTTTTTAAAAATCCAAAAAAATTTTGAATACAAAATATTATTTGGAAAATATATACGTACTTTCAAACAAAAAATTACGCTGATCGAACTTTTATTTTTCGAGAAAATCTAATAACAAAAAAACGGTTCTATGGGAGGTACCGTTTTGGAGCAATACAAACATTTTTTTTTACACAAAATACATGAGTGTTTAAAAAAATTAAATTCAAGGAAGTTTAAAAAAAATCGTAGGAGCCGTTTTGGAGAAAATTGAAAGTTTTGGTTTTTTGCCATAAAAATCGTATGGTGGCTAGGCTACCCTAAATTTTGACCTTAAAAAAAAAATTAAAAAACTGGGATATGAGTTTTTGCTCAAACCTCTAATTTTCAAGTTTGAAGTCAATCGGTCTAATGGTTAAGGCAGTAGATGCCTCTAAACTTCCCGACAGACAGACGGACGGAATCGCCGGACCCACTTTTTTCGACTTCTCTATCATCGTAATGTCATATCTCATCATTATCTCAATTTTTTTTTTTTTTACGAACTCAATACATACTTGCCATATATGTATTCTATATGTCGCAAGTAAAAAATCATTAGGTGTGTTTTTTTGGCAAATCTATCCGCAGTGCAGTAGGATTTACCAAAAAACGGATCCGCAGTAGTTAATTTTTTGTATTTAAAAGTTGCTGCTGCCGCACGCGGAACATAAGTGACCATACCAAAGAAGTCAACATCACCGTTACCTACCATCAGACTTGCTAAACGGTTCAATCGGCGTCGCTTTCGAACAGTCAATGTTCAAAAAACCGACCGCCCAGCTCTCGCAGTAACCATCTGAAGAGCGAAATGAATCGAATCGACAGTCCAAGTAAATTGTTAACGCCCTCCGGATCGGCGAGCATTGTCCAACTGAATCCAGTGATAATGACCCAAGAAATTCCCAATGCCGATATATTCTACAAACCAAATCAGATATGTAATTGTGGCGCGGAAATTCTTCAAGAAGCAAAAACGTCTGGACAATCCATTGCCGATTCGAACGATTGCCGAGAACCGACCTGGACTCAGCAGTACCGTGCTCTTTTCACCAAGCGTTTGTGATCAACGATTTGCCTTCGCCTCAGGATCGAAGGAAACCGATCGTAATGGGTGATGATGAGTCTATTTCATTGGATGATGCTCTCAGTGAAATGGCTGTCTACAACCAAGGCAGCAATGTCAATTCGGATTCGCTCAACATGTTCGCTCTCAGTATTCGACGGATATTCGCCTCAAGTCCGGCATGTGAGAGCGATCTCAATTACCAAAACTCTGAGCTGAGCATTCGGACTACGGTCTGTATGCTCCTCGTCCTCAGCCGGATAACGATTTAAATATGACACTCACCGGCGATCTTTACTATCCCTATCAATCGTCAGAGGTGAGCGAAATAGACGAGGCCAATAATGATTTCGACGAGGTAGTTCTCCGACAAGCAAAATGTTTCCGATTCGGAGGAAGTCGAAGAAAATTCCGCTCCGACGGTTACCTCGATAGGGCCGACTATTGTTGACCGAATAAATTCGAAATAACAAATCACACATAAAAAAACCAGAAAGACACAATTTGTTTTAACTTGCTATTTTATTGATACATATTTTGTTTTGACTTCAAATATTCTTTGAGTAGTTCTGCCTTCTTGCGCCGACTTTCCTCTTTTGCCTTCTGATGGTCCATATACTCTTTCCACTTAGCATCGTTGCTTTCTTCAAAACAATCATTTTAAAGACGATTATTGAATTTTTTAATATATTAAGTAAGAATTCAATTCCTGTTGCAACGGAATTGACTGTTTGGTTGTATATAATCTGAAAAAGAGTAACAAATATAAAAGGAGCAAAAAGAGTACGCTCTCATTGAAAAATGGAAAACTACAAACAACAAAGGTGTACCAACTATCATAAGTTAAACAACAAAAACTATATTCGAGAGTCGAATAACTTCTATCCGCAGTATGATTCTACTTCTACTTTTATCAGCAGTATCGTGTTTTTTTTTTGTAATACATGTAATCTACTACTGCGGATGCGGATAGCTTTGCCAAAAAAAAAACACAGCTATTGATAAGTTTCATGAGTTTCATCTTGTTTTGTTTTAGCAGACTATTCTCTTCTGTTTCCAAATGTCATTTTGTTAATGCTAATGTGCCGTTAACATGAGGTAAACTAGAAGTTATGGAACGATGTCTAGAAGATTATTTTGTGATATGGTGATTTTCGGCTCAAGGCACGGTATAGTGGTATAGTCCAAGGGGAGCATCAAAATTCCACCCCTCCGATAAACATGGCCCTTTTGGCCATGCTAGCGTGCCTGCCGGCAGCTCACCCCCAGGACAACCTGCTCAAAATAGACCAAAATCCTTGAGATCCTGTGGATCACGGTAAATGGTGTATTTGCATACTATTGCAAGAATTAAATATGAACAGCTTAAATACAGTTGCAAGTTCTAGCCCTTATGACTAGGTTTACTAGGTTTAGTGAAATTTTAGAGATCATTTGAGTTCTAAGTTATTTCTTCTCCAAGGTCTAACGCGTTAAAACTTCGATTTAGAACTTTGTTATAGTTAGAACTTTAATAAAATAAGACCCTCGCATTCGGGGGTCTAGTGCCTTAAAAGCTGGTTTATTTATAATTTGAATTTCGTTTTTTCAACGTTTAAATTAAAAGAGAGTAATAGGTGGAGGAAGATATACGAAAATGGATAAATTTGTCTATCATTTCCTATTTTTGTACGTTGACTTTGAGTACGATGCAAAAGTTATCCTTGAAGAACGGCGTATTTATGGAATGCCAATACGTGTCACTATTAATACATGGGACGATACTGACTTTTTCGGCGCTTCCGTTTCAAAGCAAGCGTTTTTAGCAGTCCTTAAACTGGCGGCAGAAGACCTTCGACATCCACAACCAC
The DNA here is from genome assembly GCA_943590905.1 of Sphaerophoria taeniata. NCBI lineage: Eukaryota > Metazoa > Arthropoda > Insecta > Diptera > Syrphidae > Sphaerophoria > Sphaerophoria taeniata. The sequence goes on along the minus strand of OX016541.1, from coordinate 78,709,963 downwards.
GGTAAAAATTTGAATTAATTTATTATGCACTTTTTTTCTTGACAGTTTATGGGCACGAGTAGGATTCGAATCCCACATTCTACGTAACAGCATACGCACATAACACATAAGCACCACGCCTCGGGCATCACAAAAATAAAAATAGGTACCTACACACATTACAAGAAAAAATCAAAAATAAGGGCAAAGTCAAAAAGTATTTGTATTTTGTTTTGGATTGAAGGAAATGTCTGTCAAAAAATACTACCGGGTGACTCAAAAGTTTCAACAACATGCTTGAACTAAGCGCACAATGATGATTTTAATCGATGAAGAAATATCGAGTTCCAAATATCCTTAAAACTATGTTCTAACGTTAGACCGAGAAACACTGGGTCGTGTTTTAAAGGGAATTTAGAACTTGGTGAAGAAATTGGGCGTAATTTTATCGAAGTTCTAGCTTTAAAACAGTTCTAAATCGAAGTTCCAACACATTAGAACTTGGCTTAGAACTCAAATGAGTTCTAAAATTTCAGTTAACCGAGTTTTAAGGGCTAGAACTTTGTAAAGAAATTAGGCGTAAGTGTATTTATGTTTGACATTTTCAAATTCAAAAGAAATCAATATTAACAGGATAAAATTAATTATTATTACTAAATTATTTACAAAAATTAAAGAAAAATGCAGGTAAATATGAATAGCTAACGTGTGACATAGTAGCTTGAAATGTGTATATTTGCGGGGTAGCTACGGCGCAGGGACATAAGTCACAGGGACATAACGCCCAACTTTTTTTTTTGGGCCTTATGTCCCAACCAAGTGGGACATAACAACCAAAACTGAGTTTGGGATTTAAGTCCCACCCAAGTGGGTCATAAGTCCCAAAAAAAGTTGGGCGTTTATGTCCCACATAATTATAACGTGTAGGTATTGCTTAATGATAAAGCTAGAAGTATTACAATACCAGAAAAGGTGTTTTAAACAGTGCCTTTAACTTAAATGCGAAGAAAAATCTGCACCAGGTCTGGCCCAAATTCAAACCACTTTTTTATGTCTTAATATCTTCTAAAATTAAAATCACTCTTTGGTCTTGAAATTATGAGCACTGTTACTTCAAATTTTGGGGCAAAATTCTGAATTTATTATAACTTTTCAATAACATAAATCCAAGTTATAAGTTTCTTTTCTCCAGGATTGGCTTCGAAAATCCAAGAAATATAATGCTCTTAACTTGAAACCATTTTTAAATATGTAAGAGTTGTTTATCAACTCTAAAGGAAGAGCCAATAGCTCAAAAAAATTAATTATTGTTGTAAAGTAGATTTAATTCACTTATGCCCAATTTCATAAACAAACACTAAAATTACTTTTATCAAAAATCTTTTTAAATTTTATCAGACCCTTAAAATTTTTGAGTTTCGCCAACTTAAAATGGGAAATTTCAGGGAATTTTTTGTCAAAATTGACATCCTCATGAAAATATATGAGAAAAAATGAGAAAGCTTAAATACTCACTTTTTAAAATATTCAATGACACTTTTAAAATTTATTGAGGCAAAAATGGGCATTTAGTTTTGAAAGGTGTTTAAAAGCTTGTTTACTCAAAAAACGCTCGGTGAAATGAAAAAATCTCATTTTACGGTTTAAAAGCCTCTTGAATGTTTAAAAGTTGTTTATGAAATTGGGCATTAAACTTTATTCACTTCTCTATTTTAATTAATATTTTGAGCAATCAATGTTTTTTATGATTTCAAATTTTCTAAAACTAAATTTTCATTCTCAATAAAGATTTCAAATTGTTAACATTATCTTCTCTGCGTAACTTATTTTTAAAACAAAAGGTTATGGGCCCAGAGAATCGTAAAGGACCATAATTTATTAAAGAAGAAATACTCCGGAGATTTGTTTTTTGCAAATAAGTATTTGTCTTTGAAATTTTGTAATCTGTTTTAAATTTGAAAGAGGCCTTAAGAAACTTTCGACATGGGAAGCAATTTTTTGGCAACAATTGAGAAGCTGAAGGGGCGTGAAAATTACGCAACTTGGAAATTTTCTATGCGAACATATTTAGAGCATATGGAACTTTGGGATGCTGTTCTGGGTACCGAGGCTGATGAAAAGAAGATTTCAAAATCAAGAACTACAATAATTCTTTGCATTGATCCAACGAATTATGTTCATATTCAAGAATCGAATACTGCAAAAGATGTTTGGGACAAACTCGAATCTGTTTTTGAAGATAAAGGCAGATCTCGCCGAATAAGTTTGATACGCCAATTGAGTGGAACAAAACTGGAAGATTGTGAATCAATGGATGTTTATGTCACCACAATTATTACTGCTGCCCAACGTCTTAATGCAATTGGTTTCAAGGTAGATGACGAGTGGCTAGCATGTTTTTTGCTATGTGGTTTATCCGAAAAATTTGCGCCGATGGTTATGGCAATGGACAATATTGACATAAAGCTTACAAGTGATGCAATAAAAACTAAGCTTTTGCAAGAATTGCCATCGCAGAACAAAGATAGTGCATTTTTTAATAAACCGAAAAAGGGGGGCAAGGGTGGCATTCGTTGTTTCTCTTGTAATAAAAAAGGTCACAAATCCCCCGAATGTCCCGAGAAGAAGAAATTGAAAAAAGACTTCAACAAGAAACCTGATTCAGCCAATAATGTTGCACCAGCGTTTAGTACAGTATTTTTGTCTGGAAAATTCAACAAAGAAGACTGGTACATTGACTCTGGGGCAACACAGCATCTAACAATGAACGATGACTGGATTTTTGATGAAGAACGTTCTCCAATAAGTGAAATAGTAGCTGCCAACAATACCAAGATGAATGTCAAATCCTGCGGAACCGTGAAGATGTATGCTGATGTCAATGGAACACCAAATCCGATTGAGGTTCGTGATGTGCTTTGCGTTCCAAATCTTACGGCCAACCTGTTATCGGTAAGTCAGTTGACAAAACATAATCACAAAGTTCAGTTCTTTGCAGACTGCTGCAAAATCAAAGATCAGAATAATTGTTTGGTTGCATCTGCAAAAGTAGTTGATGGCCTTTATCGTTTGAATGGTGCTAGATGCAAGAGTTTCATTGCAGTAGCAAGAAGTGACAGCATTGAAACATGGCATCGTCGGTTAGGTCACATCAATTTTAATGATTTAATTAAAATGAAAGCAGGATCAGTCAATGGTGTAACATTTCATGAAGACAAGACAAAAGAAGTATGTGTGACATGTTTACAGGGTAAACAAGCCAGATTTCCGTTCAATCATGTTGGAAGTAGAGCCAATGATGTTCTGGAACTTGTACACGCAGACTTGGCTGGACCTACTCAGAATCGATCGATTGGAGGGAATCGATATTACTTTGTTTTGGTTGATGACTTCAGCAGAATGACACTTACGTATTTTTTGAAAAGTAAAGATGAAGCTTTTGAGAAATTTAGCGAGTTCAAAGCATACGTAGAAAATCAAACTGGCAAGAAACTGAAGAAATTTCGTTCTGACAATGGAACAGAATTTTGTAACACCAGATTTGACAAATTGTTTCGTTCTTGTGGTATCGAAAGGCAAACATCGTCTCCATACACACCACAGCAGAACGGATTAGCTGAAAGAACAATTCGCACGTTAACAGAGAAAGCTTTATGCATGATCACTGATGCGAAATTAGAGTTGAGATATTGGGCCGAGGCAATAGCAACTGCAACTTACATCAAGAATCATTCTTCTTCACGCGTTTTAGAAGACAAGTCACCGATAGAAATTTGGTCAGGTGTTAAACCAAATTTGGCTTATTTTAGAATTTTTGGATCTTCTGCAATGGTGCACGTTCCTGATCAGAAACGCAAGAAGTTTGATGTGAAATCAGTTGAGTATTTATTCGTTGGCTATTGCGAAGGTCATAAAGGACAAATAAAATCATCGAGAGTAGAGATGTTGTTTTTTTGGAATCTGCCGAATCAAGTAACTCTGTTATGGTTAAAGATGACATTTCAAGTGAAAATGATGTAATTGTAGATTTGGACAGTACCAGTAATAATGAAGAAAATGCTTGCATTGAAGTGGAAACTATGAATGATGAATATGCTTCGTCTGAAGATTGTTCTTTCGTTGAGGTGGAGACGACTACATCCAACGAAATGCCAACTTTAAGAAGATCAGATCGACTAAAGAAACAAATCCATAGACAAGATTTTGTTCAATATTTAGTACAAGACCACATCAATGAACCGTCATCTTTAAATGAAGTAATGTCAAGTCCAAATAGCAAAGAGTGGCAGAGTGCAATGAATGAAGAATATCAATCATTACTTGACAATAAAACTTGGCAATTGGTTGAGTTACCAAATGATAGAAAACCGGTTAATTCGAAATGGGTGTTCAAGGTCAAGACTGATACGAATGGCAAAATAATTCGTTATAAGGCCAGGCTAGTTGCCAAAGGCTGCAGTCAGCGTGCTGGTATTGACTATGAGGAAACTTACTCACCAGTAGTTCGATACTCATCAATTCGTTTGATGATGGCACTAGCGGCTAGGTATGACCTTGACATTGACCAGATGGATGCGATCACAGCATTTTTGCAAGGTGACGTCAATGAGACCATCTATATGAAACAACCAGAAGGTTTTGACGATGGAAGCGGTCGAGTTTGTTTGCTCAAAAAAGCAATTTATGGACTGACGCAAGCAAGCCGAATATGGAATATTAAGTTGAATGATGCAATGATTAATAGTGGAAATAAGCGTTCTCAAATAGATGCATGCATATATTTTCGTCGTGAAGGAAGAAATATGACATTTGTTACGGTTTATGTTGATGATTTTTTGATTTTTTCAAACAATAAAGCATGGACAAACCAACTTAAATCTAGCTTGACCAAGAACTTCAGCATGAAAGATTTAGGAGAAGCAAGTCAATGCATTGGAATGAACATAACGCGTTACAGAAGACGAGGAATTATCACATTTGATCAAAAGAAGTTCACTGAAGCAATCATAGAAAAATTTCACATGAAGGACTGTCATCCTGTTAAAACACCTGCAGATACAAACCAGAAATTGACCAAGGACATGTCAGCTAAAACACCAGATGAGACCAAGGAAATGCAGCAAATACCATACCAAGAAGCTGTCGGCAGTTTACTTTACTTATCTCAGTGTACTCGGCCAGATATTTCATATGCTGTAGGAAATGTTAGTCGATTCAACAACGACTATGGGAAAGGACACTGGAATGCTGTAAAGAGGATTTTTAAATACTTGAAGGCTACTGTGGACTATAAGCTTACATTTTCTCGTGAAGGAAATGACCATTTGGTGGGATTTTCGGATGCAGATTGGGCATCGGACATTGACTGTCGAAAATCTTGCACTGGCTATATCTTCAAGCTACAAGGTGGAGCCATCTCCTGGGCAAGTAAACGTCAACCTACTATAGCGTTATCAAGTGCTGAAGCAGAATATATGGCTTTATCATCGGCAACACAGGAAGCTATTTGGTTGAAACAACTTCTTGAAGAAATTGGTGAAAGTATTAATGCTGTTAGAATATTTTGTGACAACAAAAGTGCTATCAATATTTCCCAAAATCAATCGTATAGTCCAAGAACGAAACACATTGATATTCGACATCATTTCGTAAAGGAGAAAGTATCGGACGGATCAGTAAAACTTGAATATTTTAACACTGATAGTATGGTTGCGGACAATTTAACTAAAAGTGTTACAAAAGAAAAACACAATTTTTGTTCAACAAATATGGGCTTAACCCAATGATTATTCACAACTTTTTAATGTAAATGTTTAATTTTGAATTAAGGTGGAGTGTTGTAAAGTAGATTTAATTCACTTAAACTTTATTCACTTCTCTATTTTAATTAATCTTTTGAGCAATCAATGTTTTTTATGATTTCAAATTTTCTAAAACTAAATTTTCATTCTCAATAAAGATTTCAAATTGTTAACATTATCCTTCTCTGCGTAACTTATTTTTAAAACAAAAATTATTAAGTCCGTTTTGCAGACAGATAATTCAAAATACTTAACAGTCATTTATGTGTACATAAGAAAACCTTCTTGAATTATCTTACATCCAGTTGTTTCTTGGTTTTGTTCAAATTTTGAAATATCTACATGAAACAAGAATAAAATAATTACTTTTGTTTATGTACTGTTTTTTATTCAGACAATTTTTTTTTTTTTTTTAATTTGGGTCTTATGTCTCATTTTCCAGAAAAAAAAACTAGGCCTTGACCCACTTGGGTGGAACTTAAATCCCAAACTCAATTTGGGTGTTGTGTCCCACTTAGGTGAGGTACAAGTTTCATCCTTTTTAATTCTGGAGGTTATATAATTTGTAATTACAAAAAGGGCGCCAAATATTTGACTTGCCTGGGGCGCCAAGATGGCTAAGGCCGGTCCTGCTTCTGCGAAAGCAGAAAGTACTTTTCGTACAATTGAATTAGTAGATCAAGCTTTTGAGGTAACGAAGTTTTCGAATGATGGGCGTTGGTGCTTGGACAGCGGCTGCACATCATATATGTGCAACGATGAACGATTGTTTTTGTCTGAACCTTCAATTGTGCAGGAGAAAATTCTTTTGGAAAATGATTCTTTGGCGAAAGTTGATGGGAGAGGAACGGCTGGAATTATCACTACAGACGGGAAGTCTGAAAGGTCAGTAAAACTTCAGAATACACGTCCACAGTCAAGAACTTAAGGACTTACCTCCTTTCTGTTTCGAGGATAACGGACCATGGGTGTACCATAACATTTGACAAGATGAAAGCAACTGTTCGTGGAGATGATGGTGAAGTCAAAATGATTGCGAATCGAGTCGGGCAGTTGTATAATGTTCAAGAAAGTACTGAACAGGCCTGTGTACTAAAAGAAAAACCAGGTAGCCTTGAACTATGGCATCGTCGGCTTGATCATCTCAACACAAGAGATTTGGTGTATCTGTCTCAAAATGGAATAGCATCTGGACTAGAGATCAGTGTAGATGGGAACTATAAAGAGTCATGTGAAGTTTGTCTTCGCGGAAAAATGACGTCATTGCCTTTTCCTAAAAGTTCACAGAAATCTACTCAGATCTTGGATCTGGTTCACACTGATGTCTGGGGGCCATCCAGGACAAATTCACTGGCTCAGTCACGATATTTTGTCACTTTCATCGATGACAGCAGTCGATATGGTGTGAAGTCTTTTTTCTGAAACAGAAGAGTGAAGTTTTTCGTGCGTTTAAAAAGTACAAAGCTCGCGTGGAGCTACAAACAGGCTATAAAATAAAATGTTTGATGTCAGATAATGGAAGAGAGTTCCGTAATAATGAATTTGACGAGTACCTGAAAGCTAATGGAATAAAACGAAGACTGGCGGTTCCCCATACTCCACAGCAAAATGGAGTGGCTGAACGTAAAAATCGAACACTCGTAGAAATGACAAGATGCATACTTATTCAGTCAGGACTAGGAAACCATTTTTGGGCAGAAGCTCTCGCAACATCAAATTATTTGCGAAATAGATGTCCGACGGTTAGTTTAGATGGCCATACCCCATTTGAACTTTGGAACAAAGAACTACCTAATCTGAGTCATCTTAAGGTTTTTGGAGCAAAGGCATTTGTGCTGGACAAATCTAATGGGAAATCAAAGTTCGAGTCTCGTTCAAGTGAGGGAATATTGGTCGGATATTCGGAAGCATCCAAAGGTTATCGAGTGTGGATTCCTGATAAACAGAAAGTTGTCGTAGCTAGGGACGTAAAATTTATTGAAAGCGAAATCTTCGAAAAAGCACGAGACGAATACATAGTAATCGAAGGTGAAAAGTCAAAGAGCGTACCTGAATTATCTTCTGTACGTGTACCGGTGCAGCAAGCGGAAACAGATCTAGAGCTTGAAGTTGAAACATTAGCTGGAAAATCTACAGAAGATCAAAATTCGCTCATGGACTCCAAGGAACCGAAGAAAATATATCAAACCAGATCTAGAACACGTAACGACAGAGCAGAACTTACACGAACATTGCAACAAATGGAAAACAAAGAAAGAGAAAAGGCAGATGAAAATGTCTTTTTCGATTCACATGATGGACTTGCAAGTGTAGAAATGGCCAATGTCGGTGAACTACTTCTTGAAGATGCGATGACTGGAAATGAAGCAAATGAGTGGTTGGCCGCGATTAAAGACGAGATTCTTAGTTTGATAACGAAAAACACCTGGGATCTTGTCGAGCGTTCATCAGAAAGATCTGCTGTGACCAGCAAAATTGTTCTAAGAAACAAATTCAAAGCAGATGGTACCTTAGAACGTCGAAAAGCTCGAGTTGTTGCCAGAGGTTTTTCGCAGCTTCATGGAATTGACTTTGAAGAAACATTTGCACATGTAGCTCGTCTTGAGTCCATTAGACTCCTTATGGTATTGGCTGTTCGTGAGAGTCTTGAAGTTTTCCAGATGGACGTCGTATCGGCATATCTCAAAGGGAACCTGGAAGAAGAAATCTATATGGAACCTCCCAAATACTTCCAACAGGCACTGCAGTTGATAGTTGACGAAAATGGCAAACAGGATGAAGTAAGGAAAAGAGCGAAACAAATGCTTCAAGAGTTCAACAAAGGCAACAAAGTGTGTCGATTGAAGAAGGCGCTTTATGGTCTTCGACAAGCAGGACGTCAGTGGTATAAGAAGTTTGATGAAACACTACGTAGCTTTGGCTTGGAACCAGCTTCAAACGACACATGTCTTTACTATAGTTCAAGTAAAGAAGATTTTACAGTGGTTGCCATTTATGTCGATGACATATTGTACGCTTCAAAAAGTAAGCAGATGTTGGACATAATCCGGAAAGTACTTGCTGCTGCCTCTGAGATAAAAGATCTCGGATTGGCACGTTATTGTTTAGGAGTCGAAATATTACAAAACAGTGGCGAAATAAGGCTAAAGCAACAAGGTTATATAAAAGAGTTATTGAAGAAATTCAATATGGACGAATCATATCCAATTAGTACCCCAAGCGAATCAAAAGCAAAGTTACCTAAGGGAGAACATTGTGCTGAAGAACTGCAAAGAAAAAGACCATACCGACAGCTAATTGGGTCACTAATGTATCTGGCGATTGCTACCAGGCCGGACATTGCTTTTACTGTCAATCGACTAGCACAATTCAATGAATGCTATCAATATGTGCATTGGTCCGCTGCGAAGCGAATTTTGCGGTACTTGCGATGTACAGAGAATCAAGAGGGTTTTGACAACACGGCCACTATCGACTCCTAAGGCTCGGAATTCCCTATTCAAACGCATACTGAGGCATAAATAATTACAACAAAAACTGTTGAATAGACACACATAGAATGAAGGAATAACATACAAAGAAACTTAAACCTAGGTATCACGTATCATAGAGAATTAAACAACAGACATACATGGAAACTGTTTCATGTTATCATACAACTGGCAAATAGACACATAGAAGGAATAACATACAACGAAACATAGGTATCACAATCACAGAGAATTAGACAATAATAGACACATGGAATTTTGTTCATGTTATCAAAAAGGTAGATATACCTATTCAGATAACCAGTCGATATTTGAAGAAAATGAATGTCGAACCCACCTGCCATTTTTATAACAAGCTCAATGCAAATATTCTCAACTATTATTATATTACATTATTGTGACTAACTTTTCTTCTCCAAAATATCTTTGCAAATTTCATATTCGTGAACAATAACAAAAGATTTGTGAATGACAATGCATGTTTTGATGTAGATATATCCATTATACTCATTAAATTCCCTGAATTTCTTTCTCCGCTGGTTCAACAAATTCAACAAATACAAAATCAGCAGAAAAGTTGAACTGAAATTATGACAGCAATCTTCCTCAAATTGCACATCATAATAGAAAATTTTATGCTTCTACGTGCATTTAAATCGAAAATTTAGTACCTATCCCACAGGAGCCAAATAATAAAGTGGAAATACATCAGACTTGCCTGGCTTGCTACAAATCAATTTAACCAATTTGGCAAACTTCCCTTAGTTGGCATTTTTATGAGCAAGGGGATGTGAGCTAAACGAGGAGAGTAAATTTACTGCATATGCGGTGCATACATATATTTGTCTACCCCAAACATTTACAAGGTTCATTGCACCAAATTAAAAACAAAACTTTTTGTTGTTTTTGTTGTTTTTTTATTTTGCACGTTAAGGCTTTGAAGTGATTTATTAATGCTTTATGAAATAAGAATCAGAACAAAAACATAAAATGTAAAAAAAGAGCCAAGTTCTCTTATGCGCGAACAACACTGTGTAAAAAGTTCAGTGTTCAAGTTTTAAAATGTTATTAATCACGCTTCAAACGAAAACTTGCCAAGTGAACTCGTAAATTTTCATCCAAACTATTTTCTATTTTCTTTTAATATTGTTGTATTATCTTCTATGATTTAAAATATTCAATATAACACTTTTACATGTAAGAACTTGGCGTTCTCTTAGATCTCATTACTTTTGGTGGCTAACTTTTTACACAGTGTTGTTCGCGCATAAGAGAACTTGGCTCTTTTCTTACATTTTATGTTTTTGTTCTGATTTCACATCTTTTTGCAAAGTTTTTTTTTATGAAAGCATGAACCTTGAAATAACTTTTTAAGCTAGCAATTTGCAAACTTTAACAATATAATTCTTCTGCCGATTTAGAAATAAGTAATAGGTAGGTTAGGAGGTTAGGTTAGAGTGGCTGTCTAGATGTCACATTTAGACATCAAGGGTCCATTGTGAAACCGTTAAGGAAAGTTACTCATATAGTTTTATGAAGTTAAACAAACCAGAATTCTAAATTTCAACATCCTAAGACCATTTTAAGAAAGTGGGTGGCAGCCATGCCCCTGTAATGAAACTGCAATTTTGTACTTATATTTTCTTTTATACTCAACTGAAACCCTATCAGAATTTCGAATTTAAACGTTTTCGACCATTTTAACAAAGTGGGCGGATACCACGCCTCTAAATGGAAATAGTTTTTTTCTCATTTTTTTCATGTTATTCAACCAAAACCTTACAAGAATTCTAAATTTCAACATCCTACGACCGTTTTAAGATAGTGGGCGGAAACCACGCCCCTAAATGAAACCAAAATATTTTACTTATATTTTTCCTTATATTCAACCAAAACCCTATTATAATTCCGAATTTCAAGATCCTACGACCAGTTTTAGAAAGTGGGCGGATACCACGCCCCCTGAATGAGCAAATTGAAATTTTCTATTTTTTCCTTTGTATACAGCCGAAAACCTACCATTGTACCAAATTTCAAGATTCGGCTATTGTTAGAAGTGCTTCATAATTTTGATGATCAGTCAGTGAGTCAGTGAGTCAGTCAGTCAGTCAGTCAATTACGGTTTTTGAAATTTTTACTGTTCAATATCTCAGGAAGTAGTGGTTCTACAAAATTATTTTTTTTTACAGGGCCTCTGTGCCCATGAAGTTAATACGTTATTCAAATTTAAAGCTTCTACCTCTATGGGTTCAAAAGTTATGGGGGGTTAAAAATGTGCTTGAGTTCGATCCTGTAAAAAGGGAGTAGTGTTAGAACTTGGCTGAGCACTACCGTGCCCTTTGATAGGCACAAAAATTGCTAATTATTATTAATTAATAATAAATCAACTCCGCTAAAAAAAAAAAAAAACAAAAAAAAAATGAGTAAAAACAAAACGTTTATTCCTACCCCTGCGTAAGGATAGGTAGCCAGAAGAAATATATTCGTTTCAATAGAATTAACAGAATGTACTTGGCTACCTTTAGGGAAATAATTTGCAAAATGATTTGCTTAACAAACTATTTCTTATTCTAATGACAAGCCCTTAACATCGTGATTCGTGATGTCAAATTAGTCAAGTGTCGAATTAATGGATATCCAATACTGAGCATCATGGACAACAACATCACGCCTTCCTTTACGAGTTAAAACAGCCAACGAAATGTCACCTTTACTAACAGAATTCATTAACATGTTATTTGCTGTCTTAATAATTGGACCTTGAAATGGCTTGAGGTCCTTGAAATAATCAGGATCAGATGTCATATGATCGGTCGCACCACTATCAAATCATCATTCGGTGCCGGTGCATAACTTCACATGGGTCATAATTTCACCTCTAGTGGGTTATAATTTCATTTTTTTTGGGTGAAATTGTTTCCCACCTTAGGTGAGCAATAATTTCACCTGAAATTTGGGTGAAATTATTTCCCACCTATTTAGTCATTCCACGGCGCAGGGAATCTGGTCTCGAAGTCAGAAGTCCCGAAAATGGTTTTCGGGACTAATGACCCACTATGCGGGTGGGTCACAAGTGCCGAATTTTATTTTGGGACTACTAACCAACTATGATGAGTCATAAGTCCAGACATTATAAATTCGGGGTTTCTGACCTTCGCGTTAAGTCTTAAACATTTTCTAAAACAATAAATTGAGTAGACAGTTTTTACATATTTTCAATGTTTTTTCAGTGCGTAACGGTTGAAATATACCGCATGTCTATGTGACGTAAAGGAAACTTTTTCCAATGCAAACGATCTTCTGAACTTTGGTATTCGGTAAGGTGAGAGTAAGGCAAGCAAACTGTACTTGAATCCAGTTTCATCTTATGTATGTTTTTGTCATCTAAACTAACTGAACTGATGCTATCAGTCGGCAATTCCTATCAAGAAAACGTTATTCATTATTGAGTTTTTCAATACTAAACCTTAACTCTATAATCAGTCTTAAAAGTTTTTGAAAATTGTATTACAGATTTGGAGCTTGAACCAACAATTGTAACAGGTACAATTACTAGCGAGCGAAGCGAGCGGAAAATTTTTTGCCCAAAAGAGAATGAATTTGGGGTGTGAAAATAAAAAAATTCGCAAAAATTTTTCCGCTCTCTTCACTCCCAATAAAAAAAAAATCGAATTTGAATGTTACAAATCGTCATCATGCTCGAAATGAAACATTGCACTGCAGCACCTGCTTGCCAGACACTAGTATGCATTACAAGATGTGTGGTGGTTGCTTTTCCAAATTAAATAAAACGGCAACAGCTTTGAAAAATGAATTGCTCTCTCCATTTTGTCGATAAAAAGTAAATACAAATGGTTATTAATCAGACTTTTTTGTAGTTGTAGTTAGTTAGTAGTTCGGAAATTCAGTTTTCAAGACTCTGAAAATATTAAAAAATCGGTGCGGGGAAATAACTCCACGGGAACTAACTCCACTGAGGGATTTACTTCCCACCAAGTGAGAACTTACTCCACTTTTGTAAAGTGGATCTTGTTCCCATGTACGGTGAGAACTTACTTCACTTTCTTATGGGAACTAAGTTCACACATTTATACATGGCGCAGGGAAACTGGTCCGGGGTAGTAGGTAGTCCCAAATTTATTTTGTCTTCTATCGGACAAAAGTTCCAAATGAAAAACAATAAGTATTTTATGAGAATCACAAAATTTATTTGTACTCGTCAATATAATGTGGAAACAAAAAATGTTCATTGTAAAAAAAAATAAAAAAAACTTAAATTCGTGTATACATACATAACTACAACCCCAAAATGTCTTATAAATAAATAAGATCATTTTTATTTACTACCTATTTGTCGACAAATGGATAGAGCAATTCATTTTTCAAAGCTGTTGCCGTTTCCTTTAATTTGGAAAAGCATGCTAGTGTCTGGAAAGCAGGTGCTGCACTGCAATGATTCATTTTGAGCATCTTTTTTTACCTTGGTCTGAGAATGATGACCATCTGTTACATTCAAAATCAATTTGAGTTGATTGGGAGCGAAGCGAGCGGAAAAAATTTTGCCCAAAAGAGAATCAATTTGGGGTGTGAAAATAAAAAAATTCGCGCGAATTTTTTTATTTTCACACCCCAAATTGATTTTCTTTTGGGCAAAATTGTTTCCGCTCGCTTCGCTCGCTTGCAATTTTTGGTTCAAGCCCCAAATCCTTAATAATACAATTTTCTAACCATTTGAGACGGATTGTAGAGTTAAGGTCTAGTATTGAAAAAGTAGTTGTAGGTACTTACTGAACATCCAATCAATAAAAAAATGTCTTTCTGATGGAACTTTTAATGTTATTGAAACAGCTCAGTTATTTAAGGAGTCAAAAAGATGCAACGAGATGAAACTGGGTTCAAGATCAGTATGCTTGTAGAATGCCCTAAACTCTCACTGAACACCAAACTTCAAAAGAACGTTTGCATTGGAAAAAGTTTTCTTTATGTCACATAAACTAAGAGCATGCGGTATATTTCAGCCGTTATATACAGTTTTACAAAATGTTTAAAATTAATCGCAAAGGTCAGAAACCTCGAATTTGATTTCTGGACTAATGAACCACCATATAGTGGTTCAGATTCTTAAAAATCAGTTTCCGAATGACTAAGTTTCTCAATATTATTGTACATGCGATTTTTTTAAAATTATGTTCAGTCATAAAAACTGAATTTTGGAATGACTTCGTTTCTAAAAGACATTTATTTTAATTTCACTTGAATTTTTATTTTAATTTTTTCTCAATCAAAGTGGCAAATTATTTCAATTTCGAAGGGAACTAAATCCACTCATTTTTGGAGGAATTTAATTTCCATTGTACATGGGAACTAACTACACTTTACAAAAGTGGAGTAAGTTCTCACTTGGTGGGAAGTAAATCCCTCAGTGGAGTTAGTTCCCGTGGAGTTATTTCCCCGCACCTAAAAAATCGCGCCAGAGTAATGCAGTCTTTGGTAGACAAATTATTTATGTATAAGTAAATAGTACAAAATGATAATTTCTTGCAACTGCAGTAAAAAGTGAAATTATATCCCAATTTTAGTGGGACAAAACTTCACACAGAAGTGAAATTCTGGCCCACAAAAAAGTGAAGCTAATTCCCACCTTGGATAGGACACCACTTCACCCGAAGAAAGTGAAATTATAACTCACTAGAGGTGAAATTATGACCCGTGAAGTTATGCACCCGCACCCATCTTTCATGTTGTTTGGACTCTGCGTGAAACGCTGCAAACATTGAGCCACCTTTTCCTGACTTCAAATCTTTTCCTTTAAACCAACGATATTTACCTTTTTTGGCATATTTGGGCTGCCAATTTTTGTATGAATTCGAGAAACTTCCTCTCTTTGATAAGAGAGCACTATTGGATGATTTGGAATCATATTTAACGTCCTGCAGCAATTTCATTTTGATGGAATCTGTTGAAATTTCTTTTCCATGAGCAACCTATGCTCATGATCATCGCCCAATATTCATCAGGAAGACCCTTCAATAATAAGCTTCCAACCCATTCATCATTTACTGCAAATCCTATTGCATTGAACTTCTGTGGGGTCGAAACGATTTGACTTACGATAGGGTGGATCGACTTTTTTTTTTTTTGAATTTGGCCGTCGATATAAAGTTGTCAGCATCAAAAACAAACAATTTGGTGCAACTAACATTTTCAAAAAAAAAAAAAATTCTACCGCCCCAAGCCATTTGAAATTTCGAAAAATATGATTTTTTACGTCTGAAAATTATATGGAAAAAGTAAATTTAAACATTAATTTCTTTTTATGTTCGTGTTTATTTGCAATATATCTAATAGTTGAAAAAGAAACTCTTAAATTTAGATCCTTATTTTGCAAAGTTTGATTAAATTTTTTGATGATTAAGAAAGTAAACTTAAGGCAACTTTTTTTCTTTTTTGGAATTGAAAACAGGCATTCGCTTGCGGTAGTCTAATGTTGTTCTAATAAACCCATCTCTCCTGGTAGAGCCGCAATTACCTAGGGCGGCAAAAATTAGAGGCGGCAAAACCGATGTTTTTTTTTTACTACAAATGTTAATACATAAATGAAGTCCCGATCCCGACTGAGAGTGTTTTTCTCTCTTTCCTACAAACAACAACTACACATTTCTTACTTGAGAATTGAGATCTTAAGAATATTTTTGTGTTCGTGCTTCGTGCTCGTGCGTCGCGTCGTGCCTCATGCGTCGCTCAGTTCATTTAAAATGGTTGCGTCGGCGTCAATAACAGGCCGACTCCACTAGAGATAATTTCTCTCAGAATACTCATCCTGACATGAAAAGTTAATGGAGTCGCGTTGAAACAACAACAAACAACGCGACTCCATTAGACTTTTCATGTCAGGATGAGTATTCTGAGAGAAATTATCTCTAGTGGAGTCGGCCTGAGAGAGAGGAGACTAGGACTATTTGAACCAGGCATGTAAAATTCGGTACAATTGTATCGAATTCGATACAATTTAGGTTTTCGGAGTACAAAAGTACAATTTGTCTTTATTCGATACAATTTGAAAATTTGCAAACAGGACTGAATTGCCGTAATGTAATCTTCGTCACAATTGATAAATGATTGCTTTTTGATATTATTTTTTATAGAGAATGTAAAGCATTTAATGTAGTCTTGTGCATGTTTTCATTTGTGGCGTATAGTTCCTCCTTTGTCTTAATTTTGCTCAGAAAACGAGATGCTCTTGTTGCAGTTAGTCTAATTTTGGCCTTCATTTGAATGTATGGTGCTTCATTATAATCATAGCTGGGCACCGTTAATCAAAAAGTTGACTTCGTTAATCGCTAATCCGTTAATTAAAAATTTAACTTTGTTAACAGCTAAAACGTTAAATTTTAGAAAAATTAACGCAAGTTAACGTTAATCGTTAATCCGTTAACACGCCATAAAAATTTTATTTTCTAATAAAAATTGGAATCGAAATAATAGTGGCATTTCAAATTTTACTAGGGACCGAACCTCGCCGCAAATTTCGACTAGCTCATGATTCGTATAAGAAATGTTGTTTTTTCGTGAAGCCCCAAAACAACCCAAACGCGTAGGTAGCGCAAAAAAAATTTCCATTGGCAACCAACAACAGTTTTTTTTGCTGGCAATAAAGAAGCCAGTAAAAAACGCTCGGCAATGAATTGAATTTGCGATATTATATTCTGTATACCTATAGCACCAACAAAAAACAAAACACAGACAGGCAGCGAAATAGAAAATATGAGTGCGACCCATGAAGTCCACACGACTAACTTCCCAGAGTAGAAAAATACGTAAAAACATTAGTTGTTTTGCAAAATATTCAGCCGATGCATCCCGTTGTAGTTTTACACGCACATTGGTCCAAAGTCAAATTCCATAAAACTGATGATTTTATGAAAAACATTAAGTTTATTGAATAAAAGTGGCGCCATCTGTCAAAAGTTGATCGTACCAACTCGTGAACTCATGCACAAGTACTTTGCAGAGTAAAATACATCCTATATTGCTCCTGAATATTGTAGTTTTCTATTATTGAAGCAATTTTTCTAATCGGATAAGTATTTCCGAAAATTAATATTTATACGGCAAAGCAGCGTTTGGTGGGTCAGCTAGTAATCAAATATAGTCTATGATACTCCTGAATATTGTTTTTTTCACACTAACTATAAGATTCTTTGCACTATTGTTGAAATTATTGCAGAAATTATCTTAATTTTCATTATATTAGAGTTGTCTTACATTTTTGATTGCCATTAAAAAACTGCTAAGCGGATTTTGCTCAAAACCTAATGCCTAATCAGCTCTTAACAACACAATACCGCGTCGAATGAGTTGCGAGATAATCGAGCCGAAAAAACGTAACGCACATACGAACACACACACACACACACACACAGACATCATCATAAAATCGCTTGATTCGGATTCTAGCATTGAATAAGAAGTACAGGAAGCGGTGTAAGCTACACGTAAAGTGTACGTGACACGTGAGTGAAGCAACAAAAATTTCTGATGATGTAAAATACTGGGACCTCATCTGTCAAACTGGGTAGGTGCTGTCATTTTGCTGAGCTGTGATTGGTCAAATGTTGTTTTGTAGTTTCATCTGTCAAAAAAACAAAAACTCGAGTTCAGGGGCGCATTTATTTTTGTTGGTGATCGTTAGGCGCTACACAATTTCTTGTGCTTTTTAACACTTTATCAAGTTGTTCATAGAATGCGCTTTCTAAAACGACCCGAAAAAAGACAATAAATATGATGAATGAAGGATGAAAAATGAAGAAAATGTAACGAAAAAAAAAAAAAAAATTGTGGATGTACAACTTGAACGTTAAAACACCATGTAGTCAAAAAAAAGAATTGAAATTGAAAAATAAAATTGATGCACAATCGATATAATCTTGATTCAATCAAATTTCACTTGGCGCCCCTGAGATTTACCATTCAACTGCAGACCAGCCCTGTTGTAATGCGTTTGTGTTTGTGACACTCACACTACTTAGAAAAATGCTTCACTTCTTTTTCATAAGACCCCTTCCTGTACTTCTTATTCAATGGATTCTAGTGACCTCGAAACATGGAGATATGCAAAAACTGGAGATTCACAAAATCGGCCCCATTACAATAACTTCCTCTTGGAAGTTAACAAGTAGCGTGCCGTTGTGTTTCCGGAAGGGTGTTGACTAATTTTTTTTAAGTTATAAAAATAATTACCAATAATCTAATTTGAACGTGTATGTGTATGGTATTTGTGTTCGATTAACGATTAACGGACTTTGGAAAATTTAACGATCGTTAACATTTTTTTGAAGTTAACTGAAAAGTTAATCCGTTAATGGGAATGTTAACTTCGTTAATTAACGATTAACGGATTAACGAAAAAATGCCCGTTAATGCCCAGCTATGATTATAATCTGGTACGAAACTTTGAATCGAATAAACCCCGTCAGTAAGCTCATGCAAAGCAAGGAATTCGATTTAAGCCCTACAATTAAATTGATAGAAAACACCAAAGTTTTTTTTTCGAAAACTCACGATCACATGAGTATTTTACTCAAGTTTGTGAAAACGCCAAATCTTTAGCAGCTGAAATTGATAGGGAGGTGTTAAATTTTGATAACATGCCTAAGCATCGTGCCCGTTCTAAGAAGAGGCAGTTTGATTACGAATGAGATGATGAACCAATTATTGATCCATGGCAATAATATAAGGTGGAAGTATTCTTCCACAACATAGATACGGCAATGAACTCATTAGAGTTAAGGTTTTCGCAAATGAATGAGCACAGTAAACATTTTTCATTTTTGCACAATATATTTGCCTTAAAAGAAACGCCTAAATGTGTGCTATTGGATCGTTGTAAAAACCTCGAAGCAGTTTTAACACATGAAGACTCCTTGGATATTAATGGGTTAGAACTTTCTGAGGAATTGTCAATAGTATGCATGATAATTAATTGTCATATGGCTCCTGAAGAAGTCTTTAAATATATAACCGACTTAAGAGTTGGTCCTTATTTAAGTATTGCTTTAAGAATTCTGTTAACCTTGCCAGTAACAGTAGCTTTTCAAAACTTAAATTAATTAAGAACTATCATCGGTCTACCATGACACAAAAACGATTATCAGGATTGGCATTAATATCAATAGAAAAAAATGTGTGTGATACAATCAGTTTGGCAGAAATAATTAATAGTGAAGTCAATGAAGCTTTTTTCAGAAAGTTCTCAGAAACAGCTCGGATTTGGAAATTTTTTTTCCAATTTTTTTGTTTTTATATTGTTTAAAATCAAGAACATTTCATTTGGAGGAAATAATTGCTTATATTGTTTAAACAATTTGTATATTGTTTATAAAGGGTGATCCACGAACGATGTTTTTGGTAATTGGAGTGTATAGGTTGCATTAAGACAAGAAATAAATCATATGGAAGGGGGGTCTATTGTGCCCCGTTTAACCGGGAGGGGCGATCTAATAACGAAAAAAGCCTATTTAAAAAAAAAATTAAAAATCAACAGCTTCGTCCCCAATTCCGTGTTATACCTTCTTGCAAAGCTAAAAAATGCCTCTTTCATTTCGCATTTAAATTTAACTGGTTCAAGGAAAAGTTTTTGAAAAATTCATCTTCAAAGTCAAAATATCAAAATTTTCAACTTTGAAAGTTCTTATTGAGATCCAGAAAACCGCATGCGTAAATGTCTTCTTGTTTTCGAGAAATTAAGAAAAAACCAAAATCACTCAGAAAATTTGGATTATATTTTGTTCTCTATTTATTCGAAAAAATAACACTTAACATAAAAACTTCAACTTTTCGAGCGATTGTGTGCCTCATGCCAGAAAAACGGAGTGGATGGACAAATGAGTACGAGCTCGTCGTATTCCTCTATTGGATGACATCTGGTTGCAGCTATAGACTTGCTGGCGGCTTCATTGGCATGAGCAGATATAATGTGAAAAGTATTGTACACAAAATGCTTGATTTCTTTTGTGGATCTATGCGACACCTCATTAAGCTAAGCATGTCCAACCAAATGATTATTTGGACATTAGTTCGAGATTTTGCAGACGCGCCAAATGCAGTATATTTGAAAATGCCATTGGAGCAATCGATGGAACACATATCAGGATACTTTGTCCTGTTAGAAAAAACGGCGAATATTTGAACTATAAACGTTTTTATTCGATCCAGTGTCAATCAGCTGTAGACAGTAAGTTAATGTTCCCAGGGTCAGTACATGACACTCGAGTAAGTTCGATATTATCTTCTCCATCAAGCAAACATTTATCAGTTATGTTACTTCATAGGTTTTAAAAAACAGCAATTTCTTTAAAAGCGGTAATTATCCACCACAACCCTATTACCTGCTGGGAGATAGTGGATATGCGTGTCGATTACACCCGATCCCAATTATAACGCCTTACAAGACATCCAGTGCTCACGAGAAAAAAATTTAACATCGTGCATAGTAAAGCTAGGAATGTCGTTGAATGTGCCTTTGGAATAATGAAAAGTAGATTGCGAAATATTTTTAACAAAGGTCTCGAGTTAAAAATTGAAAACAGCATAAAAACAATTCTAACGGCCTGTATTTTGCACAACATCTGCATTGAAGGTGATGATTTAGGTAAATATTCCTCAAAACAGTGATAAAAATGATAAATTTTAAGTTACTTTTGTTGTTTTATTTTATTATTTTTTTTTTCTCACAATAGGACCTCCAACAGAAGAAACAATGGAAGTGAATGACAACGCTGCGGATAATTTTGGAGCTGATGAAAGAGATTCCAATGAAACATTATGTTTTCGAAATTCATTGTTACAAAGATTGATGCATAACAGCATGTAAATTTTACTCTCTACTTACGTTTACGTCGTTTTCACATTTTAAATAAAACAATTAATTAACAATTCAACTCAAAAATTTTATTCCATAAATCACATTTTTTTTTTAATAAATCACAATAGTCTTACAATTCTTTACAATTCTATTCATCTTCCGAAGAAGAATAGACTAAAAGGCTATCTACATTTATATCGGGATACTCCTTTGAAACCATTTGCCCAAACACGGCTGTGTTGATCGTGTTGCTAACTGGAATGATCATGTCCTGCCAGTCAGAACGGGTATTTATTGAGAATCATTATTATAATACATTGGTGTGTTTCACAGGTATATATAATACAGTGGCATAATATGAGTAAGGCAATCAGTGTTGCCAATTGTATCCGACACATCTCCCTTTTTCAGTATTGAAAGCGATTGACTGGTTTCACCTGCCGGCCGTATCGAGTCAGATAGCCTTGGTTTTCGGTACTTCCCTTTACAAGGCCAGAGGGCGATGAGCACGAGGACGGTTGCGAAATCGATGTAGACAATGGCGTGGGGGTTGGTGATGCTGAGGCGTATGACGACGACGATGACGAAGGAGATGCTGTTGGAGGCGATGACGCCCTCGGCGAGTATGGTTTTTCTAGCGACGGATCTTGTGGTGATGTCATTTGTGGAGTGATTTCTTCGGTAATCTCTGCTCGCTCGTTTATTTCCCCATTTCGACGAGCTCGAGTAAGATGAAAGCTGTTACGACGCAGTTTTCCTGTCGGAGTTTCAACGATGTAAGACCGTGGATATTTGGTTTTCTCTCGGACCGTAGCCCACACTCGTTTATCACGCACCCATACTAATTCTCCAGGAACTAGATCATCCTTCGACTGGGCACGGTGTCTTTGGTTGTATTGACTTGTTTGTTTGTCTCTTCGTTCTTCTTCCCTTCTTTGTAGATCATTGTAATCTACGAGTTTTGACTCGTAGCGTTGAGGAATCATTGGCAGGGTTGATCTGATTCGTCGACCCATCAACAATTCTGCAGGGCTGTAGCCGTTGGACAATGGGCTGGCTCGATATTCCAACAAGGCTTTGTAGGGATCAGCGTTTTTCTTGAGCTGGAGTTTGGCAATTTTTACTGCTGCCTCTATGAACCCGTTACTTTGTGGAAAATGGGGACTGGATGTGATATGACGAAATCCATAGTCTCTTGCAAATTGAGAGAATTCGGAAGTGTGAATTGGTTCAAACTGGGTTCCGTTGTCACTTCTAACCAGCTCAGGTACTCCATAACGCGCGAAAACTGATTTGCAATGACTAATTACCACACCAGCCGTTAATTTTTCGAGTAATGCAATCTCGAAAAATCTAGAAAAGAAATCAGAAATGATCAAGTACCACCGCCCTTTGCATTTGAAAAGATCCATAGCTACCTTTTGCCATGGACGTATTGGAAAGTCCGATGGCATTAATTTTTCACGCACTCCCTTCGTCTCTCGGATACAAATACTGCATCTGCTGATCATTTCGGCAATGTCTGTTGATAGGCCCGGCCACCAGACAGACTCTCTCGCCCTGGCTCTACACTTTGCGACACCTTGATGGCCAGCATGGAGTCTGCCAAGAATGTCTTGTCTCATGGATGCGGGAATGATAAGACGGCAGCCCCTCATCAGCAACCCGTTCTCGTTGGCGATTTCGTCTTTAACTGCATGGTAAGGTTGCAAATTTTTGTGCAATTTCGTCTTTTCTGGCCATCCCCTCAATGCATAAGAAGCAATTGTACGACAAGTTAAATCGTTTTGTTGCTCGATCCAAATTTCTTCCAACTTTGTATCGGATGCAGGAACATGAGTAACTACCAGGTTGATGTGTGATAGAATTTCTTCTTCTAATTCGTTTTTGCTATCGTTCACTTGCAATGGCTGTCGGCTAAGTGCGTCTGCTGCAATCAGATTCTTCCCTGGAGTGTAAAAAATAGAAAAATTATAATTTATAACGCATCATTCTCATTCTCAAACGCTGCAGCCGTGGAGTAAGGTCGTCTAGGTTCTTTGTTGTGAAAATTGGCACAAGGGGTTTGTGATCGGTTTCGAGATTGAATCTTATGCCAATAACGAAGTCCAGAAATCTTTCGCAAGCCCAAGTGAGAGCCAAGGCTTCCTTCTCAATCTGAGCGTAACGTCTCTCGCAATCGGTCAGCTGCCGTTGGAGAATGACAGCACCGATGCCATAGGATGAACTGTCAGCTGATATAGTCGTTTCTTTGTTGCTGTCATAAATTGCTAGCACAGGCTCGCTGGTCAAGATTCTCTTAACATCCTGAAATGCCTTCTCTTGGGTTGAATCCCATACGAATTTTCGATCCTTTTTTAGCAGTTCGTTAAGCGGTTGCGGTATATCGGATAATCTCGGCGTGAATTTACCAAGGTAATTGATTAGGCCGATAAGAATACGGGTTTCGTGAACATTCTTCGGTCGTTCCATGTTAACGATGGCTGAAATACGATCGCCATCTGGATGCACACCATCTTCATCAAGGATATGTCCAAGGAACTTGATGCGTTGGACGCAAAACTGGCACTTTGTTTCGTTTAGTGTTACACCTGACGTTTGAAGACGTTGCAGTACTAAGCGTAATCTTTTGTCATGCTCGTCGATTGAGCTGCCCCAACACACAAGAATATCGTCCATTTGGCAAAGGGTTCATTCTAATCCGCGCAAAGTGTTGGACATTCTTTTCTGGTAGTGTTCTGGGGCAGAGGTTATACCAAATGGAAGCCGGTTGTAGCAAAACCTTCCAAACGGTGTGATGAAAATTGTTAAGAGTTTTGAGCTTTCAGTGAGTTTTATTTGCCAAAACCCACTACTTGCGTCCAACTTACTAAAATATTTTGCTCCTGTCAGTTGTCCAAGCGTCTGCTCGACAGATGGCATAGGATGGCGCTCCTTTGGACGAATTTATTGAGTTTCGTAAGGTCGACGCAGACGCGGATGTCCCCATTCTTCTTGGAAGTGATGACCATGGGAACACACCAGTCGGTAGGTTTATCCACTGCTTCGATGACCCCTTGAAGAATCATGTCGAATGTCGTCCAATTGCTTCTTAAGACCGTTAAGAAGCGGAATCGGCACGCGCCTAGGTGTGTGAATTGCAAACGGTACAACATTGTCTTCCAACTGGATCTCGTATGGCTCATGAATTGTACCAAGTCCAATGAAAAGTTTGGCAAATTCTTTTTTCGGTTGAAGACTTGTTGAATTTTCCACGTCCAGTCCAAGATCTTCGCACGCCGACAGACCCAACAGAGGAAGAGCCAGGTCCTTTACTACATAGATCTTGTCGAACTTCCTCTCCTGTAAATAAACTAACTCACCTCGAAACATTCCAATCGTTTGAAGTTTATTTTTGCTTGGACCACAAAGTACTTGATATGGAGGAAGGAGTGAAGTCGTCTTGAAATTTTGTTCGAAAATGCAAAATGGTATGACTGTGACGTCAGCTCCCGGGTCCAACTTCCAGTTGATCAGCACCTCATTGAGAGCTACCTCAGCCGACCATCTCTCCTTGCGGTTGCTGGATTCGTTGAAGGTGCCGTTCGTAGAGACAGCGCCAAGAAAATTCATCATCTCGTTGTCCGGTTCAGCTGAAACTTGCTTAAATTGTTTTGGTTCCAAAGCAAACACGGGCAAAATGGCCTTCTTTTCTGCATCTGTTACAACTTACAAACCTTGCCTTTGGCTGGACAGTCGTTCTTATTGTGCTTCGTATTTCCTGCGCACCACCTGCATCGCCATGCAGCTGTTTCGTGACGTCTTGTATCGTTGTCACTAGTTTTGGACCATTCATTATTGTGTTTAGATTTTGATGCTACAAAATCAACAGCTTTGTCATCAGAGTTTCCAGAAAGCTCCCGCAGCTGCCTCTTAACAGCTTCACTCTCTCTAGCTTGTTGAACTGCTTTCTCGAGCGTTAGAGCGTTGTCCATTTGCAGCTTTGCAGACAAATTGCGGTCTCGCAATCGTGCAGCACCCCAAAATTACAGTGTTCGGCCAATGCATAAAGAGAAGTAATAAACGTGTCCACTGGCTCCGATTCATCCTGCTCCCTCGAGTTGAACATGGCACGCTCGTAAATGACATTTCGACGGATGACAAAGTAATTGTCGAACTTTCCCATAACAACGTTAAATTTCTTCGACACAGCATCAGTCAATCCAAAGGAGAGTAGAATGTCTTCAGCTTGGCTTCCCATGATGTAGATAAGGGTGTTTATTTGTTCGTCTTCTGTTTTGCCACTCAACCCAGATGCTCGCATGAATCGTTCGAAACGCCTTCTCCACTTAGGCCACTCTGAAGGAGTTGAGAATGTGAAAGGTTCGGGGCACTGTACCTGAAATTGTCCAATTGCGTCGTGCTCTGGAGGTTGATGGAAGAGGAGAAGTCGGTGAATCCATTGAATCAAAAGAAAATTCCTGCAACGATGATAGGGTTGGAGATGATGCCAGTTCCAATACGTTCTCTGATGCGGATGGAGGAGGAGGCTCCAACGAAACTACACCCGACGAACTTTCGATCAAGAACGGCGGGTGGTAGTTGTGTTTCTGTGAAGCGTATTTATGGAATAGTTCAAAATAGGGGCAAGATTCCATTTCCCTGTCCCTATTCGAGGGTGCATCATCACCCGCACCATCTCCATACTGAGATGAATTACTAAAATTGAAAACACAAAAAATGAAGAAAAAAAATGTTGCCAAGATTATTACATGAATCTACATACCTTGTATTTTTGCGACAAGTTTTTCCAAAGCTGTCTGCAGGCCTTAAAGTCTTTCCTCGGATCGCCTAAAAGCTCTGCTACACGCCTGCAATTGAATTTAATTATGGTTACAAAATAGGTAAATTTTTTTACTGTAATAAAACAAACCTCCATCCTTCATTAATGTTCGTATTTTTTTATGTGAACATTTCATCCACTGCTATCCTTATTTCTATAAGTTTTTTTTTTATCTTACTCAGACCCTAGAGAACAAAAACTTTCAGAATTTTGTTTTTCAATTAAAGAAATACAAACTTACATTTATTACATATATGGTTTTCCCGCGTTTCTCCCCTTTTTATCTTGATTGTTAATTTTTTTAACACTTTCCAATAAACAAATTGATAAAAAAAAAAAACAGTGGCAAACTTCTTCATCACTCATGAGAAAAAAAAAACAAACGTCAAAATTTTATGTTCTTTTATGTTTATTTCTTAAATAAAAAAGTTATAATTTACTTAAAAAATTAACAATTTATTTTAAACTTTATTTTGCAAACAATTAATATTTTAATATAAACAAAATCAGCGACGCGTTTCAGAACTCTTGTTCCATCATGATCATCGGGCTACTGTTTACTAAACTTTTTGTTGTTTTTCTATTGGTCATCTTTCTGTTGTGTTGTTGTTGTCAGATTGCTATTGTTTTGAGTGTGGGAGCTATTGGAAAGCTTTTCTTTTCTTCTCATTTCTTTTTGTTGTTTGTTGTGAATTTCAAAGCTGTGTCAAATAATATGTTCTTTTTTATTGTTAATTTGTCATTTAGTATTCTGTCTTGTTCTATCTGGTTGGCTTTACATATTTCAAATTCTTCTAAAGTGTCTAGTGTTTTCCCT
This sequence comes from Sphaerophoria taeniata, assembly GCA_943590905.1. NCBI lineage: Eukaryota > Metazoa > Arthropoda > Insecta > Diptera > Syrphidae > Sphaerophoria > Sphaerophoria taeniata. The sequence continues at coordinate 78,683,190 of OX016541.1, read as the reverse complement.
TTTTTGCATGTTTGTAATATTTTTAGGTTATGTTCAAAGCTTGTAAAGTTGTGAATATTTTTTTTATTAAGTGTATTGCATATATGTTGATCTAGTGTTTGGTTTTGGTTTGTGTTCTAAAAATCTTTCGTGAAAACATCTTCCTGTTTGTCCTATATAATATTTGTTGCAATCGTCGCGTCGCATGTTATTTTGTAGACTCCAGTTGATGTTTTTTTTGTTATTGTTTTTATTTTTTGGTTGCAGGAATTTGAAAATGTTGTTATGTATTTGTTTTGTATGCAATTGTGAAGTTTTGTTTTTTGAATTCATTATTGATGGTGTGTGGAAGCCAGTTGGTGTATGTTATTGATGTGTAGTTAGTTTATTTTCTTTCTTCTTTTGCTGATTAATTGGTGGATCATATCTGTGGTGTATCCATTTCTTAGGGCTATGTGTTTTATTGTGTTGATTTCATCGTCATAGTTTTGTTTGCTCATTAGGATGTAGAAGTCTATTTATAACGGCATTGTATGCTGCAAGTTTTTGTGATCTTGTGTGGTGGGAGTCATTATAAAAATCTTAACCCATTTATCCTGCTCCACAGCGTGATATTTTTTAACCCATTTTATTCACCACGCTAGTGTCAAATTTTAACCAAACGTCAAGTTTTAATAGACATTTTAACGCAATTCACACACGGCCTTAGAAGCAAAAAAATGTGTTTGGCTGTTCGTTTGGTATCCGGAATCGGACAGTTCTGTGTACCAATTCCGGATTACCAAAAAAAAACGCTATAAGAGGCTAGTCATAGCTATCATCGAAATGGATCCGGAAAAATCTTTGACTGGATATTTAACTACTTATGTTTTCTTTTGAATAGAAGTGCAAACTACCTACTTATACACCAATCGATCGGAAATCACTCCAAAAATTTTTGATTGACATAAAAAGTTCAATTACACACTTATTTTTTCATTAAAATGCGTTTTCCCATTTTCCGGTTGTAAATTCATTTTCCTGAACAGCTGATTGTATTATGTCAAAAAAAATAAACAAATCGTTCCAATGATTTGCGTTTTAATTGAGTACAATTCCAATGATCTGTGTTTCAACTTCATACAGTTCCAAGGATAGAGTTACGGCAGGAAAAAAATTCCTGACAGAAATGTTCAATGATTGCTATAACCGACCTATCAGAAAAATTCCAATTATGTGCAGCCTCTAAGGTACAGATGAGTTTTAAAGGGAGATGGGAAACCAAGCTGTCAAAATGACAATGCCTACAAGCTATGGTTCAAGTTTACTGCAACAGTATGCTTGTTTTTACCAATACTATCTCAGTAAATTTAAGCATACCACCTGATTTTTGTTGCTGTTTTTCTCATTTATTCACACACACGAGGTTAAATAAAATTTGCGGTATCCGGGGGTAAAACATAAGTCAGTTTCCGATCCTTTTGTCTCTGCTCTAAGGGAGATAGGACGTTTCCATTGTCATTTTTCATCACATTCTTAGCTTTGTGAATAAAGAGAGACTCAAATGCATCAAGCTTTCTTTCATTTTGCACGCTCTATAATAATCGGACACTCTCTTCAAAGGGGCCGATGTGGTGCGGTGGTTCGTTGTTATCACACGACCGACGCGAAAACATGAGTTGCGACAGATGATCGATTTATTTGTTTATGCTTGATACAGCTGCATATATATATATATTTTTTTTTGTTGTTGCAGTCACTGATCTCTATATTACACTGGCGTATTACCTACAAAGTATAACAGTTTTTTTGATTCCATTTGAAGATGACAGTCAGTGGCTACGTTCAATCACCTATCGGATAGGCTTTCTGAGATACCCGTATCTGGGATACTTTTTTGGACGAGACAGATACCTGTATCCAGATAGCTGTCAAAACGTCTATAAAAAAAAAACAACAAATCAAACGCTTGAGAACAGAGAATTGTTTATGGCTGTGAATTAGTCGGCAAACATCTTCCGAGTCATCTAAATTATAATAAATAGTGTTAAAAATAACATCGACAGTCATTTTGTTTATATTTCTTTCAATTCTCTTCTAAATTGGAAGCTGATAAAATAGCGCGCCAAACAATATAATACAAAAAATCATGTGTTGATCAGCTGATCACTCGGATACCCGAGGTATACCAAAAATTCTCAGATACCTTTGGATTTTTTTTTTTTTGACAGAAAATGGTTCATGTATTTGCTATTTTTTACTATGGATTACAATAACAAAAACCTATCCGATACCTTTTGGTTACGTGATTGAACCCACCCAGTGCCCTTTTTGACTTTTTGTGATTTTTGTAGTGATTACTGAAAGACTGAAAGATTGTGCTAAAGGAAAACAAATTTTATAATAATAGACAATTTCAAAATTTCCAAACATAAATAAATAATAAAACATAATTCAAATTCAGTTTTCTCACTTATGTTTCATAATTTAAAAAATATGTAACTCAACTTTTATAGTTATATAAAATATATTATGTAGGGTAAACTGCACAATGGTTGACACTCCTCCAATGATTGGCACCAAAGGTATAAATAAGCTCTACGCCACAAATTTAACATTTTTTCGATAATATATTCTTAAAACTATTTTCTTTACCATTTTTTGGTTAATTTGGCATCAATTTTTTAAAATCTCAAGGTTGGTAGCAATGAAAGAAAAATCTGTCAAAAACTCACTTCAGTTTTCGCGCCTTTTTTGATGAAAACCTTGTCCAAATCGTAAGGAACGTCTATAAAGTAAAGTGCTTGTGTGCCAAAGATATTTTTTTAAAGTGGTCAAGTCTGTTATTTTTTTTGAAAGTTAAAAGTGCAAGGAAAAGGTAAGTTTTAATTTTTTTTAGTTATTTTATTAATTAAATGTTATTTTATGGGTGTTAACTCTTTGGTAACATAAATATGGAAAAGCCATATATTGGCCCATGCCAATAATTGGGTAGAGTGCCAATCAATGGGTCGATTGGCACTATGCCAATCATTGGGGTGAGTGCCAATAATAGGGGTAGGTGCCAATCATTTGGTTGATTGGCACTGTGCCAATCATTGGAGTGAGTGCCAATAAAAGGGGTAGGTGCCAATCATTAGCTTGATTGGCACGGTGCCATTCATTGGAGTTAGTGCCAATAATAGGGGTAGGTGCCAATCATTAGTTGATTGGCATTGTGCCAATCATTGGTGTAGGTGCCAATAATAGGGATAGGTGCCAATCATTAGGTTTATTGGCATTATGCCAACAATTGGGCAATGTAGTAGAAACATTTTTTTAAAATTTATCTTGCAGTTGTATGCACTTTTCAATAAGACCAAAGGTTAAATGTATCTTTTTCAACCTTTTGCTTTAGATGCCAAAGCCCAAACGAAACACGAAATACTTCAAGACATATGACGAAAATGATTTAACAGAGGCTCTTAAGGCAATCGAAGGTGGCATGCCCAAAAAAACTGCTTCGGTTAAATATAAGATCCCCCGAGCAACGCTTCAATTCCGGATGAGCGAAAAATTTTAAAAAAAAGTAGACCTGGTCCGGATACAGTTCTTTCGTTTGATGAGGAAGAAATTCTGGTAAATTGGTTGAAAGAATGTTAAAACAGAGGGTTTCCTCAACGAAAATTTGACCTTAAAATCAGTGTTCAACAATTTTTAATTAAAACCGAAAAACCGAATCCTTTTAAGGACAATATGCCTGGGGAGAAATGGTACCATTCTTTCATCCGAAGACATCCGGAGTTGGTACTACGAATGTCTGAACCTGTTACAAATGCCAGTATACTATACTATTTCGAAAGACAATATTAAAACGTGGTTTGAAAAAATCGAAAGATACCTCAAAGAGAATGGTCTTTTTGAAATTTTACAGGATCCAAGCCGAGTTTTGAATGGCGATGAAACAAATTTCCAGCTTTGTCCCAAAAATGAAAAAGTTATCGCCGAAAAGGGAACGAAAAATGTATACGAGATAGATCATGCCCAAGCGGTTCCAAAAGATTGGGAAGTTGGACGAAGCGATACAGGTTGGATGAAATCGGAAGTCTTTTATGAGTATATAGGCAACGTCTTACATCCATACTTGATTAAAGAAAAAATCGAACTGCCAGTTATTTTATTTGCGGATGGGCACAAAAGCCATTTAACATTAGAAATAAGAGCTTTATGTAACCGTCTCCAAATTATTTTAGTAGCCCTATACCCCAATGCGACTAGAATTTTACAACCAGAGTCCTCATTTGAAAGATTAAAGAATATTATATTGAATGACACAAACTTAGAAAACGAAGAAACTCCACTTGCTAGCACAAGTAAAGGTATTCCACCTCGCAAATTTCATAGATATTAAAAAGGTAATCTGCAATAGATTATAAAACTAAATACCTCTTTCTTAATAAACGAATTAAATATCAATGATATAAGAAATTCAAATACTTTAATCAGCCTTTTAAGCGATCCATAAGTAATTTTTTGACATAATTTTGATTAAAATTCTATTGATCTTAAATCTAAACAGTTAGACACTGAATAAATTTTGTTCTTATTAAATAAATAATAAAAATAAAATAAAATTTGTTCAATAAAAAAAAAGAAAAAAAAATGAAACTGAATGGACTGAATTATACATAATAATTATAAATTATTTTTTGTTCAACTTTATTTTGTGAATTTCTTCTTATTTATTGTAAAAATTATATTTTGTTTAGTTGAAAAAAAAACTAAATAAAATCAAAATGATGTGATGTATAGCCATGAATTGAAATATTTATTTTTGTTTAACCTTTCAAATGTTATTTATTTATTTTTCTATTATTATATAAATACTCTCATTTCTTTTTCTTAAAAAAATCAAATTCGTCTATGTATCTTTTAATGTCTTGATTCATATGTTTTGTTAATATAATAATTTTCAAATTATTTTAAATGTTACTCACATCGCATGCAGTTAAAAAAAAATGCTTTAATATAATTTTAACACGTCAATATTAAATTCTTCATTTTATTTTTGTATCACACGAACTTTTGAAATCGAAAGACTGAAATATAAATAATAATTATATATTATTTCTTTTTAAACTTTTCTTTTATTTTATATGTATAATATATATAAAATATAATATAAAAATAATAGATATATAATATAATATATATAAAAATGGATGTGTGTTTGTTTGTTTGTATGTCTCCTATAGACTCTGAAATGGCCCATTAGATATTTGGTTAATACTGTTATATTCAGTGATGATTTCTGTGAAAATTTTTTTTTGGAAAAACCTCATGGAAGCGTAAGAAATCTGGAAAACCCAAACAGAATAAGATTTTTTTTGCTTGGAATTTTTTATTTCAAAATGGGTTTTCAAATGGAAAAGTTAAAGTTCTTGATGAAAAACTCGGACAACTCATTGGTTTTCCAAGGGAAAATTGTTATTGGCATTGCTCTTAAGGGCGGCGAGATGAAGTTCGCTGGGTCAGCTAGTTAAATAAAATAACAAATAAATAATTAAAACACGCTTTGTTCCATAAAAAAAAATGTTTTGAGGTGTGCCAATCATTGGAAAGAATGGTGCCAATGTATGGCAAAACTGTGCCAATTACTGGAAAAATTGAGTTTTTTTGTTTACAGTTTTTTATAAATTGTTTAAATAATAAATTCAAATCTTTCTATTTGAAAATCAAAAGCTAAAATGTTAATGCAAAAAATATTAACAAAAGATTTGTCCATTCCCTGAATTTTCATAAAACAAAATAAAAACAAAAATCCTTAAGGTGCCAATCATTGGGTAGTTTACCCTATAGATTTTATATTTTGTTACACTTTCTCTACGCTTTTATTATAAACATAATTATTTGAACAAATAAAAAAATTTAATTTTCCGAACGTATAAAAAAGTAGTAGGGTAGTGGCACCTGTTACCGAACACCCCCAGTTACCGAACACTTTTGAGGAAAATAGATGTAATTTCCTTGTTTTACCATTTTTTTTCCAATGAAAACTTCACATAAATGTGTGGACATTCTTTCTTTACGAATAAGTAAAACATCTCATAAAAAAAAAAATTATCTTAAGAGAGCAAAAATTCAGATCAGAGGTAGGTTTTATTCGATACGGTTTTAATACGTTTTTCAAGAAAAACAAAACTAAAATAGAACTCCCTGAAAAGTTGTTTTGAAAAAAAAGTATACTTTTCCCATCGTTTTAAAAAAATTTACTATGTCAGATTATCGATATATTAAATGTTTAAATGGAAAAAAGTAAAATCATATTATGATATTTAACTGTTCGAGTTGCCTTACTCGAACAAGTGTGTTCGGAAATAGGATACAGTGAAAAAAGACAAAATTATATTTTCGAACACCCTTTTCTTTCATGTTCGAGATCGGGATTGGAATCTGTAAGTTTTAATAAGAAGTTTTTTTCGACATGTCCCTTCAAATTCCATTGATTTTATTTATTTTTTACTGATAAGAAGAGATTGAACCTAGATTTTCCTTAATGCAACTACCAGATGTTCATAAATACAGAATCTTTCGGAAACCAAAGACAGGAGAATTTATGGACAAGGACAGCTACGGATCTGTAGGAGAACTTAAGGAAGCTCTGCGAAGAGAATGGCTCAAAATTGATAAGTCAGTTTAAGAAAACTTGGTTAAATCAAATTCTTATTAAGAGATGTATAAAAAAAAATTAACGTTTAAAACTATTAAATTAACAAAGGAGAACCGGCATTTTGGCCTTGGCACCAATAACGACATGATGTATATCAATGGAAAGGTTTTTTTGTCTAATTTAATTTTTCCTATGGCAGTAAGTCCCAAATCGCTGTGTGGAAAAAGTAATTGCACAATAAAGTCATTCACAAGTAATAAGTGATTTCTTGTTTTTATGTTAACCTTAGATCTTAGAACCAATAGCGACATGATGTATATCAATTGAAAGGTTTTTTTGTGTACTTTACTTATTGTTTTAGCAAGAAGTCTCAAACCACTGTGGGGAAAAAGTTATTGCACAATATTTTTATTTTGGCCTTTGAACCAATAACGACATGATGTATATCGGTGGAAAGGTCTTTTTGTCTACTTAAACTTTTGGTATGGCAGTAAGTCCCAAATCGCTGTGTGGAAAAAGTTATTGCACAATAAAGTCATTTCATTCAAGCGTTTTCTTGAAATGAAAACAAGAAAACGCTTGAATGAAATGACTTTATTGTGCAATAACTTTTTCCACACAGCGATTTGGGACTTACTGTCATAGGAAAAGTTAAAGTAGACAAAAAAACCTTTCCATTGATATATATCATGTCGTTATAATAATAAATAATAATAATAATAATAATAAAATAATAATTATTATTATATTCTTTTTCTACAAAAATCGCTAGCTTATCTGAGGCCACCTGTGCGATAACATGAGACAATACAAATCTAAGTCTCCTCCTCTGAGCCACGTAGGTTTCTGTTATGTGTGCTTTCTTTCTATGTGTCTATCTGTCTCTCTCTGTTGTATTAATGTATTGTTCTGTCCCAGCCGATGGTCTCAGTCACCAGCGCTGCTATGTGTCTGTAGTTCGTTACATTTATGTGCGAAGTACTGTGAAATGTAATGTAATGTACCTAATTATTATTATAAATCGCACTGAATATTTAAAAAAATAGAACTCAAGTACATAATATTTTTACTAATTACATATAAGGATATTTCAAATATTATTTTTATGTATTTTATTTTTTCCGATGGGTCCTACTATCATTTACATTCTTGTAAAGTAAAAACTATGCAATAAGAACAGTCTGAAGTCAATATCTCGAATATCATCAGTATTTTTGCACCGAATTCTTCTTCTTCGTCTTGATTTCTCTTGAGAACTTAATGATTTTTGGTTCTTGATATTTTTGTTTTTGTTTTTGTAAACCATAACTCCTCTCACTGCACATTTGGTATTATACGCTCGATTAGTAATTAATTTGCAGACAGAGATCAGTAATATAGAGCTCAGTGGTTCTTTCACGTTTATTTTTGTTATACTGTTATACGAATTTTGACCTTTTCGACTTTATAACAATCTTCTGTATGAATACACTATCCAGTGTATTATAGAGATCAGTGGTTGCAATACTTACTAGAGGTGGACGATATATCGATTACCGTTACCAATTACCTGTTATTCGTGAATAACTGCTGGAATAAGTTATTCCATATCGATCTTAATTGTTATTCGGTAACGGTTACTCTAAGAAAAGTTACTCAGAATAACTAGTTATTGAAGGAACAGTTACTCAGAATAACAGTTACTCAGAATAACAGTTACTCAGAATAACAGTTACTCAGAATAACAGTTACTCAGAATAACAGTTACTCAGAATAACAGTTTCTCAGGATAACAGTTACTCAGAATAACAGTTACTCAGAATAACAGTTACTCAGGATAACAGTTACTGAGAATATCTAGTTACTGAAGTAACAGTTACTCAGAATAACAGTTACTCAGAGTAACTAGTTATTGAAGGAACAATTACTCAGAATAACTAGTTATTGGAGGAACCAGTTATGAACAACTGAATAACATTTTGTCTTTTTAAACAGTGTTTTCTATTTTCATAATTCAATTAGGAAAAATAAGTCAGTAAAAAAGGAAAAAGAGCATTTACTAAATAAAATAGTTCTCGTATAAGTGTATGGATAACCGTTACTGAGTAAATGCTAAGAATAATCGTTATTCAGAAATAACTGTAACTGTTATAACGGTTACTCAAAAATAATTGCTAAGTCTACCACTAGTACTTACAGCTGATTTCGTATATACCACTATTTCACTTGTTGGGGTGGCATCTTTGGTTGAGCCGAGAATGTATTTTAGCTTGCCGTTGTTGTTGTAAGCGATATGGTATGTTTCCTTTTTCTAGGGTCTTTCGCAATTAATTTGTTATTGCTGGTATGTTAGAAAACGATATACGAAATTTGTTGGTTGAAGAGTGTGGTTATTTCATTTATTCGTATTCGGTTTGACTGTTTTTTCTCAATATTTTCCACAACCGTTTTCTCAAAACCATTAACATCAGCTAAATGAACAATGTATGATGAGCTGCATGTCAGTTCGAAATGCATACGATTTTTTAAATTTTATAAATAAAAATGCGGGTTTTTGAGCATTTGAATTTCGTGTTTTTATTGTAAAATATTGGCATTTGTAGTCAATAAAGGAAACTACCCTTCTTCAACATATTTTTGTAAATTTCGACTTCAACATTGGTTCACTGCTTTTAAATATTAAATTTTGAAAGTTTTAACATAGAGCATTGATTTTTAGGAAAAATCAATGGATTAATTGAGTGACGGGCGCAAAAAGTTGAGCTGCGCTGCATATAAAAAGCGCGTCTTGGAAAAAAGCAATAAGGAGAAGGTGCAAAACTCATTAAATACACAAGTTTCTTATCAAAAAGTGTGGGACAGAAGAAAGAAAGCCTATTAAAAATGAGGTTTGCTACGTACGAAAAAATAATTTTGTTCTCAAATATCTTTTTATATTATTTGAATTTACAATCTATTTTAACATCAAGTGATTAAAGATAAATATTAAATTCGAACAGGTTCAACTACGATAAATGTATCAGCAACTGACACAATTTATCAGAATTTCACGGGTAAGGAATGCAGTTTAAAATTAAAAATCAATATCTAGAAATATTTTGAATCACTCTGACCTCCAGGTTACGTTTCTGAGGTTTCGCATCTTGAGCATCGCCGAATAACGTATCTTATAAAACGATTTATTCGAAATGTTTGAGGTTGTCAATGCTCTAGGAAAGCCGTTTTCCATTTTTGCCTATTAAATGCGTATTTAATATAAAATCTCAAAAAAATGATTTGTAGTCACGGTTGGGACTAGGTACCGTAAAAACGGTTTCATATGTATTGATTGTTTTCTTCTCATCTTGTATAGGGTCAAGATTTAAGGGCTGCATTTTGAGGAGTGTCCAGGACGGCATTTTTTGTGAATCCGGCCCTGTGTAAAAAGCTAAACATTTGAGCATTTGCATTTGTAAACATTTTAACATTCGCAAATGTAGATTAAAATTAAAGCGAGATAAACCCCCTGTCACTGTGCATCACTGACCACCTTTTGTGGAATGAACACATATGCGATGTCGCCAAAAATGCCGCAAGATATTTGGGTTTCTTAAGACGGTGCAAGAGATTCTTCTTCCCGTCTGATCTCGTCATAAGACCTATATCCATCCAAAGCTTGAGTATAACTCCCATCTTTGGGCTGGTGCTCCAGCTACATACTTAAGTCTCTTGGATGGTATTTAAAAAAGAGCCCTACGAATGATCGGTGATAGAGACATCACTGCGTCATTCCATTCGTTAGATCACCGTCGTAACGTTTCATGTCTCTCTCTATTCTATCGTTACTTCTACGGTAAGTGCTCTAGAGAAAAAGAAAGTTGCATTCCTCCCCTAAAACAATTCGCCCGTAATACTCATGCTCAGTTTGGCCTCGTGCCCAACTTCGGACGAACTCTCTAGTATAGAGAATCATTTTTTAGCCGTACTACGCGAACGTGGAACTGTCTTTCACACTCTGTCTCTTTCCCAATTTTTTTTTCTTTTTTTTTCATAAATTTCTTTTCAACAACTTCATGTAAATCACAGTTGAACTTTAATTTTTCCTTATTTTTAATAACTTTGTTTCCAATTAGAGTAAAATTCTTAGGCTGGGTGAGGTGTAAAAAATACAAGTGAGGAGAGAAATCCATAAATGCATATGTATATTATCATGGGTATGTAATGTATCGCCTTTATAAAACATATTATTGGAAGTCAGAGTTGGGCAAAATTTATTCGAATAATCATTCGAATAATAAATAATCATTTTATTCGTTATTCACGAATAATGAATAATTTCATTTATTCGAAGAAAATTTATTCGAATGACGAATAAATTATTTTATTCATTATTCGAATAACGAATAAACGAATAACGAATAAAATAAACACAAGAAATTTGGTAGAACAAATAATATTTCAATTTTTTTATTTTTTTTTGTTTATTAAAAGTTATTTACATAGTTATTGGTTAAAGCTCCTAAGATTGGACTTCTTCACTTGTCTTTGTTTAAACATATTGGCAAGTTTATCATGGTAGCGTATGAAAAAACTTTTTCGACTGATGCAGATGAAGGCAATGATGTATTGTCCCTTTCCCTTCTGGATAGCAATCCAAGACTTTCAGCCTACGGTTTGGGAATCCTTTGATTTTTACAACTTTAGGTTCACACTTTGTACATTTCATCACAATGCTTTAACCACTAGAATATAAAGAGTCGTACTTAAAAAAATGTTCCATTCAACAAAGTCAATGTCGTTTTTGCACAGATTTGATTAACAGAAACATTTGTAGCACATTCATTAGAAATTGTTAAGATGTTCGAAATGTTTGGATTTCATAGAGATATATCAATATCAGTGCCCAATTTTCATTTCCAAATCCATAACTTCATTTAAGGCTCACTCATTTAAAAAAATCAAAAGTACACCACAACACAACTTTCATTAATAATGGTACCAACTGCTATATATGCAATATATAAGAATAAAATATTACTAGATTTTTTTAAATTTAATCACTTCCCAGGATACTTCAGGGGATGGGTTGAAGGCGTTTTGCATTGGGTTGGAAGGTGCAATTGCTAGGTAGAATTGGTAGAATTCGTTCAACAAAAATTTCTCAGCAATAAAGAATGAATGAAGGAATTCGAGCGTCTAATTCCAAAGGAAACGTAAATAAAAAAAAATTTAGATAAACAGACAAAGAAAGAAGGAATAAAGTCAATTTTATTCGTTATTCAGAATAACGAATGAAATTACGAATAAATTACGAATAACGAATAAAATCACGAATAATTTATTCGCGAATAAATTATTCGTGAATAAATTAGTTGCGAATAATTTTTTATTCGAATAATTATTCGAATAACAATTTATTCGAATAATGCCCAACTCTGTTGGAAGTCAATTAGATTAAAAATAAAAGTAGTTATAACTTTTAAAAACGAAAATTGTACCCCAGTTTCCATTTTTAACATAAAAAGTGTTGCCGAGTCTACCTTTAATTAACAACAGTACCTTCTTATAATATGCATAAAGAGTTACAGTAAACATACATGATACTTGATAAACAATATGTCTATTTAAACTAATTTCATCAACACCAACCTTTTGCTGACACAAAATTCACTATAACATCTGAATAATTCATTCAAACCCTTTTTGTTAAATCTCCGCTAATAAACCCTCCAAAGGTTTAATGCTTAATTAATAAGCAGCTTTTATGAAAGATAACTACATCTCAGATAAGCCATATCAACAGAGTAAAGCTGAAAACTATTTACCCAAGGGATGAAATTATGAGGCCCATATCAGTTCATTAAACTAAGAGGAAAATTAACTGCCCGCTCTGCTCTAGGGTTATCAAATTATTTAACAATGATGACTGAGCAAGTGTACCCCTTTTGAAAGTAATAAGAGTTCCGAAGTCCCAAGGCAAACCAACTTTTTCTCAACAAGAAGCCATGAGGACTATACGAATCTTACTATCGCGTCGCGTCGCTAGGTATTTCTTTTTGCAATACCATACCACCGATGGACACTGTTAACTAGAAGAGGTATTGTCTGGTCAGAGATTTATGTGAATTCTCTTGCGAGTGTTTTAAATTCCAACTTTTACCTTCAAAGCTCTTTTGAACAAATAACAGTGCCGGAATACCTTTATGTTCAATCGAGCATATGAAAGTGCGCCAGGCAGTTGCTAAATTGGAAACCACTTCTCAGAGTGATGTTGGTTTCTGTTTACAAATTGGTCTTCCCTAATTCACCTACATTTATACACTAAAGTCTATACTGAATAAACCTACTTATACCTACACCGAGTGAAAGATATAGCACCTAATTAAGGATCCAGTCCGTTAAATGCCCTAAGTTTGTTTGAAAATAGGTACATACACGCAAAGGATTTTTGTTTATCTGTAGTGCCTCTTTAAAAAAAAAGAAGCTCAATATATGAACCTATGTATGCATATGTATCTATATAACAAACAGGGGCTTGTGTGGAAAAGAGAAGCGGAAATAGAGAATTTATTGAAATACCTATTTGCTTTGTCGGAGGATCAATACATATTTCACTTTGAACTTAAAAGAATTTTCCTGAGTTTCAAGCTAAGCACTAAACTGTAGGTTTTGGGATATTGATTTTATGAATTTTCAGCAGCTTTGTTTTGGCTAGACCTTATAGAAGCTCAAATTTAACAAAATATGCTTTACAATTTGGGTTCGGTAGTTGATATACATAATTATACATTGTATGGGAAAACAAAGGTTTCCTGTTGTGGTTTTGGTTTGCAAAGGGTTAATTAATTTTCTCTTCCTATCAAGTACTATGCTTGGTCAGGGATATAAAGTGTTTATAAAACTAAAAGGAATTTAGATTCCCCTTCAACTTCTAGTCTCTAATGAGATTTCTTGATTTGAATTATTTGATGTGGTTAAGTGGTTTGTTAAGGGCATAAAAAGTCAAGTTATTTATTAAAATGACAAACCAAAATCTCAAATGCGATGAAAGAGAAAGGGTATGAGGTATGACTTACTAAGTAAGCAAAACAAACAAAAAATCCTTATGTAAACTTGCGCTTGTTTTTAGAGGGCAATCAACTTTGAAACACTTGAAATTTTGAATAATGTCTTCCAAACCAGAGCATGTACCTATATTGTACATATTAGCCGCGTTTTATTATCCTCACTAACCCATATGGGTTTATTTTTTACACACAAAACAAAAACATTCTGGAACCCCGATAGCTATCGGGGTTTATTTTGTAACTCAAAAACTATGTTCTAAATATGGCCGATAGATGGCGAGTGTGAGACAAAAAAGAAGTTATTGTAGAAAGATTTAGTAATATCAGCCGTATTAATAAAAAATAACGCGTATTCCACTCTTAGCCACAGGTTTATAAAGCCATAGGATAAGAGTCAATCCATTTAATTAATAAAAACAAGTTTTTTGCGGAAAAGCAAAATAAAATTTAGCTGAGGGTTGCGTCTCGGATAAAAACATAGCTTAAACTTCTACCTTTTTAACCCAGATCGTTTTATTATCACGGGGTAACCCATATGGGTTAGTGAGGATAATAAAACGCGGCTATTGTATAGGAACTAGGAACAAATAAACATGCAGCCAAACTAATAAATACAGACAAGCGAAGGACTAACCCTTAGTCTGTGGACTAGTGGAAAATGCTTTTATGTTATAAAATAACAAAAATTCTTAAGTGGCTAATAATTGGTTTACTGAATTTATAAATCGGTTGGAATTAATAATAAACCAGCCTTCGATAACTAGACAAAAAATTGTGCTTGTACAACACGCGGTATACAATCCTATGGATGTGTTATGTGAGGAGGATTTAAAACAAATTTATATAGATTTTCAAAAGAAACTGTGAACAAACATAAATACATCGTTGAACCCGATCTAAATTGGGATAGGTACACGAGTTGGACATTTACCTGTTGACTTACAAGTAATCAGATACTGGGGTCGTAATTAGGTACAACATAAGTGAATATGATCATCATTATCAACAACTGATTTCAATACATTTTAAATATATCAAGACGATTGTGGTGATATGCACGGTTTTAGCCACCCGGATCAGAGTCTATGACGATTCCAAAAGCCAAGAAATAATAAAAACCTGGATGATCCTAGTTTAATGCAGTTTTTAAGTGTAGTCTTTGTGTATGTGAAAAAAGCTAACAAGATTTCGAATTGAAGAAGCGTCATAATTATGTTACTTCATGTATCATATCACGTAGCACAATAACAAATTTGACTAAAGGTAGCCCTACACGACAAACATGTTTGCCGAACATGCTTGTTTGTGTTATTCCCTACACAGCAAACACTACACATATTTGGCGAACATCGTGTTGATTCTTGAAAGTGTGAGGACTGAGGATGTGTCAAAAGGAGAAGCAAGTCATTGCGCTTATGGTTATCTTATGTGGCTTTTCTTACAACCCAAGAATTGATCCGTGACGTAAAAGTGGCAATTTTTTCCCTTAAACGCATTTCTTTCACAAAGAAATTGAATTTCTTGCTCGAAGGATTGATTTCTCTCAAATCTCTTTTTGGAGACGGATTTACACATACTTGTACACGGATTTTACACATATACTAATTATGATGTACAAAACGATTTAACAGCTGACCAGACAACACAGACATTCAAAAAAGGGATTGATTCGTTTTTGCACATTTCTTACACGCCAAAAAACATTGATTTTAGTAGCAATTCTTCTTGGTTGTAAGAAAAGCCACATAATAGAAAAATTGAAATTTGTTCGCGAACATCTCTTATTTTGTCAATGCAATTAGGTTGTGGAATAATCTGTCACACCAATTGCAGAGAAATACTTCATCACGGGGCTTTCGAGGGGAACTAATGACACACATGTCGGGCTGAAATTTATGGAAATATGACTCTTTAATATAAAATACATTGGCGCAAAATTATAGTCCGATTTTAAGAAAAATTAGTGTGATACTAGCTTAAAATGACGTTTGGGTCATGACTGAAACGTCATTTTAAGCTAGTATCACACTAAAACTGTTCATTAGCGGACTATAATTTTGCGCCATTATTTTTAGTTGTTTTCTTTAATAATAGCATTCAACTTGTTGAGTTGTAATAATTACTTTTAATAATTCTATTTGTAATATTAAGGTCAACTATTAGTTAAAAGAAACTGGATATTGTTTAATATTGATACTAGATATTTATGAGATTTTTCTCGAAGTATATTGTCAATTTTATAAGACCAAATAAATGAAATGAAATGAAATTTCCCTACATGGCAAACAACGAAACGGAGGAACACGAGAGAATCGAAAATTTTTGCGAACAGCGAACAGGGCAAACCATCCCCTACGAGCATGTTCGGCTAATATGTTTGTCGCTACCTAAAGACCGAGAATAAACATACATTACATATGTTTACCTAGGTGACGTGAAATAACGCCCAACGAAATAAGACCAAAATTCGAAAATTTGGTCTATTTCGTTTTCGAAAACGAAATAAAACCAAATTTGAAATTTGGCTTTATTTCATTTGCTAAAACGAAACTAGGCCATTTTGGCCTTATTTCGTTTTTAAATTTATATAAACTCCTGTTAAAATATTTGTCAACACTTAAACTTTTTTTTTGCTTATAGAAGAATTCGCACGAATTTTCGGATTCGCAAAATTGGCCCCTTTGCAATGGCTTGGTAGCTTTTTTCCCCTTGACATCTGATCGGGAGCTTGCAAAGTTTTGTTTCATAAATCTACATCCTTTTTCTTTTGTAACTAAGGAACAATAATTTCATATGTAATGTATGTCAATTGAAAAACCTTGTTTACTTATGTGTTTAATAATTATTACCGTGTCATATGTGAAACAGTCATATTTCCATATATATGGCCATTTTTAACTTTTCTAAAGTGTCAATCTACCATATGATGGCAATAATTAACATTGTAAGAGTCAGGTGGCCGGCCATATTTGCTTGCTACTTTTTGGAATAAATGGTCAATATAGAAAACATTTTGAATTTACAAGAATAGACTTTAATTTATTAAGGTACTTGATAAAAAATTTGAATTGAGAGAAAGATAATTGTCACAATCACAATACGTACCGAGGGGAAAAATATGTTTTGCCCCAGAGAGAATCAATTTGGGGTGTGAAAAAAAATTCGCGCGAATTTTTTATTTTCACACCTCAAATTGATTCTCTCTGGGGCAAAAAAATATTTCCGCTGCGCGAATGACGAATATTTTTCTCTTAATTTAAATTTTATATCAAGTAAATAATTTAAAATCTTTCTTTGGAATTCATAGAGTGTGTTTAGAGTTGAAATACATGTTAATGTACCTACTTATATTTACTTCATTAATGTTGACTACATGAACGTTTGTTTAGTTTAAATTCTTTTTTTAATTAGGAATCTTTTTTCACTTAAAAAATAATATTTGAATTTTTAGGAAAAAAATGATTTGAAGGTGTCATTTGGCCAAATGTCCTTGGGTGTACAAACATTTTTTACAAAGAATTCAGCTGTTTTTTCAAAGAATTATTCGGCTTGAATTCTTTTTTAAGATTGCAAAAAAGTTGAAAAACTTGTTTTGAAAATTTTGGCCTTACATCCAAATTTTTTTGGCGCAATTTCCAACTGACCTAAGAATTAAAGCCAAATTGGGGTAGTTTCATTTTTGAAATGGAAATAAGGCCGAATTTCAAATTCGGTTTTATTTCATTGGGCGTTATTTCACGTCACCGTTTACCTACATTTTTTTATTGTATCAACAAAAACAAAAAATCCCAACGGGTAATTTCTGGTAAACGTGACTTAACTATTCTATGGACTCTTAATCCACAGTCTAACTAGCCCATAGAATCAGGGCCGGCCCAAGCCAAAACGGCGCCCTGTGCAAGATTTTCAAAGAGCGCCCTTTAAACATATATTTACACAAATTCATATATACATACTCATACATATACACGCTGATACACTTATATAAGCCCTTTTCACATTACCCAGGGGGTAGACTTTCAATGCGTTTTTTTTTTATTGAGGTATCCCTAGTAGGCCTAAGTAGGCCACAAACGCGTCACTTCAGATTTCACTTATGTAAATGATCACTTGATTAATGAGTTAAAACAATTTGCACCAGACCAGAATATATCAAAAAGTGACAAATTCAATAATGCCAAAAACAGTCGTTATATTCGTCATTCCTTAGATAGAAGATGGGAATACTATACACTAGACAAGACAGTGTATAGTATGAGGCTCAAACGCTCTTACGCACCCATAATGATTTCAAGTGTATACGTTTTCCTTCTTTCTTTTTTTTGTGACATATTTTTTTCCATGTAATGGTCACGCGGTTCAAAATTTAAGGCCGTGTGCGAATTCAGTTAAAAATGGGTTAAAACTTGACGTTTGGTTAAATTTTGACACTTCGCATTATTTGACTAGCTGCTGAGTAGGTTAAAATATGACAGTAGTGGTTAAAAATTCATCCATTTTAATTTTTTAACCACAATTCATCCAATTCGCACACGGCCTAAGGCCGTGTGCGAATTGGATGAACTGTGGTTAAAAAATAAAAATGGATGAATTTTTAACCACTACTGTCATTTTTTAACCTGCTCAGCAGCTAGTCAAATAATGCGAAGTGTCAAAATTTAACCAAACGTCAATTTTTAACCCATTTTTAACTGAATTCGCACACGGCCTAAAAAATAAAACTAGGCAACGCAACGAAAGCCATTCATACATAATATTGCTGCATTCACCTACATAACATACCTACTGAACAAATTATTTGCTGGCTTTTTTTATGACAGTTTTTTTTTATGAATCCAGAAAATAGTGTGATAGAATAAAATTCGCACTGATGAGGTCGAGGTAGTGTGTCTGTGTATGCTTTCTGTATTCGAATTTTTCATCTTACACACAAACAAATCTGAATACAGAAAGCATACACTCCCTCGACCTCATCAGTGTGAATTTTAAATCTTGCACGCTGGATCCCGAAACTCACATTCAGGGTAAGAACCTCTGTCATGAAATTTCGGAGCGAATTCGAAAAAAAAGTGGAGCAAATGCAAAATTTTCGGAGTAGATTTGAAACAAGAAGAAGATATTTACTTTTCAAGGAAATTTCTTCAATAAAATATTTATTTAGCTATATTCTTCTTTATTAGACTTCTCTTGTAGAATGCAAGTTGCTGAGACGAACAATACTCACGGCCCTGGTCACATTGTAGTTCGCAGTGCTGTCACAAGTGCTTCGTATTTTTGAAATTTTTCCCAAAGCTTCAGACTTCTTTTTTATTAGATAAATAACTGCGAAGTAGGTGTATTCATCTTTTCTTTACACAAAGTACTTATAACCGTAGTAAGTAGCTGATATTTTTGACGTAGTCCAAATAGTCGTAAGATATGCAACTTACCATGAACTTTGCTTTATTATTTTTTTCATTGTATTTTCGTATAATAGGAGGGACTTCACTTTCTGGATCTGAAATTTTCACAGTTTCTAAAACATCGACCGAGTCCAATCCAAAACATTTCGACTCTAAAACTCCAGTTCTCGTAGTTCTACCCTAACTCTATCAGGAATCTCATGTAGTTGGTTGCCCATAAGCCATCGGTATGATAGCGCTTCATTGTTCAATAAAAGACGTTGTTTTGATTTGCTTAATATGCTGTTTCCACTGACGCTAGTCACAAGATTATCGTGAGTCTCCACACGCCATAAGCCATGGCCTTTGTATATATAGTCCTATAGTATTTCCACGCGCTTGAATTTTGTTACGCACTAAGCTGCCGTCAAATCGAAGGTGGCGCCACTTGTACTTTGCTGTCATTCTCTTTTTGCAGCCGACAGTCGCTCTCAGAGAATCAGATATAGATTTACTGAAAGAACAAGTACTAAGCAAAGGAAAGAGAGGGAACAGGGAATTTTTCTTGGTTGCAAATAAGAGAGTAGAATAAACAAAAAGAATGATGGTAGAGATTAGAGAATAAAAGGAAGGCAATGCAAACGCAAAGGCAATAACAAAAGATCAGCAAACACATGTTACTCAAATGCCTTTATGAATTTTATACATATGAACATATGAAGGAAGTTTTTAAGGCTATTGATATCAGAGTATATCAATTTCAATAAAAAACGCTAATAACAGAAAAAAAGTTCTAGTAGGAAATAATCACCTCAATTATAAAATTCGAATTTCAAGTCGCATTTATAGTCGTAGTCGAATCGTATCGTATTTGAAAAGCAAATTATGAAAGTCGTATGTTGTACATACGACTCTTGTTAAATCCAACGTATACCAACGCAAAGTTAGAAATGTCAGCTTTGTATATACACCTCATAGTATTTGCAGCGTCGAGAATTTTAAGTTGGAAACTTTACCCGTCGTTGGCGCTGGCAGTTATTCATGGGAACTCTAGTACCGACATAAATAGTTCTGGTTGGTAATACACGCGTCCCTTTCGTCCATTAGTCCAAAAGAAAACAAAATAATAATAGTAATCAATAGGGCTCTGGCTGAGTGGGCTGTGGACAACAGTATAATTCCGGATAATCAGTTCGGGTTCAAGGCGGGACACGACACCATTCATGCCGCGTCTAAGCTCGTTTCTGATATCCAATGGAATAAGTCCAAGAAACAATGTACGGGTGCTGTTCTGGTTGATTTAGAGAAGGCCTTCGACACAGTTTGGTTAGAAGGTTTGTACCTAAAACTCACCAGACTAGGCATCAGTAAACCATTGTTGTATATGCTTTATGATATGCTCAACGGTAGAAAGTTTGTTGTCAAAAGTGGCAATGTAACTTCTACCACCACCTTTGAAATTAAAAACGGTCTTCAACAGGGAGCGGTGAACTCGCCGATCCTCTTCAGCATTTACACCAGCGATCTGATAGGTAGCCTTTCCCAGGCAATTGCGTATGCCGACGACCTGATTGCGTACAGAACTGCCCCAAAGGTCGAAGTCATTAGAATTCTCTTGCAACGTGACTTCGAGAAGATTCAGCGATATTGCGATGACTGGAAACTGAAAATAAATGTCCAGAAATGCGAAACAATTCTGTTCCGGACCTCGTTGGCTGGGGCCACGAGGGATACGCGCAAGAATTGGCGCAAGATGGTCATCGTTGGGCCTCACGGACAGCGATTAACGAGCAAAAGTGAAGTGAAGTACCTCGGTATTTGGTTGGACCAGTATCTGTATTTCGACAGACATATAGATGCTGCTCTGACTAAGGCCAGAGGAGCCTTCGCTCTGACGAAACGGCTGTTTTACAGCAGTCGGCTTGACCCCAGAGTGAAGGTAATTTGCTACATGGCCCTCATACGGCCGATGATCGTTTATGGCTGTCCAGTGTGGTTCAACGTTGCACCATCTCAAATGGAGAAGATTCGGGTGTTCGAGAGGCAGTGTCTTCGGCGCTGTCTCGGTTTGTATCGGACACCGGAATCTTCTTATATACATTACTATTCTAACGAGGTTCTGTATAACGAGGCTCGGATCAACAGAATTGACAATTTCGTGATAAAACTTGTTCGGGGTCACATTGCGAGAGCTATGACTTCGACGAATAATTTGATCTTTGGGGCGTTCTATCCGAACGACGAATATTTTGATAGTGCACGCTCGAGTGGCTTCATTCCACCAGAGGCATTCCTCCATTTAGATAAATGCGGTCTGATACAGGACAGATTGGCGATCCCGCTAATCTACCACGTCAGGCGGAGAACCGTCGATCGGCGGCTCCTTTACCATCGCGACGTCCTCGCACAGCACGGAGCAGAGCTCCTTCGGTTCAGTAGGGCTGTGTCCGAACGGGACCGAATTGATAGGGTGAAGCAGGAGCACCAGTTCTGGTGGCTTCAGTCAGCACTTGATAATGGGTAGTCGGGGTGGGGTTTTGAGCCTTGGCCGGCTTGCATACTTGTTTTAGTCTAAGGGTTTTGGGTTTTGGTTTAAGTAGAGTAGGCATGGTGGCACAGATATTGACATGGACAACAAAATGAAATTACAAAAAACAAAAAATGAAATAAAAAGAATATTAAAAAAAAAAAAAAGATACAAAAAAAAATACAAAAAATGATATGAAAACAAAAATTATAGAGATTTGCTGCTGTGGGTGTTCTAGTTTGTAAGTAGTTGTTAGGTAGAATAGGTAGTTTTAGTTAATTTTAAGTTTTATTTTTTTTTTTTAAGGACCTAATTTTAAGTAGCTTGTAAGAAACAAATAAACAAGACATTGTGTTAGTTTTTTAAATTTTCTAACAAGAAAAAACATATGAAGTTAAAAAAAAAAATAGTTCATAAGCCGAAAGGCATATTAATTTTAAGTAAACCATGAATTTCTTAGAGCGCCCGGTTGGGGCCAGTAAGTTTAATATAAGATTTTAGATAATAAGCTAGTTTGAATTCATTGTCTAGTATTAAGTAGTCATAAGTGAATTGAATAAAATGAATTTAAAAAAAAAAAAAATAAAAAAAAAAAAAAAAAAAAAAAAAAAAAAAAAAAATAATTTTGTGATCATAAGAAGTTTATTTTCATGTGAATAGCAAATAAAAATTTATTAAACAAAATTAAATTAAGGAAAATGAATTCGATTGATTTTTTTTTACTGAGGATGAGGTCGTCGATGAAGCTACGTCTACATTTTGGTGGAGAGCAGATGCAAGTGCCTCGAGCTGGTTCTTCTTATTGAATTTCCTTTAAATAAATACATATTTACCTAAATTTGTTAAAAATTCTCTTAATAAATTAAAATAAATAAAATCTTACATTTGTTTTGCTTCCATCATCAGATTTTTTTTTCCTTGAATGCAAAACTCGCAAGCAGTCGTACACAAAATAACAAACGAATCAAAAACGGATAAAATACGAGTAACGACGAATTTCATAATAAGGAAAAAAACAGCGACTAACATGCGATGATATGCGATAGGTACTGTATTTCTGTCAAATTTAAAAATTTCAAATATATCTCCTAGCTACTACGATTTTAACTGAGATAATTGAAGAAAAGCGATTTTCATAATCGCGCTGTACGTCTAAAGTCGTATACGACTCTAAAATACGAATTTCATAATTGAGGTGAATAGTTAGAAAATGTTCGGTCTAGAAAAATTCGGAAGAAAGAAAGAGTTCGCAACAAATAGAGCTGCATGTGTACGATACATAAAATCGGAATTTCCCAAAATGCTGGTCTGACTGATGGTCTGTGCATGTGTTCTTGTTTTTTTTCCTCTCAATCTGAAAAGGAGTGGAGTGACCAAACTAATCTTTTTTAGATCACTTTATTTTGTTTTTCAAGTAATTGCTTTTTTTTGCTTACAAACCCATATAAATGAATAAAAAATATGAATAATTTAATCTAGAATATAAATTAACTAATGTATGGGCTGTGATAACTTCTTAAGATATCAAATATCATATATTACAATATAAACTTCAATTATCAACCCTTGTAACATGTTTTATTTGATTGAATCAGGTCACACTAATTGAGGGTTGAAATTAACAAGTTTTTTATGGCATTTCTTAGGACGAATTTTCAAAGACGAAAGATGCTTGATACCATAGAGAACCTATCTCTAGAGTCGCAACTCGTTCTCTTTTTTTTAAATTCACTGTCCAAAAAATTTTGGGATAAGAGAAAAATATACTACCCATTGCAAATGTATTGGTTTGGCCTCCATTTGAAATGCATTGAAAAACCAATACATTTGCATTGGGTAGTATATTTTATCAAATTTAATTTTTTTAGGCGAAAGAGAGTAAAATGCCTTGAGTTGCGACTCTAGGTATACCTCCTCTGTGCTTGATACTTTGATAGCTGTCATGCCACTTGTTTTTTTGTAGTCCTTATGTTTTGTCTCCTTCTCACTATAACACTTAGATTTACCGTCTATTTCTCAAGTATGTGAGAACAAAAAATGTAACAAAAAATTATCTAAGTAGAGAGTGTCCTTACTCATTATTAGATATACTCTGATTGATATTCCTATGTTGCAGTATTTCATAATGTGTGCAAGAAAACCAATAGATACAATTCTAATATTTTACTACAAGTAAAGGCCTGGCTATTCGATAATATTTAGGCTGCAGAAACTTGTTTTCAAATTGAATATTTGGATCATTTCTTGTTTTTGCACCTTAAATGCCATTGAAATTGAATACTAAAAACAATTTTTTTTGGAAGTACCTACAATCTGCTGTTTTGAAAAAAGGTGTTGGCTTAGCTAAAGTATGAAACGGGTGAACATGAACATTATTGCTTACTTTAGGTAAATATTTGCCAATTTACAATTAAAAAATTAACACAATCACAGAAAATAAATAAATATTTTTGTATTACTTACTATTATTGCAACTAATGTATAGATATATAATATAGCTTAGTACCTGAGTTGCATGCTTCACTGACAGCTTTTCAAAATTATTTTGATACACATGTCTTTTACTTAATTTACTTAAAACGCTAAACGAGGGACTTTTCAAGTCCATCTCATAAACTTTCACAAGAATTTTCCATTCAACTACTTCGTAAAGAATTTTGATCTGTTTATTCAAGAGAATGTTCCTAACACTCTTAAACATATGTGGATAGTCAAAAAATAGAAATACTTTCTGACCTCCAACGTCTACACAGGGTCCCTTTGATTGTTCCATAAGCAAGTTATATGCTCGAACATTCGCGGGGCCTTGATCGCAGCAAGTGCCAACAACTTCAAGTCCACAATCGTTGACACTCTGCACTATAGACACTATCATTTTTGAAAGCATGGCACCCTTTGAAGATCCTACGAAATAACAAATGGTCTGTTTCCAATTGTTATTAAAAAAGGGTTTCTCACAAGAAGCTGGGGACTTATAAAATTTGTTTCTTCTTTACACCATGGAGCATTGGTCTTGTGAAGGAATTGGAATCCTATGAACGTCTTTTGTTCCTCACTTAAATCATCCATGTTATTTTCCAAGAATTGTTTCTTCCCGTACAAAGGATCACTTTTGATCCTCTTCGGGGTGTCCAAAATACTTCTTGGAATAAAACATCTTTTTTTACATTGCTTTGGTTCGGACGCCTTACAGATATGAATACTCCCAATCATATGACATATTTCATATACATTGGTCCAAGAGTTTATAATTAAATGCTAACTTTTTGTATAGGTATATGTATATTTATATGATGCTATCTACTACTATAAAAATTCTATCCATTCCATTCTTATCTGTAGACTTATGTAACTATTCAAATTCTTTTTTTTTCAAATTTTTGCAATATTACCATTTTTCTTTTCAAAACCAATATGTATTATGTTTAAACATTTCAACTTCAATACATTTCTTAAAACAAAAAATGAATAGCCACAAACTTTCCGATCGCATAATTCAGAAATCCAGAAATCCAAAACAAATTCAATGCACTTGACCTGCGACAATAACAAAATCAGTTCATTGTCCTTCATTCTCCTAAAAATTTGAAATATCGCAACGTATAGTGTTACTACGCTACAAATTATAAGTTCGATAATAGAAATTTAGAATGTGTTAAAACACACAACCATAACAATAACGCATACCTACATAGATTTTGTGCTTCGTTCTAGTTTTTCATCATCATCAGCCATCAGCCAGCATATCGGCAACATGATAAAACGACGACAAGCTTGCCACCTTGCTGAATCACCTTGTTTTTTTTTTTGTTCAAAGAAACTGAATGAGACACATTTATAAAGTTCAAATAATTTCTTTGTACAAAAAAGCAGTCAATATCACCTACCAAAACAAAACAATTCCCATTGAAAATATTTGCTATCCTTTAAACATTCCTTGAAAATGAAAACAAAAATATTAAACCATTCAAATTCTGTTGCCAATGTGGCAATCATAAAATGATATTCCGTACTTTTTTGTTCTCTTTTCTTCTATTCCAATAATCCTTTCCTTACCCACACACAAAAAAATACACCATCCTGTCATATATTTCAATTTTCAAACATGCATACTGTAAGAAAAAACGATCCAATGTCCAATCCCATCCGATCTCACCAACCACCATCCAGCATCCACTACCAATAGACATTGACATGACGACATTGACATTGTGTATCAAATTGACACTTAAGAGTTAAGAGTACATTCTGCGAAAGAGCTACAGTGCAGAGGACTCAGAGAATGTTCTCAAAAATATACAGAAATTGTCTGCAAATGCAGAAGTGAAAAAAGCCAAAAGAGCTAATTTTTATACTGCCACTCGTGTCGCCTCGATCGAATCGTCAGCGTGCGGGTACTATAGGACTATATATACAAAGGCCATGGCTTGTTTTTTAGACAAGACATGAAATGCCTAGTGGAGTCTCAAATAATCCATGTCTCATCCAACATCAGACTTTCATGTCTTTGTGTTAAATCTGGACAGAGAAACCTGCCATGAAATTTGAAGGATGCTGTTTTTTTTTTTTTTTGACTCAAAAATTACATTTTTTTCATACTTTTTTTGTCTTTCACAGCAGTCGGATTGGAACTTTTCAAGATTTTTTTTTAGTTTCCTCACATTTAAAAAGGACTTTCTTTAAACCAAACCGAAAACAATATTTCCTTTTTATATTTTGATGTCTAATTTTATTTGATTTTCAATAATAATTTATTGATATCCAAGAAAAACATTATTATATCAACAGTTTGTTTCCTTTCTGTTGCTTTTTTCAGAGAAAACCATATATCCACCACGCTTGAAGGTTCTGTCACAAATGAAAAATCTTGCCATAATTTGCCCAGTCACGTTGGCCGAGAAGTTTGCCATTGGGATGCTGTCGAAAAAACATGACATGGCCCATGCCTAATGGAGACTCCGTGTTAAGAACATATCTTGATTTTTCTGCGATTTAGGGTACCTACACATTAGTAGATCAAAACGTTGAATAATAGTACGTTTAGTAAAATATTCATTTTCGTCTACCCAAAATCCGAGAAAAACCGAGATTAATTCTAAATCTACTTCGCTAAATCTCGTGATTAGTGCAGTAGAAACAGGCACATAAGATTAGTTGAGGATAAAAAATTGTATTCAATTAAATTTTCTTCAAAGAAACGGAACGTAAAGTTTTACAGCTATACATTATTTATAACAGGTACTTTAGGTAAACAAAATTGTCCCTGTGTAAAAAGTGGAGTAAATCTCGAAAAATCGGAGCGTCGGAGTAGATTTTTATTTCTCCTTAAAAGTGGAGCAAATTTTCTCCTATCGGAGCAAGGTTTTAACGCTGCTCACATTCTAAATACAACAACAAAAATAAACAAACTATTTTTGTTGTTGTATTTAGAATGTGAGTTTCGGGACCCAGCGTGCAAGATTTAAAATTCGCACTGAGGTCGAGGGCGTGTATGCTTTCTGTATTCAGATTTGTTTGTTTTTCTTTTGTTGTTGTTTTTAGAATGTGAGTTTTGGGACCCAGCGTGCAAGATTTAAAATTCGCACTGATGACGATGAGGTCGAGGGGGTGTGTATGCTTTCTGTATTCAGATTTGTTTGTTTTTCTTTTGTTGTTGTTTTTAAAATGTGAGTTTTGGGACCCAGTGTGCAAGATGAAAAATTCGCACTGATGAGGTATTGAGGTGGAATGGATGTTTTCTGTGTTGAGATTTGTTATGATTTTTTTTCTGCTGTAGGTAGTACGATGGGGTGGAATATTTTCCGATTAGAATAATGTAAATTATATGCATAGGTGTGCAAGAAATAACATCGCGCAGCTGCGATGCCGCCGCCTCCAGAATTCTGCGCCCTGTGCATTTGCACATCCTGCACATATGGTTGGTCCGGCCCTGCATAGAATAATGGTTTTATTCTATGGGCTAGTTAGACTGTGGGTAAAGAGTGAACTAGGGTTTTTTTTTAAATATATGAGTGTTTTTTTTTGGAGGGTATGATGTCGTTTTCCATTAGTTTTTTTTTTTGTTTGACGTTTCTTCTTCTATCTCCAATGGAACGGGCTATGAATCCATACTCCATACAGTCAACGAAACGACCTGGCATGATTCGTGCCTGGTGTAAGACCAAGATTCCTCCTGAGATAGCATGCGGATTGGTAGTTGAAAGATCTACTAAAAGATTTTCTTTACGAATATCCAAACACAACATCATTTGGTTTTTTTTTTTTAGAAGACATTAGGTACAAAATATATTATTTTCCATCGAAAATTCACAAAAGATTTTAATTCAAACTGTCAAAAAGACGACGATATTTTAAATAGTTTAGTAACAGTGCCACTGCTTAAAACGACCAATTGACCACGAGTTTGGTTTGCAAAATAAGTTTAAAAAAAAAATTCCAGCTTCTCTGACCAGACCACTGATCTCTATACTACACTGGATAGTGTATTCACACAGAAAAAGTGACTCCATTTGAACATTGTTATAAAGTCGAAAAGGGAAAAATTCGTATAACAGTATAACAAAAATAAACGTGATAAACGTGTAGGTAGGTATTTCCTTTTTTCAATCTTATCTGAGAAACAATTTTAATCTCTGGAAGCCTATCTGACTTAGGGATGTAGAAAAGCAAAAAAGTATCGTATTGTAGTGGAAAAGGCCAAATCGAAAGTGGTTACTTTTAAATAAGAAAGAAGATAATTTGAATGTGTTCACTTTGTCAATCGAGCTGAACACATTCATTTCATCTTCCTTGCTTTCGTTCAGTTTTGACAGCTATCGAAGTTTCTTTGCTTTCTTTCCTTTTTGATCAATTTGCCTTTTTTTCATTCTTGTCGTCACCGTGCTGGAGAGCAGAACTCTCAACTTCATCCAATTAAGATTTAATTTATAATTTGTAATTTATTAAGTTTGTAATAAAATACTTCTATTGAATTCGAATATTGTCTGCGTCTTAATCATCTCGGACAAACGATATCAGACCACAATATTGGTGACCCCGAACAGTGAGCACACATGCAGAATAAAAATTGTTCACAAATCCTGTTCACAAAATTGCACACGCGGTGACGACAATTTCGAGGTGTTGGTTAGACACGTGCTCTTGTCGAGTCTTAGTTTCGCAACAGAACTAAAGCAATCAATCATCAAGATTTCGACAAAAACATCGAATTATCGAAAGATATAAAGCATCAACCAAATTGACGCCTCTGAAAGCTATTCGCGAGTCCATCGAATCAGCATTAACCGCCATCGCATCCGCCAAACACTTTGGCCAACGCATCATCGTACTGACTCGTCATCTCGTCAAAGACTAGACAACCAAATTTCGAACGGAGTTCGGCAGCAAGGTCGATAGCAACGGCATAGTACTCATCGCCTGAAACCACCTGCTATTTAATTCGAGAAACAAAGTACCGTATGCTAGTGTGCCAAGTACCGCAAGCTAGCGGTTATTATCAGAGGTAACCGCAAACACGTGCCTCCTCACACAACCCGTTACGCTGCTATATAAAGGCAGGTTGTCATCCGTATTTCTAAATTCAATAAACCATCAGACATTCCAACTCATAAAACCGCACAATTGAAATCAGCGTATACCCCAGCTAGGACTTCTGCGCCCAACCTGTAAAGCATTCAATACCATCAGCCAAAATTCATCAAATCGAGACAACATCTTAAGATCTCCAAATTTATTATGTAACAGGTGAGAGTTTGTTATTCAGCACGGATTTCTTTATTTTCCAAATTTATAATTTCAATAAATTAACTGCGTTTCTAATATAAATTAATAATAAATTCATGTACAAATTTCATTCATTTAAACTATAAAAGTATTAGTTACTACAAAGATTTTAAGTAATATTTTCTAACTTTCGATTTGTAAACCACTTTCGATCTCGGTGTATGAACAAAATTAAGTTTGAAATGCAAGAACCTGGGGAGGAACGAAATGGCAACGGTAGACAAGGTCAAGATCAAGGTCAAGGGAACGCGAGCAATCCGAGTGCTAATTTAGAATCAATAAAAGTTAGGCTTCCTACATTTTGGAATGCAAATCCTTTAACATGGTTTTTTCAAGCCGAAGCGCAATTCACTGTATTCAGAATCAGTAGTTCTGAAACTAAATATTGTCTAACAGTTGCCGCCCTTCCACCCGACATCTGCGAAAGTGTCATAGACATTTTAGCTTCTCCACCAGCCAACGACAAGAACGCAGCTTTAAAGGCTGCACTTATTAAACGGCATTCTGTTTCAGAGACTAAACGTCTTGAAGCTCTGGTTGACAAAACAGACACAGGTGATCGCAAACCATCAGAGGTTCTTCGATCAATGACAATGCTAGCTGACAACACCTTCAGTGAGGAGGTTGTTAAAAATCTGTGGATGCGGCGTTTGCCACAACACATTAATATAGCACTGCTTTCAGTCGGAGACAAAAGCGTCACCGAATTGTCCCAATTAGCCGACAAGATCTACGAAGCATCACAAAATGCAAACATTTGCAGTGTTCACTCAGCTCAAGCAGGCAACCAGTCAAGTAGTTGTAGTTCCCACACTCTCGAAGATAGACTAGCAAAAATAGAAAACATGATTGAAGAATTCACGATTCGTCCCTCTTATCACTCTCGTTCGCGCTCACGAAACAACCACAAGTTCAACACAAGATTTAACAGAAATCGTTCACATTCACGATCTAAATCTCAATCGCACACCGATGTGTGCTGGTATCACCGGCGATATGGAAAAAATGCAAGACAGTGTCAAAAGCCTTGCAATTTTTCCAACAAGTCCCAATCACAAACGCGTTCTGACCACCCAAACTAATTCATCCTGCTGTTCCTGCGGCAAACATGCAGGAACACAGTTGTAGCCGCCGCTTATTTGTTAAAGATAAGACGAACAATTTAGTTTTCCTCATAGACACTGGTGCGGACCTGTCGGTCTTGCCTCACAAACCAAACACATTTCAATCGAACAAAGATCCCTTTTTCTTGTTATCTGCTGCAAATGGCACAACAATTCCCACATTCGGCTCTAAATTACTCAAAGTAGATCTTGGTTTAAGAAGAAATCTGGTCCATTCTTTCATCATAGCCTCGGTTAAGCGACCCATAATCGGAGCCGATTTTTTAGCGAAGTTTGGTCTAATGGTCGACATAAAAAACAAACGGATATTAGATCCTCTCACAAACATCCACGTGAATGCTTCAGTAACAAGAATAAGCGATCCAACGCCACTGCAATTCGAAATTAACAACGAATACGGTAAAATATTAAAAAACTTCCCAGCAATAACTCAGGAACCCAATTATTTTAGCCCCGTCAAGCACACAGTAATACATCACATTCTGACAAAAGGTCAGCTTCCAGTTACTCAAGCTAGGCGACTAGATGCACAACGGTTTAAAGCTGCAAAAACAGAATTCGAACACATGCTTAGGCTAGGCATTATTCGACCATCTTCTTCACCCACTTGCTCACCGCTTCACTTAGTCAAAAAGAAAAACCAAGATTGGAGGCCATGTGGTGACTACCGCTGGCTTAACGCCATAACCATACCTGATCGACATCCAATAAGACATATCCAAGACTTTACGATGAATACAGAAGGGTGCACTAGATTTTCAAAAATCGATATAGTCAGAGCCTACCATTTGATTCCAGTAGCGCCAGAAGACATTCACAAGACAGCCATAACAACTCCGTTTGGAATGTTTGAGTGGAACAGATTGCCTTTTGGGCTCCGCAATGCCGCACAAACATTCCAGCGGTTTATAAATGAAGTTTGTTTTGGTCTTGACTTTGTATTCGGCTATATCGATGATCTTTTGATTGCGAGTAAAGACGAATCAGAACACAAAAAACACCTCACATTACTTTTCAACCGTCTCGAGGAATATGGAGTTAACATTAACCTTTCCAAGTGCGTTTTCGGTGTTCCATGTTTAGACTTTTTGAGTCATTGCATTAATAAAGACGCCATTTCTCCAAGCAAGGATCGAGTTGATGCAATTATCAATTTTCCCAAACCCACTTCGATCAAACAGCTTCAGAGATTCATAGGGATGATAAATTATTATCATCGCTTTATTCCAAAAATTGCCCAGATATTAGCACCACTTCATGAACACCTGGCTCATCTCGTTAAGTTAAAAAAGCCAAAGAGACCTTTTTCATGGCCCGATCATCTTGATGAATCATTTCAAGCCGCCCAAAATGCTCTCGCAAATATAACGCTTCTTGCTCACCCAAAAGTCAACGGTGTATACAGCATAGCCACTGATGCATCTGACAACGCCGTAGGTGCTGTTCTACAACAAAGGAATAAAGAATCTTGGGAACCATTGGCGTTTTTCTCTAAAAATCTCTCAAAATCTGAAACCAAATTTTCCGCTTTTGATCGAGAATTATTAGCAATTTATTTGGCAATTAAGCAATTTAGGTACTTTGTAGAAGGTAGAGAAGTAACAATTTTTACCGACCACAAGCCGCTTACCTACGCCTTAACCACCAAAACAGAAAGAAATCCTCGACAAGCGAGACATTTAGATTTCATCTCACACTTCACGTGTGACATCCAGCACATAAAGGGCAAGGATAACCTTGTTGCGGATGCCCTGTCTCGCATTGTCGAGAATGAGATTTCCATCACGGAAAATATGCAACTTGACCTTGAAACAATAGCCAAACTACAATCCAAAGACAAGGAATTACAGAAATTGCTTGAGAATGGAATTGCGAAAAAATCTTCATTTACTTTAAAAGAGTTTAAATTCCCAAACTTAAGTATTTTCTGTGAAACCTCAAAGCTTAAAAATAGACCATACATACCTTTAGCTCTCCGACTTACCGTTTTCAAAATTCTACACGGAATTTCCCACCCAAGCATTCGAGCGACTCGGAAAATTGTCTCTGATCGATACTTCTGGCCCAACATGAATCGAGATGTCAACGAATGGTCAAGAGCTTGCTTGGGATGTCAAAAGTCAAAGACTCAAAGGCATACAAAGTCAGCTCATGGATGCTTCGAGTTGCCAACGGGTCGTTTCGATCATATTCATCTGGATCTCGTAGGCCCCCTTCCCACAGCTGAGGGATTTTCGTACATTCTAACGGCCGTTGACAGATTTACTCGTTGGCCAGAAGCTTATCCTATCAGAGATATAACAGCAAACACAGTTGCCAAAACATTCGTCGAACATTTTATTTCAAGATTCGGTACACCATTAAGAATAACTACCGACCAAGGAACTCAATTTGAGTCTAAATTATTCAACGAACTTTCGAAACTACTTGGAGTGCATAAAATTCACACGACACCCTACCACCCTCAGAGTAATGGGTTGGTCGAACGTTTTCACCGCCAGCTAAAAAGTTCCCTCAGAGCAAGGTGCAACACAGTTAATTGGAGTACCGAACTTCCAATCATCTTGTTGGGTATCCGATGTGCGATCAAGGAAGATCTCAACTGCTCAGCTGCGGAATTAGTGTACGGTCAAAATCTCAGGTTACCTGGAGAAATCTTTGTAAACAACAATACCCAAAATACTTCACACGAAGTTCTAATTGAAAAATTACGAAGCACTATGAGAAACCTCATACCAAAAGAAACCCGAAAAAGTGAGCAAAGTATTTTTGTTCCTAAAAATCTAAACGATTGTGAAAATGTTTTCATTAGAGTAGACAGAGTTAGAACGGGCCTCACACCACCTTATGAGGGACCTTATAAGGTTATTCGCCGAATGCGAAAATCTTTCGTTGTAAATGTAAAAAATAAAAATTTTTCTATATCAATAGATAGACTGAAGCCTGCTTACAGTGTTTTGTGCTCCGATTTGAATAACATTAAAGAACATCACCAAACAAGGAATGCTATCGTAAACACTCGACTGGGGGAGGGTGATGTAGTGGAAAAGGCCAAATCGAAAGTGGTTACTTTTAAATAAGAAAGAAGATAATTTGAATGTGTTCACTTTGTCAATCGAGCTGAACACATTCATTTCATCTTCCTTGCTTTCGTTCAGTTTTGACAGCTATCGCAGTTTCTTTGCTTTCTTTCCTTTTTGATTAATTTGCCTTTTTTTCATTCTTGTCGTCACCGTGCTGGAGAGCAGAACTCTCAACTTCATCCAATTAAGATTTAATTTATAATTTGTAATTTATTAAGTTTGTAATAAAATACTTCTATTGAATTCGAATATTGTCTGCGTCTTAATCATCTCGGACAAACGATATCAGACCACAATAGTATCGATATTTTAAAAAATATATCAATATCGGTTTTTATATTAAAAAAAAATATATTGATATATCGGTAAAATATGACAAAAAAAATAATTTTGCCTATTATTATTTTAAACATTTCTTTTCATTTTCCCCCAATCTAAAGCTTGACATTTGTTTGTTCAGGCATGTTGCTCACAATGCTCGGTGTCTTTTTTCCGAGCGCGTCGTCCGTGCGACTCCGAACATTCAGAATCAGTGCTCTGAACGAAAAAAGTAACAAAACTTTACCGTCATATACTTAGCAGCACTTTGTGAGGAATTTCAATTTTTTTGATGCAAATAATTAGGTGAGATTTTGGTGAAATTTAGTGAATCAATTTTAGAATTTGGTGAATCATAGTTTAAAAGTTATTAACAAAATAACGTAAGGCGTATATTTAGCAGCACTTGTTCTGAATTTGAAAAGTTTTGGTACCAAAAGATGCCTGAATCTGGTGAATCGATCGTAACTATTTTCCGAATTTAGTGAATCTTAATTTGTTAGTTATTTAACAAATTAAAAATTATAAACAATTACATAACGCAATTTCAAAATGACGTAACGTCATCAAAACGATAACATCCCTGAACAATTCGGAGTCATTCGGAATGTCATTTTGTAAATTTAAAATGACAGTTGTCAATAAATTTTATAATTTCATATCTTGACTGGGATTTCCTTCTTGGTAAGTTTTTCTCAAATAACTTTTTGATTATACGCTTAATTGTTTTTATTTTCAGGAAATCTGCATGCAATATGATCTTCAAGCTTCAACAAATACAAGAAAAATGTCAAGCACGGTAAACATGAACGGAAAAGAACCAAAATAAAAGGATCACTTCGATGGCGTGCCCAAGGGCACTTTAAATTTTGACGACTTCAAGCGCGTCTACTCCAACGGGAAAAAAGCCAATTATATTCCATACTTATTCGAGAAGTTCGATTCTGAACACTATTCCATATGGTTCAGTAAATACAATTTGCAATCTGATGCGCAGGCAGGCCTTCGCCTCTGTCTGCCTCTTGGGCGAGGACGAAAACAACAGCATCTTTTGTGTGTGGGCTTGGCGACGCCAAGAACTGCCATTCCGTCTCTTTCCCGACTGGCAAATCAATTACACTTTTCATTAAAGTTAAATATGTACATAAAAGATTTGTGTATTCTTGTATTCAATTTACAATAAACAAGTTTAAACATAACCTTTATAAGGTTTAAGGGGGTGTTCCTATGATTCTCTCTTAGCTAATTGAATTTATACTGGGTACCCATGCATCGGATCCGATGTTAGAAACACTATTGGTGTCATCGAATAACAAAGAACGAGGAAGAAAATTAAGAATTTGTAGATTGGAGGTGCGATGGTCGGTGTATTTGTATGCAAAGTGTGGAAGGGGGACTGAGGTGATGGATGTAAGCTGTCGAGGATGAATGGAGTAGTTGCTACTGATTTCCTTAGTGCAGCAAACTAAAAAAGGTAGTTTTTTTTTGTTCTCAACGATAACCGAAATCTTAAGTAAAGGTTTCTTTCAAAACAAATCCAAGGAATACAACTTTCTCGCTTCAAAAAGTCACGATATAACGGAAAAAGTCTAAAAATAATAGACATTCATGTTTTTATTTTTATATTCTAAAATTATATGAATTTTTTTGTAAAGTCCTTAAAAAGATAAACTTCTTATCGCATTTTTTTTTCATTTGTTATTTAGGTCCAAAAATTACGACGTAAGAAAATTAGAAAAAATGTTTATCAAATGTGTACACAGGTTAAGCATTTATTTGCTTCAATTACCCATGGACAAAAATTCGGAGTTATAAAAGTTGGTACAGTTTAAGTGAAAAATACTGAGCAACGTAACGTTGCACGTTCTACATTCTTAAGATTGTTAATAGAAGTAAGAGAAAAAAGGACTATAACTTTTAAGCTAGGATTCACCAAATTTTGAATTATATACCAGATTGTTAATAAGAACGCTCTGATTATCTGTTCCAAATTTTAAAATTTGGTGAATCACAGTTTGTGAGCTACCAGCGTCTAAACTTTGAAAAATACTGCAAACCAGAAACTAAGGAAAAAGGATCACAACTCTTGAGCCAGGATTCACCAAATTCTGAGCTATGTACCAAATTGGTACTTAAAACGGACTTATCCATTGGTCCAAGTTTGGAAATTTGGTGAATCATAGTTGTCGAGCTATCGGCTTCTGAACTTTGAAAAATACTGCAAAGCAGAAACTAATGAAAAAGGATAACAACTCTAAAACCAGGATTCTCTAAATTCTGAGCTTTGTACCAAATTGTTACTTAAGACAGAATTATTCAATGGTCCAAGTTTGGAAATTTGGTGAATCATAGTTTGTGAGCTATCGGCTTCTGAACTTTGAAGAATACTGCAAAGCAGAAACTAATGAAAGAGGATAACAACTCTGAAACCAGAATTCACCAAATTCTGAGCTTTGTACCAAATTGTTACTTAAGACAGAATTATTCAATGGTCCAAGTTTGGAAATTTGGTGAATCATTGTTTTCGAGCTATCGGCTTCTGAACTTTGAAAAATACTGCAAACCAGAAACTAAGGAAAAAGGATTACAACTCTTAAGCCAGGATTCACCAAATTCTGAGCTATGAACCAAATTGGTACTTAAGACGGACTTATCCATTGGTCCAATTTTGGAAATTTGGTGAATCATAGTGTTCGAGCTATCGGCTTCTGAACTTTGAAAAATACTGCAAAGCAGAAACTAATGAAAAAGGATAACAAATCTGAAACCAGGATTCACTAAATTCTGAGCTTTGTACCAAATTGTTACTTAAGACAGAATTATTCAATGGTCCAAGTTTGGAAATTTGGTGAATCATAGTTTGTGAGCTATCGGCTTCTGAACTTTGAAAAATACTGCAAAACAGAAACTAATGAAAAAGGATAACAACTCTGAAACCAGGATTCACCAAATTCTGAGATTTGTACCAAATTGTTACTTAAGACAGAATTATTCAATGGTCTAAGTTTGGAAATTTGGTGAATCATAGTTTGTGAGCTATCGGCTTCTGAACTTTGAAAAATACTGCAAAGCAGAAACTAATGAAAAAGGATAACAACTCTGAAACCAGGATTCACCAAATTCTGAGCTTTGTACCAAATTGTTACTTAAGACAGAATTATTCAATGGTCCAAGTTTGGAAGTTTGGTGAATCATAGTTTTCGAGCTATCGGCTTCTGAACTTTGAAAAATACTGCAAACCAGAAACTAAGGAAAAAGGATTACAACTCTTAAGCCAGGATTCACCAAATTCTGAGCTATGAACCAAATTGGGACTTAAGACAGACTTATCCATTGGTCCAATTTTGGAAATTTGGTGAATCATAGTTTGAGAGCTATCGGCTTCTGAACTTTGAACAATACTGCAAAGCAGAAACAGAGGAAAAAGCATTACAACTCTTAAACCAGGATTCACCAAATTCTAAGCTATGTACCAAATTATAACATCAGACGGACTTATTTATTGGTCCTAGTTTGGAAATTCGGTGAATCATAGTTTGAGAGCTATCGGCTTCTGAACTTTGAACAATACTGCAAAGCAGAAACGGAGGAAAAAGCATTACAACTCTTAAACCAGGATTCACCAAATTCTAAGCTATGTACCAAATTATAACATCAGACGGACTTATTCATTGGTCCAAGTTTGGAAATTTGGTGAATCATAGTTTGCGAGCTATCGGCTTCTGAACTTTGAACAATACTGCAAAGCAGAAACAGAGGAAAAAGCATTACAACTCTTAAACCAGGATTCACCAAATTCTAAGCTATGTACCAAATTATATTATCAGACGGACTTATTCATTGGTCCTAGTTTGGAAATTTGGTGAATCATAGTTTGAGAGCTATCGGCTTCTGAACTTTGCATTTATAATTTGGTACATAGCTTAGAATTTGGTGAATCCTGGTTTAAGAGTTGTAATGCTTTTTCCTCTGTTTCTGCTTTGCAGTATTGTTCAAAGTTCAGCAGCCTATAGCTCTCAAACTATGATTCACCAAATTTCCAAACTTGGACCAATGAATAAGATTTTTCCCGGTTTACAATTTCATACATGTTTAAGAATTTACTTGCAGCTAGTATAAAACAAATATCCAATATTAATTGTTTATGAATAGTTTTGCCTATATACAGATCAAAGATGTGAAACATAACTTAACGCAAACTGACTTTGTGTGTTTTCACTCAAACTGTACTGAAATTAGAAAACTCCGAATTTGAGCTTTTGGTTTTTAAGCAAACAAATTCCTAAACCTTGTACACACTAGACATAGTTGCAAGTGAATAATTTGAAAAGTAGTCCTTTTTCTTAAAATGACTGTTTTTTTCTCGTGAGACTTTAAATTTGTATTCTTAAATGTGCATTAAATGTTTTGAATAAATTTTTATTTTTGGGTGGTCCTGGATTAATTTTTAACTCATAAACTGATTGTTGTTTGTACTTTATGAGTAACGGGCGGGTGGTGTTTTTTTTAAAGTAATTATGCAAAACATGATTCATGTTATGGGCCTTAAACTACCAAAACATGAATGATTAAAGGGTTTCTCAAAACACCATTTGGAAGTCTTTTTACTTTTCTATTCATTATTATTAAGTATTTACTCTTATAATGTTAACAACTGTTTAGCGGCGACCACGGTTGAACGACGTTCATACATTGATTACATCCCCATTCAAGCTTTTAGTGGTTGAAGATTTTCGTGTACTTCTTTTAGCCAAATATGCTAACTGTCCCGATAACGATGCGATGTTAAATGTGGAATCAGGTCACCAGTGTCAAGGGAATTTGCTTGCACGACACTCTTGACGTCGCGGATGTACATACTTAAGAGTCTTGCCATTAACACATATGCCCCGGCCCAAGACGCCCTTTTTCGTGTTCGTTAAAGATCCATTTCAGTTTCAGCTAAATTTATTGCTTGAATTGAAATAACTGGAATCAATGAAGTTATATTTGTTTGTCTGCTATTACACGATGAAACTGGTTGCGTGCAACTTTTCGAACCCCATAAGTGCAAAAGAGAAATAAAATTCGAAAACATGAGACGGAAGAACATCGACTCGTGTCGCACGGGTAAAATTTTCCGTGCAACAACTTGACGTCTCTCTTTGCTCTTTTCTTTGTTTTTGCTGTTCTCTTTGATTTTATTTCTTTAACTTCATGGAAATTTAAGTCAGTCAAGATCTTCTTAATCAACATTTTTGACACTCCAGGTAAGCTCGGATTAAAATCGAATCAATTTCTCGATGCATCATGAACCTTTTGGTACTTTTACAGGACATGTCTACTTTCAGACGAAGCAACAGCTGCAATGCGAATGTGTGACGGAGTTGTCGTCTTTGTCGATGTCAAATCGCCCTGGACAATGCGAAAAGGAAAATTCATTATGTCTTTACGGGACCGAAGGAAGGCGACATCTACACAGACATGATCAATTGCAACCTGTGGGTTTAAGAAGCACGTTACAAGTCGAAATTGGGTTCTTATTGAAGGCATCGATCAGTGTATCGTGAAGACATCGACGATTTTTCCAAATCAGCTACGATTAAGAGTTGTTGGCAGCGCGTTCTATGTGGGCGTTTGGACCTGATTTGACCGGACCGAATATCCTCGCTGATGATACCCTGCCGTCGGAAGTTGACAAAAATTTGCTAACCTCAGTGAAGGACTCTATAGTTCTATTAATTTAAAGAGGAGTAAACATTGTCCGTTGTTCCTAAGGAAAGTTGAGTGATTTGAATAAAGTAGTTTCGTGTTTTATTTTCAAAATGTGAATGAGTTTTAATTTTTGGAACTAGTTTGCCCGTAATTATGCACTACTTGGGAATATCAGTAGTTTTAGAAAACATTTGATATTGTAATATTCGACTTGGTCCGACAATTAAAACTTATTTACTTTTCAAATAAAACACAAATTCACTTTGTTCAAATCACTCACAAACTTATTTATTCAACACTTTCAATTACTTTTCGAACACAGTATCTTTACTTTATCGCAGTTCACAATCAATTAATTCTTCGCCGCCAAACGGGCTCTTTATATAACAAAAATACTTGGTTCTAGATACTACTATATTGGTTCTTGGAGAAGCTTGAATGTTCCAGAAGCTTACACTTACAAACAAAAATACTGGGATTACTTTTTGTAGGGGCTAACGTTCTTAATGCTAAACAAAAAGTTTCTCTTAATCACTAGGTATTGCCCCTCACAAACGTTTACTACTACAATTAAACGATATTAGAGTTAAAGAGATACAGAGTAAGTAAAGAGAGTAAGAAAAGTGTGTACATTAAATATAGAAAGAGGTACAGAGCGTAAGAGATAATAACGTATACACATTAGACATTACAATAGAAGGAGATACAGAGCGTATGAGATAAATAAAGTGTATACACATTACATTGCCCCCTCCTTAGGATTGATCGTCCCGAACAAATCCATCATCTTCATCACCACTGTAGCGATGTAGTCGGTCGCGATGTACGACTTTAAGTTTACCTCTGACTCCTTTTTGTATCCGGTATACGACGTCGTTGATTTTGCTAATCACTGTATATGGACCTTCCCAGTCCCGTTGAAGTTTCGGTGACAACCCCTTTTGTCGATGGGGATTGTAAAGCCACACTCGATCTCCTGCTTGGAACTCTGTTGTTGTCGCTCGTATATCGTAGCGTGCCTTCATTCGGTCACTGAACATCTTTATTTTTGACCTGGTATCGTCGTGGATCTGAAGGAGTCTTTCTCTGAGGTCATCCAAGTAGACATCCTCGGCTTGCGGTTCCGACGTGGGACATCCAAATTTGATTTCGCTCGGCAGTCTGATGTTCCTTCCCATCAAAATCTCAGACGGTGTATGGCCAGTTGAGCTATGTGTTGCACTTCGATACGCCATCAAAAACAGTGGAATGTGTCGATCCCAATCTCGCTGGTTGTCGTCCACAACTTTGCAAAGATGTTCCTTAAGGGTTCGGTTGAACCGTTCGACCATGCCATCTGATTGTGGGTGGAGTGGTGTTGTTCTTGTCTTCTTGATGTGAAGAAGCCCACAAACTTCCTAGAATATGTTTGATTCAAAGTTCCTTCCCTGGTCGGAAT
The DNA here is from genome assembly GCA_943590905.1 of Sphaerophoria taeniata. Classification (NCBI taxonomy): domain Eukaryota; kingdom Metazoa; phylum Arthropoda; class Insecta; order Diptera; family Syrphidae; genus Sphaerophoria; species Sphaerophoria taeniata. The sequence goes on along the minus strand of OX016541.1, from coordinate 78,642,211 downwards.
GCAGTTCTAATGGAACACCGAATCTGCTCACCCAGTTGAACACAATTTGGTCTGCGACTGTTTTGGCTTCTTGATTCGGTATGGCGTATGCTTCAGGCCACTTGCTGAAGTAATCCATGACGACCAGAATATAACGATTTCCATTATTTGTTTCCGGAAATGGACCCGCCACGTCTATTGCAATCCTTTCAAAGGGTGATCCGACATTATACTGCTGCATTTGGCTGTGATTCTTTTTGTTTGGGCCTTTGGTGGCAGCACAGGTATCACATTTTCGGCACCACTTCTCGACATCCTCCCTTGCATGTAGCCAATAGAATCGTTGTCGAACCTTTTCTAGCGTCTTGTTTACTCCTAGATGGCCTCCCGAAACTCCATCATGCATCTCTCGCAGAACGTCCATAATCTTCGATCTCGGTAAGACTAGCTGCATTACATAGGACTTTCCATCTGCTGATTCCCACTTACGTCGAAGGACACCTTCTTGGACATGCAACGAGTCCCACTGTGCCCAATAGGCCTTCAGAGCCGGACTTCTGTCGGAGATATCAGCCCATTCTGGTTTTTCCTGGTGTTCCTTGCATGCGAGGATGGGTTCAATATCTGGGTCCTCTTGTTGAGCCTTCCTCATCTCGTCGTTGCTCCAGCCATAAATGGGATCGGTTCTGGTTCGTTGGACAGTAACCACTTCTTTTTCTTCTTGGCGTCTGCAATGCTTACAGTCTTGCTTACATGGTCTCCGAGACAGTGCATCAGCATTTGAGTGAAGCTTCCTTTTCCGATGTTGAATTTCATAATCGTACGTCTGCAGCCTCTCAATCCATCTCGCCACTTGACCCTCTGGATTCTTGAAATTCAAAAGCCAGTTTAGTGCTCCATGGTCGGTTCGGAGAAGAAACTTCTGTCCATAGAGATACTTATGGAAGTGCCTTGTTGCCAAAATCAGTGCAAGAAGTTCTCTTCTGGTCACACAATAGTTTCTTTCCGACTTCGAGAGTACCTTGCTGTAATAGGCAACCACCTTTTCTTCGCCATCATGTACCTGTGACAATACAGCACCAATCCCGACATTGCTGGCATCAGCATCAATGATGAACGGTTTTCCTGGAGTCGGGTAGGTCAGCACTGGTGCATTACACAAGCGTTGCTTGCGCTCTTGAAAGCTGCGCTCGCACTCACCTGACCATTTAAACTGCTTTCCCTTTGCCGTTAGCTGATGTAGACTCTTGGCGATTTCAGCAAAGTTCTTTACAAAGCGCCTATAGTAGGTGGCTAGACCCAGAAAGCTTCGGAGTTGATGTTTGTCCTGTGGTGTTGGCCAATTCTTCACGGTGTCAACCTTATCAGGATCCGTCTTAACTCCTTGGGATGAGATGATATGTCCCAGGTATTTCACTTCGGTTTTGAAGAGTGAACTCTTTTCTGGATTGAGCTTGAGGTGGGCTTCTCGAAGTCTTTGAAACACGGCTCTCAGATTTGTACAATGTTCGTCAAATGTTTTCCCGTATACGATGCATCATCCAAATAGACCAGGCAAGATTTCCAAGTGAGTCCTTGCAGGACGCATTCCATAAGGCGCTCAAAAGTCGCTGGAGCATTGCACAGTCCAAAAGGCATCACTTTGAACTGCCACAATCCGTTTCCTGTCGAGAACGCTGTCTTCTCTTTGTCTTCAGGATGGATTTCTACTTGCCAGTATCCACTTTTCAGGTCCAACGTTGAGAACCATTGTGCTCCTTCCATTGCGTATCACTGATCCTAGGCAGAGGGTAGCTATCCTTCTTGGTCACATCATTCAACCTTCGATAGTCTACGCAAAAGCGGGTTGATTTGTCTTTCTCCTTACCAGGACCACTGGAGACGCCCAAGGGCTTTTAGAGTTTTCGATCAGACCCTCTTCTTTCATGGTGGTTATCAGTTCTTCAACCTCACCTTGTTTGGCTAGTGGAAGGCGTCTTGCAGGTTGACGGATCGGCCTTGCATCCCCGGTGTTGATTCGATGTTGAACCAGTTGTGTTCTGCCATATTTTCCTTGCCATGACGAAAAGATATCTGCAAATTCTTCGAGGAGGCCTTCTGCAGTTCTTCGTTGTTGGTGACCAAGATTAGAGGACTTGAGAATGTTCGTCTTTATGGAGTTCAGCTCTTTGGACTTCAATGTTTGCCTTGGCTCTTTTTCGTTGATCCTTGTTATCGCTGATACAGATTCGCATTGTCCGACAATCTCACCTTTTCTAAGCTTAACTTCGTACGGCTTGATGTTCAGTATTCGTACGGGAACCATGTTCTTTACAGGTCTAACAAGAGTCTTCCCAATGGTGACGTTTTGGGAGGACTTTACAGATGCTGGTTCGACCATGAGGTATCGATGGCTGCCAGGCTTACCCTTCAATTTCGTCCACACGAATACTTCTGAAGAAGCAGGCAAAGTCAGATCTTCTTTGATGAAGGTTTCCACAGATAGCGAGGTCTCATATGAGTGAATCCCATAGATCATCGGAATATCGATGTTTCGATATTTCAGGACTTGGTTCCCGATGTCCAATATCAATCCGTGATCTTTCATGAAATCGACGCCGACAATGCACTCGTCGCATATATCTGCTACCAGGAACAGGTGAGAGAATTCCAGCTCTGCCATCCGGATCTTAAGACGTACCTCACCATAGACTTTTGCGGCTTCTCCAGTTGCAGTCCTTAGACGATAGCTATTGGTGTTGTGGAGCCATGTCTTCTTAACGAGGTCCTGCCGTACAATGGACGCCGTGGCACCGGTGTCGATGGTAGCCACACATTTGTTGCCGTTTATACTTGCTTCCACGGTCAGACTCTTGTTGTCACGTTTCGTTTGAGAAACCTGGATGGTGTTTCTGTAGCTATCGGTACTTGAAGCCAGCTTCTGTCCCTCGAAGTTGGTGGGGTGGGAAACAACTTGGGAAGCAACATTGTTGTAGGTGTAACTTTGACCAGTTGACATATTTCTGTGTTCACAGTGTTGGCATGCGGTTCCTCTTCGCGGTAATCTGCACTGTCGTTGAAGATGCCCGGTCTTGTTGCAGTTCCAGCATCGTGCTCGTCCGTCTCGCTGACTCCTTTCCAGAGTAGCCTTCTGACAAGAGCATTCTTGGACTTCCAATTCTCTCACGCGATGCACGTTTTGGGAAGCTTGTTCTGCGGCTTCCATCGTTAGAGCGAAAGCCAATGCTTCTGGTAGTGTATGCTTTCCGGCAGTGCGAATAGCCCTTTGGAGATTAATATCGCCCACAGCTCTCACAAAGGCTTCAACAGCAGGTTGATTTATTATCTCGTTGCCAGCTGTTGGGTATGCCAGGTGAACTAATCGCTCGATATCTGCCTGAAGCTGCTGCAGAGTTTCACGTCTTTTCTGTGCCCTGTTGTTTAGTTGAACTCGGAAGACTTCTGTCATGTGGCTATCCCCAAACCGCTGTTCGATTGCGTTTACCAGAACTTTGAAGTCACCGTTCTTCTCTGCTGGGATGGTTTGTAGCAGTTCAGCAGCTGCTCCTCTCAAGGCAAGCGTAAGAGCAATGTATTTTTCGTCATCGTCCCAGCCGTTTGTTAACGCTGCTGCTTCAAACTGTTTCTTGTAGATTGACCACGGTATCTGACCATCAAAGCTTGGAGGATTCACTTCTCTCTTTCTTGAGCACTCACCAGAAGGTTCTCGAGCTTTCATCTTTCGCACTTTTTCTAGTTCGCTTGTAATGGTTTCGATCTGTTCGTCTATTTTCTTGAAACGTGCATTAGTCGTTGAATTTCGTTTTTCGACACGCTCATTGATTTTGTCTTCGAAGTCCGCAAACCTGCCTTCTAGTAGATTTTTCTGTTCATCAAACCGATCTCGAACGTCATCCCTTTGAGCTTGTAGTTGTTCCAGAACATCATTCTTTTGTGTTTCCAGTTGTTATACGTTTCTCAACCGTGCTTTCGCTTTCGCGAGAAGAGTGAGAATCGGACAGAAAAATGAAAGACTATTTTTATTTAATTTAATTTGTTTAATATTTTTATTTCCTTTTATTTTCACAACTAAGGCCCGCTGTCTTAAGCTTGGCTGCGACCTTGTCTTGAGGATATAGTAGATCTTTATGTATTTTTTATTATCTTTATTTTCAAAACAAGGCCCGCTGTCTTTAGCTTGGCTGCGACCTTGTCTGATAGTATGTTAAATCTTTCTGTATCTTTCTTAAACTATTCCTGTCTTTTTATACCTTTTCCTAAATCGATTTTCCTCAATGCATATGCATTTTCCAAACTATCATCCACCAACCGATGATTACACAATCGGTAATATTGACCCACTTGAAATTGACCCACTTGAAAATATTCGATATTATTTGAGACCTATTTGGAATTTCATAATATTATATAAACTCCGAAATGTTGGTCACAAAAGTGCCGCCGCATCATATTTCACACATACCCACTGCACTCAGAGTGTCGACCCGTGCTATGGTGCATTCTCAGCATTATTTAGTATGGGTGGTCGTCAATGCCTGCAATTAGTGCATTGGATTTGTTTACAATCCGTTGGATATTGGATTTGTTTACAATCCGTTGGACATTGGATATTTATTACTCATAGTAGTTTATGGGTTTTGACGTAGCTATGACGAGTGAGTATTATGATGACCTTGTGGCGATGATTTGTTTGTGAGTCGATGTATAGTGTATATATCGGTGATTGAAGTGCTTGGTAAACGCACGGCATTAGGGAAAATATATATGTTGGGAGGTTGGTATGTAGTGCGATCACTACATCCTTCCCCCCTTAGAAAAAGAAAATTGACCTTGGAGAGGTTAATTTTCTTAAAAAGTACAGGAAGCAAGTTTAATATTTTTTTTCATTTTTTTTCCTTGAAGAGGCATCAGTTTATATATTGTATATGTTTTTGTTTAGAACAAATATTGTTGTTTTCCTTGAAGAGGTTACAAAAATGTATGCATCTTATTTATATATATATTTTGTTTTATTTTTCCTTGAAGAGGCATCAGTTTATATTTTGTATTTTGTAATGTTTTTGTTTAGAAGAAATATATTGTTTGTTTTCCTTGAAGAGGTTACAAAAATGTATGCATCTTATTTATATATATATTTTGTCTTATTTTTCCTTGAAGAGGCATCAGTTTATATTTTGTATAAATGTTTTTGTTTAGAAGAAATATATTGTTGTTTTCCTTGAAGAGGTTACAAAAATGTATGCATCTTATTTATATATATATTTTGTCTTATTTTTCCTTGAAGAGGCATCAGTTTATATAAATATATTTTGCTTCTCTAAAAGAAGTATGTTAAAGTTGTTGTCTTAAAAGTTATGCATCGTTTTAGTTAATCTATTTATACAAAATATATCTATATTTTTATTTTATTTTAGGTAATTCATTAAGTACTTATTTTGTTTGGTGTGAACAACGCGAAGAATATTTTCTAGAACTCAATCTCCTAGTAAGTTCAAGTGCAAATTGTATGCCTTTTTTATCTTGTTTTATGTCTTTGTCTGTTTGTTGCGTTGTAAAAGTTGGAGAGTGGGGTGTGATTTTCGTTGGTGGTGTTCGGTTTGGTAAAACATTAGGTAAAGGAGGAGGAGGGGGAGGTGATGTTTGTTTTAATGTAGGGTGAGAAATTGTAGTGTTTTGTAAAATTTTAGGTAAAGGTGGAGGAGGGGGAATGTTCTTGGGTCTTTCCACATCTAGTTTTTCAGGTAAAGAATTTTGTGTTTTTGTCGTACATATCTGAATTGATGTTACCGGTGTATTTGTTGGTTTTCGCTTCGAATATCTCAGTTTAGTAAAGATGATTAATGAGAGAACTATTATGAAAGTCAAGGCTCCGGAGTTTGTGTTAGTTACTAGCTCTGGTGTGAAAAAAACGTTTAGTTAAAGGTAAATCGTCTTCAAGTGTCTTAAAATTTTGATTAATTTGGGTCCATTTTTCTTTGAAAGAAAGTTGAGACAAGTGAATGTCTGGAACATTTTCCAGCGCAGTGTCAGGAAAATAAGGAGTGCTATTTTTGGATATATTGATCAGTGAGATGTTTTTTATGAAATCTGGTATGGTAAAGTCAGCATTATTTTCGGTGGGTAGTTTCCAATGCGAAATAGTGTAAGAACATTTATTTACTAAGTGGAGTATTCCGATGCCTTCTAGGTATTTTTGTGATATTGTTGTGCCGCATTGGGAGTAGATAATTTGTTTATCTTGGAACGCAAACAACCAATTATTAGGAGCTTTGAGTTTAATTATATTGTTTAGGAAACTTGGTGATTTAATGAAATTGCAAGGTGCATGTTTGTAAATTTTGCTGTCAGGAATTTCGAAACAAAGAGCATGTGAATTTTCGTTAATTGAAAAAGGTTTATTTTGGTTACAAATGAAAAACAGGGATTCCTGGAAGATATTTATTCGAGAGCAAAGGTTATTAAATTCTGTAGTTGTAAAAGTAAGATGTGTGCTACTTGGATTTGTCATGACATACTCAAAGTTTATATCTAATAGACCATAGTTGGCTTGGTTCATTTTTACTGGGAATAGGTGTATTTGATTTTGAATGTGTTTGAATTACACAAGGGGATTGTAATTTTAATTATAATTTGATCTTGAAATTCAATTGATTTGACATTAATTATTTCGTTGATATATTGTGGATCTCGTAATAATGGGTTTATATTATTATAATGGGATATATTTGAATAAATTTGTCTTAAATCTTCTGATCTAAGTAAGAGCGGGTGTAATTTGTGTTGTTGGAGAGAATTAACAAGTGTGAAAAATTTTGATAGCACCGTTTGAATGGATTGCAGTTGTGTTAAAATTTTTACCACGATTTCATTGATTTCGATTTGGGCTAGGTTGTCGTTTCATTCAATCAATCAATAAGCGTTTTAAAAAGGGGGAAAAAAGTGTTTTTGTTTTTTTTTCATTGACGTAGTAGTTGTAGGTTGTTGTTATGTATCATTTTCGATTTCTTTCCAATTTTGATAACTGTGTTTTCGTCGGATATCAGTTTGATGACTTCGTAAGGTCCGTCCCAAAGGTTTGACAGTTTGTTTTTCCTCGATTGGTTTTTCATTAGTACTTTGTCTCCTACCTTGAATTGTTTCTGTTTGGCGTTTTTGTCATAATACTTTTTGTTTTTCTTTTTCTTCTCGTAAATTGTTTCTCTGGCGATTCTGTAACCATGTTGTAGACGGCTTTTGAGTTCTGTAGCGTAGTTTTCGTAATTGTAATAAGTCTGCGGTTCTCTGTTCAGTGAATTGGGGATCCGTGCAGGATAACCATACAATAGCTCAAATGGAGTGTAATTCGTACTACTGTGTGGGGTAGTGTTGTATACGAACATAGCGTATGGGAGCCATGTGTCCCAAGCGAGTTGATCCTTGTCCGTGTAGTGACGCAAATATTCTGCTAGTGTCCTGTGACTACGTTCTAAAGCGCCATTAGTTTGAGGGTGGTATGGAGTGGTTTGTAATTTCCTTGTCTTAAGGACTTTGCATACCTCTTTAAACAAATTACTAAGGAAATTTGTTCCCTGATCCGTTAAGATCGAGTCGGGTATTCCAAATCGGCATACCAACCGTTCGACTAACATACGTGCTATAGTTGGGGCTTCAGCGTTTGGTACGGCTATTGCTTCGGAAAATTTTGTGAGGTCGTCCTGAAATGTCAGAATGTACTTGTTGTTCTCGTAACTGACGGGTAGTGGACCTACTATGTCTAAAGCTATACGTTCAAAAGGAGTTTTGCATGTAGTGGTTACTTTCATGGGTATTTTGTTATTGCGTGATAATTTATTTTTTTGACATGACTCGCATTTTCGTATGTAATTTTTAACGTCTTTGGATATGGTTGGCCAATAGTAATATTGCTTAATTCTTTTTGAGGTTCTTGTTACTCCTTGATGTCCGCCAAATGGTGACTCGTGGTTTTCGTGTAGTATTTTTGATATGTCTTCAGGTTTTTCTATTAACCTTCTTGAATCAATGTGGAGATATGTATTAAATTTAGCTTGTTTGAAGACTTCAAATATTAATGTTTTTAATTCGTCTTGAGGTTGGTTACTTATGGGTAACGATAAAGCAATGTTTGATAGTTTAGTCCTATTGCATTCACTTACGATGTCATTCAAACTGTTTGAAATTTTTTCTCGGTCTGTCGGGCTTCTTAAGGGTAAAGGTAATGTCATGATGTAGTAAAGCACATTTGTAGGTTGGAGTTTATGGGTCAAGACTTGGCAGATTTCTGGTTTTTTGAAATTAGGTAAACGAGTTTTCAAAATTTTTTCTTCTGTTGTTTCTACAAGAGGCAGTATAATAGCTTTAAAGTTTACTTTATTATTTAGGAATATGGATCCCTTTTTTTCGATTATATTAAAATTTAATTTGGATTCTATTGTATTTGCACTTGTCCCGGTGATCATGTCGTTTCTTTCTTCTTGTGCCCGTCTTTGGTTTCGCGTTGTTACTAATACTTTGGTTTCATCATTGGGTTCAATACGGCTTAAGGCGTCGGCATTCGTGTTGAATTTGCCCTTTTTATGTACAATCTTGTATTCGTATTCTTCTAACAAGATTCTCCATCGCATGAGTCTAGACGTAGGATCTTTTCTTCCTATTAACCATTGTAATGAACTGTGGTCGGTGACAATAGTAAATTTTCTTCCATAGATATATGGTCGGAATTGTGTCAGGGCGTAGATTATCGCAAGAAGTTCTTTTTCTGACGTAGTGTATTTTGTTTCCGCCTTGTTAAGAGTACGACTGGCAAAGAAAATTGGTTTATCTTTGCCAATGGGACCTTGTGAAAGTACAGCGCCTAATGCGATGTCACTTGCATCAGTGGTTACCAGAAATTCCTGATCAAAATCGGGGTATGTTAAGATGGGAGGATTAATAATTTTCTCTTTTAAAGTTCTGAAAGCCTCGTCGCAGAAACTGTCCCAACGAAAAGTTACGTTTTTCTTTAGCAACGTGTTTAATGGTTTTGCTATTTCTGCAAAGTTTGGGATGAACTTTCGGTAATACCCTACGAATCCAAGAAAAGATTTAATATCTTTTGGTTTCTTAGGTACTGGGAACGTTCTCACTGCTTTGGTTTTTTCAGAGTTTGGTCTAATTCCCTCCTCTGAGATAACATGTCCTAGGTAAGTGAGTTCTTTTCTGATGAAATGACATTTTTCAGGCTGAAGTTTGAGGTTATTCTCTCTTAGTCGATTTAAAACTTTGATAAGTCTAGCATTGTGGTCCTTTAAATCATAGCCATAAATAACTATGTCGTCCACGTATACAAAACATTCGATTCCTTGCAGTCCCATTAGTACATTATTCATAAGCCGTTGAAAAGTGGCTGGGGCATTTTTTAGTCCGAATGGCATACGATTGTATTCATAATGACCGAACGGAGTACTGAAAGCTGTTTTTGCTTTATCCCTTTTATCCATAAGAATTTGATGAAATCCTTTAGCTAAATCGAGTGTACTAAAGTACTTAGCTCTTCCCAACTGGTCCAAGATATCAGTTATATTGGGTAAGGGGTAAGCATCTCCGACAGTGACTTCGTTTAACTTTCTGAAGTCAACTACCACCCTCCATCGTTTTGTTCCATCTTGACCTGCTGTTTTTGGAACTAATAGTAAAGGGGAGTTCCATGGGCTGTTGCTTGGTTGTACTACCCCATCTTCTAGCATTTCATTCACTTGTTTATGAATTTCCTGCCTAGTACTTTCTGGGAGTCGATAAGGTCTTGTATATAGAGGGGGCTTGTCCTCACCTGTAATAATTCTATGTTCTATAGCGTTTGTATGAGTGAGGTGATCGCCCTCAAGGTAAAAGAGGTCATTGTATTCGCGACAAATGTCCAGAATGGTTTTTTTTTCATCGGTGTTACAATGTTCGAACTCTAAGAGTGACTCTAGTTTCTTTAACCTATTCTTCACAGGGTCCTTTAAACTATTTGTCTCGATAATGTTATATTCATCGAGATTTTTGTATTTCATGTTAATTGTATTGATGTTTATTTCTTGATTTGAGTCTAAAATATTCATCAGAAGTACCTTAATCTTGGAGTTTCTTTGTTGGGTAATGGTTTCACCCAAGTAGACTCCTGTAGCTATTTCTCGTTTTTCTGTAACCAAATATTTTGCACCTTCCTCTTTACACGGAATTTCTACTATTTGTTGTGTTCTTGGTCTTAAAATAATTGTTCCCGTCTGTTCGTTTGGTTCAACATTTTTTATTAACTCCATCTTATATTTTTTATTTTTTAAATTTTTATTTTCGTTATGATTACTAGAGAAATTTGTTGTGTTGGTTTCAAAGTAACTATGTGGGTTTTGTGAGAAGGTTGGGTTGAAAGCTTTTGTATGATTTTTGTTGAGGTTGATTTCCAAAGAATCTTTAAAATCTGAAATGTCAGTAGATTCCCGTGGTGTGATTTCAGCTTCTATTCCCATGTGTACGGATACATCTATGGCTTTAGAATTTGCTGCACCTACGTGGTTTGGTTCCTCTTTCTTATACCTAGTTTTTTCATTGCCGTTTTTACCCGTAGGTTGCACCTCGAAAGGTGTTTTACGGTCTCCCTTCTTCTCGATAACCTCACATTTGGCTACTTTTTCTACCTTTTGGGGTTTAAAAAATTGTTGTCCGTCACATAAACGCACGACTGCAGCTGCGGTTACTTCCAGCTGTCTTTTTTCATAATCAATCTTACACTCAAACCTGTTGAGAAAATCGTTTCCCAGTATTCCATCATAAAGTAAATGTATTTTATTAGTAAGTATTTGGAATGGGTGTTCCAAATACGATGTATTTTTTCCGTCATAAATTTCTAATGTTCCCGTTATTTCTCCCATAGTTCTCACAGATTCGCCAGCTATGGTGGAGATAACACAAGAGTTTTTTGAATTTGCGTAAGGTGAGTCGTTTTTGACCAAGCAGATGTCTGCGCCGGTGTCTATTAAAAATGTAGAACATTCTTTTGTTGTCCCTTGCATTGTAAGACGAATTACTGGGTCTTTAAATTCAGGGCAGAATTTCAAAATCATTTTTAAATTTTTTGGTTTTGTGTATAATGGACTTCGGCAACTACCTTTTGTCTCTGGGTGGAGTTGCCGATTTGCTCCACCCCGCATTCGTTTTCCGACTCGATTTTGTCGAGATCGTATTGCGATTGGTGTGAACAATAGTGTCGTAATTCGTGATTCGAATTACCCTTAAATGGATTTTTATTTTGCTTGTCTGCAGAATTATTTGTAACCGTGTTTGCTTGGTTTCGGGAGTGCGATAACCGTAAACGACAGTCACTCTCAGTATGATACAACTTATGACAATAGTTGCACTTGACAGATGGTTCGGTCTTAGTTACGCTTTGGAAGTTTGTATTCCGGTAACATGTGGCTGAAGTGTGACCTGTTTTATTGCAAGTCTGACAGATTTTTGTTTGGTTTTGGTTGAGTCTGACGAAACACGAAGCTGCTGTGTGACCCAATTTACCACATTTCTGGCAGGTAACCCTTGTGTCAGAATTTCTGTTTGTGGCTCTGTTTTGTTCAGTGTCTAACCGAGGAGATTGTGCAATGCCATAATCAATGGCTGCTTTCAGGTCCATGGCATTGAATGCTTTAACCAGTAATCGCAGTTGTGAGTTCCTAAGTCCGTCTTCGAAGGAGCGTAAAGCTGTTTGTTTGTTCTCTGAAATAAGGTAGGCCCGTATCGCTTGGTCAGTCGTACTTTGGTATGTCGCCCTGTCTAATTTTTGTAGCAAACGGGTTATTCGTTCGCCGAAGTCTTTTACGTCTTCCCTCGAGTTTTGTCGTGCAGACATTAGCTCAGTTTGTGAGTTTGACCGTGAAACTTGTTCTTTGAATTGTCCTTCTAGTTCGGCTACTAGTTCGGCCCATGTGGTTATGGTTTTGTATTGGGTTAACTCGAAAGCTACCCCTTGTAGTCTGGTCTTGACAATGCTTAGGAATAAAGCATGTTGAGTGGGTTCTTGGATGTATGAAAAAAGGATGTTGCCGCAAGCGACAAATTTATCTAATTCTTCAGGATTTCCACCGAACACCGGAACAATGTTGTTAACATCATTCAGGGTGATTCTTACTTCCATTTTTGAAGAGATGGATTCAGGAGTGGGGCCAGAAATAGGGATAAGGTTTTGGGTTGTCGTATGTTCGTGGTAAGGTAGTACCTTATAGAGCTCTACCACCGATATTTGTTTTCGCGTGGACGGAATTGTCGTTAAATTATCGTCAAGTATAGGGGAAAGGAATATTCTTTGCGTTTTGTTCAATTGTGGAAATACAAATATGTTTATAGTGGAAACACAAATATATAGATATATATGGTTAGTTTTTAAATATATCTACCTTAAATTGGTTAAAAATATGACGTATGAGTTGATGTTGTTGATGCTGCTGGTGTAGTTGTTTTCTGCGGATGTTGTTGTTGCGGGTGTTGTTGTTGCTGATGATGTTTTTGCTGTTGTGCCAGGCAGACTTCACGCCCTAAAGTTGTAGATTACAACCTGGTCTTTTGCACTACCTATACTTTGCCTCCGCGTCCTCTTGAAGGAATTCGCCAGGTCTTATGGTCATAGGATTTTTACACAACAAAAAAAAAAAAAAATCACTTTCTGGTGTTTAGCCCCAGAACGCCTCAAGAGTAGCTCTTGTTGTTTGGTAGGGGATTTTGAGTAGATCCCACCGCTGCCACCAAAATGTTATACGTTTCTCAACCGTGCTTTCGCTTTCGCGAGAAGAGTGAGAATCGGACAGAAAAATGAAAGACTATTTTTATTTAATTTAATTTGTTTAATATTTTTATTTCCTTTTATTTTCACAACTAAGGCCCGCTGTCTTAAGCTTGGCTGCGACCTTGTCTTGAGGATATAGTAGATCTTTATGTATTTTTTATTATCTTTATTTTCAAAACAAGGCCCGCTGTCTTTAGCTTGGCTGCGACCTTGTCTGATAGTATGTTAAATCTTTCTGTATCTTTCTTAAACTATTCCTGTCTTTTTATACCTTTTCCTAAATCGATTTTCCTCAATGCATATGCATTTTCCAAACTATCATCCACCAACCGATGATTACACAATCGGTAATATTGACCCACTTGAAATTGACCCACTTGAAAATATTCGATATTATTTGAGACCTATTTGGAATTTCATAATATTATATAAACTCCGAAATGTTGGTCACAAAAGTGCCGCCGCATCATATTTCACACATACCCACTGCACTCAGAGTGTCGACCCGTGCTATGGTGCATTCTCAGCATTATTTAGTATGGGTGGTCGTCAATGCCTGCAATTAGTGCATTGGATTTGTTTACAATCCGTTGGATATTGGATTTGTTTACAATCCGTTGGACATTGGATATTTATTACTCATAGTAGTTTATGGGTTTTGACGTAGCTATGACGAGTGAGTATTATGATGACCTTGTGGCGATGATTTGTTTGTGAGTCGATGTATAGTGTATATATCGGTGATTGAAGTGCTTGGTAAACGCACGGCATTAGGGAAAATATATATGTTGGGAGGTTGGTATGTAGTGCGATCACTACACAGTTGTTTGAGGACATTCTCTTGCTCGGTCTTCTGCTCGTTTCTTTGAGTTTCTAGTTGCTCCAGAACATTCTTGTTTTGAGTTTCTAATTGCTTGAGGACATTCTCTTGCTCGTTCTTCTGCTCGTTTCTTTGAGTTTCTAGTTGCTTGAGTACGTTCTCGTTCTTCTGTGCGTCAAACCGCTCTAGCACATTCTTGTTTTGAGCTTCTTGCTTCTTTTGATTCTCTTCAAATTTGGCTAAAAGAAGAGACATCATGTCAGATATGGCAGTTGTATTTACCTCTTGCACTTTTGCTTCCACTTCGAAAGCAAACGTATCTGGGTCTTCATTTTGTTCTTCCAGATATTCCTGTAGCCGTTTTACGAGTTCGTTTGTATATCCTGCCCCACTTAAGCCACGTTTGCTTAGTTCGGCCTTTAGCTCGAAGACAGTTAAGTCTTTCAAAACTTTACTCATTTTTTTTTTTTTGAACTTCACTATTTCACACAAAATATTATCACTGTTCACTGTTTTATTCTCAATAAGTTTTAATCCCACTTCTGGCACCAATGATATATTCGGCTTGGTCCGACAATTAAAACTTATTTACTTTTCAAATAAAACACAAATTCACTTTGTTCAAATCACTCACAAACTTATTTATTCAACACTTTCAATTACTTTTCGAACACAGTATCTTTACTTTATCGCAGTTCACAATCAATTAATTCTTTGCCGCCAAACGGGCTCTTTATATAACAAAAATACTTGGTTCTAGATACTACTATATTGGTTCTTGGAGAAGCTTGAATGTTCCAGAAGCTTACACTTACAAACAAAAATACTGGGATTATTTTTTGTAGGGGCTAACGTTCTAAATGCTAAACAAAAAGTTTCTCTTAATCACTAGGTATTGCCCCTCACAAGTGTTTACTACTACAATTAAACGATACTAGAGTTAAAGAGATACAGAGTAAATAAAGGGGTATGGTTTATTTCGCTTTTTTTATCTCGCTTTTGGTCGTTTCGCCACGGTCGTTTTGCATTTTGTTATTTCGCATTTCATTCGTTTGGTCTTTTAGTTGCTTCGCTTTCGATTGTTTCGCTGATTTTTGTTCGCCTTTCAGTCTTTACGTTTTTCGTTTATTTTGCATTCGTTTATTTCGCTTTTCGATTATTTCGCTCTTTTATTATTTTGATTTTAATTGTTTCGCCTTCATCTGTTTTTTTTTTTTTTAATTTTAATTTTTGTGTACGTAAGGATCCTGAAGACTTTAAAATTCGCGCGAAAAAATACGTACACAAAAATTAAAATTAAAAAAAAAAAAACAGACGAAGTACATATGTATGTACTTGAATTGACGATTTTTTCAAAATAATAGGACGACTTAGTTTATCCTTTCCTCAAATTGATTTAAAAGTATCGCATATGATTTTACTTTCCATTTTTTTTAATTTAAAGACAATATTAAAATAATACTTCACTGTATTCTAACCTTACGCGGCCGGTTTCAAAGACTAAAAGCCATCTAATGAAGACTAATTAGATAACAATTATTACATTCCCAAGAGAATTCAGAAAAAAATGCGAAATAACCCTTAGCGAGATAACCTGTGGCGAAACAATCGTATTGCAAATTAACAATTTTGCGAGAGAGTTAATGGCAAAACAAAAAGATCGAAACAATTCTGGCGCGAAACAGGAAAAAAACAAAATAAACAAAAAACAAAACAAGTTTTGCGAAATAAAAGAAAATCGAAGAGAGAAAAGCGAAATAACAAAATGCAAAACAAAAATGCCGAAACAATAGGTACCCTAAATAAAGAGAGTAAGAAAAGTGTGTACCTACATTAAATATAGAAAGAGGTACAGAGCGTAAGAGATAATAACGTATACACATTAGACATTACAATAGAAGGAGATACAGAGCGTATGAGATAAATAAAGTGTATATACATTACAATATTTTAAAATTAACTCCCCTAAATATGCAATTGATTGTGATACTTGCATACATTGCTTTAATCATTTATCCGCTGTTAGATTAGAGCATTTTTGGTTTATTTTCTGCCGCTGGCTGCTTGTAGTACAATTTCTAGAATCCTCGTCCCTTATTCTATACGAACATTAATAGGACCTCTTGCTTTATCCTATAATTGTTGAAAATGTAATAGGAATTCTGCGACTTCTTTCCGAAAAAAGGAGATTTCTCATTACACATTTTCATTAGTCACTACATTTCCACTCATGCATCATGCATGGATTATGCAATTGAAATTTCTGGAACATATGAAAACATGCGTGCAAGTTATGCTACCCACAACAAATGTTAATCTTATGGAACATTTGAAACCCCACAGGAACAAAAGCATTTCGCTTTCGTATCGAAAGATAATTTCGTTGCAAATGCAACTCAACTAAATGCAATTCAGCATTCGTGTCTTATCTTGCAATAACCATAGCTGGGCACCGTTAATCAAAAAGTTAACTTCGTTAGTCGCTAATCCGTTAATTAAAAATTTAACTTCGTTAACAGTTAAAACGTTAAATTTTAGAAAAATTAACGCAAGTTAACGTTAATCGTTAATCCGTTAACACGCCATAAAAATTTTATTTTCTAATAAAAATTGGAAGTTGAAAACAAGAAAAGACAAGTACATTTTTTTTTAATAGGTATACAATTATACATAGTAAATTATATTTTATA
This sequence comes from Sphaerophoria taeniata, assembly GCA_943590905.1. Classification (NCBI taxonomy): domain Eukaryota; kingdom Metazoa; phylum Arthropoda; class Insecta; order Diptera; family Syrphidae; genus Sphaerophoria; species Sphaerophoria taeniata. The sequence continues at coordinate 78,625,932 of OX016541.1, read as the reverse complement.
AGAGTTTAAGTGTTAAAACAACAATTTTTTCAGTCATGTACATGAATGTGATTGATCCCCTTCATCAACATCAGCATGTTGAAATTCTCGTCAGAAAGCGAGGCTCTTTTCGGCTGAAGTTTATTCTTGCCCGTGGAGAAGAGACGTTCAACAGCAGCGCTTGAGGGTATGGCAGTATTGTATTAGATAAACAGATTTGCCAATACTTGTTCCCCGAGGAATGCCTCTTCATTTAACGAGTCTTTTGACTTCAAATTTAGCCACTCATTTGTCATTAGTTCTCATTTGTCGGACCCTTTTTGCCGAACTCTTGCTCGAGCTGGTGCTGGCGCTATCATCAGCTTGGTCGAAAATAGCAGTCCTCTTTTTCTGTTAACCGCGGTTCAACGCTGCCTTGGCAGTCACTTCAAATTTTGTATATTAGCACTCATGCACTCTTTTTATGTGTTGTTTTGTTTAATGTTGTTGAGGCTCGATAAATGAGCCTTGATTATTATTTTTTTATGCAAACATTGTTTACACTCAAAAATTATTTGATCTCCCTTTCTAGATATAAAGTTCATATAATCACGAATTTTGGTCTATTGCGGAACTCGAGTTCGATTCCATGATAATTTTACGATTTTATTTAGTTCACAGTTCACAGAATACTCTTTGCTTATTGTTTCTAAAAAGTCACACAATGTACTGATTTAAAACTGAATCTATCACTGACTACGCACAATTGACAAAAAAAAACACTCGTCACTCTCTGAGCACGCGCTAAGGAATAAAACAAACATTGTCGTATCGTCGTATTATTATACGATTAGTATCTCAGTTTTCCTACTTACAGTACAGCCGCTGGAAAAAAGTGGTAGTTCAATAACGGCAATAATAACGGCACCCGGAATAATAGTGGCATTTCAAATTTTACTAGGGACCGAACCACGCGCGCCGGCGCCGCACATTTCGACTAGTTCATGATTCGTATATGAATTGTTGTTTTTTCGCGAGCAGCCGCGGCGGTGCGCACGGTGAATCTTTTCACCAACAACCCAAACAAACAAAAAATCTCACCCTGTATAGCTTAGGTAGCGCAAACAAATTTTTCCATTGGCAGCAGTTTTTTTTATTATATTCTGTATACCTATGGCTATAGCACCACAAAAAAAAACACACAGACAGGACAGGCAGCGAAATAGACAAGTCGCGTGCCGTTGTGTTTCCTGAAGGGTGTTGACTAATTTTGTATAAGTTACAAAAATAATTACCAATAATCTAATTTGAATGTATATCTGTATGGTATTTGTGTTCGATTAACGAGTAACGCACTTTGGAAAATTTAACGATCGTTAACATTTTTTTGAAGTTAACTGAAAAGTTAATCCGTTAATGGGAATGTTAACTTCGTTAATTAACGATTAACGGATTAACGAAAAAATGTCCGTTAATGCCCAGCTTTGGCAATAACTTCATTGCAAACACAATGCAATATCAAATGCAATCCAGCATTTGTTTATTTAAGAATTGGTATCTTATCTTTCAATAACTTCGTTGCTAACGCAATACAATATCAAATGCAATCCAGCATTTGTTTATTGAAGATAATTTCGTTGCGACTGCAACTCAAAACCAAATGCAATCCAGCATTTGTATATTCTTTGGTGGTCCCATATCTGGACCTTATCTATCTCATGCTTCCCAAGCTTATTTCAATCCGAACCAAAAATTATATTGTCAGTCTGGAATACAGCTCCAACCGCGACGGTTCTCATTTAAATTAAATATACGTTTTCGATCTTTCTATTAAACTACATTATAAGGAAACAAATATCTTAATAAAGAACTAGTGATTAAAAAAAATAAAAAAATATTTTTTTTTATCTGAAAACGCGGTTGAAAACACTAACTGGCGCCCAACGTGGTCATATTAACACAAAAAATTAATATGGAGTACGCTCGATAAAATCAGTCTCTAATATTTTTTTTTAAAATTAACTCGTACCAGTACAGCGTACTTGTTAAAGTATATATATAAATAAAAATTAAAAAAATAGAACATCTGATTTCTGATCGATCAATCCAGTGACTTTAGTTAATCTGTTTTACCAGTGCAGTGTATCTGATTAAATAATATATTTGATACAAAAATATCAAATTATTGACTCTTTAAAATAAATAAAAAAATATAAACCAACAATTGACTCTTTAAAATAAATAAAAAAAATATAAACCAACAAGAAGAGAAAACTCAAACCACACTCGAAGAAGAACTCAAAGAAGACAAAAAACCCTCAAATTGGAAGAATCCAGTATGCTTCTGTAAGTTTAAGTATTAAAATATGTAATTCAAATATAATTAAAATTTTAAATTTAATTAAGAATGTTATTTCTAGTAAAGAATTAAAATTTCATACAAAAAATATATATAAAATTTTAAATTAAGTGAGTGTTATTTCTAGTAAAGAATTAAAATTTCATACAAAAAATATATATAAAATTTTAAATTAAGTGAGTGTTATTTCTAGTAAAGAATTAAAATTTCATACAAATATATATATAAAATTTTAAATTAAGTGAGTGTTATTTCTAGTAAAGAATTAAAATTTCATACAAAAAATATATATAAAATTTTAAATTAAGTTAAAGTGGAATAAAGAAGAAAGTCTAATCTGGATTCTTTGATTAAAAAACTATCCGAACTAAATCTTTCGTGTTCCACCATGCCGAACGAACTGACAGTCGAGTTAATAACTCAACTAATAGCCAACTCCACGGCACCTTTAGTCAGTGAAATTCAAAGGCTCAAACAAGAGCTAGAAACAAAAGACTCACAAATTGTTGAGTACGAAACACAAAAAATTGACGAATCAATTAAATGCGACGAAACTCTTGACGTTATAAAATCTCTTCCAGACTTTTCTGGAAAACAAAACCAATATGTAAGTTGGCGAGAAGCTGCTTACAACTGCATGTCACTATACAAACAAGGCAGCAGAAAATATTTCGCGGCACTTACTATACTACGAAATAAAATTACTCATTTTGCCAATGACGTTCTAACAAACCATGGCACAGTACTAAATTTCGAAGCTATAATAGCTCGCTTAGACTTTGCCTACTCTGACAGACGACCAATACACATTGTAGAAGAAGAACTTAGTGTTCTCCGTCAAGGCAATATGTCAGTAATAGACTTCTATAATGCGGTTAACAAAAAATTAACCTTGCTTATAAACAAAACAATAATGACACACGGAACAAACAATACGGTGACAAAAGAACTAAACACAAAGAATAGAGCATACGCACTGCGTGTGTTTATTACAGGATTAAATCCTCCATTATCAAATATAATTCATTCAATGTCCCCTGTTGATCTTCCGAACGCTTTGGCTAAAGCCCAGGAATTAGAATCAAATGAGCAAAGAGCCCTTTTCACAGAAATGTTTTACTCTCACAAAAATAACAATATTAATAATAATAAAAACAAGAACTATAATAATAAAAGTACAAATATTACTCAAAATCAAAAAACATATCAAAATAATAACACGCTTAGATACCCCAAGCGAGAATCTAACCGAAACCCTGTCCAATCTGATGCGAATCATCAAGAACCGGAACCAATGGATGTTGATACTTCCATTCAAATGTATAACCAGTCAACGAGTTTTAAAAAGACTCAAAATAATTCTGGAGGTAATCCAAACCAGTCCCAGTCAGGACAAAAAAGAAATATCCAAAAACGAAATAAAAATAGTACGCAGTCAAACCAACCCCAATCTAAAGCACAGAGAGTAAATAATATTACAGAGAATCATTTTTTAGAAGAAACGGGGCAATCGGACTGCCCTACTTGTTCAAAGTCGATAGAGACACAAGAAAAGTTCTAAAAATTTTAATAGATTCTGGGGCCACCGCATGTTATATCAAAACCGGTGTTTTTCCCAATAAAAAAGAACTAACAACTTATAAGAGAGTAAAGACTGTAAATGGATTTTCCATTATAAAATATTACCACATTTGCCAAATCTTTGGCATTGATCAAATTTTCTATGAGATCGATAATTTAGATTCCGATCTCTTGATAGGTTTTAATCTATTAAAAAAAATCAATGCAATTATTAACCTAAAAGAAGGTTTTTTACAATATGCAGACAAAAAAGAAAAAATAATTGATGATACAATTACCGCCTTGGAAAGGAACATTTCTAATAACGAAATAAGCAAAAATACCGCCTTGGAAAGGAACATTTCTAATGAAGAAATAACCAAAAATACCGCCTTGGAAAGGAACATTTCTAATAAAGAAATGAATGAAATAACCAAAACTACCGCCTTGGAAAGGAATATTTCGAATAATGAAATAAACGAAATACAAAACAAAAAAACCACCTTGGAAAGGAACCTTACCCATATAGGGTCTCAAAACGAAAAGATTGAAAAATATCTAGAATCGATTGCTAATGCAACCTGTGATTCAGCACTTAGTGTATTCTCTGAAGAGGAACACAAGAACAATTTTATGACACACCCTGAAGTATGTGAAGAAAACAAATCTCAATTAAGGGAATTCATAACTGAAATAATATTAAAAAGCCACTCCGGCATTAACACTAGCTTGCCTTTTCGAACTGATGTTCGCGCAAGAATTCGTATGGAAACAGATACTCCTATATGGAGCCGTCAGTACCCTTACCCTCACTCTTGTAATGATTTCGTGAATAACGAAATAAAGAGATTGCTTAAAGAAGGGATTATAAGGAAAAGTGTAGGACCTTACAATTCTCCTATTTGGATAGTAAATAAAAAAGGTTTCAACGCAGACGGAACTCGAAAAATGCGAATGGTAGTGGACTACAAAAAAATAAATAATCATACTATAGAAGACACATACCCCATACCAGAAACAAGTATCATATTGTCAAATTTAGGCAGGTCAAAATATTTTTCAACCATCGATCTAGAATCAGGTTTTCATCAAATTTTAATGGATCCAAACGATATTGAGAAAACCGCGTTCTCTATTAATAACGGGAAATATGAATTCTTACGTCTACCTTTCGGTTTAAAAAATGCCCCTCGAATATTTCAGAGAGCAATGGACGACATTTTAAGAAACTACATTGGTAAAATATGTCATGTATATATGGATGACATTATCGTGTTTTCCGAAGATATAGATACACATTTTGAAAATTTAAAAACTATCGTTGATATACTTAAAAATGCTCATATGAAGATATCGCTTGAAAAGTCTAAATTCTTTGAAACAGAAATCGAATTTTTAGGCTACATTGTAGCCTACAATGTCATCAAGACCGATCCCAAGAAAGTGGAAGTGATTGAAAATTATCCAATCCCTACAAACCTACGTGAACTAAGAGGATTCTTAGGTGTAACTGGTTATTATAGAAAATTCGTAGAAAATTACGCCACTATAGCTAAGCCACTCACTAAACTTTTATCAGGAGAAAATGGTAGGACATCGAAACATATGTCAAAAAAAGTTAAAATAACGTTTAACACGTCTGAAATAGACTCTTTTAACAATCTTAAAAAAGCTTTATCAAATCATATACAATTAGTTCAACCTGATTATAAAAAACAATTTACTTTAACAACCGACGCGTCCAATATAGCTATTGGTGCCGTATTGTCTCAAGAAGGGAATCCTATAACCTTCATTTCGAAGACACTTAATTCAACCGAACGCAACTATGCTACAAATGAAAAAGAGCTTTTCGCTATAGTTTGGGCATTAAAAAGTTTGAGAAACTACCTTTACGGCGTTTCTAACTTGTTGATTCTAACGGATCACCAGCCCTTATCGTTTGCTGTTTCGCCCAATAACCCTAATGCCAAAATGAAAAGATGGCATGCCTTCATTGAAGAATTCTCACCCAAAATACAATATAAACCTGGCACAACCAATAAGGTTGCTGACGCATTATCAAGGATAACACTACATAATATTTCCGATGCAGACTCTGAATTTGACTCTGAGTCTGATAATCTTTACGAAGCAGAAGAAAACAATGAAGAAATAGCAAGCACAATGCACTCTGCCGAAAGTCTCGATACAACCACAATTCCTGAAACAAGAAAACCCTTGAACCAATTTAAACAACAAATTCTTATTCTCCATAAAGGCTTTACAACTATTCATGAATCAATAAAAGTCTTTACAAATACACATAGAATTCGATAATGTAGAAAATTTAATAACTATTCTAAAAGAATACTTAAAACCAAATCTTGTTACAGCAATCCACTGTACACCTGAAGACCTTTACCATATAAAGGGACCTCTCCTATCAACTTTTAACATTAAATTTTTCTACACCCCACATTTTGTTACAGATATAACAAATAAGGACGATCAAGCCATGATTATTGAACAAACCCATAATAGAGCACATCGTAATTTCAAAGAAAACATTAAGCAAATAAATAAATTTTATTATTGGCCAAATATGTCTAAAGAATTCAAGGAATTCTCACGAAATTGTGAAATTTGCAATAAACATAAATATAATAGACACCCAAAGAAAATTCATATCGGTCAAGCTCCTATCCCTACCAGTGAAGGAGAAAACCTACATATAGACGTTTTTTACGCACAAAAACTAAAATTTTTAACGTGTATCGACGCGTACTCAAAGTACTTAACTATAAAATTTATAGATGATAAGTCCGACATTGAAGAAAAAGTTCTGGAACTTCTTCAAGTTTTTCCATTTGCTAAGCATATAACGCTAGACAATGAACCTAGTTTTACATCTGCCCAATTTAAATCATTTATGATGAGACAAAATATTGAAATTTTTTATTGCGATCCTCACCACAGTACCACAAACGGTCAGGTAGAGCGTGTTCACTCTACTTTAATTGAAATCGCAAGATGTATTAAGGAGGAGTTTCAATTAATTAGCGATTTAGAAATTATTTTAAGAGCAACTCAAGAATATAATAAATCTATTCATTCCTCAACCGACCTTAGACCAGTCGACGTATTATATAATAAAATAGATCATAAGAATTTACATAATAAACTATTAGCTATACAAAGTAGTATGTTAAGAACGCATAACAAAAAACGGGTACAAAAATCCTTCCAACCAGGCGAAAAAATATTCGAAAAGAATTTTGGTGAAAGGAATAAACTAAAGCACAGATATAAAAAACAAATAGTTAAACAAGACAACAAAAGAAATGTTGTCATCAACAGTAGAGATAGAAAAGTTCACAAGGATAATATTAAATAATTTATAACTCATTAAAAACTATAGATAGAATATCCCCAATATAACAGTTTTCAATAATTTTTACAGCAAGATATTTCTACACGTCGTCCTTGTTAAATGCTTTGTCATATCAGAAATAATAGATTACACTAATGACGACTACGCACTAATTAAAAATGACAATGCCCTTGTCTATAAGGACTATGGCGAAATTTTTCATGTTTTCAACATTTCATACTATGAAAAAATATTGACTGACGAAAAAGAAAAACTTCCTGAATACTATGAAAACATATTGACTGACGAAAAAGGAAAACTTCTAGACAAAAACGAAAAAAAAGTCTTTTACACACAAGAGGAACAACTCGAACTCGAATCTGAACTTTCACTTATAGAATCAATTATTTATCAATTAAAAATAAACAAAAAAACAAATAAGGTAAAAAGAGGAATTAACGAATTAGGAACACTATGGAAATGGATAGCGGGTACACCTGACCATGACGATTTCCTTACTATATCAAATAAAGTTAATGACTTAATAGAAAACAACAATATTCAATTCGTAACAAATACCGAAATTTTTAAAGAAATTAAAAAGCTCTCAAACCTCATCAATGACATAATAGGTGCAAAATCTTCAGTCGAAAAAGTCATAAGAAAACAAAGACTACGGCTCGCAGCTAGAGATTTGCAAAATATTCTTCAAACTATTGTTCTTGCCAAAGCAGACATTCTGAATACCAATGTTCTACATATGGAGGAATTGAAAGATATAATTCGGCATGAACACAAATCCGTTACATTAGTTGACCTATTAGACGTTTCCAGTTTCAAAATTTTGCAAAGAAACGACTTGATAATTTTATATATACGTTATCCCATAATTTTAAATGAATGTTCTCTTTATGAAGCTAGAGCCATTGCACAAAGCGATGGAAAACTAATAATAGATGATAAGATTTTGAAATGTAATGACACATATTTCAATTCACAAAACTGTAAAAATGAATTGAACAATAATTATTGTAAATTCAATTTAAATAAAACCTGTTTTACAAATATTTTAAACAGAATAAAAACAAATTGTACTAAAATTAAGGAAATTAATAAAAATATTGACATTGTTAAAGATGGAGCTATAATTATTTCTGGAACAAATATTGTAAACAATAAACTTTTGAATGGAACTTTTTTAGTAACTTTTGAAATAAATGTAACTATTAATAATGAATGTTACTACAATCCCACTGGGAAAATAATAGAATTTGTAAAAAATTATCATTTTAAGGATTATGAAATAATTGAATACATTTTATCATATAACAACGAATTAAAATTTAAAAATATTAATCTTATGAACAAAATTTTTACACATATTTCGAATAGCCCCAAAACGTCTACAACTACAATTTTATGTACCTCTATACTAGTAATATACATTACGTATAAAACATTTACTTTGTACAAGCGGCGGAAGCATGACAATATTTCAAAAAAACGAGAAGAAATACTTTCCGCAATGTCCGAAAAAATACGGGTCTTACAAATTCAGCTGAATCGGGACGATTCAGTTTAACAGAGGGGGAAGTTATGCTACCCACAACAAATGTTAATCTTATGGAACATTTGAAACCCCACAGGAACAAAAGCATTTCGCTTTCGTATCGAAAGATAATTTCGTTGCAAATGCAACTCAACTAAATGCAATTCAGCATTCGTGTCTTATCTTGCAATAACTTCATTGCAAACACAATGCAATATCAAATGCAATCCAGCATTTGTTTATTTAAGAATTGGTATCTTATCTTTCAATAACTTCGTTGCTAACGCAATACAATATCAAATGCAATCCAGCATTTGTTTATTGAAGATAATTTCGTTGCGACTGCAACTCAAAACCAAATGCAATCCAGCATTTGTATATTCTTTGGTGGTCCCATATCTGGACCTTATCTATCTCATGCTTCCCAAGCTTATTTCAATCCGAACCAAAAATTATATTGTCAGTCTGGAATACAGCTCCAACCGCGACGGTTCTCATTTAAATTAAATATACGTTTTCGATCTTTCTATTAAACTACATTATAAGGAAACAAATATCTTAATAAAGAACTAGTGATTAAAAAAAATAAAAAAATATTTTTTTTATCTGAAAACGCGGTTGAAAACACTAACTTGCATACAGTACTCTATATATATAATTTTATTTTATTTACTAAAAAGAACATAGTACATAATTATGAAAAATTATTTTATGTTGAATGAAAGAGCTGTGGAACGACGATGGGGATGGTGATAAATGGATATTTGGTTGTTGATGTCGTCGGATTGTATCTAACGAATCTTAATCTGGCGAATGTTTGATCAAATGTATTGTATGCCGACTGTGAATGAGAATGAATTATTATTAGGTCCAATAACATGAGAGAATAAAATAATACCTACCTGAAAAAGCTGGATAATTTTTTGGAACTGGCTTTGTATTTAGCTGCGTTTAATACCCAGTTGATCGGAGAAGAATGCAGACCAGTGATGAAAAATAGCTTACTATTGTACGAAAATCCGTACAATTGCATATTAGAATGTACACAAGTACATCTTTTCAATATTTCGTACAATTCATGCTACTCATTTACATTTTTCTAAATATTCACATATTATCATATTGTAATGTGTATACACTTACATTTTATCTCATACGCTCTGTATCTCCTTCTATTGCAATGTCTAATGTGTATACGTTATTATCTCTTACACTCTGTTTAATGTATACACTTTTCTTACTCTCTTTACTTACTCCGTATCTCTTTCTATATTTAATGTACACACTTTTCTTACTCTCTTTACTTACTCTGTATCTCTTTCTATATTTAATGTACACACTTTTCATTACTCTCTTTACTTACTCTGTATCTCTTGTTTATTTAATGTACATACTCTCTTTACTTAATATCGTTTAATTGTAGTAGTAAACACTTATGTGTATAACAGTTAAAAATGAGGGGCAACATCTAGTGGTTAAAAAGAGAACTTCTGGAACATTCGGTTTAGTAGTTTCTAGAACCATTATCAGGACTATATATACCCGATTCGAAATCGAAACGATATAGTTGATTGTGAACTGCGATAAGTAAAGTACACTGTGTTTGAAAAGTTATAATTGAAAGTGTTGAATAAATAAGTTTGTGAGTGATTTGAATAAAGTGAATTTGTGTTTTATTTAAAAAGTGAATAAGTTTTAATTGTCGGACCAAGCCGAATATTACATTGGTGTCAGAAGTGGGATTAAAACTTATTGAGAATAAAACAGTGAACAGTGATTAAACTATTTTGTGTGAAATAGTGAAGTTAAAAAAAATGATGAGTAAAGTTTTGAAAGACTTAACTGTCGCTGAACTAAAGGCCGAATTAAGCAAACGTGGCTTAAGTGCGGCAGGATATAAAATCGAACTCGTAAAACGGCTACAGGAATATCTGGAAGAACAAAATGAAGACCCAGATGCGTTTGCTTTCGAAGTGGAAGCAAAATCGGAAGAGGTAAATGCAACTGCCGACTTATCTACCATGATGACACTTCTTCTAGCCAAATTTGAAGAGAATCAAAAGAAGCAAGAAACTCAAAACAAGAATGTTCTGGAGCAACTAGAAACTCAAAGAAACGAGCAGAAGACCGAGCAAGAGAATGTCCTCAAACAACTGGAAGGAAATGTCCTCAAGCAACTAGAAACTCAAAAGAATGATGTTCTGGAACAACTACAAGCTCAAAGGGATGACGTTCGAGATCGGTTTGATGAACAGAAAAATCTGCTAGAAGGCAGGTTTGCGGACTTCGAAGACAAAATCAATACTCTCGATGAGCGTGTCGAAAAACAAAATTCAACGACTAATGCACGTTTCAAGAAAATAGACGACCAGATCGAAACCATTACAAGCGAACTAGAAAAAGTGCGAAAGATGAAAGCTCGAGAACCTTCTGGTGAGTGCTCAAGAAAGAGAGAAGTGAATCCCCCAATCTTTGATGGTCAGATACCGTGGTCAATCTACAAGAAACAGTTTGAAGCAGCAGCGTTAACAAACGGCTGGGACGATGACGAAAAATACATTGCTCTTACGCTTGCCTTGAGAGGAGCAGCTGCTGAACTGCTACAAACCATCCCAGCAGAGAAGAACGGTGACTTCAAAGTTCTGGTAAACGCAATCGAACAGCGGTTTGGGGATAGCCACATGACAGAAGTCTTCCGAGTACAACTAAACAACAGGGCACAGAAAAGAGGTGAAACTCTGCAGCAGCTTCAGGCAGATATCGAGCGATTAGTCCACCTGGCATACCCAACAGCTGGCAACGAGATAATAAATCAACTTGCTGTTGAAGCCTTTGTGAGAGCTGTGGGCGATATAAATCTCCAAAGGGCTATTCGCACTGCCGGAAAGCAAACACTACCAGAAGCATTGGCTTTCGCTCTAACAATGGAAGCCGCAGAACAAGCATCCCAAAACGTGCATCGCGTGAGAGAATTGGAAGTCCAAGAATGCTCTTGTCAGAAGGCTACTCTGGAAAGGAGTCAGCGAGACGGACCAGCACGATGCTGGAACTGCAACAAGACTGGGCATCTTCAACGACAGTGCAGATTACCGCGAAGACGAACCTCATGTCAACACTGTGGAAACAGAACTTACTCAACAAGCCAAAGTTACAACTACAACAATGTTGCTTCCCAAGTTGTTTCCCACCCCACCAACTTCGAGGGACAGAAGCTGGCTTCTAGTACCGATAGCTACAGAAACACCATCCAGGTTTCTCAAACGAAACGTGACAACAAGAGCCTGACCGTGGAAGCAAGTATAAACGGCAACAAATGTGTGGCTACCATCGACACCGGTGCCACGGCGTCGATTGTACGGCAGGACCTCGTTAAGAAGACATGGCTCCACAACACCAATAGCTATCGTCTAAGGACTGCAACTGGAGAAGCCGCAAAAGTTTATGGTGAGGTACGTCTTAAGATCCGGATGGCAGAGCTGGAATTCTCTCACCTGTTCCTGGTAGCAGATATATGCGACGAGTGCATTGTCGGCGTCGATTTCATGAAAGATCACGGAGTGATATTGGACATCGGGAACCAAGTCCTGAAATATCGAAACATCGAGATTCCGATGATCTATGGGATCCACTCGTATGAGACCTCGTTATCTGTGAAAACCGTCATCAAAGAAGATCTGACTTTGCCTGCTTCTTCAGAAGTATTCGTGTGGACGAAATTGAAAGGTAAGCCTGGCAGCCATCGATACCTCATGGTCGAACCAGCATCTGTAAAGTCCTCCCAAAACGTCACCATTGGGAAGACTCTTGTTAGACCTGTAAAGAACATGGTTCCCGTACGAATACTCAACATCAAGCCGTACGAAGTTAAGCTTAGAAAAGGTGAGATTGTCGGACAATGCGAATCTGTATCAGCGATAACAAGGATCAGCGAAGAAGACCCAAGGCAAACATTGAAGTCCAAAGAGCTGAACTCCATAAAGACGAACATTCTCAAGTCCTCTAATCTTGGCCACCAACAACGAAGAACTGCAGAAGGTCTCCTCGAAGAATTTGCAGACATCTTTTCGTCATCGCAAGGGAAATATGGCAGAACACAACTGGTTCAACATCGAATCAACACCGGGGATGCAAAGCCGATTCGTCAACCTGCAAGACGCCTTCCACTAGCCAAACAAGGTGAGGTTGAAGAACTGATAACCACCATGAAAGAAGAGGGTCTTATCGAAAACTCAAAAAGCCCTTGGGCGTCTCCAGTGGTCCTGGTAAAGAAGAAAGACGGATCAACCCGCTTTTGCGTGGACTATCGAAGGTTGAACGATGTGACCAAGAAAGATAGCTACCCTCTGCCTAGGATCAGCGATACTCTGGACGCAATGGAAGGAGCACAATGGTTCTCAACTTTGGACCTGAAAAGTGGATACTGGCAAGTAGAAATCCATCCTGAAGACAAAGAGAAGACAGCTTTCTCGACAGGAAACGGATTATGGCAGTTCAAAGTGATGCCTTTTGGACTGTGCAATGCTCCAGCGACTTTTGAGCGCCTTATGGAATGCGTCCTGCAAGGACTCACTTGGAAATCTTGCCTGGTCTATTTGGATGACGTCATCGTATACGGGAAAACATTTGACGAACATTGTACAAATCTGAGAGCCGTGTTTCAAAGACTTCGAGAAGCCCACCTCAAGCTCAATCCAGAAAAGTGTTCACTCTTCAAAACCGAAGTGAAATACCTGGGACATATCATCTCATCCCAAGGAGTTAAGACGGATCCTGATAAGATTGACACCGTGAAGAATTGGCCAACACCACAGGACAAACATCAACTCCGAAGCTTTCTGGGTCTAGCCACCTACTATAGGCGCTTCGTCAAGAATTTTGCTGAGATCGCCAAGAGTCTACATCAGCTAACGGAAAAGGGAAAGCAGTTTAAATGGTCAGGTGAGTGCGAGCGCAGCTTTCAAGAGCTCAAGCAACGCTTGTGTAATGCACCAGTGCTGACCTACCCGACTCCAGGAAAACCGTTCATCATTGATGCTGATGCCAGCAATGTCGGGATTGGTGCTGTATTGTCACAGGTACATGATGGCGAAGAAAAGGTGGTTGCCTATTACAGCAAGGTACTCTCAAAGTCGGAAAGAAACTATTGTGTGACCAGAAGAGAACTTCTTGCACTGATTTTGGCAACAAAGCACTTCCATAAGTATCTCTATGGACAGAAGTTTCTTCTCCGAACCGACCATGGAGCACTAAACTGGCTTTTGAATTTCAAGAATCCAGAGGGTCAAGTGGCGAGATGGATTGAGAGGCTGCAGACGTACGATTATGAAATTCAACATCGGAAGGGGAAGCTTCACTCAAATGCTGATGCATTATCTCGGAGACCATGTAAGCAAGACTGTAAGCATTGCAGACGCCAAGAAGAAAAAGAAGTGGTTACTGTCCTACGAACCAGAACCGATCCCATTTATGGCTGGAGCAACGACGAGTTGAGGAAGGCTCAACAAGAGGACCCAGATATTGAACCCATCCTCGCATGCAAGGAACACCAGGAAAAACCAGAATGGGCTGATATCTCCGACAGAAGTCCGGCTCTAAAGGCCTATTGGGCACAGTGGGACTCATTGCATGTCCAAGAGGGTGTCCTTCGACGTAAATGGGAATCAGCAGATGGAAAGTCCTATGTAATGCAGCTAGTCTTACCGAGATCAAAGATTGTGGACGTTCTGCGAGAGATGCATGATGGAGTTTCGGGAGGCCATCTAGGAGTAAACAAGACGCTAGAAAAGGTTCGACAACGATTCTATTGGCTACATGCAAGGGAAGATGTCGAGAAGTGGTGCCGAAAATGTGATACCTGTGCTGCCACCAAAGGCCCGAACAAAAAGAATCACAGCCAAATGCAGCAGTATAATGTCGGATCACCCTTTGAAAGGATTGCAATAGACGTGGCGGGTCCATTTCCGGAAACAAATAATGGAAATCGTTATATTCTGGTCGTCATGGATTACTTCAGCAAGTGGCCTGAAGCATACGCCATACCGAACCAAGAAGCCAAAACAGTCGCAGACCAAATTGTGTTCAACTGGGTGAGCAGATTCGGTGTTCCATTAGAACTGCATTCCGACCAGGGAAGGAACTTTGAATCAAACATATTCCAGGAAGTTTGTGGGCTCCTTCACATTAAGAAGACAAGAACAACACCACTCCACCCACAATCTGATGGCATGGTCGAACGGTTCAACCGAACCCTTAAGGAACATCTTTGCAAAGTTGTGGACGACAACCAGCGAGATTGGGATCGACACATTCCACTGTTTTTGATGGCGTATCGAAGTGCAAGACATAGCTCAACTGGCCATACACCGTCTGAGATTTTAATGGGAAGGAACATCAGACTGCCGAGCGAAATCAAATTTGGATGTCCCACGTCGGAACCGCAAGCCGAGGATGTCTACTTGGATGACCTGAGAGAAAGACTCCTTCAGATCCACGACGATACCAGGTCAAAAATGAAGATGTTCAGTGACCGAATGAAGACACGCTACGATATACGAGCGACAACAACAGAGTTCCAAGCAGGAGATCGAGTGTGGCTTTACAATCCCCATCGACAAAAAGGGTTGTCACCGAAACTTCAACGGGACTGGGAAGGCCCATATACAGTGATTAGCAAAATCAACGACGTCGTGTACCGGATACAAAAAGGAGTCAGAGGTAAACTTAAAGTCGTACATCGCGACCGACTACATCGCTACAGTGGTGATGAAGATGATGGATTTGTTCGGGACGATCAATCCTAAGGAGGGGGCAATGTAATGTGTATACACTTACATTTTATCTCATACGCTCTGTATCTCCTTCTATTGCAATGTCTAATGTGTATACGTTATTATCTCTTACACTCTGTTTAATGTATACACTTTTCTTACTCTCTTTACTTACTCCGTATCTCTTTCTATATTTAATGTACACACTTTTCTTACTCTCTTTACTTACTCTGTATCTCTTTCTATATTTAATGTACACACTTTTCATTACTCTCTTTACTTACTCTGTATCTCTTGTTTATTTAATGTACATACTCTCTTTACTTAATATCGTTTAATTGTAGTAGTAAACACTTATGTGTATAACAGTTAAAAATGAGGGGCAACATCTAGTGGTTAAAAAGAGAACTTCTGGAACATTCGGTTTAGTAGTTTCTAGAACCATTATCAGGACTATATATACCCGATTCGAAATCGAAACGATATAGTTGATTGTGAACTGCGATAAGTAAAGTACACTGTGTTTGAAAAGTTATAATTGAAAGTGTTGAATAAATAAGTTTGTGAGTGATTTGAATAAAGTGAATTTGTGTTTTATTTAAAAAGTGAATAAGTTTTAATTGTCGGACCAAGCCGAATATTACAATATTTCAAGATTTTTATGAGCAGGCAAAAATACTGAAAGCAGTATAATTTTTCCGTTTTGAATCCATTCATATCTTTCGTTAAATTTGTTTTCTCTTTGACATTTGTGACTTCTATTTTCCTCTCCTTCTATTCTCTTACTTCACTAAAATAACGGAAAACGGATTAACGGATTTTGTTGAATTGAAATTGTTTTTTGATGTTCATTCCAACAAGGCACGATCGTACAATAAATAATTTTGTTTTTTTTCGATAAACAGAATGGAAAATAGGTAATTAGGTTAAATTTAATAAAAAAAAATTGTAACTTTATTCGATACAGGTGGCTTTTAAGGAAGGAGCCCATCAGCGATGTTGGTACGTTGGACATTTACAGTGTTACATTTGACCAGCCAACGACGAGCGGCACGACCGACCGACAGCCAGTTGAAAAAAAAAAGTGGACAAGGGCGAGATAAACTCGCTCGAGGAGGGTTCCGTACTCGATTATCCGACCCTACTTTTTTTAGTTTTGAAGGCAATTTTATACAAGGAAAATAATTTGAATAGTCTCTCTGCTTATTTCCTTCAATGACTTCGAAACTGTGTATCTTGAAAATCTAGTAGCAACATTTTCGGATCATTTGTAGATACTCTAGAATATGTGTATAAAATTTAATTGCAATCAGCTTAGCAGATTCTAAGAAATCGCTTGTGAAAGAAGAATAAAAGAAAAACGAACTGGTCTTATAGGATTTTGTTCTTGCCTGTGTAAGAAACAAAAAAGTTGGCCATCGGCAAACAAAACAAAACGAAATTTGTTTTCGTGTTTTTTCCTCTTTTTTTAAAAACTTCGAAACTATTAATCTTAAAAAACGAAAACAACATTTTTAGATTACTACTGAATACTAAAATATGTGTACCAAATTTCATTGCAATCGGCTAGAGATTTAAAAGACTGCAGTACTTTGGTAATGCAGTCAGTAAAGTCGCAGTTAATTAACTTAAAAAAAGACTTACAGTTAATTAACTTACAAAAGTACTTTAACTGGAAAGGATCAGTCCCCAGTCAGTACTTATTTTTTAACTTGCAGTCAATTATATAAAGTCAATTGACTTAAAGTTAATTAACTGCAGTACTTTTAACTGGCTTTAGTCAGTTAAGTCACTAAAAAGTCTTTTAACTTAAGCGAGTTTGGTTTTAGTCAATAAGTCTTTTGACTGCAGTCAATTAACTTTAAGTCAATTGACTTTTTTTTAGTCTTTTTGACTAAAAAGTAATAAATTGAGTTTGAGTCAATATTATTGAGTCAATACTATTGAGTCAATAATATTGTAGTACCGAAGTAAACAGGTATTTTTTGTTTGAATTCACATTGTGAAGAATCCTGTGTATGAATTCGTCCAATAATTTACCCCAGTGTGGGATATGAACGTACGCATATGCTGTTCAACTTTCAGAGGCCAGGGCCGTGTACTTCAGGAGATACAGAGTCAAACGGTCAAAGGGGCGACATGATGGTTCTTTCGGTTGAATTCACATTGTGAAGAATCCTGTTCATGGATTCGTCCAATATTTTACCCCAGTGTGGGATATGAACGTACGCATATGCTGTCAAACTTTCAGAGGCCAGGGCCGTATTCTTCAGGAGATACATACAGGTCAAAGGGGCGAAATGATACAAGAGGTTGAAAAACAAGCCATTAAGTCGTAGAAAAGACAGTATTTTGAAATTTATAAAAAAAACATAAATTTCAATTGAGCATACGTGTTAAACTCAAACTCATAATCTCGTTGATATGCGTTTTCGTATTTTAAGGGGATTCAGTGCTGACATTTCTATTGATATTAAACCACTTGATCTTTTTAACATTCAAGTGCTATAGTAAACTTGGTCTCTTTTCGATTTTAGTTATTAATTCTTAACTCTGAAATTTCTTCTGTTATTCCCATCATTCCCTTAACATCCCTTTTAAGATTCTTTTATTCAAATTTAAACTTTTACTTTTCTAATCTTTCGAAATACAGATTTTTCTTGATTTTATCAATTGGAATTTTGTTGGCTTGTTTTTCAACCTCGTGTATCATTTCGCCCCTTTGACCTGTACAGGGGCGAACGCAGAAAAAAATTTCGGAGGGGGTTTTAAAAAATATATAGTATAGGGTGATGGCACTGGTAGTCAGCTCTTTAACTTATTTTTTGTGTTTGCGTGGTCTTTAAAAATCCGTCATTTAATTGTTGGACATGAAACTTAGTTTTTCCGATTTGTTGATATTTGCAAATTAGGAAAAAACACTGCTTTTTGCTACCTAAAACAAATTTATTCACTATAATTCAAATAGAAGTCGGATTCTTTTATAGTCGGCCCCTTAAATTCCAGTAGTCGGCCACGGGAGTTGTCAGTAGTCAGCTCCCTACAGTAAATTAATTATTATTTGTTATTTATAAGCCGTTGTTAAATATTAAATGTATTAACAAACCTTTTTTTAAAAAACTGTTTATTTCTAAATAAATAAGAGACAACATACAACAAATAATTAATTAAAAAAAATCTTATATTTCAGTCGAATATGTATTTTATTCAAAATAATCCAAGACCATTTCCAACACTTTAAAAAAGTACGTCTTCGTAACTTTGTTTGGAATTTGTGAATTTCTTTTTTGTAATCGATTTTCCAGTCCTTTAAATGCACCCACGGGCTGTGTTATATGTGTTGTTTTGAGTAAAAGAGCGTTTAAGATGATTCCGTCAATACGCAGAAGTCGCTTGATTCCATTGAAGGAGGAAAGGAAAGGCCATCGACTTAAAGCAGTCCTGAGCTTTTTATATTACTTTCCATAATCCGTTCGTTGGAACTATATTGACCACATATTAGAAAAACGTCTCGGATTGTATCCAACTACTAAGAGGTAATACCATTTATCCGGCTCACTTTTTGCAACAGCTTGAGGAGGGAGCACATAGGGAAACACAAGCAAAGGTGTCATCACTGAAGAGAAAAAGTACAGTGATCGCCTCATATTCGTTTCCATGTTGTACCTACAGTATAAAGATTTTTATAACCTCTTGGCGACTCCTGGTTTTAGAGATAGGCTGAATGAAGTTTCATCTCCATTAAGAATCTTAAGGGGTCTTCTAAAATACCGGCTGCGTCAATCTCTTCTAAATACTCATACGTCCCGATCGCTCGTCCTCTGCTGTTCTGAGTCCCTCAGTTCATAATTTAATGTGACATTTTGAGAAGGCCTAGTAATACGTTTTCCCTTGTAGGCTATCTTTGAAAGCAGTCATACGTTTGTCCTCACGATGGACGTTTGTTTGAGGTCTGTGGGCTTCTGAGGAAAGCCACACTTGGCAAGGTATATGAGCCACTTTACAAGCTTGTGTTCTTCGGATAAACTAAAGACAGTTTCCGGAACCATTTTTTTTTTGCTTCTCTGCAATTCTACCATGGATACGATCTTGTAGCCTACCTCGAGGGACCCCGTAGGCTTCTCTGATCGGCCAATTGTGGTGTTATTTGTACTAATACGTTTGAGGAACTTGTGGAATTCGCGTTTTGCTTTTTGTTCGGAACTAATCATTTTCAGAGTGCTGTAAGTTAGGATATTTCGACTATTTCCCTACATGTGAACAACGAAACCTACGAAAATGAGAAAATCGAAAATGTTTGGCAACAGCAAACCATCTACATACCTATTATGACGAATTTAAGGCGAGCACTAGCATGTTCGTCGTTTAGGGCTGCATTTAAGTATGTGTGATTTGGTGTGGCTATGATGAACGTTTTTTTTTCGTAGGTTTTGTTCGCAACCCCCGTTAGATTCGAAACGACCGATGCAATGTATTTGCAAGCAGATAAGTGAATTTTTGTATATATTCGTGATTCGTCGCAGCTCCCGTTATTTGGGACCCACCAATCGTAATAGAATCATTAAAAATTTTCGTTTAACATAGTTTGTAAATTGAGTTGGAAATTTATTTTATACCATTTCTGTATTTTTTTTCTTTTGAAAAATAATGGATATTTGTTTACTGCACATATTCTCATATTTCGGAGGGGGTTTCAACCCCCAAAACCCCTACCTGCGTTCGCCCCTGGACCTGTATGTATCTCCTGAAGTATACGGCCCTGGTCTCTGAAAGTTTGACAGCATATGCGTACGTTCATATCCCACACTGGGGTAAAATATTGGACGAATCCATGAACAGGATTCTTCACAATGTGAATCCAACCGAAAGAACCATCATGTCGCCCCTTTGACCTGTATGTATCTCCTGAAGTATACGGCCCTGGCCTCTGAAAGGTGAACAGCATATGCGTACGTTCATATCCCACACTGGGGTAAATTATTGGACGAATCCATACACAGGATTCTTCACAATGTGAATTCAAACAAAAAAATACCTGTTTACTTCGGTACTACAATATTATTGACTCAATAGTATTGACTCAATAATATTGACTCAAACTCAATTTATTACTTTTTAGTCAAAAAGACTAAAAAAAAGTCAATTGACTTAAAGTTAATTGACTGCAGTCAAAAGACTTATTGACTAAAACCAAACTCGCTTAAGTTAAAAGACTTTTTAGTGACTTAACTGACTAAAGCCAGTTAAAAGTACTGCAGTTAATTAACTTTAACTCAATTGACTTTATATAATTGACTGCAAGTTAAAAAATAAGTACTGACTGGGGACTGATCCTTTCCAGTTAAAGTACTTTTGTAAGTTAAAAGACTAAAAAAAAACAGTCTTATTCGTGACTTAACTAAAGTACCGAAATGACTGCAGTCTTTAAAACTCTGCAATCGGCCTAGCAGATTCGAAGAAATCACTTGTGAAAGACGAATGAACAGAAAACTAAGTGATGTTATAACATAAGGGTTTCGTTTATACTCTGTGTACGGAACCCTAAAAAACGAGCAACACAGAATTTTCAGAAGGAAAGACCAGTACAGTAACCGCAGTGAAAAATTTCAATCAGCTTGTAGAGAAAGATATGAATGGCTGCACGAACATCATGGGAGCAAAACCAAAAAGTGAATTTTGTGTAATTCGAAAATATCCGATGGAAAATTTCATATTGAAAGACACAAAAATTCGCTGAGCCATATTAATGCTGTAAAAGCATCAAAACAGTCCGTCAAAATCGACAAAATTGTTTTGAAAACAAATAAAGTGCCCGAAAACGCTAGAGGCTATTATTTATTTCTGTAATTAAATAAAAAATTTCAATTTTCGTAATCGTTATTTTTTTTTCTGCGAGAAACCGTACAATCACGCTCGATTTCGTACACTTTTTTTTCAGCTGTCAGTACAATCGGAAAATGTCGTTTTTCATCACTGATGCAGACATCATCTATATTACTATCGCCGCGGTTATATTCAACTCCTCGATGAAGTTCTGTAAATTGGAGGTGTATACAAGTAAGTTCTAAATAAACGAAAAAAGTATCGCTTTATAAGAAAAATTGCTTATCAATAATACGAAGTTAAAAAAAAAATTCTCCAATAGCGTTACAGTTTAATTTCGAATTTTATGCTAATTAAGAAATGTTAGCAAAAACTCTTTTTATTAAGATGGAATTCAATTTGTGTTTTTGAGTCCTTACTACTAAGTAATGGAGTTATTGATTGAAATTATGCTCCAATAGTGCCCTAGAAACAGTCGTTGTTTACCCATTGACACCTTAATCATTTCGATGGGAAAACCAATTGCTTCACAATACCATTCAAGAAAGACGTTTTATTTTAGAATCAGCTATATTGTCGTTCGACCACAGGAGCAAGTCGGTCGCCATGCACAGTTGACGCTTTTCTTGTGCCATCCTTTGAATTCGATAAATTACTACACCTAGGACTGTGTATGGGCCTTCCCAGTCTCGCTGCAGTTTAGGTCTCTTCCATTTCGTCCGTCTGGGATTGTACTTTGTTGCCCTAAACGAAACAAGCTTCGCGAGATGTAATGTCGTAGCGATCTTTCATTCTTTTGTTGACTGTCGCCAATGGGGACTTCTGTTAAACTTGTAGATGCTCTCTAGCCAATTTCTTAAGCCCCAGAAGTAAGAAGCTGTTGTAACGGGAACATCAGTCCTGATGCCGACCATTAAATCAACTGGTAAGCGAAGTTCTCTTCCAAAAGTGATAATTGCTGGATTTTCATTTATGTACTACTGATGTGAACAACTGTTCTATAAGCGAGCAGGAGGAGTGAAAGGTGTTCGTCCCATTCTCTTTGATTATTATGGTCTACGTACTTTGCCTAGTAATCCAAAATTGTACGCTTGAACCTTTCAACCATTCCATCCGACTGGGGATGAAGCTTCATGATCTCAGCGAACACAGTCGATTCGAAATATTTTCCTTGGTGAGAATGAAGTGAAATTGGAGCTTCATATCGAGAAAAAACGTGCTAGATGAGAGTTTCAGCTACCATCTCTGTTGAGTGGTTTGGAATTGCGAGAGGCTCTGACAATTGGGTGAAATAGTCTCCAAATACTAGGATGTATTTATTACCTTTTTTAGTAACGGGAAGGCGAAGGGGCCTATACATGTCAACGACAACTCACTCGAAGGGATATCGAACGTTAAACGTCTGAAGCCGAGCCTTATGTCTAGGTAGCGGACCTTTCCTGGACTTACAAGTGAGGCAACTCAGCCGAGCAGTCAACCTAATAGTACTTGCTTTTCAATTTTTTCATCGTTTTTCCTGCAGTGTCCATCCGAAGGACTATCGTGCACTTCTTTCAAAACCTGAACTTTAAGCGAAGTTGGTACTAGGACTTGCATCCGCGTCAACCTTGTCATTAAATTTTCTTACCAATGTACCATTAATCATTATGAACCGCCAAGGTAGACCACATTGTCAGATAAGCTTTAAAGTGTGGATGTAATGCTTTAACTCCTTGTCAGTAGGTCGTTTTCTTGAAGATAGCCATTTTTTCAACTCGTAAAGGTGCTCGTCGTTTGCATTTGCAACCTGCAACTCATTGCTTACGGTGGTTAAACGGATCGAAACTTGCTGTTTTCTAAATTTTCGCATTTTTTGCACTGTTCAGCACAGGGCCGTCGAGAGAAGACGTCAGCGTTTGCATATTGTTTTCCAGGGTGGAATTGCATTTTGAAATCAAACCCTTGCTTTCAAACCTTGCTTTGGATTCTATCCAAAATTAGAGTCATAACATGACACTGTTTCATAGGAAGACATGCCATTAGGTTGGGGTCTACACAAATGACTTCTGTATAGAAGATGCATGGAAGAGGAGGAAGATGAAACAGCCCAACACCTTCTATTTACCTACATATCCGGCACTTCTCAATAGAAGGAACACCTTCCTCGGTAACCCCTTCTTCGATAATATCAGTGAACTGGCAACGATCGGCATAATATCTGCTCTCTCAAATATCATTAATACTACAAAAAAGTTTGTTTAAGTTCATAACTCTCCCATGAGTAGAGTAAAGTCGGGTATGTATGGTGGACCACCAATCATGTTTTTGGTAACAAAACACAAACTATGTAAGTTTTACTGAAACTATATAATTAAAACAAATTAATTCATTTTAACTAAGAAACTAACAATAACATGAATTCATTTTTTGAAAAAAATCAAAAATAAAAGAGTAAAGTTAGTCCAAAATTAAAAGAAAAGTGGAAGGTAACATGGGCAATGGGCTACCCAAGATGAACAGGGGTGGAATCGTGTAAGGTGATAGTTGACTATCAATTTTTTGACTATCAGATGTGATAGTCAACAACTTTCCATCTGCGTAAGGTGATCATTCTTAAATCAAATTTTTTTCTTGGATTCTTGGCATAACTTTGTTTAGTACATGTTTAAACCCAATTGTTGTTGTTGTTGTTTGACGTGCTTTCAAATTTTTAGAGTCACAAAGAAGGAAATAAAAAAGAGACGGGAGTATGAATTTTGTACCTATTTGTCCTTTTTTGATTCTTATACAGTCAGCTGACCTTTGTATATGGAATTTATAGTAGTTGCAGCCTAGTGATTCTTTGGTTGGAAAATTGTCCCGTCTTGGCGCTGGCAGTTATTCTATAAACAAAGATTTTAGTTCTGTATCGCGTTCCAGACGTCGCCGTCGTCGATTCCCGGTGCTGCCACTACTATAAATTCCATATACAAAGAGCTGACTGTGTTTCAAGAAGTTTGTTTTGTACAATCAATTTTTTTTTCTTTAACCGGGAGCGATGAAAATTTTGTTAGGCCCTCCGCACACGAAGCAACTGTTTTGCAACTAGAGTCGCAAATCAGTTGCTCAAGCAACTGTTTTACAACTAGTGTGGGATCGATTTTCGACTGCTCTCCGCACACGAGTACGACCGAATTGTGAATAGTTGATAGTTGTTTGAGTAGGACGTGTGTTTTGATTTTTTTTTTCACAAATTTTTATAAGTATTCAACATGTCAAACAGTAGTACTGATGAAGAGGATTTAATCGACTATTATCAGTAGGTACTGTAGACAAAGAAAACTTGTACGAAGAGACCACTGGACCCATCCATATACAGAAAAATTTGAAATGCAGACTTTTTATGGCAGCAAAACATTTAAATGAAACTGATGCCACATTCACTGCATTTTACCGGATGTCAAAGGAGACTTACTGGGAATTGTTAAAGTTGGTTGCTCCTAACATTCAAAAGATGGACACAAATATGAGAGAATGTGTATCTGCTGAAGAAAGAATATTAATTACTCTGAGTTAAGTACAATCAATATTTAATTTATTTGGTTGACAAAATATTATTAGGTACGCATGGTATGCATAGATAGTTGATCAGTATATAATATAAAATTATTTAAATAAATATTCAAAAACTTGGAAAGCGGACTCGCTTTCGGTGTTCATACAAAACTCAAATGAATTTGATGCTGAAGTTGCTGATGATGATGATGGTGTTGAAATCGTTGATTGAGATATATCATCAATAACATTAAACATTTGGCGTTTAAATAATTTTATTTGTTCATCATTAAAATTTTCTACTTCTGGAATCAAACTTAGCAAAAACATTTTAAGCGCTTCTTTTCTTTTACTATTGTTAGAAGTTGTTGTGCTTACACTCTAAAAAAAAATAGTAATTTTACTACAATTATTTTAGCACCGAAATGAAATCGTAGTAATTTTCAACAATAAACTTTTTTTTGTTAAAAATTAATCAAATTTAGAATTCTTGTTTAATTTTCAACATATTTAAACATTTTTTGATGAAGATTAAGCATCGCTGTTGAAAATTCATTCATTGTTGGGAAATCAATAGATTGCTTAAAATTAAGAGCGGTGATGAATTTTCAACACCGTATTTTTCTTACTATTATGTATTAGGATTAAATAATATGTATTAAATAATATGTATTGAATAATAGTAGTAGTATACGTATTATAGCATAGGTAACACTTATCCATGTACGTACTTAATGAACGTAAAATAAAAACTCTCTTCTGTATCAACCACCATCCGAGTAAGTCTTCTTTTTCTGAGTTCAACTATATTTTATTGGCGACGAGAAAAAAAAATTATCGAACCAAGTCTAACAAAAGTAAAAAGAAAATAAGTCCAAGTCTAATTTCGAGTTATTTTTTAATTGAGGTTGAGTTAATTTTAAAAATAAAAAAGTCATGTCGATGGAAGACAGCGAAACCATGGGCAAGCTGGACGATTTCCTAAATCAGATTAAAGCAAGTCACGTGGTTATAGGAAACATGCCCAACTTTATTCCTGGTAGCAACTTCAGCACCTACGAAGTTCGTCTGAAAATGTTCTTTAAAATAAATAAAATATCGTCTGAAGACCAAGTGGGAATGCTTCTCACATTGCTTAGTGACGATGTGGTGGAAAAGCTGATGCAATTGGTACCGTCAAACAAAAAACCTGAAGAGATGCAACTCGATGCTCTGCTAGATTGCTTGAGAAAACATTATTCACCGACCGGCAACGTCATAGCTGAAAGGTTCAAGTTTTATAACCTCAAGCAAACGCAAGGTGAGAAAATTTCCGATTTCGTAGTGAGGTTAAAATTTTCCTCGCAGAAGTGTGCATTTCCCTGTACGATCTTAGACGAAATGCTTCGAGATATTTTTATAGTCGGGTTGGTGAACAACCGATGGCAGCAAAAACTGATCGAAATTGGGAAGGCGTTAACTTTTGACGAGGCTGTTAATAAAACTCTAAACTTCGAACTGACGGAAGCCGAAACACGTGCTATCAACACCTCGGCAACAATTAATCAATTTCATAAAAGAACAAGGAACCAAGGAATGTTCAAGAACAGTCGGGAAAGTCAAAGTCGCAAGCCCTTTATTCGTCCGAAAGTTCATTCGAAAGGTGGTCGTCTTCAGTCTCCAAGAGAAGAGTGTCCAAGATGTG
This sequence comes from Sphaerophoria taeniata, assembly GCA_943590905.1. Classification (NCBI taxonomy): domain Eukaryota; kingdom Metazoa; phylum Arthropoda; class Insecta; order Diptera; family Syrphidae; genus Sphaerophoria; species Sphaerophoria taeniata. Next base: position 78,599,367 of record OX016541.1, on the reverse strand, counting down.
ATCGTAGTCATCTTGAAAATGCCAAGTGTCCTGCTGTCAATTGGTCATGTTATCGTTGTAAAAAACGTGGTCATATTGCTTCAAAATGTAGAGCGAAAAAAGTGGTCTACTTTGTCGAGGAAGAGGGTGAAGATTCGTCGGATGGAGATAGTCAGGAGGCGGATTTGTATGAAGGGGTCTACTGGTACTCCAACCTCAACAAAATAAATGCTCCGGTTTTCATCGATGTCTTGATTGCGAACAAACCATTGAAAATGGAAGTCGATTGCGGTGCTTGCACGAGTGTGATTAGTCAAGAGGGTTATAATGAACATTTCTCTAAGCTAAGTATTCGTCCTTATGACAAATTATTCACAGTTACTGGTGAAAATATTTCAGTTTTAGGTAAAATTGTGGTTCCGGTGCGTTTGGTTGGTCATCACATTGGTGAGAAAAAGTCATTAGACCTCGTGGTAATAAAGACATCAAACAAGAATTTTATGCCGTTGATGGGTCGTGTTTGGATGGACGTCTTAATACCGGGATGGCGTGAAAAAATATTTTCCAAGACGAATTCAAACCAACAGCTTCTATCGGTCCGGGAAGACACTAAAACGAAGAATATAGCAGTGGCAGACTCAGTTAAAAGTAGCGTTAAATATTCAGGTATTGAAACTGAAAAATATTTCGTAGAATTTTTAAAATCAAATTTTCCAAACGTGTTTAACGCGTCCTTAAAACATCCAATCAAAGGTCACGTAGCCCAAATAGTTTTAAAAGACGGGGTGATGCCAATTTTTTGTAAACCATATAGTCTTCCTTATGCCTTGCGCGAGCCGGTAGAAATAGAACTCCGAAAATTGTTGGCCGATGGTATATTGGAGCAAGTTGAGCATAGTTCATGGGCAACCCCAATAGTTGTAGTGGAAAAAGGGAACAAACAAATTAGAATTTGTTTAGATTGCAAAATAACGATAAATAAATTCATCTCATTGCAATATCATCCACTTCCACGTTTTGATGACATTTTCGCAAGTCTGTCAAATTGTAAATATTTCATAAAAATCGATTTTTCAGGAGCGTATCACCAATTGTCAGTTGCGCCTGAATCTCGTGAGCTTCTGACAATTAATACACACTTAGGTTTGTTTAGGTATACTCGCTTACCTTTTGGAGTTAGTTGTGCTCCTGCAATTTTCCAATCAACCGTGGAAAAGATTTTATTTGGAATAAAAAATGTTGCTTGCTTTTTGGATGATTTGATAATTGGTGGTGAGTCGGCTTCCAAATGCATTAGTTTGTGCATTTCTGTTTTTGAAAGACTAAGTGAACATGAAGTTAAGATTAACATCCAAAAATGCAAATTTTTAGTAACCGAAGTTTCATACTTAGGTCATGTTTTATCATTTAACGAAATAAAACCCAATCCAAAAAAGGTAGATGCTGTTATTAAAGCCCCAGCTCCAAAAAATCTTCAACAGTTACAAGCTTACCTGGGTCTTTTGAATTATTAATCGCATTTCATACCGAAACTGTCTACCAAGTTATCCGTGCTTTACAGACTTTTAAAAAAAGGCGTTGAATTTAAATGGTCGAAAGATTGTCAAAAAGTTTTGATGAGTCTAAAACATATTTGTTGAAAAATAAAGTCCTTGCTCTTTACGATCCGAAAAAACCTTTGGGAATGTATGCGGACGCAAGTCCATACGGTTGCTCAGCAATTCTTGTTCATTTCGTAGATGGAACCGAGAAACCCATTTTGTTTGCGAGCTGCACATTAAGTGACAGTGAACGGAATTATTCGCAGTTACACCGCGAGGCATTAGCTATAATTTTTGGAATCCGGAAATTCCATAAATACATTTACGGACTAAAGTTTCAGTTATTGCGATCATGAACCTTTAAAAGAAATTTTCAACCCAAAAAAGTCAAATTCTTCAGTAGCAATTGGTAGACTAAAAAGATGGTCGGTTATTTTATCAATGTACGACTATGAGATAAAATTTAGACCAGGTAGACTTATGGGTCACGTTGATGCCCTCTCACGTCTACCCCTGGATGAGCCAAGTGGTATCCCCGAAGACGGAATGGATTGTATACATTTTTTCAATGAGGGAAATGAAATTCCGGTAGACTTTGAAGAGATTTGTAAATCGCAAAAATTGTGTACTGTCTTAAATTTATAATTTTGTAAAGTTCGGTTGGCCTTCAAAGAATGACGGTGAAATTAATTCCTATTTTTTAAAAAGGCACAATTTTCATACAGAAAATGGATGCCTGTATTATTTACATAGAATAGTTGTTCCAAATAATTTAAAAACACAAATATTAAAAGTTTTACATACGAATCATAACGGCATGGTCCGTATGAAAATGTTAGCTAGGTCATATGTTTGGTGGATGAAAATAGACATTGAGTCATATGTGACAAATTGTTTGACTTGTCAGTCAAATCGTAATGTTTCCACCCAGAAAATATATGCGCCTTGGCCTACTACACATTATCCTTATGAACGGGTACATATCGATTTCTTCTATTTGAAAAATCAGAATTTTTTATTAATTTTCGACGTTTTTTTTCAAAATATCTTGATATATTTTGTATGAAATCTACTACAGCGAAAACAGTTATATCGAAACTTTGTAAAAATTTTAGTATTTTTGGGTTGCCAACTGCTTTGGTGTCGGACAATGGACCTCTGTTTGATTCAATCGAGTTTACAACCTTTTTAAAAAATCAAAAAATTAAAAAGATTCCCATCCCAGCATATCACCCATCTACAAACGGTAGTGCCGAACGAGCTGTCCAAACCATAAAATCAAGTCTAAAATGTTTTTTGCTAGAAAATATCGATAATACATTTGATATTCAAAATAAGATAACTCAATTCCTTTTTGCATATCGCAGTACACCATCAACTGTTACCAACCAAACGCCAAATGAGCTTATCTTTAAATATAAAGTTACAACAGTTTTAGATTCGTTAATAAAAAACAATGTTAAATCGAAAACTAATAATATTATAAGAAACCAATCAAAAATACAATGTAATTTTAACGATGTTAAAGTAAGAAAAAACCAATTTAAGGAGGGAGAAGTGGTGTTCTATCTGAACCATTTTAAAGAAATCTGCAAATGGATTCCTTGCAAAATTGTGAAGGTTGAAAGTCCTTTGATTTTCTTAATAGAGCTAAGCGGTACTACTCGAAGGGTCCACATAGATCAAATAAGAAAACCCTCTTGCTCGGAAAAACTTTCTGCCAACTTTCACAATTTGCACGGTTCTGTAATGCTTCAAAGAAAAACTGTTGGTATCAAAAAAGGATGTCAAAATGCAACACCAAAGTTAAAAACATCACCACAGTTCTGTTACTCATCAACATCACCTCTCCAAACTTCTGGAATGTCCTTAAGACCAAGAAAAGATATTAAGAAACCGATAAGACTTGAATATGATACTTTTAAGAAATAAATCTTTATTACATTTAGGAAAATGTATTCTCTTTAATAACCAATGTATTTTAAAGAAAAGCATGAATTTTTTATATTCCTAATTAAGTTGTATTAAATTAAAATTAGTACATAAGGTTTAACTAAGAAGGGAGATATATTATGTATTAGGATTAAATAATATGTATTAAATAATATGTATTGAATAATAGTAGTAGTATACGTATTATAGCATAGGTAACACTTATCCATGTACGTACTTAATGAACGTAAAATAAAAACTCTCTTCTGTATCAACCACCATCCGAGTAAGTCTTCTTTTTCTGAGTTCAACTATATTTTACTTACGAGAAATCATTTTTTTCTCTTATTCAACAGATTTTTCTGAAAATAAAACATTCTTGCTTAAAAATCGTAAAAGTTTGTTCAATATTAATCAAATATCTGAAGAAAAGAAGAGAATAGAAAAATTCAACATCCCAGATCGTATTTTTTCAGATATCGTTTTTCTCTCTTTCAACAGTTTTTGCTTAATTTAATTTGATCGTTTTCATAATCTCGTAATCATGTTGAATTTTCAATAGAATATACTATTTATAGCGAAAAAAATATTTCAAAAAACATTCGAAAGTTTAATTATACAAAATACGATATAATATTCATATTTTCAATGCCAACTTCTAAAAAAGAAGTTTTCCTTTATTATAATTTAGAAAAAAAAACTTTATTTGGCACTGAAAAAGAAATTCCATGTCAGATACAACAACAATATGGAATTAAACCAAGCGGTTGTTGCATTTATCGTGGAAATATGTGACAAAGAAAATCTATTGTAAGTTTTTGTTGAAAATTAAGCATTTGTTGTTAAAAATTAAACAATTGTGTTGAAAAGTAAACATTTGTGTTGGAAATTAAACATTTCTGTTGGAAATTAAACGTTTGTGTTGGAAATTAAACATTTGCGTTGAAAATTAAACCTTTTTTTTTAGAAAAAATCATAATTTTATGTTGAAAACTAAATTGTTTAATAATTCCAAGTTCTTTTTAATTTTCTACAATAATTGACATTTGTCATTAAAACATATGTATGTTATGTATTCTCTTGCGACAGGGAGAAAATTGGAATTGGATGATGGTTTTGGTCTCTCATTTATATTTCGTTAGATTCAGTTAAGTATTAGATCTCCTCCTTAAAGTTTGTTTTATAAGTATCGGCTTTAGATTTTCATTTAAAATGTTATTCAAGTGTAACAAATATGTGTTTCAAACGAAGTTTATTGCAATTTACAATAAACATCTATATTTGCAAAAGGACACAAATATGTTCTTATGCAAATGGTTAAATTGTAATAAAAATTTCTCGAATTACAGTTCTTATAAAAGTCACTGGCACAAATTTCATTCTAATTGTAATCAAGTCATATCTATTTTACGAAAAGATCGTGATGTAAGTTTTCGAGACTTCGACCTTGAAAAAAATAATTGCTCATACTCGGGATCATTTAAAAAATGGTGTCCAAATAGTTTGTCCAGCAAATGATTGATCCCTTGTTTTAAAAACCGATAGTTCTTTTCGGTCCCATTGCTTTCGACATCATAGAAATCAAAGCCAAGTCAGAATTGAAGATAGTCCATCTCAAAATTTGGTTGATAGAGGAAGTTCTGAAATTAGCATATCACCTGGCGGTTCTTTAAATAACAAAGATCATGAAAATCCCAACGAATAAAATTATTTATTTAACACACTACGTTGTAAATATTCAGTTCCAGATATAGCATTGGATTTTCTACACAGTGAAATGACTACCATAGTAAGCAAGACAGCTGATAGAAATTTGCAGATGGTGAGACAATTCTTTACTTACTGACAATGACATTTATAAATGCAAAACAGAGGAATTTGAAAAAAAAGATTAAGGAAAATGCCAGCCTTTTTTCTTTAAATTTGCTTAAAAATAGTTTTAGTCGAAAAAAAATTAATGGAAACCCAAAAAGAGTACGTGCCTGCTTAAAAAATAACGTTAGGAAGAGATAACTTTCACAAAATGTGTAGTTTTCATTATGTCTCCATATTAGATACATTGAAAAATCATTTAGAAGATTATCCGAAAAGAAAAAAAAGAGAGTTTTCTTCTAGTATATATAATTCTACTGAAAACAAGTAAGAACTTTTGCTTTTCCAGGATGCCTTTGAAATTTTTAATCCCTAATGATCTAGTTGGGGTTTACATGACAATAGGGAACATTAACAAATCTAGCATTAAGTCCTTTGGGCTAAATAATATATTTGAACCATTAATAGAAGATTCAAAAACTTTAGAGTCAAAAGGTATTAATTACCGAAATAATACATTAATTAACATAAAACTCTCGTTGTTTGCTTTGATTGGCGATAACCTTGAAAGTCACCAAAGCGGAAGGTTTTCAGAAAACTTTAGTACCTCGGACTTTTTATGCAGGTATTGCCTATTTCAAAGAGCATCGCTAAGAAATAAATGAGAACGCCTGAGAATTACAACGATTCCGTTAAATTAAATGTAATGGATAATGATAATTTTATCAATAATGGTATTAAAACTAACTCGGTTTTGAACGATTTGAATCATTTTCATGTTTGCAATCCTGGTTTCCACCTTGCATTGCTCACGATTTTTTTGAAGGTTTGATTACATTCGATTTAATTAAAGTTTTGATTTGATTTTGAAAAAAAAACTCTTCTCTTTTAACCAACTTAATATTTTTTTAGCATCAGTTCAAACTGAATTTAAACTGGCTCTTACCTATTTTCTATAAAGATCTAGAATATCTTTTGATGATTCAACGTGGCAATTTTTTTGTACTATGATAGAAATGTGCCGGCTTATCTGTGCATCTGAAATATCACTCGAGCAAACATATTTGCTTGAGAATTAAATTTAACTTTACTTTGAGCTGAGGATTTTTTGTTTTCCAAACTTTAATCTCAGACCCAAACATCACTATGTAACGTTAACTTTTGACGAGGCTGTTAATAAAACTCTAAACTTCGAACTGACGGAAGCCGAAACACGTGCTATCAACACCTCGGCAACAATTAATCAATTTCATAAAAGAACAAGGAACCAAGGAATGTTCAAGAACAGTCGGGAAAGTCAAAGTCGCAAGCCCTTTAATCGTCCGAAAGTTCATTCGAAAGGTGGTCGTCTTCAGTCTCCAAGAGAAGAGTGTCCAAGATGTGATCGTAGTCATCTTGAAAATGCCAAGTGTCCTGCTGTCAATTGGTCATGTTATCGTTGTAAAAAACGCGGTCATATTGCTTCAAAATGTAGAGCGAAAAAAGTGGTCTACTTTGTCGAGGAAGAGGGTGAAGATTCGTCGGATGGAGATAGTCAGGAGGCGGATTTGTATGAAGGGGTCTACTGGTACTCCAACCTCAACAAAATAAATGCTCCGGTTTTCATCGATGTCTTGATTGCGAACAAACCATTGAAAATGGAAGTCGATTGCGGTGCTTGCACGAGTGTGATTAGTCAAGAGGGTTATAATGAACATTTCTCTAAGCTAAGTATTCGTCCTTATGACAAATTATTCACAGTTACTGGTGAAAATATTTCAGTTTTAGGTAAAATTGTGGTTCCGGTGCGTTTGGTTGGTCATCACATTGGTGAGAAAAAGTCATTAGACCTCGTGGTAATAAAGACATCAAACAAGAATTTTATGCCGTTGATGGGTCGTGTTTGGATGGACGTCTTAATACCGGGATGGCGTGAAAAAATATTTTCCAAGACGAATTCAAACCAACAGCTTCTATCGGTCCGGGAAGACACTAAAACAAAGAATATAGCAGTGGAAGACTCAGTTAAAAGTAGCGTTAAATATTCAGGTATTGAAACTGAAAAATATTTCGTAGAATTTTTAAAATCAAATTTTCCAAACGTGTTTAACGCGTCCTTAAAACATCCAATCAAAGGTCACGTAGCCCAAATAGTTTTAAAAGACGGGGTGATGCCAATTTTTTGTAAACCATATAGTCTTCCTTATGCCTTGCGCGAGCCGGTAGAAATAGAACTCCGAAAATTGTTGGCCGATGGTATATTGGAGCAAGTTGAGCATAGTTCATGGGCAACCCCAATAGTTGTAGTGGAAAAAGGGAACAAACAAATTAGAATTTGTTTAGATTGCAAAATAACGATAAATAAATTCATCTCATTGCAATATCATCCACTTCCACGTTTTGATGACATTTTCGCAAGTCTGTCAAACAATTAATACACACTTAGGTTTGTTTAGGTATACTCGCTTACCTTTTGGAGTTAGTTGTGCTCCTGCAATTTTCCAATCAACCGTGGAAAAGATTTTATTTGGAATAAAAAATGTTGCTTGCTTTTTGGATGATTTGATAATTGGTGGTGAGTCGGCTTCCAAATGCATTAGTTTGTGCATTTCTGTTTTTGAAAGACTAAGTGAACATGAAGTTAAGATTAACATCCAAAAATGCAAATTTTTAGTAACCGAAGTTTCATACTTAGGTCATGTTTTATCATTTAACGAAATAAAACCCAATCCAAAAAAGGTAGATGCTGTTATTAAAGCCCCAGCTCCAAAAAATCTTCAACAGTTACAAGCTTACCTGGGTCTTTTGAATTATTATTCGCATTTCATACCGAAACTGTCTACCAAGTTATCCGTGCTTTACAGACTTTTAAAAAAAGGCGTTGAATTTAAATGGTCGAAAGATTGTCAAAAAGTTTTGATGAGTCTAAAACATATTTGTTGAAAAATAAAGTCCTTGCTCTTTACGATCCGAAAAAACCTTTGGGAATGTATGCGGACGCAAGTCCATACGGTTGCTCAGCAATTCTTGTTCATTTCGTAGATGGAACCGAGAAACCCATTTTGTTTGCGAGCTGCACATTAAGTGACAGTGAACGGAATTATTCGCAGTTACACCGCGAGGCATTAGCTATAATTTTTGGAATCCGGAAATTCCATAAATACATTTACGGACTAAAGTTTCAGTTATTTAGCGATCATGAACCTTTAAAAGAAATTTTCAACCCAAAAAAGTCAAATTCTTCAGTAGCAATTGGTAGACTAAAAAGATGGTCGGTTATTTTATCAATGTACGACTATGAGATAAAATTTAGACCAGGTAGACTTATGGGTCACGTTGATGCCCTCTCACGTCTACCCCTGGATGAGCCAAGTGGTATCCCCGAAGACGGAATGGATTGTATACATTTTTTCAATGAGGGAAATGAAATTCCGGTAGACTTTGAAGAGATTTGTAAATCGCAAAAATTGTGTACTGTCTTAAATAAAATTTATAATTTTGTAAAGTTCGGTTGGCCTTCAAAGAATGACGGTGAAATTAATTCCTATTTTTTAAAAAGGCACAATTTTCATACAGAAAATGGATGCCTGTATTATTTACATAGAATAGTTGTTCCAAATAATTTAAAAACACAAATATTAAAAGTTTTACATACGAATCATAACGGCATGGTCCGTATGAAAATGTTAGCTAGGTCATATGTTTGGTGGATGAAAATAGACGATGACATTGAGTCATATGTGACAAATTGTTTGACTTGTTAGTCAAATCGTAATGTTTCCACCCAGAAAATATATGCGCCTTGGCCTACTACACATTATCCTTATAAACGGGTACATATCGATTTCTTCTATTTGAAAAATCAGAATTTTTTATTAATTTTCGACGTTTTTTCAAAATATCTTGATATATTTTGTATGAAATCTACTACAGCGAAAACAGTTATATCGAAACTTTGTAAAAATTTTAGTATTTTTGGGTTGCCAACTGCTTTGGTGTCGGACAATGGACCTCCGTTTGATTCAATCGAGTTTACAACCTTTTTAAAAAATCAAAAAATTAAAAAGATTCCCATCCCAGCATATCACCCATCTACAAACGGTAGTGCCGAACGAGCTGTCCAAACCATAAAATCAAGTCTAAAATGTTTTTTGCTAGAAAATATCGATAATACATTTGATATTCAAAATAAGATAACTCAATTCCTTTTTGCATATCGCAGTACACCATCAACTGTTACCAACCAAACGCCAAATGAGCTTATCTTTAAATATAAAGTTACAACAGTTTTAGATTCGTTAATAAAAAACAATGTTAAATCGAAAACTAATAATATTATAAGAAACCAATCAAAAATACAATGTAATTTTAACGATGTTAAAGTAAGAAAAAACCAATTTAAGGAGGGAGAAGTGGTGTTCTATCTGAACCATTTTAAAGAAATCTGCAAATGGATTCCTTGCAAAATTGTGAAGGTTGAAAGTCCTTTGATTTTCTTAATAGAGCTAAGCGGTACTACTCGAAGGGTCCACATAGATCAAATAAGAAAACCCTCTTGCTCGGAAAAACTTTCTGCCAACTTTCACAATTTGCACGGTTCTGTAATGCTTCAAAGAAAAACTGTTGGTATCAAAAAAGGATGTCAAAATGCAACACCAAAGTTAAAAACATCACCACAGTTCTGTTACTCATCAACATCACCTCTCCAAACTTCTGGAATGTCCTTAAGACCAAGAAAAGATATTAAGAAACCGATAAGACTTGAATATGATACTTTTAAAAAATAAATCTTTATTACATTTAGGAAAATGTATTCTCTTTAATAACCAATGTATTTTAAAGAAAAGCATGAATTTTTTATATTCCTAATTAAGTTGTATTAAATTAAAATTAGTACATAAGGTTTAACTAAGAAGGGAGATATATTATGTATTAGGATTAAATAATATGTATTAAATAATATGTATTGAATAATAGTAGTAGTATACGTATTATAGCATAGGTAACACTTATCCATGTACGTACTTAATGAACGTAAAATAAAAACTCTCTTCTGTATCAACCACCATCCGAGTAAGTCTTCTTTTTCTGAGTTCAACTGTATTTTACTTACGAGAAATCATTTTTTTCTCTTATTCAACAGATTTTTCTGAAAATAAAACATTCTTGCTTAAAAATCGTAAAAGTTTGTTCAATATTAATCAAATATCTGAAGAAAAGAAGAGAATAGAAAAATTCAACATCCCAGATCGTATTTTTTCAGATATCGTTTTTCTCTCTTTCAACAGTTTTTGCTTAATTTAATTTGATCGTTTTCATAATCTCGTAATCATGTTGAATTTTCAATAGAATATACTATTTATAGCGAAAAAAATGTTTCAAAAAACATTCGAAAGTTTAATTATACAAAATACGATATAATATTCATATTTTCAATGCCAACTTCTAAAAAAGAAGTTTTCCTTTATTATAATTTAGAAAAAAAAACTTTATTTGGCACTGAAAAAGAAATTCCATGTCAGATACAACAACAATATGGAATTAAACCAAGCGGTTGTTGCATTTATCGTGGAAATATGTGACAAAGAAAAATTATTGTAAGTTTTTGTTGAAAATTAAGCATTTGTTGTTAAAAATTAAACAATTGTGTTGAAAAGTAAACATTTGTGTTGGAAATTAAACATTTCTGTTGGAAATTAAACGTTTGTGTTGGAAATTAAACATTTGCGTTGAAAATTAAACCTTTTTTTTTTAGAAAAAATCATAATTTTATGTTGAAAACTAAATTGTTTAATAATTATTTTTTTTTTTAATTTTCTACAATAATTGACATTTGTCATTAAAACATATGTATGTTATGTATTCTCTTGCGACAGGGAGAAAATTGGAATTGGATGATGGTTTTGGTCTCTCATTTATATTTCGTTAGATTCAGTTAAGTATTAGATCTCCTCCTTAAAGTTTGTTTTATAAGTATCGGCTTTAGATTTTCATTTAAAATGTTATTCAAGTGTAACAAATGTGTGTTTCAAACGAAGTTTATTGCAATTTACAATAAACATCTATATTTGCAAAAGGACACAAATATGTTCTTATGCAAATGGTTAAATTGTAATAAAAATTTCTCGAATTACAGTTCTTATAAAAGTCACTGGCACAAATTTCATTCTAATTGTAATCAAGTCATATCTATTTTACGAAAAGATCGTGATGTAAGTTTTCGAGACTTCGACCTTGAAAAAAATAATTGCTCATACTCGGGATCATTTAAAAAATGGTGTCCAAATAGTTTGTCCAGCAAATGATTGATCCCTTGTTTTAAAAACCGATAGTTCTTTTCGGTCCCATTGCTTTCGACATCATAGAAATCAAAGCCAAGTCAGAATTGAAGATAGTCCATCTCAAAATTTGGTTGATAGAGAAAGTTCTGAAATTAGCATATCACCTGGCGGTTCTTTAAATAACAAAGATCATGAAAATCCCAACGAATACAATTATTTATTTAACACACTACGTTGTAAATATTCAGTTCCAGATATAGCGTTGGATTTTCTACACAGTGAAATGACTACCATAGTAAGCAAGACAGCTGATAGAAATTTGCAGATGGTGAGACAATTCTTTACTTACTGACAATGACATTTATAAAAGCAAAACAGAGGAATTTGAAAAAAAGATTAAGGAAAATGCTAGCCTTTTTTCTTTAAATTTGCTTAAAAATAGTTTTAGTCGAAAAAAAATTAATGGAAACCCAAAAAGAGTACGTGCCTGCTTAAAAAATAACGTTAGGAAGAGATAACTTTCACAAAATGTGTAGTTTTCATTATGTCTCCATATTAGATACATTGAAAAATCATTTAGAAGATTATCCGAAAAGAAAAAAAAGAGAGTTTTCTTCTAGTATATATAATTCTACTGAAAACAAGTAAGAACTTTTGCTTTTCCAGGATGCCTTTGAAATTTTTAATCCCTAATGATCTAGTTGGGGTTTACATGACAATAGGGAACATTAACAAATCTAGCATTAAGTCCTTTGGGCTAAATAATATATTTGAACCATTAATAGAAGATTCAAAAACTTTAGAGTCAAAAGGTATTAATTACCGAAATAATACATTAATTAACATAAAACTCTCGTTGTTTGCTTTGATTGGCGATAACCTTGAAAGTCACCAAAGCGGAAGGTTTTCAGAAAACTTTAGTACCTCGGACTTTTTATGCAGGTATTGCCTATTTCAAAGAGCATCGCTAAGAAATAAATGAGAACGCCTGAGAATTACAACGATTCCGTTAAATTAAATGTAATGGACAATGATAATTTTATCAATAATGGTATTAAAACTAACTCGGTTTTGAACGATTTGAATCATTTTCATGTTTGCAATCCTGGTCTTCCACCTTGCATTGCTCACGATTTTTTTGAAGGTTTGATTCCATTCGATTTAATTAAAGTTTTCATTTGATTTTGAAAAAAAAACTCTTCTCTTTTAACCAACTTAATATTTTTTTAGCATCAGTTCAAACTGAATTTAAACTGGCTCTTACCTATTTTCTATAAAGATCTAGAATATCTTTTGATGATTCAAAGTGGCAATTTTTTGTACTATGATAGAAATGTGCCGGCTTATCTGTGCATCTGAAATATCACTCGAGCAAACATATTTGCTTGAGAATTAAATTTAACTTTACTTTGAGCTGAGGATTTTTTGTTTTCCAAACTTTAATCTCAGACCCAAACATCACTATGTAACTCACTATCCAAGCCTTTTAAGGCAATTAGGACCATTATACATGGTTTGTGGACTATGAGCTTTGAGCAGAAACATACATTTTTTAAGCAGTTTGCTAGGAAAGATAAAAACTTTAAAAATATCTCTTTTTCACATTCAAAAATGCATCAATACCAAGCATATATTTCTCACGACCGTTATAACTTGAAAATTACTTCAAACTTTGTTATGAAGTTATCTAGAGATATGTATGATGTAGAAATTCCTTCGGATTTTATATTTGTGGCAAAAAAAATTTCATACCTCAATACTACTTATCAAGAAAATGATGCCATGTTAGTGAAAATAAATGAAGAGTCGGATATTCAGATTTTGACTATAGATACAAGCTATTTTTATTAATGCCTCTTATGATCACGCAATTTTATATGGAACGTTCTTAAATTTCTGGTATATCCAATATACTGCCTTGTATGAAAACTATAAAACAAACAATCGGTACCGTATGAGTTGTGCTAGCTTAGATGATATACTTTTAAGAAAACCTGTTTTATTATTCAACCAAAATAACCGATGTTTTTATTTACCGTTCACGTCAATTTGTCAGAATACTTAAAAAAAAGGCAGAAGTTTGCAGTGGATAAAAAAAGTATTGGCAATAATAATTTAAAGGTCAATTTTTTTCTTGTATACCTACCTACATTTTACATTTTTTTTTTCTTATTCTCTTCTTAACATTTTAATGGAAGAAAACAAAAACACATCCCGAAGGTGTAGTTTTGTTCAATTGTTAATATAAAAATACATTTTTGATAGAAGCATGAAATCTAAAATAAATAAAATTACCAATACTTTTTATCCACTGTATTTCTAATTTTTATTTATTCTTGCACTTAAAAACAAAATCACAATATAAAACATTAATAGTAGCATAAATATTTCTTTTCAAGAATCATTTTGTTAAGATGTCAAGTGACAACTTTTTTTAAGTCTCGAATAGCGACCGGACAGCAAAGACGTTTGTCTGCAAAGCACAAAATTTCTAAAGGAGAATGGGCAAAAATGTATGGAAGCTGGCCTACGAACCAATAACAACATGCTATATATCAATGGAAAGGTTTTTCTGTCTTCTTTAACTTTTTCTATGGCAGTAAGTCCCAAATTGCTGTGTGGAAAAAGTTATTGCACAATAAAGTCATTCACAAGTAATAAGTGACAATTAAGAGATTCAAGGATAAAAATAAGTTATGTTTTGTTTTCTTTTGTAAAGCTTTTCTATTATGATGAAAGCAAGAAAACACTTTTTTTTTCTATTTTTTTTTTTTTAAATCCCACGCCTCTTTCCCCCCCAGATACCGCACGCGCTGGGGTCCATTTTCACCGAGTACGATTACAATTACGGTTGCTAGTCGTATCGGCACTTTATTTGAAATTATTTGAAACAAATAAAATAATAAAAAAAAAGTGATGGCGGCACGAATAGGTAATAGGAAGACAAGAGTTTGGGACTGCTCTTCTATGACTTAATTGTGCAATAACTTTTTCCCCTCAGTGATTTGGGACTTCTTGCCAAGACAAAAGTTAAAGTCCACAAAAAAACCTTTCAATTGATATACATCATGTCGTTATTGGGTCAAAGGTCAAGGTGAAAACAAGAAATCACTTATTACTTGTGAATGACTTTATTGTGCAATAACTTTTTCCACACAGCGATTTGGGACTTACTGCCATAGAAAAAGTTGAAGTAAACAGAAAAACCTTTCCATTGATATATAGCATGTTGTTATTGGTTCGTAGGCCAAAATGCCCATTCTCCTTTGCACATAAAATTTTGCACATTTAACTTCAAGCTGGGATTGCTGGCACTTTTCAAATATGAATAGGGGGCTTATTGTGCACAATTCGACAGTTCTGAATGTATATAAACTGAAAATAACATATCGTCCGCTAAGAGTGAAAAACAGTTAACTCCACTTTTTACTTTCCTTAGATATCATACTATCAAATGTAAAAAAATTGATAACACTGGTGTTGGCTCAGTTGGCCCAACAAGAATTTTCAAAAAAAAAACCAGTTTCAACACCTTGGTTTGGTTTTACAATGGGTTTCAACAATAGTTTTTTTCTTCTTCGTTAGCTTATGATAAGAATTAAATTTTAAGATAATTTTAAGATTTAGAAAATTGGGCGTCCTACCTTAGCGAGTTCTTATTTCCAAAAGAACTCTCTGGCATTTTTTTAAAACAAAATGGCCTCGATTTGAGAAAAAAGGGAAAGAACAAACCGACGTGAAGTTAGTGGCGTTTCGAGGAAGTAACTACCTCTATTGAGTAGTAGTGGCAGTGATGACATCGTTGCCAACACTCCCCCCCCCCCGGTAGATTCTTCCGAAGATCCAGGTCACCTCTGTTTTTGACATCTAGGACCGCTAGCTTAATCGCAGGTCTTTCATACACTCCTGATTTGGTGAGATTAGCGTACTGCGCACCTGTCCGTCTGCTGAGATTTTGGTTTTTATGACTTGCCCTTTAGGCCAACAGTTCCTTGGATTGTTGGGTCCACGATTAGGACTATGTCACCTTCCTGTATCGGTTTCGTTGGTTCGAACCATTTTGCACGACGGGTTATTGTTGGCAGGTACTCCCGAAGCCAGCGCTTCCAGAAGTGATCTGCAAACTGCTGAGAAATAAGCAAATTGCCTTTTAGCGTCCCTATATTGTTGTCGAATGTTGTCAGTGGTTTAGAGCCATTTGAAGAGCCAAGGAGAAAGTGGTTAGGAGTAATAGGCTCTTCGTTTTCGTTACCAATCGGAACGTAGGTAAGTGGTCTCGAGTTGAGTATGTTTTCCACCTCTATCAACATACTACGGAGGAGTTCTTCAGAAGGATTTCTAGTTGGCATCATATGGTAGAGCGTAGTCTTTACGGATCTGACCAGCCTTTCCCAACTTCCACCCATGTGTGGAGATCCGGGAGGAATAAACTTCCATTTGGTTGTTGTCGATGTAAATGCCTCTACTAGTTTATTCTTGTTCACTTGGTTGAAAGCCTCACGCAGTTCTCTTTCGGCCCCGACGAAGTTCGTGCCGTTATCGCTGTACAATTCTATTGGCGTTCCACGCCGTCCTATGGAGTTGCGAAGCGCCAGGATGCAAGAGTCCGACGAAAGTGAAGACGATATTTCTAGATGGATTGCTCTTGTTGTAAGGCGCGTTAATAAGACACCCCATCTTTTTTCAGATCTTCGATGAATAGCAACGTTCATTGGGCTGAAATAGTCCACCCCCACGAAGGAAAATGGGCGACAGAAGGAGGCGAATCGAGCTGGCGGCAGTTGTGCCATTATAGGATGCAGCGGCTTAGCCCTTCGGTTCTTACAGAATTGGCAGACTCGTCTCACAGCTGCCAGTGTCGCTCGGAGGTGCGGTATATGATACCTTTGCCGGATTTCATTTACAACCGTTTCATGGTGGGCATGGTTGTAACGGCAATGAACGTCCGGTGCCGTGAACGAAGGCCATATGAACTAACGCCATAATGGCTTTAATTCTCATTCAAATGTGAATTAACGCCATAATCCGATTATGGCCTTAATTCACAGTCGAATGAGAACTAAAGCCATCACTTGAATGAGAACTTACGCCATATGGGGTAAGTTCACATTCAAATGAGAACTGATGCCATAACATGCTTTGAGCTTTGAAGCAAAGTTAGCATAGCAAGTAGGTAATTACCTAACAAAATCTCATCGAGATCTCAGGGACCTCAGATATTTCTAAAATGGAACAAGAGATCTCACTCTCAGCGAGTGTTTCTGAAAGAAAAAAATGTGTTGATCCGTTTTCTTGGTCAGCCATTTGAACGTAATCATGAGTTAACAATATTAATTTCAAGGAATCTCACTGAAATTTTAAAATTGTGCTACACCTAATAATTAGGTGATCGTAGGTGCTTCATTCGGAAAACTAGTTTTCTAATAAACTCTGAAGTAATAAAAAAAATCGCGTTCTAAGAGCCGAAATTTTTTTTGGCAAACAGAGAAACAATTTGGGGTGTGAAAATAAAAAAATTCGCGCGAATTTTTTTATTTTCACACCCCAAATTGTTTCTCTGTTTGCCAAAAAAAAATTTCGGCTCGCTCCGCTCGCTTTCTAGTAGTACTGCAGTACGCGATTTTTTGATTACTTTCAAATTCTGGAAAACTAATTTGAAAATATTGAGAAACTTAGGTAGATACTCATTCTGAAATTCAATACAAATATGAAAAATCATTATTTTTGTATTGATTTTTTTTATTCGTTTAGGAAGCAACTTCATTTGATTACTTTGCAAAACATTATCAACAATTAAACGATTTCATTTGTTTTCCATCCTCGTAAATTTGTGCATAACTTCGCCGAAAAAAACGAAGATTTAAAAAATATCATCGAAAACGGATTATTTTCCATTCTGGAGCCAAAAACTGAGGGGACCGCGAAAGTATAAATAAGAAAGAAATTTTTCCAAAAATTTTAAGTTATGAGCGTGACGAAAAAAGTTCAGAATAAGGCAAATGTGGGACTGTTGGTTCTTATATTTGATTTATAGTAACCCGTGTTTAAAATATTTGTGTTTACGCCCCCAACTAATAGAGCGTTCATCCTTTTTTCGTTAAACCATATATTTACCTACCTACATTATGTTCCAATATCATATTAAAATTATTTTGATTGCTGCGAGTGGCTTTAATTCACATTGAAATGAGTACTTGGGCCACTTCTTAAAATGAACTAACGCCATATTACTTTAGTTCTCATTCCAATGTGTATTTAGGCCATAATCGGATTATGGCGTTAATTCACATTTGAATGAGAATTAAAGCCATTATGGCGTTAGTTCATATGGCCTTCGTTCACGGCACCGAACGTCCATCACTATCAAGTGCGTAACTCGATGGTCCCTTGGTAGAATGATGGGACGTTTGGTGTCTTCGCCGATGTTCTTTGCGTATTGAATCCTTCCACTTGCTCGAACTACACCATTTTAGTCCAGACAGGGGCAGAGGTTGTATAAGGCGCTGGTTGGTTCAACTCGCTGGTTGCATTGGAGTTCAGCGATCTCATCTCCGTACACACTTTGTTGCGCTTCTTTAAGAAGAAGAATCTCGGCTGACTGAAGCTCACTTTGTTGAAGGGTACCCGACAGTTTTTCTTGTTCACGTTTTCTGCTTCGTAGGTTGTGTATGAAACGAAGAGCGAAAGCTGTGCTTCTCAACAGTGTCTTCCAACGGGAAGATTCATGATATCTGAATAGGGTATCTCGGGCGAACGAGTGCACGTTAAGGAAGCATGCCTTGAGTTCTTCTTCCGTGTTGCCGTCACTGCAGAGATCTTCTTGTGGCCAATCAGTTGATTTGAGTGTCAGAAAATGCGGTCCAGTAAACCATCTACTGCAAGCTTTGAACTGTGGTGTCTTTTGCCACTTGGTAGCCTCATCAGCGACATTTAGCTTTGTTGGGATCCACCGCCAATCGGCTATCTCTGTGAGGTCGAGAATTTCGCTGACTCTGAAGGCTACGAATTGTTTATACTTCCTATGATCGGACCTGATCCAGCTGAGTACATTTCTTGAATCTGACAAAGAACAGTTTTTGAGAATTGAAAGACGTGAGACTGTCTTATATATTTTGCAAAGCGGGCTCCCAAAACTGCTGCTTGCAGCTCTAGCCTAGGTATCGAAAGGCTCTTGAGGGGCGCTACTCTGGTTTTCGCACCAATAAGAGAACACTCCACCAAATCGTCTGTGGCGTTCCTGATGTAATCTACTGCAGCGAAGCCGTTCTCACTTGCATCTACAAATATGTGTAGCTGCCGTTCGGATGTGCTTGTTGGGCTGCTAGTCACGTAGCAACGGGGAATGCTTAGAGCCTCGATCGCTGGCAGATAATTGAGCCATTTTAACCACTTTGCGTATTCGGTGTCTCTGACCTCTTCGTTCCAGTCAATTTTTGATCTCCAGATTTCTTGTAGGAGTATTTTGACATACATCAGAAAATGGGCTATTAGGCCCAAGGGGTCAAAGATACTCATCAACACTTTAAGCACTTCGCGCTTCGTAGGATGTCGCTTGCCTAGGAGGATTTCTGACTGGCTTAAATTGGTGGAAGGCTTGTACGTGAGGCAGTCTGTTGATGTACACCACCACATACCGAGAACTTTTTCGGTTGTCAGCTCTATGTTCATGTTGAGATTCTTGCTGGCAGTCGGTTCCGCTTTCAGAGCCTTAAGAACGGATTGAGAGTTGGAAATCCAATTTCTTATCAGAAACCCACCCTGACGGTGTACATGATGAATATCTCTTGCCAGTTGAATCTCTTCTTCCTCTGTGCCAACGCTGTTCATTAGATCATCCACGTAGTGGTTTTCCTTAATGGAGCGGACCGCTCTTGGAAACTGTGCGATGTACTCATCTGCGTTCTTATTTTTTATGAATTGTGCGCAACATGGTGAGCACGTCGCTCCAAAGGTCATAACGTTCATGATATAGGTGTCCGGTTTATCCTCCTCGCTTTTACTCCAAATGAACCTTTGATAGTCACGATCTTCTGGTCTTATCTTTACTTGATGGAACATCTCCATTATATCGCAACATATGGCTATTCGGTTCTCTCTAGATCTATATATTACGGAGGTAAGCGAGGTCGATTGGTCTGGGCCTTTGAGCAGCATCGAATTGAGGGACACGCCTTTTACCTTGGCTGCTGCTTCCCACACAATCCTCACCTTGCCTGGCTTATTTGCGTTTTGGACCGGAAATATCGGAAGATACCATGATCTTTCGTTATGGCGCTGATCTTGAACGGTCATCTTGCTGGCATAGCCTTTCGCAATGTATTCTTGGATCTTTTGATCAATGGTATCTGCTAGCACTGGTTCCTTTCTTAAGCGCTTGTGGAGACACGTCAGCCTTTTTAAAGCCATGGGAAGGCTATCGGGCATCTGGACGTCATCGGTCCTTCATAAAAGAGACGTTTCATACCGCCCTTCCTTACGCACAGTGTGGCGATTCAGCAGATCCATAGTACGTTGGTCCTCTGCCGATAGGATCATCTTTGCTACGTGGTTAGACCCAAATGTGTCGTTGGAGATAAACTCTTTAACAAGTTGATGTAGTTCGAAGTCGTTACATTCACAGCCGTGAAAACCTTGAAAGAATCACTTATCACCCCGGCCCTGACCGGACCGGCCATGTACGACCCAACCCAAACGAGTCTTGGTCGCTACTGGTTCATCCTCACCTCCTGCTTTGTAGCGGAGGGGCAGGCTCAGCCTTGTGTTGTTCAAGCCGATCAGTAATCGAGGCACAGCGTTTTTGTAGGGTTGAATCGGTAGTCCATCAAGATGTGTAAACTTTCGCTGTAAACTGTACGGGTCCATAGACTGTTCTGGTAACCGCAGATCTTCACCTGTTTGCACGTCATGGAGAGTAAATCGCTCGCTATTGGGTGTTGTGTCGGATATTTGAACTGAGATGACTTCTGAATTGGCTTCATATCTTTGGGTATTGCCGGTCCACTTTAAACAAAGTGGCTGTGGGGTTTCCTTTACGTTTAGCGCTCTAGCAATAGCCTCATCCATCAAGGTAAGGGAGGATCCGTCGTCTAGAAAAGCGTATGTGGAAACCTTGGTGCCTCTGTGGTACAACACGACGGGAACAACTCGGAAAAACACAGTGTTCGGATTCTGAACATGGGCGTTGCATGACATTCCGTCATGAAGGTGACAATGCTCGGTCTTGATAGCCGCCTTCTCTGCGTCCTCGTTATGTAAGAGCTTATTGTGTTTGAACTGGCATCCATTTCTTCCACACACGCCTTTCGAAGAACAACTTCGGCTGTGGTGTTTTCCTAGACAGCGGCGACATAGCTGGTGCTCTCTGACTGCGGCCCATCTAAGGGTGCGGCTAAGCTTTAGGAACTCGCCACATTCGGCGACTGACTTGCACACTCCTTGACATATACAGCACTTTAACTTTGATGATGGCATTTCGTTGGTCTTGGTGTAGTCATCGTGAACGTTGACAAAGCCTCTCTAGTCTCTTTGTCTCGGTTGTCTCTGATCAGGAGCGAACGTGATATCTGGTATCATAACACTATTTGCGGCTTCGGCGAGTTGATACACCCAATTGCTAAAGTGGGACAGGTTGCAGTCAGAGATATCTCGTTTGTGTTTCGTCCAGTCGAGGCGGATAGTTGGAGGCAGCTTGTGGACGAGGTGATGCAGGATCGTGGCGTTGTTAAGATGAGCTACTAGACCAGAGGCTTCGATGGTTGCGCATAGGTTTTGTACAGTAAGGGCAAAATTCACTACCGTTTCTAGCTTCTCAGCTTTGGGAGCCGGTGTTGATTGAATCTTCTGAGTGAGCGCATGGACTACCAGTTCTGGATCTCCGTACAGCATTTTGAGAGTTGATATCACACGGGGCACGCATCTCGGATGGATGAGGAGACTACGAACTGCTTCCAAAGCTTTGCCCTTTAAGGCCTTTTGCAACCTTACCAGGTTCTTTCATCTGTGAATGCGCATATCTCTGTGCTTCGCGTATAGTTGGAGATGAACAACGGCCATTCGTCGGGACTGCCTGCAAAGGTCTGTAAATCTCTTGACACTAAGTGCCGAGATGCTATGTTCTCCCTTGACAGCCCGTGGTGATAAGGCGTTGACTGTTGTCTACTATGCGGATAGTTCACTGAGTTTTGGGACTGCTGTTGCATCGGAAAGGCGTATGATCGTTGTTGGAAGCTCTTTGACGACGACGTTGGATCTAGTGGGCACTCAGGTCTCTGAAGTATGACTGCATCTGTAGGCTTTGGTTCAGTAGCTGGTAGCGGTGCTTGACGGTGACGAGCAGGAACAAAGGACGCAGCTGTTGGCACGAGGTTACTTTGGGGCGGCTGATTTCCGATCCAACTTCTAACCCTAGAGCTCGATGATGATGTATCGTTGTCCTCAGATTCGGATGAATCGTTCGCAAGTTGGTTAAGTATCATGTACTTCTTCTGCAAGTACTCGGTATCTCGTTTTTCCTTCATAAGCTTCTCTTCCTCCAACATCTGCAGTTCAAGTTTCAGGTTCCCAGACGCAACGGATCGACCTTTGAAGCTGATTGACCATAAACTTTTAGTTCGCTTCGCATGGTTCTTTTTCCCCCTTACTCCATCCAGACTGACTACGTTTGTGTTACTTATCGCAGAAGGGGGTGCAGTGTTGGTCGGAACTGAACTCGCGTTCAAGGGAAACCCGTAGGACCTGTTGCTTTGGGTTAGGCAAGTGCTACTCATCAATGAGGATGTCGCTATAGAGACTGGAACTTCAACTCTAGATAGGGTGTCAACAAAGGAATATATATTTGGGGGTGTCCCACTGCTCGTGGGTGTAGATCGTGTAGCATCAGTGCTTGAGGCACCACACAATTCATTGAGCAGGGCGTGATTTATAGCGATGGGCTTTGAACTCATTGAGGTTCCGGAATATAGAACCACAGATGTTGTGGTCGACAAACCACTAGTCGACGAACCAGAACCACTGACAACAATTAGGGGGGCTTTATTTATTGGCTTTGCTGTGGCATTTTGCTCAGCAGATACAGGAACACTACTAGATAATGGAGTTGACTTACCTGTCGTGCATGTGAGGCAGGTCCACGGACGTTCTTCGATTGATATGTTCACGCCTGCGCATGTAAAATGGCTCCATAGTTGGCATCTGTCACACTGGACCATGTCTTCGACTGAATCTGGGAGAACGCATGCGCAACAGTTGAAAGATTCCGACTGGACTGGTGATCGGTGCGTCTTACCGGACTTGGAAAAGGCATCTTTTTGTTTCTTGGGCATATCGGTTCAATCGGTTGTTTGTGGGTACGGCAACGGCAACAAGGTGGCAACAACAAAGATGACTTGGCTTCAGAAGAGGCGTGGAAGCTGCAGCTGCAGCTGAGAAGCCTGACTCCGGACCAGTATCCAGCAGCAACAACGTTGGTTTGCTCCAAAAGGGTGCTCGGAAGGGAAGCAGCAGCAGCGGAGACTCGACTCCGGACCACAAACCAAAAACAACAACAGTGGCTTGGCTTCAACTGGCACGAAAGCAGCAGGAACAGCACAGGAGCTCGACTCCGGACAGCAAATCACCACTAGTGCAATGGCTTGGCGATAAAAGGGCGTGCAAGCAGCAGTAGCAGCACAGGAGCTCGACTCCGGATAACAAATCATCACTGGTGCAATGGCTTGGCGACAAAAAGGCGTGGAAGCAGCAGCAGCAGTGCACGAGCTCGACTCCGGGCAACAAATCACCACTGGTGCAATGGCTTGACTTCAAAAGGCGCGAAAGCAGCAGGATCAGTGGAGAGAGTCGACTCCGGACAACTAGCCAACAACAACGACGGTGGCTTGTTCCAAAAAGGGTGCTGAAACAACAGCAGCAGCGGAGAATTTAGATTCCGGGCCACAACCAAAAACAACAAAGTCAAAAGTCGACTCTGGACCTCTAGCCAACAACAATGACGGTGGCTTGTTCTGGAAAGGTGCGGAGGCAGCGGGAGCAACGGAGAAAGCCGACTCCGGACCACTAATCGTTCTTGGTAGCATCGACGCACGTCAGGTTCACTTGGCACACTCTTGACACACACTTGGTAACAGCTGCGGTAACGAAAGCACAACTTTGGGCAGCAATTGTTGTTCTTGGAGGCAACGAAAGCAGCAGCGGCTGTAGCAGTATGCACTGGTGGCTGCAAAATAGTCTTGCAAGTTGGCTCGACTAATGATTCACGTGCCGGTAGCAGCAGACAGCCGTACAAGTTGGCTCGACAACAAATCGTTCGTGGTGGCAACGACAGCGGCAGCGGCTGTAGCAATATGCACTGGTGGCTGCAAGTAGTCTTGCAAGTTGGCTTGACTAATGGTACACGTGCCGGTAACAGCAGATAGCCGTGCAAGTTGGCTCGACAGCAAATAGTCGTTCGTGGTGGCAACGACGGTGGCGGCGCACAGTGCGTCGACCAGTGGACAAAAATCAAAAAACTAAATATGCGTTTGAGATCTACAATGCTTTGGAGTCTATCAAAAACATGTTTAGCAACTGTAATTTATTATTTTCAATTGTTGTTTTTTTCTTCTGCATTGATAAGCGGGATTTTTATATGCAGAAAAAGAACTTTTATTTTTTTTCTTAGTTTTGATTTCGATTTTCGCATGCAACTATTGATCTCGTTCAAGAAAGTGTTTCTAGTTATAAATTTTTTTTCTCTTGAATATTAATTATGGATATATTAAGAGGTGATACAAACGTTTTTTGGTTTATTTTTATGTAATATTACTTTTATAATTAATTTAATTAAAAGTGCTATTTTTTGAGGCACATAAATTTAAATAAGTTGAGTTTTAAAAAAATATATCAAAGTATATCTGAATTTTAAGTCTTTTTGTTATCTCCTGCTATTATTTTATTTAAAAACAAAGAGTTCCATTGCTAATTTTTGCAAACTTTCGAAATATTTCGTTTTTTGTAGGACAAGTGCAAGTCATAAAAAATGAAGTTATTTATGAAAAATGGTTTCTTTCGATAAAGAATCGATAATTAAGGATGTCTTAATTTTTGTTATAGCTTATTAAAATATAAATAACTGTCCATTTAAAATAAAAAGTGATTTTGAATCGAAAATTAAATATTTGACTTAAGCTTAGAGCGACAATGTTCAAAGACCCATAGTCTTTCAGATAAGCCCTACGAGGCTTGACTTAAAAATAATTTTACACTTCCCGATAGCATTTAACATAATTTTCTTACTGTACCGCCTTTTTATGGACCAGAAACTTCATTTTTAGACGCGCCAAAAAAGACGGAAAAAGAAGAGTTGCGAATCTTTCAACTCCAAACTGAAGAAATGAGGTTTCCTTTTTCATTTTCGGCGTCAATTTTTTTGTTTTTTAAAGATGTTACCAAAAATATCTCAAATCTGTCTGTATCCCATATCCCTGTTTCCAAAATATTCATATTAACATCCAAGCGGTTCATAAGAAATAAACAATTTTAAAAGTGGGCGTGGCAGTGGGCGGATTGAGTCCATATTTTTTTGTATTAATAACCTTATCTAGAAAATTAAACTCCTTAAATTTCATTCAATTCGTGCCAGTCGTTCTCAAGATATCAAATGATATTCAAAAATGGGCGTGGCAGGGGGCGTAAATATTACCTGAAATTTCGTAAAACTTATAACTTAATTAATTAGCAACAATTATTGTGGCGAAATTTAACAAAGTTTTGTGAAATTGAATTTTGTCCACCATCTCCATACAATCGACGCACTGTGCGGCGCGCGGTTCGGCTTCGAACAACTTGTTGTTCCTAGAAGCAAGAAGCCACTAAAGCGAAGGATGGACTCGTGATGGTGCTCTGATGATGACAGGGAATCGTGCAAGTTGGCTCGACTCACTGTGCACGTGCTGGCAGAAACAATTGTTCGACAGCGACACCCAGAGTGCTCCAATTTGCACACGGTAAGGCAGCAGCACAGGCTCGACTTATTCAATGTTGCGGTGGTGCAGCAACAGTTGGCCCAACAAGAATTTTCCAAAAAAGAAAAGAAATAAAACCAGTTTCAACACCTTGGTTTGGTTTTACAATGGGTTTCAACAATAGCTTTTTTCTTCTTCGTTAGCTTACTTTTTATAATAAGAATTAAATTTTAAGATAATTTTAAGATTTACAAAATTGGGCGTCCTTCCTTAGCGAGTTCTTATTTCCAAAAGAACTCTCTGGCATTTTTTTAAAACAAAATGGCCTCGATTTGAGAAAAAAGGGAAAGAACAAACCGACGTGAAGTTAGTGGTGTTTCGAGGAAGTAACTACCTCTATTGAGTAGTAGTGGCAGTGATGACATCGTTGCCAACAACTGGTTACTGGTTTACAAGGGTTTTGTTGCCGGAACAAAAATATACTTTTCTGAAAGTTTTCGGTATGCTGAACTCGAATCCGAAGTCAGAAAAAAACTAATCAGCTCCCGTTTTCGAAATATTACCGTTAGAAAATGCAAAAAACGTGTTTTTGAGTACTTCGGACCTCATTCTATTTTAAAAGGAAAATCGTTTGACCATATTTAGTAACGCCTCCATGCTTTCATCAAAGAGCTGGTAAAGGAATTGAGGAGAATATCCACAACAATTCCAGTAAAAGTGCTTCGAGGGGTAGCAACAACTGTTATTGCGAAATATTCGGATTCCTTTGTCCAAAAGGATAAGGAGGATAGAGTAGTTTCGGATTCCTTTTTTTTATAATTAGAACACACTCAAGGAGTTTCTTATGCCCTTATTATGCCAGAGACACTGTGAGTGCTTTTGGAAGGAGGAAAGGGGTGGGAGAGGAGGTGCCGGTGTACATTGGTCTTAAATTCCTGAACACTGCAATGATTTGGATAGACAGAGTGTGGAAGGGAGTTCCATATTCGCGTAGTACGGCTAATGAACGATTCTCTATACTTGAGGTTACGACCGAAGTTGGGCTCAAGGGTGAACTGATGGGCATTCCTGGAGGCGCGGCTATTACGGTTGAATATCTTTAGGGGAGGAATGCAACTGGCTATTTCACTAGAGCAAATACCGTTGAAGTAACGGTAAAATAGGGTGAGGCATTAGACATTACGGCGAAGTTCGAGAGATATAAATGACTCAACGATGGTATGATCACCAATCATCTTGAATGCTCTTTTTTGGATACTGTCCAGAAGACTTAAGTCTGTCACTAGAGCACCAGCCCAGACATGGGAGTTATACTCAAGCTTTGGACGTATGTAGGTTTTGTAGATGATAGCCAGTTCAGAAGGGGAAACAAATTTCTTGCACCGCCTTAAGAAACCTAAACATCTTGCGGCATTTTAGGCGACATCGCATATGTGCTCGTTCCACAAGAGGTGGTCAGTGATGCACGTACCGAAAATCTCGAGATATTCGGTCTCATTGATGCAAGTGCCACTCATGGACAGTGGCAAGGGGGGTATGTCTCGCTTTGACGATACAAGACAGCATTGTGTTTTCGAAACATTAAACTCAACGCGATTTTGTGTTCCCCATTGTACAATGCTGTTTAGGTCAGAGTTTAATGAGCTTATCATATTTTGCCGTTGCAGTTCCACATCCGAAGAGGAGGGATGTGAGTCTGGAAACGAATAAGAAAAGCTAAGGGTACTATCGTCAGCGAAACAATTTATTGGATTAGAAGTTACAGACAAGAGATCATTGGTGAAAATGAGGAAGAGGGTCGGAGACAAAACGGAGCCCTGGGGCACACCAGCATTTATGTTGTGGGTTTCTGACTTGAATCCGTCCAATACAACTTGTATTGAACGGTTCGAAAGAAAATTTCTAATCCAACGAAGGAGGGAATCGTCGATACCGAAAGCACGCATTTTCGATAAAAGAGCAAGATGCCAGACTTTATCAAATGCCTTTGAAATATCAAGTGCAACAATCTTACTTTCTCCAAAACGATGTAAAGATTTGTTCCACTGTTCGGTGAGATAAACTATCAGATCACCAGTGGAATTGTTGCTGCGAAAGCCGGTCATTAAGAAGCTTTCGGTCTTCGAGATATTTCTTGAGCTGATAGTTTATCAGAAAGAAGGGACGTAAGTGCAATCGGTCGATAATGGAGGGAAAAGAAGATTCGCCTTTTTTTGGGATTGGCTGGACTAATGCTGTTCCAACTGCTCGAAAAGAGCCCAGAAGAATATTATAGATGGAAAAGCTTACGCAAGGGTTTTTCCAGCGTGGAAGAACACCTCTTCAGAATTATAGCGGGGATACCATCCGGACCAGCGGATTTATGTATGTCACCATGATGAGGAACCACAACAACTACCTCAACTCTGGATGTGGCAAAAATAATGATACGAGAGTTCCCATTAGGAAGAGAAAAGCAGTAAATACGTTAAGAAACTCTGTGGAAAATTGGAGCCCAGCGATGGAAAACAATGAGGATACGACTATGGAGGCGAAACAATCTTTCCTTAAAGAACGATATCAGGGGATTCAATGAAGCGAAAAATACGGCCTGACCTCCGAATTTTTTTACTGTGAACCGATTTGCATGAAATTTTGGAATTAGGCTCATCTTACCCTTAACTTTAAAAGTGAAAATGATTTGAACTCCGCCACCACCCTGGGGGTGGTTGCCACCCCTTCTCGGGGGTGAATTTTTTTTCAAAATAACCTCGGATATCGATAGAAGGCCTAAGTTTAAGCAAAAAATCTTCTATAAAGTTTTTCAAAAAATTTAATACTTTTCAAGTTATTGGCAATTGAAAATTCGCAATAATAACACTACGAAATTTTCAGTTACTAAGTAGAAAGAATATATGATAAGATTTTGGACCATAACTCCTTCAATTTTCATGCTATCACAATTTATAAAAAACCATTGTAAAGGTATTTAAGAGAGCTACATCCTTCATTGCAATATATTGTAATATTCGGCTTGGTCCGACAGTTAAAACTTATTCACTTTTTAAATAAAACACAAATTCACTTTATTCAAATCACTCACAAACTTATTTATTCAACACTTTCAATTATTACTTTGCAAACACAGTATCTTTACTTTATCGCAGTTCACAATCAATTAATTCTTAGCCGCCAAACGGGCTATTTATATAACAAAAATACTTGGTTCTAGAAACTACTATATTGGTTCTTGGAGAAGCTTGAATGTTCCAGAAGCTTACACTTACAAACTAAAATACTGGGATTACTTTTTGTAGGGGCTAACGTTCTTAATGCTAAACAAAAAGTTTCTCTTAATCACTTGGTATTGCCCCTCACAAGTGTTTACTACTACAATTAAACGATATTAGAGTTAAAGAGATACAGAGTAAGTAAAGAGAGTAAGAAAAGTGTGTACATTAAATAAAGAAAGAGATACAGAGCGTAAGAGATAATAAAGTATACACATTAGACATTACAATAGAAGGAGAAACAGAGCGTATGAGATAAATAAAGTGTATACACATTACATTGCCCCCTCCTTTGGATTGATCGTCCCGAACAAATCCATTATTCTCATCACCACTGTAGCGATGTAGTCGGTCGCGATGTACGACTTTAAGTTTACCTCTGACTCCTTTTCGTATCCGGTATACGACGTCGTTGATTTTGCTATTCACTGTATATGGACCTTCCCAGTCCCGTTGAAGTTTCGGTGACAACCCTTTTTGTCGATGGGGATTGTAAAGTCACACTCGATCTCCTGCTTGGAACTCTGTTGTTGTCGCTCGTATATCGTAGCGTGTCTTCATTCGGTCACTGAACATCTTTATTTTTGACCTAGTATCGTCGTGGATCTGAAGGAGTCTTTCTCTGAGGTCATCCAAGTAGTCATCCTCGGCTTGCGGTTCCGACGTGGGACATCCAAATTTTATTTCGCTCGGCAATCTGATGTTCCTTCCCATCAAAATCTCAGACGATGTATGGCCAGTTGAGCTATGTCTTGCACTTCGATACGCCATCAAAAACAGTGGAATGTGTCGGTCCCAATCTCGCTGGTTGTCGTCCACAACTTTGCAAAGATGTTCCTTAAGGGTTCGGTTGAACCGTTCGACCATGCCATCAGATTGTGGGTGGAGTGGTGTTGTTCTTGTCTTCTTGATGTGAAGAAGCCCACAAACTTCCTGGAATATGTTTGATTCAAAGTTCCTTCCCTGGTCGGAATGCAGTTCTAATGGAACACCGAATCTGCTCACCCAGTTGAACACAATTTGGTCTGCGACTGTTTTGGCTTCTTGATTCGGTATGGCGTATGCTTCAGGCCACTTGCTGAAGTAATCCATGACGACCAGAATATAACGATTTCCATTATTTGTTTCCGGAAATGGACCCGCCACGTCTATTGCAATCCTTTCAAAGGGTGATCCGACATTATACTGCTGCATTTGGCTGTGATTCTTTTTGTTTGGGCCTTTGGTGGCAGCACAGGTATCATATTTTCGGCACCACTTCTCGACATCTTCCCTTGCATGTAGCCAATAGAATCGTTGTCGAATCTTTTCTAGCGTCTTGTTTACTCCTAGATGGCCTCCCGAAACTCCATCATGCATCTCTCGCAGAACGTCCATAATCTTCGATCTCGGTAAGACTAGCTGCATTACATAGGACTTTCCATCTGCAGATTCCCACTTACGTCGAAGGACACCTTCTTGGACATGCAACGAGTCCCACTGTGCCCAATAGGCCTTCAGAGCCGGACTTCTGTCGGAGATATCAGCCCATTCTGGTTTTTCCTGGTGTTCCTTGCATGCGAGGATGGGTTCAATATCTGGGTCCTCTTGTTGGGCCTTCCTCAGCTCGTCGTTGCTCCAGCCGTAAATGGGATCGGTTCTGGTTCGTTGGACAGTGACCACTTCTTTTTCTTCTTGGCGTCTGCAATGCTTACAGTCTTGCTTACATGGTCTCCGAGACAGTGCATCAGCATTTGAGTGAAGCTTCCCCTTCCGATTTTGAATTTCATAATCGTACGTCTGCAGCCTCTCAATCCATCTCGCCACTTGACCCTCTGGATTCTTGAAATTCAAAAGCCAGTTTAGTGCTCCATGGTCGGTTCGGAGAAGAAACTTCTGTCCATAGAGATACTTATGGAAGTGCTTTGTTGCCAAAATCAGTGCAAAAAGTTCTCTTCTGGTCACACAATAGTTTCTTTCCGACTTCGAGAGTACCTTGCTGTAATAGGCAACCACCTTTTCTTCGCCATCATGTACCTGTGACAATACAGCACCAATCCCGACATTGCTGGCATCAGCATCAATGATGAACGGTTTTCCTGGAGTCGGGTAGGTCAGCATTGGTGCATTACACAAGCGTTGCTTGAGCTCTTGAAAGCTGCGCTCGCACTCACCTGACCATTTAAACTGCTTTCCCTTTGCCGTTAGCTGATGTAGACTCTTGGCGATTTCAGCAAAGTTCTTTACAAAGCGCCTATAGTAGGTGGCTAGACCCAGAAAGCTTCGGAGTTGATGTTTGTCCTGTGGTGTTGGCCAATTCTTCACGGTGTCAACCTTATCAGGATCCGTCTTAACTCCTTGGGATGAGATGATATGTCCCAGGTATTTCACTTCGGTTTTGAAGAGTGAACACTTTTCTGGATTGAGCTTGAGGTGGGCTTCTCGAGGTCTTTGAAACACAGCTCTCAGATTTGTACAATGTTCGTCCATTTTCTCTAAACGTGCATTAGTCGTTGAATTTTGTTTTTCGACACCCTCATCAAGAGTTTTGATTCTGTCTGCAAAGTCCGCAAACCTGCCTTCTAGCAGATTTTTCTGTTCATCAAACCGATCTCGAACGTCATCCCTTTGAGCTTGTAGTTGTTCCAGAACATCATTCTTTTGTGTTTCCAGTTGTTTGAGAACATTCTTGTTTTGAGTTTCTAGTTGCTCCCGAACATTCTTTTGATTCTCTTCAAATTTGGCTAGAAGAAGTGTCATCATGGTAGATAAGTCGGCAGTTGCATTTACCTCTTCCGATTTTGCTTCCACTTCGAAAGCAAACGTATCTGGGTCTTAATTTTGTTCTTCCAGATATTCCTGTAGTCGTTTTACGAGTTCGTTTTTATATCCTGCCCCACTTAAGCCACGTTTGCTTAGTTCGGCCTTTAGTTCATGGACAGTTAAGTCTTTCAAAACTTTACTCATTTTTTTTTTTTAATTTTTAACTTCACTATTTCACACAAAATAGTTTAATCACTGTTCACTGTTTTATTCTCAATAAGTTTTAATCCCTTATTCTGACACCAATGTAATATTCGGCTTGGTCCGGCAATTAAAACTTATTCACTTTTTAAATAAAACACAAATTCACTTTATTCAAATCACTCACAAACTTATTTATTCAACACTTTCGATTATTACTTTGCAAACACAGTATCTTTACTTTATCGCAGTTCACAATCAATTAATTCTTCGCCGCCAAGCGGGCTATTTATATAACAAATATACTTGGTTCTAGAAACTACTATATTGGTTCTTGGAGAAGCTTGAATGTTCCAGAAGCTTACACTTACAAACAAAAATACTGGGATTACTTTTTGTAGGGGCTTACATTCTTAATGCTAAACAAAAAGTTTCTCTTAATCACTTGGTATTGCCCCTCACAAGTGTTTACTACTACAACTAAACGATATTAGAGTTAAAGAGATACAGAGTAAGTAAAGAGAGTAAGAAAAGTGTGTACATTAAATAAAGAAAGAGATACAGAGCGTAAGAGATAATTAAGTATACACATTAGACATTACAATAGAAGGAGAAACAGAGCGTATGAGATAAATAAAGTGTATACACATTACAATATAGTAAATACTCTTTGGAAGAAATAAACAAAACAAGAAATTCTTTTGTTGTTTAGTTGAACTTTTTACAATATAAAATTGTTTTTGTTTTAAAAATGACTTTTAGTTCAATGCGTTTCGCCCAGGTACGACAGTTGGGCTCATCAGTTAGATGCTGTCGTACCTTTCTAAGACGCAACGCTTAGTCGATGACTACCGACACAAATAAAATTTACAACACATATGTGTTGTGAATTATATTTTTCTAGAAGAATTTGTCTAAATTCATAAAACTAGAAAATATTTGCCTGAGTCTGGCTAAGAAGAAAAATGATGGAAGAAATAAACAAAACAAGAAATTCTTTTGTTGTTGTTTAGTTGAACTTTTTACAATATAAAATTGTTTTTGTTTTAAAAATGACTTTTAGTTCAATGCGTTTCGCCCAGGTACGACAGTTGGGCTCATCAGTTAGATGCTGTCGTACCTTTCTAAGACGCAACGCTTAGTCGATGACTACCGACACAAATAAAATTTACAACACATATGTGTTGTGAATTATATTTTTCTAGAAGAATTTGTCTAAATTCATAAAACTAGAAAATATTTGCCTGAGTCTGGCTAAGAAGAAAAATGATGGAAGAAATAAACAAAACAAGAAATTCTTTTAGCCAGACTCAGGCAAATATTTTCTAGTTTTATGAATTTAGACAAATTCTTCTAGAAAAATATAATTCACAACACATATGTGTTGTAAATTTTATTTGTGTCGGTAGTCATCGACTAAGCGTTGCGTCTTAGAAAGGTACGACAGCATCTAACTGATGAGCCCAACTGTCGTACCTGGGCGAAACGCATTGAACTAAAAGTCATTTTTAAAACAAAAACAATTTTATATTGTAAAAAGTTCAACTAAACAACAACAAAAGAATTTCTTGTTTTGTTTATTTCTTCCATCATTTTTCTTCTTAGCCAGACTCAGGCAAATATTTTCTAGTTTTATGAATTTAGACAAATTCTTCTAGAAAAATATAATTCACAACACATATGTGTTGTAAATTTTATTTGTGTCGGTAGTCATCGACTAAGCGTTGCGTCTTAGAAAGGTACGACAGCATCTAACTGATGAGCCCAACTGTCGTACCTGGGCGAAACGCATTGAACTAAAAGTCATTTTTAAAACAAAAACAATTTTGTAAATACTTTTTTTCAAAACGGTGAAGGGTTAAAGGGCTTAAGAGAGGCTGTGATTGCGCTGGTACGCGCTCTTTAAACAATCATATCTCCGTGAATTTTTGTTTCACAGAAAAAAAAAATAAAACCAAATTGTTTGTCAGAAAAATACCTAAATTTTTAATCTTAACACTTTTATACGTAGGTATCAGTCGTCATTTTTGAGATATTATGAAAAAAAGTGTTTTTTTTTTTAATTTGAAATTTTGCTTTTTTTTTAATCGGGAGTTTTTTTTAAAAAATATGTGTCCTGAAGCAGCCAAACTGATACTATCTATCAAACTCTTCATAATAAAGTTAATTCTAGGTGGAATACAATTAACTTTAATTTTGGTGGAAATGTCACTTAAGAAACCCATTGATTTAAAAGAAAAAAGCATTAGATGCTCCCATTATTTGCAATACAGCTCACTTATCTTACGTGCAAAAGATTTTTAATAGTGCTCATCTTAAAGCTTATTTCAAGCACTATAAAACCCTTTTGTATTAGAAAGCATAAAATGCATCTGCTCGCCGCTAGATGGCATTGACCACATCGATTAAATTTCAGACAAAGTAAAAAACGGCTTTGGTCTTTAATATCTAGCTTTATATTGAACTTAGAATACTTTATAAAAAACCAAATTATTCATAGTTTTACCTGCTACACTTTTGTTCTCAATAAAATTTTCGATAAAACGTATATTTTTGGAGATATTTGCAAAAAACCGATGCAAAACGTGAACAGATTTCTAATTTTCAATTGCCAATAACTTGAAAAGTATTGGATTTTTTGAAAAACTTTCTAGAAGATTTTTTGCTTAAAATTAGGCCTTCTATCGATGTCCGAGGTTATTTAAAAAAAAAAAAAAATTGACCCCCGAGAAGGGGTGGCAACCACCCCCAGGGTGGTGGCGGAGTTCAAATCATTTTCACTTTTAAAGTTAAGGGTAAGACGAGCCTAATTCTAAAATTTCATGCAAATCGGTTCACAAAAAAAATTCGAACCTAAAATGCTTCAATGACTCCCCTATATTCCCATAATCCTGATATGTCTGAGGATCGTGAGAAAATCCTTCTCTACATGGAAGATTGCTTTCCAGCACAAAGGTCTTATTTCAAGAACCAGGAGTTGTATCCTTGAATTGAAAAGATCAAGACTAACTGGCCCTACATTTTCACTAGAGAATGCATTTACAAGCATTTCTCACAGTTGACCGAAACCAACTTTCAAAAACTCCTACGAGTTGACTTCACCAGCGAAAAAGCATCTCTGGCCAAATTTTTTTCTAAGAAAAATGAAGCAGCTTTAAAAGGCCATCAAGAAATTGAGATTTTAAATAGCATTAGCCATCATTTCAAAGAAAATCTTGATTTTCGTATACAATCGTTTCCGGTAAGCAACCAATATAGAAAAACCAAATATATTTTTATTTTTTACTAATTCTCAAATTATTAGATGATCTAAAATCTCCAGTATCTGCACCATGGATTGCTGTAGTTGGTCTTGGTATGCATATCTATTTTAAATAATTCTTACTTGAAATATATCCTCATGAGTAGTGATGGGAACTATCGAATAAAACTATCAAAATATAGTAAGTTGCAAAATATTCATTCATTTGATAGTTTTAAATCATTTATTCATCCATTCATTCATTCATTTGGTTACTATTTTCATTCGAATAGTTTTTTTTATTTGATACTATTTTCTTTTGAACAGGATTGTTTTTCGATAGTTTTTTCATTCGAATATTTATTTATAGGTACGATATCTTTTTCATTCAAATATGATAATTTTTTCATTCGAACATAGTTTTTACTCAATAGTTTTTATACGAATGAATAAATGAATGAATGAATTATTCGATAATTCAAATCACACAGTTACTAACTATCGATAGTTCAACTCATTCGATAGTTCCCATCACTACTCCTGAGACCCTCGGTAGCACCAGCGATACTTTTTTTCATTAATTTAATCACACTGGGTCTCGGGAGGATGTCGTCGTCACGTGTCGGTCCAAAAGAAAAACTCACTAAGTACATAAGATTTCAATAGCAGTTTGCAGTGAGGTTTTCTTTTGAACCGACGATAAACACATTGCACTGCTACATTTATGTAGATATTACAATACTACAGTAACTCAACATTTTTTTAAACTTGAGATAAGCTGATAAAAATTTATTTTTTAAGAAATTTAACTTTGAGTAACTACAGTATTGTATTACTATACTTCGTCCAAAACAAATCTGCAGTACAGGGAAGATAGGACATTCATATCTCACTCTATCTGCAAAGGAATCCCATTACGTTGTGGGAGAGAAACAATTGGCAAGGGTTACCACAGGTTATATACAAAACTGTAAAAAGCTCTCCGAAAAATCGAAAGAGTTGCATTCCATATTTTATTGGTATTGTCTTAAACAAAGATTTTCATTTAGAAAAATTATTTAAAACGAACACAAGATAGCTTTGAATTTCGTTTTATTTTTTCGTTGAATTTATATAACCGAATTACATACATTATGAAATTCGAGATCTTAACTATTTCAGTTTTTGTGTTTTTTTTTTTTTTGTGGGGAGATATGGCCTTTGGTCTTGTTTTCTTTGAGGACACTATAAACAGTTCGTTCTGAAACCGGAAAATTGTCGCGCACTTCTCTTATAGCTTGGGTTTTGTTTTTTAAATGGTCATTAAATTTATTTGTTGCATCAACTCTTTCTTTTTTTTTCTCAGCGCTTAAATCCTTCGAAGAACTTGAAGCCATAATTAAAATTACTGGCGCAAAATTATAGTCGCTAATGAACAACTTTAGTGTGATACTAAGCTTAAAATAACGTTTGAGTCATATCTGAAACGTCATTTTAAGCTAGTATCACACTAAAGTTGTTCATTAGCGGACTATAATTTTGCGCCACTGTTTTTA
This sequence comes from Sphaerophoria taeniata, assembly GCA_943590905.1. Classification (NCBI taxonomy): domain Eukaryota; kingdom Metazoa; phylum Arthropoda; class Insecta; order Diptera; family Syrphidae; genus Sphaerophoria; species Sphaerophoria taeniata. The sequence continues at coordinate 78,562,918 of OX016541.1, read as the reverse complement.
TAATTTATATTTCACACAGCACCAACAAAAAAATTATAACCGCACTAAACTTGTACAAATGTATGCACCCAAAAATCTGCTCAAAATAATCAATATTTCTCTATCTTGAATAAGCCTACTCTGTTTTTAACGGATTTAAATTTTTTATTGCATACCATGAACAAAAAATGGCATGGCAACGATTACCTAAGAAAAAGCTACTATTCTTGAAAGCTCCCTTACAGAATCGAAATAAAAGTAAGCATTATCATCTTCTGGCAACGCTGATTTATGTGTTTGTTTCAGTGATCACTTATACCAAGATTGGAAACCTTGCTGTCAAAGTGACATTTGCCTATAAGCTGAGGGTCCAGGTTAGCTGAAACAGTATGCGTGTAATACAAACTTAAGGGGCCAGGTTAGCTGTAAGAGTATGCGTGTTTTTGTAATAACCCAGTGGCAAATTTCCCAATTTTCACCAAGGAATCACCATGCGATTCACCAAGGAATGGAAGCTTCACTCATGAATTTGAAGGTGAATCATTTGGTGAAATTTACACAGGGCTGTCATTGGAGTTCACCAAGTGAATTTCTTGGTGAATATGCATCAGTGAAATCATTGAATAAAAGTTTTCTGTGTTTTCATTTGTTCTCTAACTTCAATGAAATGTTAAATGAAAGCTCATTGGTGAACTCATCTCTTCTTTGAAAGTTGAATTTTCCCCTACTTTTTTCATGAATGAAAAATATTATGAAAATGCAGCTGTGATCTCACCAAATGTAAATATCGAAACAAATTTATTAAATTTTTTTTATTGAAATATTTATGAAAAGAACACAATATTGTTTTAAATAATAATATATAAAAACAATTCAAGTCTTTGGCTGGATCGTCTTCTTTTTTCTCAATTTTTGAAGCTAAACGACTCCTTTTAGGTTGCTCCACATTCCAGATTCCAGAATACCTTTAAAAATGTATTTTAATTTCATTTCTAGGTAAATTAGTCGAAAATAAGTATTTATTTTTGAGTACCTGGTAAATTTTCGATTACACTCTTGTTTCCTTCGGTGCTGTTTATTATTATTAATTCACTCTTAAAAATAACTAACACATTCTTCACATCAACTGTCTTTAACTAAGACTTCGATTGCACTGATTTAACAAAGAACAAAACATTTTTTTAACGATCGCAGACAAAAATAGATAGCGGAAAAAAACAAAACCGTTGCGTCGTCGTCACTGTTCGTCGCGTCGTCCTCGATCAATAGAAGTAGAAATTACATGATTTTTATATACACGGATTCTTGCAGGTCATTTCCATTTCCACCCTTAAAAGCTAGACAGTATTTTTGTTTCTTTTTTGTTCATTTATTCTTCATCTTATGAATACAACACACAGCGCTCAATGCCAATTGCGGACTCGTGAAGCTGTGCAGGACGTTTCCTTACTGAAATCACAACGTTTTGGCATGCGAAGAAACGAAAGCGTTAATAGAATAGAGAAAATGTACAGAGGAAAAAGGGCATTACTTTGTTCCTATGAAATCATTTCCTTATTTTTCCTCTTAAAAGTGTGGAATGAATTCCTTGATCTTTTCACCAAAATTTTTCATTGGGGATCAAATTTGCCACTGGGAAAGATACAGTTGCCTACATAATAAAAAGTAAGTGAGCTGCAAGAGTATGTGTGCATGAAAAAAATAACTTTTGCGGTATTTGGAGGGTAAAACGTAGGTAGGTTTCCAATCTTGTTATAAAGTGATCACTGGTTTGTTTTGTCAAACAGAAAGAGCTTTGGAAAAACGAGCATACGATCAGTACGGCTTCAGCCGTGCGAATAGTAGGTCATAGGGGGATGTACACTTGCTTTTCAAAATAAATAAAAGCAAATTGTATGCGTAAATAGTGGTGTAGTATATTTTTTTAAGGGGATTTTAGATGTTTTTTCCTGAACAGGCACCCTTTGAAGTAAAAAAGCACCCCCATAAGGCCTGTACTGCAGATTTGTTTTGGACGAAGTATAATGCCAGGTTATAAGCTCTTAAAAAAAGTTTAAACTATTTTTTAACAAGTAAAAATGGTTTTCCATTTTCTATTAGGAAGTTATCAGCTTCCTTTTATCATCATTTTTTCTTTTTGCTATTATTCATTATTGTTGCTAACAACTTTATTATTTTATACTCTCCTTCCCAGATATTTCGTATGTGGCAAAAACTGCCTATATTTTTATTGAGCAGAAAATAGTTTGGTCTTCGGACACGCCAAACATTTTTGACGTACTGGCCCAAACTATTGGATACTTCTACGCCTTTAATATAGAATATCCGAAGGAAGTATCCCAAACGTTAGATTTTTTTGTAAGGTTTGTCCTTAATTACTACCCCGAAAAGCCTCGGGGTCCAAAAAAGAATGCTACTAACCTAACAAAAATCAACACCCTCATCCGCAAACTTAACCAAAACTAAAGGGTTGGTCGCATCTTAGTTATTCACATTATGATATTTTAACTAAATAACCTTATATCTTATCCTAATGTAAATTGGAGTGTGGAATGAATTCCTTGATCTTTTCACCAAAATTTTTCATTGGGGATCAAATTTGCCACTGGGAAAGATACAGTTGCCTACATAATAAAAAGTAAGTGAGCTGCAAGAGTATGTGTGCATGAAAAAAATAACTTTTGCGGTATTTGGAGGGTAAAACGTAGGTAGGTTTCCAATCTTGTTATAAAGTGATCACTGGTTTGTTTTGTCAAACAGAAAGAGCTTTGGAAAAACGAGCATACGATCAGTACGGCTTCAGCCGTGCGAATAGTAGGTCATAGGGGGATGTACACTTGCTTTTCAAAATAAATAAAAGCAAATTGTATGCGTAAATAGTGGTGTAGTATATTTTTTTAAGGGGATTTTAGATGTTTTTTCCTGAACAGGCACCCTTTGAAGTAAAAAAGCACCCCCATAAGGCCTGTACTGCAGATTTGTTTTGGACGAAGTATAATGCCAGGTTATAAGCTCTTAAAAAAAGTTTAAACTATTTTTTAACAAGTAAAAATGGTTTTCCATTTTCTATTAGGAAGTTATCAGCTTCCTTTTATCATCATTTTTTCTTTTTGCTATTATTCATTATTGTTGCTAACAACTTTATTATTTTATACTCTCCTTCCCAGATATTTCGTATGTGGCAAAAACTGCCTATATTTTTATTGAGCAGAAAATAGTTTGGTCTTCGGACACGCCAAACATTTTTGACGTACTGGCCCAAACTATTGGATACTTCTACGCCTTTAATATAGAATATCCGAAGGAAGTATCCCAAACGTTAGATTTTTTTGTAAGGTTTGTCCTTAATTACTACCCCGAAAAGCCTCGGGGTCCAAAAAAGAATGCTACTAACCTAACAAAAATCAACACCCTCATCCGCAAACTTAACCAAAACTAAAGGGTTGGTCGCATCTTAGTTATTCACATTATGATATTTTAACTAAATAACCTTATATCTTATCCTAATGTAAATTTAATTTTAATTTTCATTGACATAAACCATTGCTTTTCTTTTTTCTTTTATTTACAGACATGGGGCTCATTTTTTTTTTTTTTATTGAATCGCCTTTTTTGTTTTTTGTTAATTAAATCATAATTTTTATTGTTTCTTACATAAATCATCAATAGTTTTGAAGAATGAAATTAAATTTTGTGGGATGACTGTTTCGAAGAATGAAGTTTAATTTTCCAGGATTTCTAGTGGTTTGTATTCATATTCAACGGAGAGAAGTTATTCAATTGCTTTAACTTGTTCTTTTTCATTTCAATGTAAGGATCAAGAAGTTTGCTTACGCCCAATTTCTTCACAAAGTTCTAAGTTGCATTTAAAACTCGATCTAGTGAATCTCGGTCTAACTTTAGAACTTAGTTTTTAGAATAGTTGGAACTCGGGCATTTCTTCACTTCCCTAGAACTCGATCTAAAATCATAACTGAGAACTTGTCATTTTTAGAACCTAGTTCTAGCATGTTTTTAAAATTTTTGAGTTACCCGGCAGTAATTTTTGACACATACATATTTCCTTAATTTCAAAACAAAATAAATATAATTTTTGAAGTTGCGCTAATTCTTTGTTTGTGTTTGAACATATGTGTGTACGGTGTAGCTATGTATATATGTTTATTTTGGTGATGTTCGTGGCGTGTTATGGCGTTTTCAATTGGCAATCTGGAAGTGAAAAAAAGCATTCTGAATGCGCTCAATTTGGCAAAAGTGACAGTTCTGATTTGAAAACCAGAATGCTTTTTTCAGATTCCAGATTGCCAATTGAAAACGCCATTAGTTTGTGTGTTGGCTGTTAGCTGTTACGCAGAATCGAATCCTACTCGTGCCCATATCCCATAAACTGTCAAGAAAAAAGTACTTCGCCGTTCAGGATTGGCCTTTAATTTTGCATCACATGCACTCAGAGAATTGTTAATGATAAGTGGCTTACACTTAGGCTTTGGCTTTCGTTAAGCTGTCGCCATCGCCGAAGTATACTTCACTGACCATTTGCTAACAAGATTTGCATCATTTGATTCTGATGAAATGCCACCAGATTCCGATGTCTTAAAAATGACTCCTGCAGACGTTTCCCATATCCCATGCTCTCTGGTTGAAAAAAAAGCTAAACCCTAATGACGCCGTCTCAAACCGTCAATTTTCCACCGACAGCTCATGTGTCTACAGCTTTGTCCACCGAAACAACGGTGCCGCGGTCGTCTAACAACACCAACAATAATTCATTACCAACAAATGCTACAAAGTAAATACCAATTTTTCCCAACGAACGGTCGACGCCGTTGTCCAATATGAAATCAGCAAATTCGTTGAAAAAACGAAATTCTAATAAATCGAAGTTCTAAGGCACTAGACCCCCGAATTCGAGGGTCTAATTTTATCGAAGTTCTAACTATAACAAAGTTCTAAATCGAAGTTCTAACGCGTTAGAACTTGGTGAAGAAATGACTTAGAACTCAAATGAGTTCTAAAATTTCACTAAACCGAGTTTTAAGGGCTACAACTTTGTCAAGAAATCGGTCGTGACAACAATATGATTTTGATGAGAACTCAACCCGTATAAAATGGTAAGAACTCAACATATATTTTAAAAGATACTAGCAATTACTAGAATACATATGTTTCCAAAAAGGCTTATATTTATTTAACTGTAGCTATAGAGTTCTCAATACAAATTATATTTTGAAATACAAATGATCAAAAACAATGAAAACCTGAATATGCCATCTAAATAAGCTTGCTTTTTACAAAAAAGATATTGGAAATTCAGAAAAATAAAACAAATTTGTAGCCATATTTAGTATTTAAAATAATCATTTAAATATGTAAAGAAAATTGTGAATATCCAATAAAATTATTTGGATTTTGATAAAATATTATTAAAAAACAGCATTTTAGTTTAGTAATACTATAGTAAATGCAGTTTTTTCAATTAATTTTGTTTAATATCCAAATAACTAATCGGAAATTCAATTTTTTTTCACATATTTTAAACGTTTAAGTTGAATACTAAATGTGGGTGTGAATAAATTTGTTTAATTTTCCTGCATTCTTTTTTTTTTTTTTTTGCTGAAAGAGCAGGTTTTTATTTTGAATATTCAGTTTTTTTTTTGTATTTTAATTTTAAGCATTTGTGCTGAAAAATAGGGTCCATGTGTTGAAAAATCAACTACGGTTGATTAAATTTAAGCAAACTTTTGGGAATAAATTTTAGAATATGTTTATCTTACAACAATTATGTTGAATTCTAATCATTTGATGTTGAATTTCTGATTTAATTTTGATTGGTATTAAACATTTACATATGTTAAATATTCAACATATAATGTTGAGTTTTAATTAATTACAAATTAGTTTTCAGCAAGCTTCAATTAAAATTCAACAAGTTTGCTTAAAATATCAGCAAAACGAGTTGAATATTAAAAATAAAAGCTTAATTTTCTACAGATATTTGGGGCTATTCGGCGAAATCTTTTATTCTGTTATTCTGTTATTCTGTTATGAATTCCCATACAAAAGTTTTATTTGTCAAAAAATCTTTTTTGAATAACAGATTTGGTATTCGGCAAGCCAAATCTGTTATAAAATCTGTTAAGAAATCTGTTATGAACTGTCAAAAAATTCGAACATACTGAAAATCTTTTATAAATCGCCTATTTGGTATTCAGCAAGCCAAAATCTTTTAAGAAATCTGTTAAAAATCATAACAGAATAACAGACAACTTTTAGGGACTTTTATGATAAAAGATTTCAATAAGTTCTACGCTTTCAGTTAAAAATAAATTTTTTTAATACTTAAATTTGAAGCGTGAAGGACACAGCTGGTTCATAGGTACATAAAACGGTTATGTTTTATGTTTAAAATGGTTTTTAGTATTTGCAATGAAGGGAAAGTGGAACCTTTTAATAACGAATTTGTGTTTATTTAGACAGAATGGTAGTTTAGCATCGGCTCCACGAAGTGGCTTTCAAAATATTTTGATAGCCAGTGATGATGGCCATTTGTGGGTAAGTTACTACTGCGACTGCCATCTTAAGACCAACGTTTGTCTTTTAAGTTTTATTCATTTTATAGGAATATAACTTTTATCTTTCAGAGACGACGCGACGTTGTCACAATGGAGAGGCAGGACAATGACCAATACAAATAACAAAACTACCAGGCTGCACTAAAACTATACTCGGATGCAATTTCACTATGCCCCGATTCGGCCGCCTACTAAGGCGACCGTGCTGCATGCCAAATGATGCTCTGCAACTAATACAATGCTCTGGTCGATGCGCACACATCCATTCGAATCAATCCAAATTCGAAAAGGAATATGTTCGCATTGCCAAATGCTGCACCATCCTCGGGAATATCATCGGCACCGTACAGGTCGCACAGATTGACAGATGCGACTGTCGAGTCAAGGTCAAGAAGAACGATACCAGACCACATCAGCCGATGCTATTTATGTTCGTTGGTTGTGCCTGTACTGTGACCTGTGACAATCTAGAAAAGGATATTTTGCACTTTGAATGTGCTCTGCAACTTGATCCGGACCATACAAAGGCCAAGACAGTCCGTTATAAATGGAAGCTAGTCAAAGAGAAAAGAGAGTGGCAATGTAATATTTCATTTTATTTTGTTATTTTATTTTCAATGTTGTTTAAATAAAATAATCTTTAAAGAACAAGAAGCAGCAAATATATGTAAATCATCAACAATAATACAAGCAGCGAAGATGTTTTGACTTTTCTGTGGGACTGTTCAGTCTTCACTCATTTCTTTTTTGTAGCTGCATTAATTCTTTGACTTCTTTTACGTTAGAGAGGGTCAAATAGACTTGTTGCATTTCCGAGTGCTTGGCTAAGATGATTTTGCCGCCGATGACGTCCATCGACATGGCTGGTTCCTCCCGTCCAACTTTGATAACGATGGAACTTTCGTCATAGCTCAGTGCAACATTGTTGGTTCCTCGCATGCAGGAAATGGTCTAGACATGTTCGAATCCGTAATTCAGACATGTCTATAAGCGGTAGGTTCCCGAATGCCAGATTCTCACAGTTCTGTCCTCGGATACGGTCAACACAAATACAATAGGCAATTCAGTTCGGAAACAGACAGCGGAAATGTTCTGAGCGTGACCCTCGAACATTTTTGTTTTATTCTATTTTCAATTGAGTACAATCTGCATCACATGCGTGTCCCTCGAAAGCGCGCTGGCAAGCCGACAACTTTTCCCAATTCCAAGTTTTATCAAGATGTGTCATCTAGAGAAACAATTCAAATTCAACTCAAGAATTGGCAGAATTTCATCAGAAATACTTACGACTACTGGTCAGAACCAAAGGCTGAGTTGGATGCACTTCCAATGCCAAATTGTCCTTTTTCTCGTGGTAGGAATCAAAGAACTGAACGAGTCATTGGTTTTGGCAACTTCGTGATGTTGTTCGTTTATGTCGCTAGTGGATATAAATAAAATAAATGGATCAGTGGAGTTCTTGATTTTATTACGGTAATGCAGCTTGAGTTCACCTTCTATCTTGGATTTAATTTTATGTTCGGGTTTTGTTGATTTTCACTTCATGTTCTTGAATGGAGTCTTCATGACCGGCCCTGCAATATATAAGCTTTAATAATTTTAAGAAAAAGAAAATTAATTCACTTGATTTACCCTCCCATCTGCACGCACCGCAAAGCCGATTACAAGTCTCCACATCGCATGCAATAATAAACCATCGGCCAGAACGGTTTGCCTTCGATTGTAATGTCCTGCAAGCCAAAACAAGAACCTTGAGACTTGGAACACCTCCTTTTTGTGCTTCACGCAAATTCCCGCTGATTATTGGGATTATTCTTGAGATATTTTTTTGCCTGTTCGATAAACTGACTTGACAATCTGACATCGACTCTGAATTGGATCACGACTTCGAGACCGAAGTTACGTTTACCATGTACTTCATGATCTCCCAATTTTCTGAGATTTTCTGGTCTTCGAACCGCTCAGCGACTTTGGTGAATTTCTGTACGAGATTTGGTCGCAAAGCTCCCTTGTTAATAAGGGTATTGTACTAGCATACCTCAAGGGCATATGCCATTTCCTATAAAGCAAAAATATATGTATTGTTTGTGAAATTCCATAAAAACCTACTTACAATGTGATTCAAGCAGGAACAACTCCCGCAAGTTCCATTGAGAATTGTTTGTTCTGGAATTTTTTGAATTTTTATCCAGTTCTGCGATGGTCCATTGAGGGCGTTCAACAACTTCATTTTGTCCTGTCGCCAGTTGGCCTTTATGTGTTCCCATTTCTGCTTCTGTGCCGATTGGTAGGACTGTGAAGGGCAGTATTGCTTTTGTGCAATTTCACTGATTGCTTCACCATTTTTCGGGTGTTGAACATGCAATCTTTACACAATACTGCGGAATTCTTTTGCACGGTAAGAGAATGCAATAATCTAAGTTGGGCAGACAAACAGACAAAGGTGAAGTCCAATAAATAAAAGAACAAACATACATACTTTTCCTTGTACTCCGTCAAGGCGATTTTAGGAAACTGGCCATTCAAAACAGCGGTTCCGGAAAATGCAGGGACTGGTTTCTGGAAAGATGGCATCTTCATATAAGATAGAGAAATTAAAACTGAGTTAAATTGAAATTAAACTCACCATCAGTCGTGGATATCCATATTCTTCTCCTTTATCTTTTTGAATTGAACATTTTAATTGTAATATTAAGGAAACAGCTGATAAATGACAGATGTCTCATAACAGATTTCTTTTTCGAAAAATTCATAACAGAATTTTATAAAAGTTCGAAGTTCTGAATACCAATTATAAAAGATCTTTTATTTCTAAATCTTTTATGATTCATAACAGAAAATTCATAACAGAATAACAGAAATGGCAGAATAGCCCCAATTGTTTATTTTTAAACATATTTGTTGAAAAAGGTACGATATTTTCTTATTTTTGAAGAAAATTGGACAAATCCGGAGTAAATTTTGTATAATTATTATGTTTACCTAATATTTTGCAAATATTGCTTAAAAAACCGACGATCTGGGATTTACGAGCTACGATATACGATCTATGAAAATATCTACTTACTTATTAGTGTGTTGAAACAATTGCTTTTTTCGACCAAATGTTGAATAAAAAACATCGAAAATTCGTGTTTAATATTACTACAATAATTTTAACGGACCAGTTGCATATAATAATTGGAGTAATTTTCAACAAAAATTTTTTGGAGTGAAGCTATGCTACCAGTCTTGCCTTTTTGGCCTTGAAATATTCTGCCACACTATTATCGGCTTCTATTACCGATTTATTTTTGAGCTTCACTTTGTTTTTCATTGGAAAGGACTTTGCTCTAGATAATATTGGTTCTGCTGATGGTGGTGTTGGGGGTGGCTGCGACTGCTCCGGTAATGTGTCTGTCTCTGTTTCGATCATGTCTGCATTTTCGTAAGTTTCAGTCGTTTCGTCCTGCAGTATCTCCGGCAGATTGCCAGTCCATGACGTAAGCAATGTTTTTATTTGTATAAGGCACCGAAAATTGCATGGCCAAATAGTATTTTTTTTTATTTCGACCTATCCAACTTGGTGGAGTTCTTATTCTTCTAGTTAAAACCGTCCTCAGATTTAACCATTTTTCTCTGCACTCGACCGCTAAAATCAATGTACATAATAAAAATAAATAATAAGTAATAAATTGCATACGAAACAAATTATTCTTAATACACATCTATACTAATATTATAAAGAGGAAAGGTTTGATTTTTTATTTGTTTGTTTGAAATGAATAGGCTCCGAAACTACTGGACCAATAATTATAAACAAATTATTTCACCGTTGCTTTGGCAAGCTACACTATTCCCAAGTGTTTCATTTTCAAAAAATTAGGGATCCTTACTAAAACTTGAATAATCTAACACAAGGTGTAAAAAAATAAACAAATCGCACTCGAGTTTGGTTCACAATTATCAGTACCTGTGAAAGAAACTTTTCTTCACGACAATGAGAGAGAGCGGGACGGCCATAGTCCTTCTGACATTTGTCACTTGAATAATCTAACACAAGGTGTACAAAAATAAACAAATCGCACTCGAGTTTGGTTCACAATTATCAGTACCTGTGAAAGAAACTTTTCTTCACGACAATGAGAGAGAGTGGGACGGCCATAGTCCTTCTGACATTTGTCAAATAATATTTTCATTTTATTAAATTCAACAAACGTTAAGCTAATGATTTAGTGTAAAGGCATTATTTGGTCATTTTAAAATGCCCAAAAGATCAAGATTCCAACTTTCTAGAAATAGTTCCGAGGCTAGGGCATCACAAATACGTCGAAATGGGGAATCTTCATCAGAAACTGCCACAGAATAAAACCACATCAAATATTGTTTACAAGGAGGCTCTTACTCAATAAACTAAATGGCTTTTGTTTTGCGGTTATGACCTTTTAACAATTAGTATGTAAGTAAATACAAAAAAAAAGCTTAAAAAAATATATTCACAAAAAAAAAATTAATATCTTAGTTTTTTGTTTTCAATGAATGTTGTTTTTTTTAGAAACTCACTGTAAGACATTGAGTATTTTCTTTTATTATATTACTATGCCCGTGCGAAGCCGGGACGGGCTGTTGTTTTTAATATTTAAACAGATACTTGGCTACAGGCTGTACATTTGTATCTCTCTCATTATACTTTGCAAGAGATTTTCAATAAATATCAAATATCAAGAGGAGAAACTACAGTTGGAAAGATTGTGCATGAAACAACTAACATAATTTGGGACACATTGAATAAAATATATATGCCAGTACCGACTAGAGAACAGTGGAAACTGATAGCTGATCGTTTTGAGTCAGTTTGGAATTTCCCCAACTGTACCGGAGCTCTGGATGGGAAGCATGTTCGTATAGAAAAACTTCCCAACACCGGTTCACAAATTTATAACTACAAATCTTACCATTCTGTCGTTTTAATGGCATGCTGCGATGCAGACGGGTTGTTCACGATGATAGAATCGGGATTTGCGGGTAGAAATAGTGATGGAGGTATTTTTAAAGCTGTTGCAATGAGGTATTGGATTACGCACGGAGGTTTCGACATCCCTTCCCCTTCCCCATTAACATACGATGAAACAAACAGTTTATTTCCATACTACTTTGCAGCGGATGTAACGTTTCCATTATCGCGATATTTGATGAGGCCTTATTCCAAAAGGAAATTAGACAATGTCAAAAGAATATTCAACTACAGGTTAAATTGTGGACGAAAAACAATTGAATGCGCCTTTGGAATGGCAACAGAAAAGTTCCAAGTGTTAAATGGTCCCATACGATACGATGCCGAAAAGTAGAAGCAGTGAATGACATTATAAAAGCGGTTTGCAGCCTACATAACTACGTACGTAAACGCGAGGGAATCGACTACATGCCCAAAGAAGATAATGAAATAGCCGTAGTACCTATCAACACCATAATACCAAGACAACAACTAACAATAGATGATTGTTCTTCGGCCAATGCTATTAGAAATTATTTATCTAACTATTTTCTTTCTCCTCGTGTAGCTCTACCGTGGCAATGCAAATACACTGTATCAGAAATAGAAAATTATGTAATAATACTTTAAAATAGTAATAAATATACTCTTGTTTATATACTTTAAATAGTAATAAAAATACTCTTTTTTTATATTATACAGCGGAAGTGTTGTATACATTTAATCGTAGCATTTAAGTAGCGTATGTTACTTCTAATACCTCCAAAAACATACATATGCACAGAATTTCACGATGAGAAGCACTTTTTCATGACAGATTTTTGTCAGAGGCAGTTCCTGTGAAAGATGAAAAATAAAAACTTTATGGGCACGAGTAGGACCGAACCCACGACTTTCTGCTTAGCAGCCAACGCACCTAACCACTAAGCTACGGGAAACCGCTATTATATAAGTAGCGATGAGAATTAAAATGTTTACAAAAATAATTACGGTAATCGTGTGGTACATACCTGTCATGTTTACTTTGGCTGCTACCTCGTGCCATGCTTTTTCAGTGAGGTCTCTTCTAGAGTATGCGGGAAGATAATAATTATAAAGCACTTCATGCTTTTCAATTTCTTCGACGAATTTGATGTTATTGAGTTGTTCGCTCATGATGACTTGTGTATTTATATTCAAGAAAAAACGTCTTAATTCCACAAGGAAAAATGTAATATTAACTCCATATTTTTTCTATTACATTATCTGAAAAGCTACTTGATTTATTTATATAATATTATACAAAGTTTAATAAACAGTTGTTTATCTATATTGCTAACTAGCTGACCCCGCCAACTTCGTCTCGCCGCCCTTCAGAGCACCTCCATTTTGAAATTTTCCAGTTTTCCATTTGGAAACCAATGCACCTGCAATAACATGCAATTTTCAGACTAACACGAAAAAAATTAAAAAAAATTAGCCAAATCCGTCCAACCGTTTGTGAGTTATTCGGTCATACACGAACAGGATTTCATTTTTATAAATAAAGATTAGCCGACCCCGCAAACCTCGTCTCGCGTTGAATCGCGAATATGTGAAGCTCCTATAGAGCTTCATATATTCTAGTCGCAATATTGGAAAGGCCAATGAATGTGTGTATTGTGAAGTGAATGTTTTTCGGAGGATAAGTAAAGTGTTGGTACAATACTTGTTTCTTGAAAAATAATTTCTCTTTCTTGTGACCAAAATAAAGGTGTGAATTTAATTTCATCTTGGTTTTGATTTTCATTGTTTTGCAATTTCAAAACCATTTGCACCAGCCCAAAAATATTCATTTTTCCCACAAAAAAGAAAAAACACCACCAAAAATGTTCAGTTGTTTCAAATTGACACCTAAATAGGTGTCTGATGAAAAAGTCAAAAAAAAGATGACTGTAACTTACACAGACGAATTTTTTTGAATTTGACTGTCAACTGTCAAAAATCAGCTTACACGATTCTACCCCAGAATTCACATGTTTTGATTTTTTTGGTTTCGTTTTTGAATCCTTTTTTTCACAATTCCTCTGTTCAACTGTTGAAACAACTTGTTGTGGTAATGTGGGTAAACCTTACCTCGATAGCATTTGTGTGAGGTAAGAAAAGCTCACATTAGCCGAGTGGTCCACAATACCCGACTGTATTTTAACATTCTTTAGTGGTATCACGTTGGACCCTTACAGCCTTATTTATAAACGAGTATTAGAAGCAGAATAAAGTTATTCCGACCTTAATACTCCTTTAATACTGAAAAGCTTATTTATAAAAAAAATAAACAAGTTTTAGAGTCGGAATAAGCTAAACTGATTTATAGTAGGTTTAAAGCTGGAATAAATCGGTATAAATATCAAAATGTGTCAAATAATTGTTTTGTCAAATTTGCTATTATGTTGAAGGAGAATTTGAGTCCAAAAAGGCTATTTAATTTAAATCTTCGGACCGTACATGGTTCTTAAAATTATTTGGAACTGTTCCTCTTCTTCATACTTACTTTTGCTGGTACTTTTGCAGTCCCAAAAATCAATATTTTGCTCTTCGATTAATTATTTTCTGAAAAATTGAAAGGCAGTGTCAGGTTTGTATATTTATTTGACGAATAAATATACAAAGGTGTCAAATTTATTTACAGGAGTTTTAGATTGGTCAATTTTAAATAGCAAAATTTGACATAAGCCTGGCATAACTAAAACAAGCAATGAAATATTTTATAAATAAGGAATAGGAATAGGAATAGGTTGATGTACGTGCTTAAACTCGTTATAACTATTCCGGGTATCAAACGAGTATTAGTGAAATCTAATAAATAAAGCTGTTAGGGTCTAAAGGCTAAACCACAAACACGCTTCAGCTTCGGCTTCGTCTGCGTTACGATGCACCCGCTTCACGTTTGCTTTGAATGACAGTTCTCCCTCCATCATCATCAAACAGATTTGCCACTTTACTCCTTTCTAAGTAGTCTACTTCGATTTTTGAAAAACTTAAAATCTATTCCCACTTCGCACCATAGAGAATATATAATACCTAGAGTCGCGACCTTTTCCTCCCTTGCCGAAAACACCCTTAAAATTTTTCTGAGGTGAACTCTCACAATCCTCTCTTTTTTTCGTGTCCGTGAATCTGTGTAAGAGGTGAAAAAAAAACTCAGCCGTGGGTAAAATTTTTTTCCTGTTGCCCAAAGTGACAGATGAAAAATAAAATTACAAGTCAAACAAAAATTTTGCAACAATTTCAATTAAATAGATCGGATGATGGTAAGTCTGCAGCGTTTGAAACACAATTGGAACGTATTTTTGACGATCTCACAATCTGTTCTTTATTCCTGTACAAAAAGGTAAACAACAATAGCATACCTAATTAAAGTTTGATCAAATATTAAAGTCTCTATTCATAAAAACAGTCCAGTATCCATGTTCTGTAACTTGGTCGAAAAGTTTCCCATTCGATTTAAGGTGGAACACAATATTCCACCGTTTCTCTATCGTGGAAAATAAACTGTATCTATAACATGATGCGAAAACAGCCTGTGTGAAAATTGAAATTTCCAGTTTTCAATGGAAGGAATATTTACTTTCCACTCACAGTGACAGTTTAAGTGTGTTTTTGTTCATTCAAATTTGAATTCAATTTTGTGATTTTATTTTCAACTTTTTAAAAAATAGAGAAAATTCTTGTTTTTCTCTCTCACTTTCTTCTATTTTTGAAAATTGAGAAAATCTAAAGTTGATTTATAGCCTTTTCACATCAGGCGCAAAACGCGGTTTTGCAAAACTTTTCAAAAACTTGAAGGAAATCAAGTGTTTTCCCATACAAATTTGTTGACAGCCCTGTTTTGCAAAACAACAAGTTTTTGTGAAAACCAGTCAAAACCAAAAAAGTGAAAGCATTCAGCAGTCTATAATTCATTATATCGTATATATCGTATGTATCGATCGTATATATTTCTCCCTCCCTCCAATAGCAAGAGTAGACTGACAGTCTGCTTGTAAAATTGTTCACGACTAAATGTGTCAGTTGATATAGGGTTGTCATTTGAGAACATATAAAAATACAAATGAACAAATTCTTAGCAGCGACAAACAAATATTTTTTTCTTTTGAAAAATCGATGAGGAAAACTTTTTCATCCAGTGGTTTTCAATTTTTAATATCTTACACTAACGTGAATCAAACTTGCAACGAAAAACAAAGAGCGAATGTGTGTGAAAAAAAGTGTGAATCTTCTAAAAAGAGAACATATGGCATCCCTTACTTGACATCAAAGATTTTTAATGTCAAACAAAAACCTGAAATTTTGGTGTGAACAGATTTCGAGTTTTTGAAAACTGACAGCTGAAAACAGCGTTTTGCGTCTGGTGTGAAAAGGCTATTACGAAAGATTTTAAAATTAAAAGTTGAACATTAAAACTTTAACTGAATTCAAAAGTCCCAAAGTTGACTTCAACTTGGAGTGAATGAAACCGGCCTCAAAAATAAAAATTGATGTTTATAATATTATCCTCAAACCACACAGGCAACAAAAATGTATGCAAACAAGAAGGAAAAGTAAAAAGAATTTGCTGCATGTACCAATTTTTGTTGCACATTTGTTTCGAGGATAAAAGTTAAATCAAGTCAACTTGTGTTGGCGTCGAGCTCAAAATCGTATCAGCATCATCATTGTAAGAGAAAATTACAAATTTATGATTCCTAACATTTACGCAGTGCAATTAATCCTTAAAAAGTTTATTTACGCCACAAAAAATAAATAAATCATTTATTCTTCGAGTAAAAACAATAAACGAGCTTGAATTCAGCTCTAAAATATTATCTCACTTGCTTGAGAGTCGTCGAGTTATTTTGGCAGATAAATCGAATAAAAATTTCGACTTCAGAGTTATAGACACAGTTTTACTCACATTTTTCCAGTATTTCCAATAATTTTATTTCAAGTTATTCCTGATCGAGTGAAAAAAAGTTACAGAAACAGTTGAATGCGAAAAACAGATTTTTGACCCATTTCATCGTAGTTTTGTTCTGATTCGCACTGTTTATGCGAAAACTTATTCGATGTGAGAGTTACAGAACATGGACCCAGAACTTATGTTCACATCGCCGTTCCCCTGTTCGTGCATTCAAGAAACTTGGCTTGTTCTACAGCTTTCAATTGAAAAATGGCAAGGCGAAACCTTTTGGAAACTCTTTATTCGGACTTTGGAAAAATACAAATCAATTGCATCAATTGCTCGTAAATTTTCACACAAATTAATTTCAAACGAGAGATATAACTGTCCCATTCCTTCCGCAGACGATTTCGATTTGACGCAAAAGAGTTTTGCCGAATTTAGTTTGTGGATGATTGCAGGGCTACCGTTCAAAAGGTCTTTTCGAAGGTCCACCCAAACCATCCCATAGTCACAGAAAATTATGAAGACCTGGAAAGCACTGTGTAAACTTTCTTCAATTCCGATCCAAATGAAGACCAAACTCGAATGTTTATTTGTATTCTCATGTCTCAGATTATTGAATGGTAAAAAAATGAATGCATATGGCATTGATCTGATTACTATTTTTCTTTTTTCTTTTGGGAGAATGCTGTGATGTCAGCAGTTGAGTAGACGTGTTTTATTTCGGCTCCTGGTGCTTATCATATTTTTCTCAAATATCACGTTTATTCTGTCCAAAGTGTGTATTTTGCAGTGCATAATTTGCCGAAGAAAACTGACTATAATTAAATCAGCTATATAACTAACTTAATAATTATTAAATACAAGTGGAAATTTCTTGTAAAATTTTTAAGAAGTGATAAAAACTCAAATGTCAAACAAGAAACCCGTGCTCCGATCGAATTCTCTTAAGCAAGTGTCTCTCTCGCCATTCTCGCCTCGTCCCACTCCACACCTTGCCCTTGAAACCTCTGCGAATAATCCCGCCAAAACCAAAAAAAAACAAAAAAATGAAAGTATCAGAGGAAAAGTGTTCTAAGCAAAGTGAATTAATTATTACTCTGTTATCGTCTAAAATAACTGAATCAGAGCAAAATATATTAAAAAGAATCCAAAGTATTGACTTGGAAATGACATCAATGAAATCTGACATTGCAATAATTGATGAAAGAGTCACACAAATCGAAACGACAGTTGCTGAAAATAACTCTCTTAAATCTCAAATATCTGAACTCAAATTACTTATTGATGCTCAAGAGAACAAAGCAATCGCGGCTGATGCTTTAATGCATAAGGTTCCATACTCTCCTGATGAAAACTTAAAATTTATGTTTAACAACCTCTGTGTTACACTAGACATTAAAGCTCCAAGTTTAAATAATATATACCGCATACGCTCAAAGTATAATTGTGACACTCCTATTATCATCAAATTTAAATCTCCGTACGATAAAAACTTTTTCCTCAAGTCCGTTGCTCTCTATTGCAAAAAGAAAGAGTCACAACTTTGTTTACGTGATTGTGGTATTAACTCAGACGAATCAATTTATATTCACGAATCTCTTACAAAACAAAACCACTCAATAATGAAACACGCACTCGATCTTAAGAAGAAAGAAAAAATTTCATCAGCCTTCTCGTATCGTGGGAACGTTTATGTCAGACGGCAAAATCAGTCAGAGGCCCAACGGGTTGTCTCCCTTGATTGCCTAAATGATCTTTTCAACGACAAAACCAACTCAAACATCAATAATGCTCAAGCTCATAATCAACAACGAAACCAACTCAATAATCCAAAATCATCAAACAGCACTCACTACGATAAAAGTTCTAACCTTAAACTGCACCATGCACCGGACGAACATAAAAGCTACACACAGCACCAGCCCGAAAATCAAATATAATATTCTCTTTTTCATTTGTTTATATTTTGTTATTTTTCATTTCTTGTATTTTATTTGCTTTGTTTTTCTTCATTTAATTATTCTTTTTTATTCTTATTTTCTTTATTGTTATAATAAAAAACTATAATTTTGTGAAGTTGCATAGTTATTCTATTATTTCTATTATTGTTATTATGACTATGGCAGAAAATAGTACTGTTGGCAATTTAGCAATTCATGCTGCGTTGAGAGTTTTGTCGGGTACATGTGAAGGTTTTAAAATGTGCTATATAAACGCGCGCAGTTTTAATCCAAGTAAATTAGATTTTTTTCGACATGTCATTAATGAATCTGTAGTTGATATTGTTTGTGTTGCTGAGACTTGGTTTCAGATGGACGTTCCAGATAGTTTTTATGCAATAAATGGTTTTACATTATTTCGTAATGATCGAGTTACTGCTACAATTGGGGGTGGAATTGCTATATACTGCAGGCACAACATTGATTGTAAGGTTGTACGGAAATCTGGAGAGGGAGGGATAGAGTATCTTGTTTTGGAACTTTCAGAAGGTACCACAAAATGTCTTGTTTCTTGTGTTTATAATCCAAACAAATTGAACTCCCATGAACCATTCTTCTCGGATATTTCTGATCTAATTACTACTTATGAACATATTATTATATGTGGTGATTTTAATACTGATATTTTGAAGAATAATTGCAGGTCAGATCGATTACTTAACTTAATATCACACTCCGGACTCTGTGTAAGGAACTCATATCCAACCCGTTATATGCCTAACTCTACCCCAAGTTTGCTTGATCTCTTAGTAGTGTCTGAAAATTCTAATGTATTACTTAACGATCAACTTTCGCTGGATGGTATTTCAGATCATGACCTTCTGTTTATGACTTATAATATTGAATTCTCTCGTGTTTCAAACTCATTAACTTTTCAGTATAGAGATTTTAACTCAATTAATGTTCCTGCGCTGGCTCTTGAGGCTTCCACTACAAATTGGGATTATTGTAGGTATTTGTCTACTGCCGATGATAAACTTAATTTTGTGCAATCCCTATTGCTTGAACTTTATCACAGGCATGTTCCTCTAAAAACTGTGCGAGTACGTGATGAAAAAAGCCTTTGGTTTACAACAGAAGTCCTTGCTGCAATTAAATCTCGAAGGAAAAAATATTTAACATGGAAGCGACTCCCTTGCATCAGAAACTGGGAAGTGTATTGTCAGGCTCGAAATAATGCTACATGGGTCACGAGGAGAGCTAAGAAAGACTATTATTCTTCAAAACTTAACCCAAAATTTGGTTCAAAACGCTTATGGAACAATTTGCGTAATATTGGAATAGGGAAATCTGGAAATTTTAGTTGCTCTATAGATCCCAATGTCCTCAATGACTTTTTTATTACAGATCCTTTAGAAAATAGCTCAATTGTTTTACCTAGCCAGGAACCAGGAAATGATTCTGGATTTGACTTTGAAATAATTAATGAAAATGACATTGTTAAAACTATTTATGCTTTAAAGTCAAATGCTATAGGTGAGGATGGCTTGCCTCTTCGTTTTATAAAACTTGTTATCCCCTATTTTATTGGATCCCTAACACATATTATCAATTTCTGTATAACTTCTTCATCTTTTCCCAATAACTGGAAAATAGCAAGAGTATCACCTGTAGCTAAGAAGCCAAGAGCCTGTTTGCCTGGTGACTTTCGCCCTATAAGCATCCTACCAAGTCTGTCAAAGGTGTTTGAAAAAGTCATGGTGGAACAGATTGTCAATCATCTTGATCGCAACAGTCTTCTTCATCCTTTTCAATCAGGATTTAGAGCAAACCACAGCTGTTCGACTGCTATGATAAAAATTCTGGATGATATAAGACTAAAGTTTGATCAGGGTGATCTGAGCATACTCTGTCTGCTAGACTTCTCAAAAGCCTTCGACAGGGTTGACCATCATATTTTATGCAGCAAGTTACGAAATTGGTTTGGATTCACTCGAAGGGCTGTTAATTTAATAAAAGATTACCTTGATAACAGGGTTCAGAGAGTGGTGGTTGGAAGTAATCGATCTGACCTTAAACAAATCAATTCTGGCGTACCGCAAGGATCTATTTTGGGCCCAATTCTTTTCTGTATTTATATAAATGACTTGCCAAGAGTATGTTCAAATGTTTGTATTCATCTCTATGCGGATGATGTTCAGTTTTATCTCTCGAGACCCCCTGGCTTAATTGAAGACTTAGTCTGTAGAGTTAATGAGGACCTTTCTGCCATATATAATTGGGCCCAAGCAAACAGACTTTCATTAAATGCGGCTAAAACTCAGTTATTACCAATTTCTAAAAGCAGTGTTGATCTTGAAGCAATTCCACCAATATTCTTGTCTGATAACAGACTGACATTTGTAGATACAGTCACGACTCTTGGGTTTAAGTTGAATAGCAACTTATCTTGCAATCATCACATTAATTATATTGTGGGCAGAATTTATGCAGGGCTTCGTAAGCTATGGCTTTCAGCAAGTATCACTCCAAAAGAAACCAGATTGATGCTAATAAAGACACTTATTTTGCCGTTAATATGTTACGCTGAAACTGTTTATTGCAAGCTGGACTCAGTCTCACAAAACAAATTGCAGGTTGCTTTCAATAACTCTGTTCGTTATATTTATAATGTTCGTCGGTATGATCATATAACACATTTCAATTTACTTGTTTTAGGCTGCTCAATGACCCAGTTTTTAAATGCAAGAAAACTTATTTTCTTACATAAAATAATTACTACGAAAAAACCTTCGTATTTATTTGACAAGTTGCAAATTGCACAGTCGCAAAGAACGTTTAACCTTATCTCCCCTACATGTCGCTACATCAACTCAGCACGATTGTTTTTTGTCAGTACTATTAAACTCTGGAATGCTCTTCCTACCAATATTAAAAGTATAAATGAGCCGAAAGAGTTTAAAGTTAAAATACTACAACATGTATCATGACAGAGTTAGATTTATATAGTTTTTTATAATCATACACAAATGTACGCTTTGTATTAGTATTTATGATCTTATTTTTCTTTATCTTAAATTAAGTATTCACTTGTTAGTACTTTAAAAGACTAAGTCTTACCTGTACATATCGAATAAACGAAATTGAATTGAATTGAAAAGGTGGAAGTCAACATTCCAACAAGAAGTTAAACTCATCTTTTTTCATCAGTGGTTCAGCGGCATCAAATTTGGCCTTGTCAAGGTATTTTGACATTCGTATTTGGGTTTTCAAATAATCCTTACCCTGGAGCAATAATTTGCGGATCCAAAAATTCACAAATTTGCAAGACCTGACTATAAAAAGACTACAGACACGGTGATGCGGTGCCATGTGTGAACGATACCTGGACAGATCTCGTTCACTCCTCAACCAAAGTGTTCCTGATGCGAATCTTTCCAGTTTTTCTCTCTTCACAGTCATCGTTGGGAAAACTATCGAACGACTCAATCAAACCGAACAAACAAATCAAACATAAAAACTGCTCGGTCGGATTTATTCCAAATTCAGTTTGGCCAAGTTTTCAGCTCAGAATGAAACTGGAATCTAGCATATAAACGAATTGTTTTTGTCAATGGCCTTGAGTGGAGATTTTAATGATATTGTATGAATTCATATTATTTTAATTGATAATTGCATAATTTTCCCTTTATTCAGGCGCCTAAACTTCGAGAAAAACTCTTATCAATTTTCCTGGACAAAGTAGTGCCGAATCGACAAATCGCTGTTGCCAAGGGCACAGATGAGTTAAAAGGGAGATGGGAAACCAAGCTGTCAAAATGACAATGTCTACCAAGGGTCACATTGCCTTATTAATCCTATTCTCTGAGAAGACAAACAATGCAACATCTCGGAATATGTGTCGAAAGTCCTGCAACAATTAGGAGGCATTCGAAACGATGTTGCAGTCTCAAAATTATCGACGATGGTTTTTTGGATATTTTTGGAAACGCAGGAGACTTCGAAAGAGGCGAACAGCTTTTAATAGTGGCATGATGATTCACTCACCACCAAATACAGCTACAGCCGGTGGAGATAATGCACAGAAAATTGAACCTAGCATCACTGAAAAAATAAAGGCCCCCAGTAAAGTAAAGCATAAATTTAACCTTAAAGCTGTTGTGGATTGGAATGGACATTTCTTTGGAGGAAGACAAGTCCGAGCTGGATTTCATAATTACGATAAATTTAAAAGATGTGAATGTGAAACTTAAAAAAACGTATTATTGTAAGAGAAAATAAATCTGATGACCACACATATGGGGTTCGTCTTTTACTTCATCGAACTACTTGGACCCGTCTTCTTCTCTCATCCCAAGATTCACAAGCGCACCAGGGACATCACGCTGGGTTCCTTCTTTTTTGTCATAAGCATCGGCGTACCCGATTAGTTTGACTGACTGTAAGACTAAGTAACAAAACAGCTGTCAAATGAGACATTGCTGACTGGAGAAGCTTGTTAGTTACTTATTAGACCTTTATTTTGTTTTAAAAATTAAAACAACACAAAATTGATGTTGCCTGGCATTGTCACTGGAATGGTAATGTTATCTGGAATCTTTTTTCTCAAAACCTCACAATCTAATCCACGCTTAGTTTTAGACCAGTGATGGCAAAGTTCGAATTGCAAGTAAACGAGATAGTTAAAGCAAATCTGAAATGAAAAACTATTTCAATCAAAATTTAGCCTTTTTAAAATTTCCGTACAAACCTTTTTCCATCAATGACCTTCTCAACATTATGTAAATTCTCCGAGCCGGATGTAAACGCTCCCACGCGTCCTATCTTCGGTTCCATCGCTGTGATTGTATTGTTTTTCTCAGCCCCATCGATGAACAGGAATCTTCCTCCATTGAAATCCTTGCTGAAGTCGTTCAAATACAAAAGCGACGTGTAATGGATTGACTCATAAGTTTCCTTGTCTTTGCCTTGTCCTATGCCAATACTCGTCGTCAATTGTTTTTGCCGTCGCATTTTTTATTCTGGAGAAGAGCATTGGATGCGCCAAGTACAGACTGTTGGCTCAATATCGAATCGCTGAGCAATGGCCGATTTGATCAGTCGATAGCTAAAGAGAGATTCTTTCTTGAATGCTTCATTCGCCTGTGGTAGGGAATAGACGACATTCACGAATTTGTCTCCTTGAGATAGTGCTCTGGAATGGAGATCTAAAACCGAAGACCTACCGATTGAACCACCGTATTTAAGAACTTCCTTCTGAGGAGAATTTGGCTTTCTGCCTTGGTGATCGAGGATCTTCTTGCGGATCTTTTCCTAGCGCTCCTTGACCAGTTTGCGGAGACGTTCGGCGTGTTCTTTCTCCTTGGCCTTGCGCTGCTGTACCGCTTGCTGGTGTTTTAATTCGCGTTTCTTATTACGGCATCAGCCAGTTTCTGTAAATAGTATTTAGCATGCACAGATATAAGTTGATTCAATCAAATCTTACTTGAAGTTTATCGAGTCCTTTCATGAGATCGTCTTCTCTGTTTTCCCGCGACAACGACTGCGACGAAGCCGAACTGGTGGTTTTCAAATTGGAAGCAGCCACCTGCTATGAAAGGGGAAATGGCATTGCCTTCGATGCACTGTTGGGAAGTTTCTCGGCATTGATGGCATTCCTGGTTATGTCCGACGGCTGTGTGGTGGTAAGGAATCTTCTTAGTGGGGTGTGTAGTTTTCCAATAACTGGAGTTGTTGCCAACGCGCTCGCTTTGAGAACCTTTGCCGATTTTGGTGGCACTGGAGGTGCTTTCATCTTCTTGGGCTTCGCAAGTGGCTTTTTGAAGGAGTTGTCCCCAATCATGAGACCGTCATTTTAAGCGCGGAGTTCTCACATCGAATGTAGCATCACTCCAGTTAGGAACAACATTTCTGGTCACATGGATGGAAATGGTGACTGCGGAAATTGGATTGTTGCCCAAATTGAATGTGGCTTGAGGAGGCATTGCAAAGGTGGTGCTGCCCTGGTTTTTGACAATCCCAACCAGGACATAACACGAGCGTAGTCGTTGGCAGTAATTTGGGAAAGCCAATATTAGGCTTCACTTTTAAAACTATTAACTTTTAAAATTATTTTGTTTTTTTTTTCAACTTTTCACACAACACATAAATATGTCAAATTTTGTTGACATTAGCTGTCAAAACACTCACCACAGAAAACTAACACGTTCTCACTGGGTTAGTATAAAACGAACAAATTTCAGCTTGTAGGCAAAAAGAGAGCGAACACCCGAAGTCGCGACTCTAAGTATTATATATTCTCTATGCTTCGCACCATCAAGAATGTTTTGAAATCTATTTCACTCAGAAAAAAATTACATCGATTTTACTTGATATTTCCAAAATCTGCTTCGATTAACTCATTGAGTAATTTTATGCCTACAGTTCTTATTTTCATCAGGAAAATAGATAATCGACATTGCATCTGCAGTTTCTATCCTTATACACGAACAATAAGCGGATACACCCCAGTGGCAAATTTGATCCCCAATGAAAAATTTTGGTGAAAAGATCAAGGAATTCATTCCACACTTTTAAGAGGAAAAATAAGGAAATGATTTCATAGGAACAAAGTAATGCCCTTTTTCCTCTGTACATTTTCTCTATTCTATTAACGCTTTCGTTTCTTCGCATGCCAAAACGTTGTGATTTCAGTAAGGAAACGTCCTGCACAGCTTCACGAGTCCGCAATTGGCATTGAGCGCTGTGTGTTGTATTCATAAGATGAAGAATAAATGAACAAAAAAGAAACAAAAATACTGTCTAGCTTTTAAGGGTGGAAATGGAAATGACCTGCAAGAATCCGTGTATATAAAAATCATGTAATTTCTACTTCTATTGATCGAGGACGACGCGACGAACAGTGACGACGACGCAACGGTTTTGTTTTTTCCGCTATCTATTTTTGTCTGCGATCGTTAAAAAAATGTTTTGTTCTTTGTTAAATCAGTGCAATCGAAGTCTTAGTTAAAGACAGTTGATGTGAAGAATGTGTTAGTTATTTTTAAGAGTGAATTAATAATAATAAACAGCACCGAAGGAAACAAGAGTGTAATCGAAAATTTACCAGGTACTCAAAAATAAATACTTATTTTCGACTAATTTACCTAGAAATGAAATTAAAATACATTTTTAAAGGTATTCTGGAATCTGGAATGTGGAGCAACCTAAAAGGAGTCGTTTAGCTTCAAAAATTGAGAAAAAAGAAGACGATCCAGCCAAAGACTTGAATTGTTTTTATATATTATTATTTAAAACAATATTGTGTTCTTTTCATAAATATTTCAATAAAAAAAATTTAATAAATTTGTTTCGATATTTACATTTGGTGAGATCACAGCTGCATTTTCATAATATTTTTCATTCATGAAAAAAGTAGGGGAAAATTCAACTTTCAAAGAAGAGATGAGTTCACCAATGAGCTTTCATTTAACATTTCATTGAAGTTAGAGAACAAATGAAAACACAGAAAACTTTTATTCAATGATTTCACTGATGCATATTCACCAAGAAATTCACTTGGTGAACTCCAATGACAGCCCTGTGTAAATTTCACCAAATGATTCACCTTCAAATTCATGAGTGAAGCTTCCATTCCTTGGTGAATCGCATGGTGATTCCTTGGTGAAAATTGGGAAATTTCCCACTGGGACTTTACAAACACGAAATGTCAACCCATACATATACGCAAAGTATGAGATACGTGATTGTATTGAAGTGTTTAATATTTTAGGCCGTGTGCGACTTGCATTAAAATGTTGGTAAAATGTAACCACCAGTGTTATATTTTAGTCTGCTAGTTAAATTTTAACTCATTTTATCGACCATGTAGTGTCAAAATTAAATCGAACGTCAAGTTTTTATACACATATTAACACAATTCGCACACAGCCCTGATTGTAGATCTGTCTATATGAACTTTTGATAATAACTGTATGTCCCTCTTTGCGTCAATGTATCCATGGAGTCAACAGTCAAAGTGATCGGACGTGCACTCTTTAAGCTCTCTTCTTTTCTTATTGCAAAGTTTATTCAATAATAAATTCGTATAAACAAAATTGCGAAAATGTCATCAAATCAGTGCGGTTCTTGTAAATCAGAAATCCTTGACTCTAACTTTCTTTCGTGTGAATATTTTTGTAAAAATAAATATCACAAGAAATGTGCAAACATCTCGGACTCAAGTTTCAAGATTCTGATAAATAACCCAAATATGATGTGGCGATGTAATTCGTGCACAGTGTCATGGAATGTATTTAATGACATATCCGAAAAACTTGATAAACTTACATCGGTTATATTAGATCTTAAAAACCAAATGAGTGTTCTGAACGATTCTCTTAGTGTTTCTTGTTCTTCAGTGAGAGATGCTTCAAGGCAGCAATCTTGTGCAAGTTCATCAAGAAGTGAAAGCATTATTGAAACCGTTGTGCGAGATAAATGCACTCCATTGCAACTATGCAATTCTTCTGATGTGATTGTCGACAATGCCTCGGAATTAAATGCAAATAAAGACAAAAATCTGACCAACAATGTGAACATTATCCCCTCGTTGGATCCGAACCAACAGAATGTTGGACCTATTGTGAAAAATATTGTTGGTAATAATGTATCCACATCGCTTGAAGGAGTGCCGGTCCCTAAATCCAAATGGTTACATCTTTCATACCTCAGCACCAATACAACAGTGGATTCTCTTGTTTTGTTTATTTCTGGTATACTTGAAATCTCACCAAATCGTATCAAGTGCAACATGCTTGTAAAGAAAGATGCGGACTTGTCTGAGCTCTCCTTTTTAAGCTTTAAAGTTTCAATTCCGGAAAGTTGCATCGAAAAAATAATGCATGATTTTCTTTGGCCCGCTGGTGTTCGAGTAAGAGAATTTATTCAACATACAAAAAACCACCAGCGAACAAAGCCACCTTCTCTTCCTGCATAAAAAATACAACGACAAAACCTGTTTTCTCAAAAGATGATCTTGCTGATGATGTTGTTCTTGCTTTTGAAAAAACAAATTCCATAAATGCTGCTAACGTGTTTCTTGCTGAAGAGTTTTGTGCTGCCGATGTTGTTGACCCGTATAATCTTGATCTCATTTCAACAATAAAACCGGTCTATCATACTGATGTTCCTGTTGCTGCCGTTCCTGCTCCCCTGCCTGCTTTGGATGTTACTGCTCTCGATAAATTGTCTCTCTATTATCAAAACGTTGGAGGCATGCGTACCAAAACCAACCAATTCTTCTTATCTGTTGTTGATTGCTCTTTCGATTTGATTGCTCTCACCGAAACATGGTTGTTTGAAGGTGTATTATCAACCGAATTATTTGATTCGAGCTATGTGGTCTTCAGAAGAGATCGCAATGCAACATGTACTGGACTGAACAGAGGTGGTGGTGTTTTGGTTGCAGTCAAGTCTGATTATAATTGTAAACAAGTGGTATTATCAGACTGCTCGGGATTGATAGAACAAATATGTGTATGCGTTGAATTTTCTTTAAGATCTATTGAAAATATTATGAACAAGACTTATTTATATATTTTTGTATCATATATTCCACCAAATTCTGATTTTAATGTTTATAATGCTCATATTAATAATATCAAAAATATTGTGTCAAAATTTGGAGATGATTGTTTTGCTATTATCTTAGGAGATTTTATCTTATGTAATATAAATTGGATCTACTCACAAGATGATAAATGTTTGTTCCCAATTCATATATTGAAAGATTTTGAATCTGTTGTTACTGATACTCTGTCTGCTCTAAATTTATCCCAAGTTAACAATGTTAAGAATGAACTAGGTAGGGTCCTAGATTTAGTGTATGTTCATAATGAACTTGATGTACATATTTTTGAAGATGAAAACCCATTGTTAAATAACAGCATTCATCATAAAGCCTTAAAAATTTTATTAAATTTAACAGTTTTCCAGACTTTAGTTGATCCAAATGTTTGTTTAGGCATCATTTACGATTTTAACAAAGCCGATTACACTTGCATAAATGAAAATATTCTTAATTTAAACTGGGACTCAATTTTGCCTCAATGTGATTTATTTTCGTGTTACTCGTCATTTATTAATAAAATCCAAGAGCTTTTTGATAAGTTTGTACCAAGGAAGGCTATAAGGCGTAAATCTAATAAACCAATATGGTTTTCGAAGGGCATTATTCGTTTAAAAAATGCATTACTAAAGGCCCAAAAAAGAAGTAAAATCAATTCAAATTTTCGAAGCAATTATTGTCGTTTGCTCAAAGAGTATAATTTCTTAAAAAAGTTCTTATATAACCAGTACTTATGGTCTATGGAAACGAAGATAAAAAATGATGCAAAGTCGTTTTGGAAATATATAAATTCTAAAAGAAAGTCAGTAGGATTTCCAACAAACATGAATTTCAATGGTTATGAAAGTAGTGATGTATCGAAAATTTGTGATATGTTTGCAACATTTTTTCAATCTACGTTTGTTGTTGATAGTCCTTCTATTAACATTTTGCCTACATGTTCCGAAGTTATTGACATCGGTTCAATTGAAATAACTGAGGATGATGTTATTACTGAACTTTCTAGCTTGGATGTTAATTTAAGTTTGGGCCCGGATAATATTCCCGCTAAGTTTCTTAAGGAATGTGCAAAAAACTTGTCAAAACCTCTATCTTGTATTTTCAATCTGTCTCTTCGAAGTGGTGATTTCTTGGAGGATTGGAAACTTTCATATATTACGCCCATTTACAAGTCAGGCCCTAAACAGAATGTTCAAAACTATAGACCTATAGCCAAATTACAATTGATTCCGAAGATTTTCGAATCTATAGTCAAAAACAAAATATATAAGGCATTAAAAAACCACATATCGGTATATCAACATGGTTTTGTCCATGGACGTTCGACGGCAACAAATTTGACCCTTTTTGTAAATTTTTGCTTTAAAAATATGGAAAAAAGATGTCAAACAGATGCTGTTTTCACAGATTTTTCAAAAGCATTTGATAGGGTCAATCATCGAATGTTGATAAGAAAACTGTCCCTCTGTGGTTTTCACTCTTCAATCCTTAAATGGTTAGGTAATTATTTATGTAATCGCACACAGTGTGTGAAAATTGGATCAAATTTGTCTTTTAAAATTCAAAATTATTCAGGTGTGCCACAAGGCAGTCACCTTGGACCGTTGTTATTTTTAATTTTTATTAATGACCTTCCAAATGTTATCAAGTTTTCAAATTGTCTTATGTTTGCCGATGATGTAAAGATCTATCACACCAAAAACATAAATGTAACAAAAGAGCCAAGTTCTCCCGTACAAAAATTCTGCCTAACAAATCAGCCACGAAAAGTAATGAGATCTAAAAGAATGCCAAGTTCTAAGATTCAGCAAGTACTCGTAGGTGCATTGCAAATGTTTTAAGTGGACTTACATCGAATCAACTATTATTTTTGAAAGTAACTTGTAAACTAATGTAAATTAGTTAATTTTTTTACTTAGCAAGTTTTCCAAACTTTTTTAATAGTAGGTTACTAAGAGAAAACCCGACAAGTAAAAAAAATTAACTAATTTACATTAGTTTACAAGTAACTTTCAAAACTAATAGTTGATTCGATGTAAGTCCACTTAAAACATTTGCAATGCACCTACGAGTACTTGCTGAATCTTAGAACTTGGCGTTCTTTTAGATCTCATTACTTTTCGTGGCTGATTTGTTAGGCAGAATTTTTGTACGGGAGAACTTGGCTCTTTTTTTACATTTATGTTTTTGGTGTGATATCATTACTTTTTGCAAAGATTTTTTTTTTGATAAACAGAAAAACCTAAAAATTAATTTTATTTCTTTATATTGACTAGCAAAATTGCTAGTTTGCCAAATTACAATATTCCACGATGATCAGAGGTGCCCTATATATTTTATAAAATTTATTTTTAAATGGGTGGGTACCACGCCCCCTCAGTTGAAAATCATAAATTTCATATTTTATTTGTTCTATTGCACGTTGTACTTGTATGCCAAATTTCTTGATTCTACTGCACTCCAAAGTGCTCCATATAGTTTAAATTAATAATGTAAAAGTAGGCGGCTACCACGCCCCCTGACTTAAAAATTTAAAATTTTCGATTTTTCCCTTTGTATGTACTTCATTACCTATCACTGTGCTAAATTTCTTGATTCTACTGCACTCCAAAGTGCTCCATATAATTTAAATTAATAATGTAAAAGTAGGCGGCTACCACGCCCCCTGACTAAAAAATTTCAAATTTTCGATTTTTTCCTTTGTATGTACTTCATTACCTATCATTGTGCTAAATTTCTTGATTCTACTGCACTCCAAAGTGCTCCATATAATTTAAATTAATAATGTAAAAGTAGGCGGCTACCACGCCCCCTGACTAAAAAATTTCAAATTTTCGATTTTTTCCTTTGTATGTACTTCATGACCTATCACTGTGCTAAATTTCTTGATTCTACTGCACTCCAAAGTGCTCCATATAATTTAAATTAATAATGTAAAAGTAGGCGGCTACCACGCCCCCTGACTAAAAAAATTCAAATTTTCGATTTTTTCCTTTGTATGTACTTCATGACCTATCACTGTGCTAAATTTCTTGATTCTACTGCACTCCAAAGTGCTCCATATAATTTAAATTAATAATGTAAAAGTAGGCGGCTACCACGCTCCCTGACTAAAAAATTTCAAATTTTCGATTTTTTCCTTTGTATATACTTCATGACATATCACTGTGCCAAATTTCTTGATTCTACTGTACTCCAAAGTGCTCCATATAATTTAAACTAATAATGTAAAAGTAGGCAGCTACCACGCCCCCTGATTGAAAATTTTCAAATTTTTCGATTTTTTCCTTTGTATGTACCACATGACCTACCACTGTGCCAAATTTCAAGTTTCTAGGGCAACGGGAAGTGCTTCATAATTTTGATGATCTGTCAGTGAGTGAGTGAGTCAGTGAGTCAGTGAGTCAGTCAGTTACGGTTTTCGTGATTTTTGGAACATTGTATTTTAGAAACTACTTATGCTAAATATCTGAAATTTACTGAGGTGCTTCTTCTTGACTAGCTTAACAAATTATGTGAGTTTGAAACTTTTGGCTTCTTTGGTATAGAAGTTAGAGGGGTGTGGAAAATGCCCTGAGTTGTTTCCTGTAAATAAGGGTGTAGTGCCAAAGTTGCTAGAGAACTTGGCTGGGCACTACCGTGCCCCTTGATATGTCAGTGAAATCAGTAAGTGATTGTTTAAAATTTCAAAAAGATATAGGTATTTTAAATGTTTGGTGTTCTATGAACTCATTGGAACTGAATATTAAAAAGTGTTCAATCATGTCCTTTTCAAGGTTGGTCATGCCTATTTTATTCGATTATACACTTGTTGGGTTAATGTTACAAAGGGTCCAAAGTCATAAAGATTTGGGTGTCAATTTGGATCAATATTTATCTTTTAATTTACATATTGATTACATCATATCAAGAGCAAATGCGATGTCTGGCTTTATCTTTAGAAACTCTCACGAATTTCGTGATCCATATACTTTAAAAATGCTTTTTGTGTCCCTAGTTCGTCCAATTTTAGAATATTGTTCCGTTGTTTGGTCTCCTCTTTATAAAAAAGATTTAAATCGCATCGAAAAGGTTCAAAAACGATTTACCAAATATGCGCTTCGTAAACTGAATTGGTCATCTTCTTTGTCTTCTTATAATTGTTAATGTTAACTTATTGATATAAAACCCCTTTCTTGTAGAATAACTTATTACTCTGTTGTATTCGCAAGAGATGTACTAGTAAATCATATTGATTGCCCACCTTTATTAGCCTTGTTTGGTTTAAATGCACCTTCAAGATCCTTACGGCCTAGAAATAATGCTCTACTGTATGTCCCCCCTCATGTAACAAATTATGGTCAAAATGAGCCTATTACTAACGCATGTGCTAAATTCAATCAATATGCAAATGTATTCGACTATAATCAAAGCAGAGATCATTTTAAATCAATTATTATGTTGAGTATTGTTTAAGTCTATTTTGTTTTGTATAAAAGAGAAATTTTTGTAGAAATTGTACTTATAGAATAATTATAAATTGTATATAGTCTAAGAGAGTTGTTATACTTATAGACAATAAATAAATAAATAAATAAATAAATAAATAAATAAATAAATAAATAAAAAATAAAATACGCTATTTTCAAATCTACTTCACTTTTTCTCAATTTACTTCGCTTTATTCCCAAATCTACTTCGATTCCTTTTTTTTCGAGTGGTAACGCTGCTCCAAAAAACAAATGAACAAACAGCTGTTGAGCTGTCAGACAAAGCAAAAGTTCAGCATATTTGAACTAGAGCTTCCGTTTGGAGTCACGTTACGTACGAAACGTGAGGTCGAAGCGTCATTGTGATAGCAAGCATTGAATTCCTATAGCTGAACTCGTAAACGTCAGGCGAAGCCGAAGCTGAAGCGCCTTTGTGATTTAGCCTTAAGTGAGTTAACAACTGCTTAATAAGTATTTTTATTGCGATAGGCATATATTGTATATATAAATATAATATTGCCCTGGTCAGGGCCAGAGGAGCCATCGCTCCAAGGAAACGGTTGTTTCAGAACAGTCGCCTTGACCGCAGAATGAAGGTAATTGCTACATTTCTCTACAGTGTAGTTCAATGTTGCACTATCGCAAAGGAAAAGATTAGGGTGTTCGAGAGGCAGTGTCTTCGGCGCTGCCTCGGCTCATATCGGACACCGGAATCTCCTTATGTACATAAATTATCTAACGGGGTTCTATACAACGAATTTTCGGCTCAACAGAATTGAAAATTTCGTGCTAAAACTTGTTCAGTGTCACATTGCGAGGTCTATGGCTTCGACAAATAATTTAATCTTTGGGGCGTTCTATCGGACGAACGAATGTTTTGAAAGTGCACGCTAAGGCGGCTTCATTCCACCAGAGAATTTCCTGCATTTAGATAGATACATTCTGATGCAGAACAGATTGTCGGTGCCACCATAACCATTTCCAATCATGTTATAATATTTGATACCCGACCTGAACCGTTAAAGAGTTAACTATTTAGGTGGATCCATATTCTAATCACATCATTTGAAGCAGCAGAAATAGTTAAAAATAATATTGTATATGGTCAAAAATTCAATTCAGCAGCAAAGGTCATATTTATGACAAAATTAGCTTATTTCTGAGTTAGTAGCCAATAAAAGAAGGGGTCTTAAATGATCTTGAGGGACCGGATTTGACAAAAAATGATTTCGAGACATAAATAGTTTCCGAATTTCACCTGATAGGACCTGTCTTCAAGATAATTATGTGGATATCCAATTAATGAAAAGGGTGACAGCCATATATTAATATGCGTTCAATTTTAACGTAATAATTGTTAGGGATACCTGGTCGAAACTTTCGAAAAGTAACTCCAAAGATGTTTATAATTTGTTCATAAAGAGAAGTAGGTTTGTGCGACCGTAAAACGTTTCTGCTTGAACGTTTCTGCCACGTTAAACTTTAGAGACGAGTTTATTTGTGTGTTAACCAATAACCAAATTAAACACGTCTTTAACTAAACTGTGCTCTATTACATTATCTACTACATTTGTTGCCAAACAAACAGCTGCTGTCGAAATGACATTTGTTAAAACTACTTTAACATCATACAAAAAATCACAGTGCAGTCTGTTTTCAGGTTTTGTTTGTACGTTTTTATTTTTGGATTTATTAAGACCGTATGTAGGTACAACTGATGTTACTCTTCTGATGTTAATATTGTTGGCTTTCTTGCTTTTCTTTTTATTGCTGCTCTTTTTGGTGGTGATTTGTCCATATGTGGTGACCTTGTTTTGGGTGACTTAAATTTGGGTGGTGTTTTAATTTGTGGTGGTGTTTCAGGTGGTGGTATGTTTTCGCTGGAATATAAAAGATGTTTTATGTCAACATAAATTTATTTTGAATAGAAAAATAAATTTACATTTCATATGACTGAATTGCATCGCTATCAAATTCCGCATTATCTAGTAGGAAGTCCACTGACGACATTGCAGATATTTCAATGTCGATCTCAGAAGGTTCTTTGGGGGGTGTTCCCCCACCAGTTTCCTTCTGAGACCGACTGAACGCACTTATTTTGCTCCTGGCTTGCGTTTTTAAACGATTCCATTGCTCTCTTATTTGTTTGGCTGTAAAGCAATAGCCAGTGGCATTGAACATTTCCTGAATGCTCTGCCAAGCTTCAAATTGAGTTTACTCTCCACTGTCATAGAAAACGCCTTCACTGCTTCAACCAGCAACTCCTTCATTGCAACTCCTTCATTAATTTTTATGAGCTCACGGTCACGGCCAAAAATAAGTTTGCAACAGATAAAAGAAACAAAACATACGAAAAATTTCTTTTGCTACCAACTGTCAGAATGACAGCACAAACATGACGTTTACACTTAATCACGAAGTTAAACACGCGTTTCTCTACTCTAAAATTTAGAGTGACGTTTAGCGTTAAGCTGACTATTAAATTGATTATTGGTATGGTTCATTATTTAGAGTCCACTTAAATATTTAAGTCGTCACTAAATTTGATTATTGGTAAGGCCCAACATGTTCATTGTTCAAAAAGCTTTGGAATACATGACAAATTGAAGGAAATGTCTCTGTTTTCAAAGACAACTCAAATATATTCCTTAGAGGTAGACCTAAAAGAGACTCGCATTTTTTTAAAACAATAGGTGGATTGATATCTGGTCCACTTGAATAATTTTCCTGTCACTCTCTATTGATATGCTACTTAACAGAACTTGAGGACAATACTTTAAATATTGAAAGTAAAGTAAAATAATTTGCAAGATCTTCGCAGATTTCAGGGGTTGTGCCAAGGGCTACATTATTGTAGACAAAGTTAACAGGATAAGCTGCACATTTCTTTGTCGAATAACCATATTGCCAGAAACTTTT
Source organism: Sphaerophoria taeniata (assembly GCA_943590905.1). NCBI lineage: Eukaryota > Metazoa > Arthropoda > Insecta > Diptera > Syrphidae > Sphaerophoria > Sphaerophoria taeniata. The sequence goes on along the minus strand of OX016541.1, from coordinate 78,527,557 downwards.
TGGGTCAGTTTTTTTTTAATGTGTAATAACAATCTTTTATTTAAGCTTATCCTTTTTCGATAAAAATTAAAATTTCAAGTTCGTTTAAAAGTAAATCCTATTTAAAGCAGGTGCTTTAAGATTGAGAGATGTGCCACTCTCTTACTCGAATTGTTTTTTTTTTATTATTATTATTCAATCCTTACTCCTTAGCCAAACGTGCAATAGAAGTATTTATAAGTATAATGCAGTTCGTAGACTGCAACAGAAAAGCTTAGAGAAAATCAAACAATCTTAGGAACCACAAGCTTTGGTGTGTACATTTTTATTTGAACACTTAATTCCAAATTTTATCGGAAGTAATAGTTTCAGATTCATTTTTTTTTTCAACACTGTCAAACTTTAATGCCCTGCGGTTAATGGTGCAAAATAAAAAATACTTGCTCGACAATGTAATATGTTTCAATGTTATGTCCTTAAGTCAACTTAACGACACTTCACATTGAATGCATTGTTGTTTGCCCTAGAAACGAGGCAAGATTTGTTTGTTTTCTTTATTGTTCACCTTGCACTGCACATACTTGCCCTCACTGTCTCGTTGAACTTATGCTGAGTGCATTCATAACTATACAACGTTTTCATAAATTGTACTTGCCTTCCTGAAATAGAAGCGCAAATCCTTCACTTCTGAATCATAAATCTCTTGAAAATTGAAGCGATACAGTGTTGAAGCAGGAAGAAATTCATACTAAATTCTTTGCCTAATGAAAGGTAAAAAAATTATTGACATGCAGCAGAGAATGATGTTTTTGTTGACAAAAGAAACAGCACAGTTGGACAATCACATAAAGTATGCCTGTACGAGAGACAATTTTCGGAAACTCCTAATCTTCGGACAACTTCTTTACGTCCCCCGGTGTCCATATTTAGAAATTGTTGAGATCTCTTCAACGTTTCTCCAAAAAAAAGGTAAATTCTGTAAAATTTGGTAATTCCTTTTTGTCGCACAACTTTTTCCTCCCATAGCTTTTGAATAGTTGGGGACAATTTTTGGTTAAGGAACCAAATCAAGACAATGCCCCACTTGTCCACAGGAACTTCCAAGTTTTCCAAGGCATGGAAACACTCTTTTGTCGTGTACAAGAGATTTTTTAATCCGGACGCCGTTTCACGAGGTAGTTGAGATTGACCGAAAAGTTGCTGCATTTGGATGTGCACGAGATGCGCTTGTGATCATATCTCTCTTTAAGAAGCTCCCACGCCTTTTCATAATCAGCGGCTTCAATATACAAATTTTGTAAAAACCGTTTTGCATCATCGATTAAACAAGATTGAAGAAAATGAAGTTTGTCTAAATCACCTAAGTTCGAATTATTGTGAACTAGAGCTTGAAATTTATCATGAAAGGCTCTCCAGGTGGTATAAAACCCATCAAACTTCGTAAGATCGATACGAGGCAACCTTACTTCGGAATGAGTGGACGGTTACTTTTCCGAGCCAGACGCCACAGTGACAATATTCGTGGAAAGAAACTTGTCAAGCATTTCGACCAAAACTGCCCTATATTCGAGGTAATAATCACCGATTTGAACATTAGTCAAGACTAAATCTTATAAATTTAATTCCTCTTCAAAGCAGCCTCCGCCAACAATGGCCTCATGTTAAGACCTGGCCGATCTAACGTCCTCTTCCAACTTTGCTAATCGCCCCGATATATACGGCTTAGTAATACGCTCCTTAGGTGAGTTTTTGTAATTGGTAAAGTCTTTAATAATTTTATTTAAAATTCCCTTTTGGAGTTCCCCATATTTAAAATCCTTGCGGTCCATTATTTATTGAAATATGTATGTGTGTTTTGTTTTACAGAAATCACGTCTCAATTGACGAGTTTACAACACAAAATGAGGGCAACACTTATGCTGCTGCTGTTGCTGTCGTCGGCAGCCAGCGATGCCAACCTAGGCATTTTCATGCCTTTTAGGCATTATTTTGCCAGCTAAGGCTGTAAGGCTTATTTTTTTTGCAAAAAGGCATCTTTTTTTCATTTCAGTTTTAAACTACTTAATTTTTTATTTTATTAAGAGCCGATTTTTCAATCGTCAGATAAACAAGCAGATAGTGTTTATTCGACCAATAGCAAAATATTGGATTTTTCAATCGTCAGATAGACTTTATCTGAAGAAAAACGCTCTTATTTATTCGACCGATGAATACTCAGATAAGTTTATTTGCCAGTTTGTTATTTTCATTTTTGTTCGATGATTGAAAAATCGGCTCTAAATCATTCTTAAAATATTAAACCTATAAGATTTTAATATGTAAATTCGATCTAAGAAATGAGTTTCCACCTTCAAATTGTTCGAATTTTCCGAACAGTTTCTTCTGGTGCTCATCTACCTCACTGTCTTTCACTGTCTAACTCAGGGAAGCTCTGATGTTAGGCTTTCTCTATTGTTTTGTTTTTTACACTTCTATTCATGTTAAACTGAAAATAAACTGTTTTTGCATTCATTGCGGATTGCTGTTTGTTAATTTACTTACATAATTATGCATTCGACCTCGCCGTTTTTAACTTTTATTATTTGTTCATACGATTTTCAATAATTTTAATCGAATTGAAGGTTTTAGTTTTAAGATTTAAGCAAAATATAAAAAAAAACAATTTTTTTAGGTTTTTAGACCTAAAATTATAAAAAAAAAATGAATTGCGTTTTCTTACTTCCACTGATAAAACTCAAGAAAAGGCATTTTTTTAATGAAAAGGCATCTTTTTTTCCAAATGTAGGCATTTTTTGGGCTAAAGAGGTTGGCAGCGATTTTGATTTATCTCACAAACTAGAAAATTAAACTTTTTAAGCTATTATTAATGTTTTTTGTTAAAATGTAGATCTATTTGAGGTTATGTTTCAAAATGTCCTAAAATGTTCAATCAAACACTTTTTTTTTTGTTTTTGTATTTTCTGTTTCTTTATCAACTTTTATTAAATTGTCTTTAAATACCTACAATATTTTAAGGCTCGAAGGACCAATGGTTGTATTGAACTTGAATATTTATACAAAAAAAATAAGAAAAACTAAGGTGAAAATGAACTAAAGATGACAATGTCGTGATTCCAAGTAAAATCTTTATTACATTCAAAATCTTAAAAGTATAGTCGAAATGTATTAATTAATTCTTTGACCTTCATTTGACTTTATTGACATTATTTCGATAAGTTTTATTTCATTTGTTAATTTTTGATTACAGAAGTTGGCAGTTCTGAATGTAAGGCTAAGTTAACATATGTAATTTGCAATTTTTCAATAAATATTAGTATAACAGTTTAATTCTACTTTTATTATTTAAAATTTATCATGTACAATCGCACAAATGCACTTCGCACTTCTAGTAGTTATATATCTGAAAGTGATTCAGATGCAGACCTTCGCTTTTTTATCCTGACTTTATTTTCCTGATATACATACATATGAGTCACGTCCAACGAACCTTTGAGATCGTTCTTTGAAAATACCCAAAATAAAAACGTCAAAAAACATAACTTTACAAAAACAAATTCTTTGCGATTTGAAAACATGGTTACCGTGGAAATACTCGATACATGTTTTTTGTTAATAATTTACAAAAAAAAAAATATTACTTTCATCAATATCACATTTAATCATGAGTACAACACAATTATATTTCTGATCCTTACGCGCATTATAAACTAATGTTGTTTATGAGAAAAAAGGATTTAAACATTTTCCTTACACATTTAAGTGCTAATTCGAATAACGAATAACGAATGAATGATACATTTTATTATTCACGAATAATTTCATTTATTCGAAGAAAATTTATTCGAATGACGAATGAATTATTTTATTCGAATAACGAATAAAATAAACACAAGGAATTGGGTAGAACAAATAATTTTTGTTTGTTTTCAATTAAAAGTTATCAGAACAAAAACATAAAATGTAAAAAAAAGAGCTAAGTTCTCTTAGGTGCGAACAACACTGTGTAAAAACACAGCCACCAAAAGTAATGAGATTTAAAAGAACGCCAAGTTCTTGCATGTAAAAATGTTATATTGAATATTTTAAATCATAGAAGATAATACAACAATATTAAAAGAAAATAGAAAATAGTTTAGATGAAAATTTCAATACCCGTCAAGATCGCATGCGAAACCTTTTCCAAATGGTTCAAATGAACCTACAAAAAGCGAGCCTAACGCAGGCCAGACACTACAACCTCCGGAGACGGGCCTGGCGACCAAGCATTGTAGACCAGGGATATAAAAGATCGAGAGTCCTCTCTTCCGGAGCCAAATATTTCACCGAGAAACTTGCCCCACGGTACGATGGACCATACAGGTGGTGCGGTTCCTCTCACCAGTCATCGTAATCATAGAGAAGAAGAAAATCGAACGAGGCAAATACCCTCAAATCCAGATTATAACTCGCAATTTACGATTCACATGACCGCCGAGCCTAAAAATATAATAAGTAAGGCTAGTTCTTCAAAGGGAGAGATCATTTATCGACCGACCGTCAACGAGGAAGGAGCTTAACCAAGCCATATGGAACCATCTCGCAAAGCAGCTCGTCGCGACTTACCGGCGAGATCGCCAAGTCCGGGTTTTCGACGTCTGGCCCCGTTGGAACGGACCAGCCATCCACGAATGTCCCCCACACCTCAGAGAAAGCCACCGACGTCTAGCGCTGCTGACCCAACGACACGCAAGCCGACCGTTCGATCAAAAATACAGGTGCCAAGCAGAGATGCCAAACCGTTGTACTTGGAGGTGCAACCTCGTCGGATGACGAAGACTGTGATGATTTAAAGAAAGTTCTCAAGACGTTGTGTGTTAAATATAAGTTTATTCGAACAGCTCTGAAATGCGACTGGCATTACTTTGCCTCTTACAGTGCATAAATGTACATAAGCATGGGTAAAGAGAAACTAGAGAGTGCAAACATGATTGAAAAAAGTAAAATACTAAAAGTGAGTTTTCAATGTTTGGCTATACTTTGCTACATCTCCCCCTTTCGAGTCATCTTTACACATGTTTATGTATATAAATTCCTTGTGTTTTTAGCTTATTTATATAAATGGTTCATACAAATGATAATCATTACATTTCAATGGTTATTTTCTCGTTACTGCAATACATAAAATTAAGTAAAGAAATAGTAGTAAAATAAACATTATTACTTATTTATCTACAGGTCCAATTCAAGTTACATAATTCATAGAACTTCATGACTTCAACATTTCTATGTTAATGTTTGTGAATGAAATATTAAATTGTGATCGACTTCAAAATAAAAAATGTTCACAATTGTACGATGTTTCAGTTTTTGTCTTCAGAGAATCTCGAGTGTCTTAAAAACCGAGTATTTCGCCTTAATATGGAACCACTCACATCAATCCAATAAGATCTAGGCGCTCTATCTTTTCTTACAATAACTGCAGGAACCCAATTTTGTTTTTCATTCCTAGACCAAACTGGCTCCCCATTTTTAAAACTACGCCTATAATTTTGTGAGCCTTTATCATAATAATATTTGTTTTTGTTGCTATTTCTTTTCAATGTCTTCCTAAACTGTTGGTTATGTTTTTGTTCAAACAAAGATAATTTCCCTGGAAGGAATGATCTGGTTTTTCGACCAAAAATTATTTCTGAGGGAGAAAGCATACTACCTTTAACAGGAGTATTTCGAAATTCTAATAATATTTTCCATAATGGGATTCCGGTTTCTTTAGATTTAATAAGCATCAATTTGGCGATTTGGACATTCCGTTCGGCAAATCCATTAGATTGTGGGTACCTTGGACTTGACGTAATGATATCAATATCATTTTCTGAACCAAACTTTCTGAACTGGAAAGATCCAAAGGGAACATTGTCAGCAACAATCTGCCTGGGAATACCGTGAGTGGAGAATAAAATTTCTAATTTAGATATGATTTCTGAAGCAGTTTTGTTTTTAATACTTAAAATTTCTAGAAATTTTGAAAAATAATCAGCAACAACCAAAAACGACTTTCCGGCAAACTCCATTATATCCATTCCAATTTTGAAAAATGCAAATGGTGGAATTTCATGTGGCAGCATTGGCTCTTTAACCTGACCTCGTCTATGTTTTTGACAAACACTGCATTTTGAAACTATTTCTTCTATGGCATTATTTAAACCTGGCCAATAAACAAGACTTCTTGCCCGTGCCTTGGTTTTTTCTATACCACAGTGAGACAAATGAAGAGTTTTCAACATTTCTGCTCTCAGTGTAGTGGGAACAAAAACTCTATCATTGAAAAACACTAATCCATTTTGAGTGCTTAGTTCATTTCTGAACTTCCAAAAAAATTTTAATATTTCTTTGCATTGATTTTTCCCTTTTGGCCAACCATTTTTAATAATGTTTGTTAATTCAAATAGCACTGGATCTTTACTTGTCTCTTCTTTAAATATTTGTTGTTTTTCATCGCTTATATTTATTGAATGCACAATTTCATTGAGCTCTTCAATTTCGGGGTTTGTGTCACCTTCCATAAAATTTCGAGACAGCAAATCTGCTATAAACATGTTCTTCCCTGGAAGATATTCAAAATCTATGTCATATTTAAGCAATCGTAACTGCATGCGTTGTAATCTGGCTGATGGTATCTTACCTACTTCTTTAGTTGCAAGACCTAGTATGGGCTTATGATCAGTTAGAACTTTTATTTTTCTGCCATAAATTAACTTGTGAAATTTTTCACAAGCAAATATCACAGCCAGTAACTCCTTCTCAACTTGAGCGTAGTTACTTTCAGTTGAAGATAAACTTCGCGACGCATAAAAAATTGGTTTTCCATTTTGCATCAAACTACATCCCAGACCAAACTTTGACGCATCTGCCTGAATGACAACTTCCTTTCGAGTATCAAATGGTTGCAATGGTGTAACCGTTGATAACAGGGTTTTCAGTTTTGACAAACATTCATCATGAGAAGCTGTCCAGTGAAAAATTGTGTCTTTTTTCAAAAGTTCACGCAGTGGTTGGGATATCGCTGCCAAATTTGGAATATATTCCCTTAAATAGTTTATCATACCGTATAAAGTTTGCAATTCTTTTTTGTTAGCTGGTGCTTTTAAATTGTTGATGGCATCCAAATACTTTGGATCATACTTAATTCCATCACTTGAAATCAAATGACCTATATAACGCACCTCAGTAAGCCTATATTGTAATTTTTCCTTATTAAACTTTACATTTTGTTCTTTAGCTCTTTCCATTACTTGATTAAAAATTCTATCATGCTCTTCAAAACCATCTGCCGCTATCAGTAAATCATCAACATATACTTCAACGCCTTGAATTCCTTTAAATATCTCCATATTGCATTTTTGAAAAACCTGAGGAGCTGTTTTTATACCAAATGGTAACCGTAAAAATCGAAAAATTCCAAATGGAGTTGAAAAAGCACATAGTTTTGATGATTTTTTGTCTAGTGGTACCTGGTAATATCCCTGTTTCAGATCAATGACCGAAAAAAACAGTTTTGCCTTTCAATTTTGCTGAAATTTCTTCAAAAAGTGGAATCATATATGGTTCGTCAATGATAGCATCATTTAAATATTTTGGGTCAAGGCATAATCTCAGACTTTTATCTTTTTTCTCTACTATAACTAGATTTGAAATCCACTCAGATGCTTCGTTAACAGGTTCAATTATACCTAACTTACACAATTTGTCTAATTCTGTTTCTAACGGGGCCATCAATGTTAACGGAACTCTTCTAGCTGCTATTATAACCGGAGTGTAATTATTTTTTAGTTCTATTGTACATTCTTTTTTAAATTTCCCAATGCCTTCAAACACTTCTGCATGCTTTCTTATAATTTGTTCCTTCCCAATTTCAATTTGATCAATTCTCCTAACTAATCCTAACGTGACACATGCATTTAACCCTAAAATTGGAGTCGTTTCCGTATTAACAACAATAAAATTCTGCTCATATAATTTGTTATCTACTTCAAAATTTAAATTAGTGCAGCCTATCGGCATTAATTGCGATCCTCCGTAAACTTCTAAGACTATGTTCGTTTTCTCAAGCTTAGCACCTTCTATCTTATTGAAAATGTTGAGTGGAATTATATTAATTTCAGCCCCGGTGTCTAGCTTAAACGAGACATTCATATTACCAATTTTTATTTTCTTAAACCAAGAACGTTCCTTTTGAGAAACGTTAGCATTGGAAACTGAATCAATAAACACACTCTCAAGATTGTCTGCAACAACAACATCACGTACCTTTCTTGTTAAGCATACCGAACTAAAATGGTTCAAAAGTCCGCATTTATTACAACGTTTTTTCCAAGCTGGACATTTTCCTTTTTGATGTCGACCACCACAAAATTTACATAAGATGTTCCACGTGTTTATAACCTCACTTGACCTATTTTCATTGGGATTAAAATTACTATTACCAAAATTATTATTCTTATACGACATTTTTCTACTCTCCCTTCTTATGTTCAGATTTTCCACTGCACGTATTCCCTCATCATCTCCAGCCTGCCACTCTCCTTTGCCCACTGTGTTCACACCTTCATAACTGTCTTTACTTCGCTCTTGAATTTTTGCTGCTTGTTCTATTGTCACCTCCGATGTTCTACTCATGCTGATGGCTTTCTCGGCGTCAATATCTTCCTTCTCTAACAATCGTTTTTGCAAATTTTTGTCACCCACTCCCAATATAATACGATCCCTTAGCATTCTTGATTCTTGATCTCCAAAGTTACAATCTTTAATTAATTTCTTAATATCCATCAAAAATTGATCGAACGGCTCTCCTAGATTTTGATTGCGACTGTGAAACTTAAAACTTGCGTAGGCCTCATTAGTTTTCGGCAGGCAATAATTTTCAAATGCCTTAACAATTTCTTTATATGATGTTCGTTGTCCTTCTGTTAAAGTGAACGTATTATAGATGTCCACTGCATCCGATCCAATAGAATTGAGAAAAATTGCAGCTTGAATTTGTTCTGGTTTTTTGTCAAGCTCAGCAGCTATGTAAAAGAACTCAAAATTTTGTTTGAATTTTTTCCACTGCTCTGCCATGTTGCCATCCACGACTAACGGGTCCACTTTCTTTAAAAAGTCCATGCTCGCCTTGGTTATAATCCGTGTTTTTGGAGGCCTCCCTCGCGGTACTTTAAATTCAGGTGATGTTTTCTTTTTAGGTTTGGATACACCCATTAACCTTCAATTTTATTGTATAATTTTTTTTTTTTAGATTCTACGTAAAAATCCTCGTCGCCATGTGATGATTTAAAGAAAGTTCTCAAGACGTTGTGTGTTAAATATAAGTTTATTCGAACAGCTCTGAAATGTGACTGGCATTGATTTGCCTCTTACAGTGCATAAATGTACATAAGCATGTGTAAAGAGAAACTAGAGAGTGCAAACATGATTGAAAAAAGTAAAATACTAAAAGTGAGTTTTCACTGTTTGGCTATACTTTGCTACAAAGACTCCGCACCACGAAGCTAGATCAGCGATCCCATTCCGACCCAAAGCACGAGTTGCCAAAGAGATGACCGTGGCTAAGGAACGCCGCCAAGGAGCGGCGGAACTTTGGCGAAACAGAAATATCGAAACCAAACCGACCAACCGACGCCGAACCACCCGAGAACCGAGGGATTCCGACCGCCCATTCCTCATAATAGAGTCACGAAAAAAAATGACAAACCTCGACCGAGTACCAGCCCCGATGCTCTCCGACAATACCGACCAAGGTCACCCAAACTACCCAAACGGTACCAGTTGAAGCAGTTTTTGTAGAAGCCACGGCTGCTATCCAAGAAGTAGTGACGCAAGGAACAAACAGAAAAGTTCGGATCCCAGAGAACCCTCTTGAGGGGATACAATTAAAAGGGAATAGACACCACCGGGTGTTCAACATTCAGCGACCCTGGGGCTATATAACCGTGAGGATGAATAGGGCCGGAACCGAAGCCAGTCTCCGTTGCAAGGTGATCAAAGTGAAAAATTAAGACGTTCCTGAGACATTTTTGAAATTGGATTAGTTTTTGTGTTTTGTAATGAATTAAGCTAAATTGTATATATTTTTTTCCATAAAGCCTAGTACGCAGATCGCGCTAAATTTAAGCTCACACATTTCTCTCCAAACATCAGCTAAATTCCGGGCTAAATTTTGACACAAGATTATTTTGGAGACTTTTCTGCGAGAAGACAACCAAGGAACTTATTTCATCGGTTTGACGAATCTGGTCGGACAATTGAATAATTCGAGAGAAATTCACAGCCCCATTAACGGCATGCAATGCAAAAAGCTGATAAAAAACAGCTTCCCGAATATTCGTTGCATTTTTTTTGTCACTTGAACAAAATTTGCTACACGACTATTGCCAGGGAGTGAATTGTGTGACAACTTATAGTTTTCAAAATCACAGCCCGAAACGAGTTATTATCCATTTGGCAAGATAATTTGCGAAAACAGTGAGCGGATGTTGGCTTAGCTGAAGACAAGGAAAAACCAACAAGACGGTCGTTTGCTTGCAAAGGAATTATTTCGTACTGTTTGCACTTCAATTTTGTTTGATGGTAGGCTGGTGATAGTAGAATTTTCAAATTGTCTTCATTAGAAATTTAATAACACATCTATTCGCCACCGTAACCTTAAGGTTTAAGAAAATTCTTTTGCAAACAAAAAGTTGTTAGAAGCCAATTTTCATAAAACACATCCGTTGGCGTATGCAACTGAAATATAAATAAATTATTTACAAAAAAATAATAATGTCAAAATTTAGCTCGAGAATAATGTACCGGACATTTATTTCACTCACTAAATTTTGACAAATTTTGATTTTTGATTATGTAGAGTTACGAAAAAAAAAAAATATTTTTAGCTAGAGCTGCGTACCTCTTCGCTAAAAAGCTCAGCTAAATTTTAGCTCCGCTAAATTTTGGAGAGAATTTCGTATGGAAGCTAAAATTTGGCTCGATCTGCGTACTAGGCTTTATCGAGAAGAATAAATTTTAAGTAAAGCCTAGTATACAGTTCTTCAAAAAAAAAAACTAATGTATTTCTTATGGGAGAGAGATTTTTGCCGAAAAAAAATATTTTTCATTTCGCCACTGTGACTGTGATCCGAGCTGTAAACCAAAATCGAAAAAAAATTATGCTCACCTCGTTTTTTTTTCACACAAAACAATGTGAATCTCATTGTTTTGGCAGAAAAAAAAATTAAAATATTCGACATATGTACATAAGTTTCACAGTGACAGCTAATTTATTTCTCAGAACTTTTTTCATGAAAACAAATTTTTGTTTCACCTCTTATTTTTTTTCACAAAGAACTGTATGCTAGGCTTAAGAAAAAAAAAACTAATAATAATAATAAAAAGAAGAAAAATAAAGAAAAAAAATCTACGTTTGCTTAATTTAACCTACTACCACAGCTGACGAGAAGGATCTCGTCCCATTAAACAGAGGGGGTTTTGTAAAGAAGCGTTACAATAAGTATGTAAGGTGTGAACACCCTAAAATGTAGAGTCTAAGCTAAATGTTAAGAAAATTGTACACAAGAATGTAAAGAAAGAAGAATACGAGAAATGTCAAAATCGAAAGTCAGTTTTAAGTTTATTTGTTTATTTGTTTATTTATTTATTTTCGGTATACACTTACACATTAAGATAATATAATCTTATAAGTTAGTGAAAGTTTAAATTTAAATTAAGTAGTACAATGATAATACAAAAAAAAATTATGAGAGAAATAATAATTTTAATTAAAAACATATCAATAAAACAATAATAAGAAATAATAAATACAATACAATAATAAGAATATATAAATAAATAAAAATCAGGCAGCACCACTAACAAAGGAGTCTGATGATCGGCTTGGCACCCGTGAAATAGCTATAACTCCAGCCAAAGAAATTGACGGAAAAAAACCATTGGTGGAAGCACCTCTAAGTTGCTATCGTTGTTCAAACAAACAAATAAAATAAAAACCAAAGCAGCCTGACTGCGAGTGTTAAATAACACAAAAACAAACTATAACAAATAAAAAACTGACTAAAAGTCAAATCTTTCAAAAATCTAACCCTCTGTGTACACAAACGAATTGTTGTGACACAGAGATAGGAAATTAGAAAAAATGAAAGCGGAACAAGATAGCATACTTAAAGGAGCTTGTAAAAAAGCTCTTGGTTCATGGCAATGATAAACAAACAAAAAAGTCTGAAATGGGAAACCAAAAATAAGTGGAGTGGTTAGCGCAGTGCGTAGTGCATTGGCTTTCCAAGTAACTGGTCCTAGGTTCAAATCCCAAAGTAAAACTCAGAAAGTTTTTCATTAATATGAAAAATAAAAACCAGGCAGCACCACTAACAAAGGAGTCTGATGATCGGCTTGACACCCGTGAAATAGCTATAACTCCAGCCAAAGAAATTGACGGGAAAAAAACCATTGGTGGAAGCACCTCTAAGTTGCTATCGTTGTTCAAACAAACAAATAAAATAAAAACCAAAGCAGCCTGACTGCGAGTGTTAAATAACACAAAAACAAACTATAATAAGAAATAATAGTTCAACAATATGAAAGAGAAAGAAAAACAGCGGAAAAGGAGGAAAAAAGAGTTCTAGGTAAAGAATATAGTAGATGGAAGTTTAAGAAGTTTGTTGCTTTGATTGGAGAAGAAGATATTAAGGTTATTTTGAAAAGTGTGCAGGTCACTGATGTCTCGCAAATTCGAGGGGAGTGAGTTCCAGAGGCGACATGCAGCTACAAAGAATTGTCTTTCGGAGGTCAGAAAAGAAAAGCGTGGTAGTATTACATTTACAGACCTATTGGACGTTGACATCCGGATTTTTTCAAACAGATAGTCCGGTTGATGTAGTTTTAAGATTTTAAAGAAGAGGATTAAAGTTCGAAACTTGATGAAATTATCAAAAGGCATTTTGAGGAGGCTCTATTGCAGATGTGAGACGTGATCATACCTTCTTAATCCGTAAATGTAGCGTATGGTACTATTAAAGGCAACTCTTAATTTATTTTTACTAATGGAGTCGCAGTTATAAAAAATTTCGCAACCATATGTATGTACCGGTATCACCAGGGTCTTAGCGAGCATTATTCTGGTTTGAAGAGGTGTAAATTCTTGAGCAGTCCACAGTTGTCTTAACGTCCCATAAGTCTTACCCACTAATAAATTGATATGGTCATTCCATGTCAAGGTTCAAGGTTAGTCAAAGTAAATTTATTGAATTTAACATTTGTAAAACCTTGCAGTTAACTGTAGCTTAGTTGGTAAGTGCGTTGGCTGCTAAGCAGAACATCGTTGGTTCGAGTCCTACTCAGGCCAAGTTTTTGTTTCATCTTTCACGGGCACTGCCTCTTGCGAAGACCTGACAAATCTTCCAAGAGTATCAATCTGTCATGAAAAAGTGCTTCTCAACTCTGCCGTTCGGAATCGGCATTAAATTGTAGTTGTAGGTCCCCTCAATGCTCAATTCTTCACAAGCACTCAGAGAATTGTTGATGAGAGTAAGCCACTTAGGCCTTGGCTCTTCAAGAGCTTTCGCGCCACTCTATTTTTTTAAAACCTTATAAGGCAAGAGGAATAACAGACATTTAATGTCGTTTCTCTTTTTAAACAGATAAAATTATTGTAATATTTAAGATTAATAAAATTTAAAATATCTCTTTTTAAACAGAAACTCATAAGTGTCTTTATTTATGTGCCATCGTAGGCAAAATAACAAATCATCAGGTTATGTTTCGAATTTTTAGTAAAAGCTGCTGATGACGGCAAGACAAATGTGATTTGCCTAACCTCAATTTCTACTATTAAGGGTTAAGTGTATAGCTTGCCAGACCAATTTCAGCAACTGAAATTGCATACCGAATTGATAAAAACTCCAATTTACACAAAAATAAAAAATCCACTTCAGAGAAGACATCAAACGAAGAAGATTTGGATAACTCTCACAGAAGAATTAAGTGAAACATATGTGGATGAATGTAATATCCAATTTAAGGACTACCTCTTGGAGGAAATGATTCAGAACGAGACCCTAAAACCGACCGAAACAAAAACTACGTATGATGCACTGGAAAAATTATTAGCTCTAGTCGTTGAGAAAAAAAGTGGAACATATACACCACTTAATACAAAAAAATTAGGAGAAAGGTTCGTTTTAGATAAATTCGGAGGTAAGAGTTTTGATGTAATCCAATGGATAAATACTTTTGAAGGTGAATGTGATCGATTCGAAATTAAAATAGACAAAGATAAAATTGAAATTTTGCGACTATTCTTGGAGAGCCCATGTTTAGACTGGTATAGTTCAATGCTCATTAAATGTAGATACCTTAGACTCAAACTGGAAAGACTGGAAAGAAAGCTTTTGCCAGTCCTATGGAAATAAAGGCTGGTCAACAGTTAGGTACGCGTTCAAATTTAAGTACGTTAATGGAAATGGTGCATTGTTGGATTATGCATTAAAGAAAGAACGATTTCTGTTAGAGTTAAACACATCTATTGATTAGCCCACTTTGCTAGATTTAATAGTGGTAGGATTGCCAGACTTTATAGCAGATAGATCTTTTCGCTGAGTTGAGACGTCTGGAGCACTTAATAATAAGACGCACAACGAAAGAAAAAAAGTATGGTAACAATGATGTCAAAGAACGAATAGAAAAGAAAAAACCGTTTCCACCCTGAATCCTCATGTTGGTTTAAACAAAAAAATTATGAAGACAAAAATAGTAATGTTAAATGTATAAATAGTTCTGAATTGGTATGTGAATTAATCCATGAAATTCCAAAAAATTAATTCTTCCACCATTGATCAAAGTAAAAGTATTACTTAATGATATGTACTATAGAAGTTAATGGAATTTATGGGTGCAGTGCATTAACGCCCATGGAATTAACGCCCGCGGGTGTTAATTCCAATAACAAAAGGAATTTACCCCCGCGGGTGTTAATTCGTTTTTTGATTTGGAATTAACTCCCGCGGGGGTTAATTCTTTTTTTTGGCGGGCTTTAATTCCAATTTTTATTGGAAATAAAACCCACACGTGAAACAAATGGTGACGTGAAATAACGTCCGACGAAATAAAGCCGCATGGAGCCTTATTTCAATTTCTTATGGAAATTAGACCCTTACAAGGGTTGCGGTCTAATGTCCATTGCAACCTAGAAATAATGCCCGAGGGGCATTTCGGAACTTCTGAGCCACTCTGGAGACTCAAAAGTACCGAAATAGTTTTAGGGATTTTTAACCCACTATGGCCAGTCAGTAGTCCCAGTTAAATTTTACTTTTTATGGGACAAAAGTCCCAAATGAAAAAAAAGTGAAACAACGAACGTTCATGCTAAATAAATAAACAAAAAACTTAAATTCTTGTATGTATGTATTGTATAAGTACACATTGAAATAATAGGACAACTTTTCTTTATTAACTGTCGACAAAATTGTCAGAGCTGCTTAGGTTTCCTTTTATTTGGAAAAGTAGTGGTTCTACATATTTGCAAGCATTTCAATGATTCATTTTCAGTATCATTTCGACTGAGGTTGAAGCTGATACAAAAAATTCAAGATCGATTTGATTTGATCGCGAGCGAAGCGAGCTGAAAAAATTTAGGCCAAAAGAGAATCAATTTGGGGTGTGAAAATAAAAAAATTCGCGCGAATTTTTTTATTTTCACACCCCAAATTGATTCTCTTTTGGCCAAAATTTTTTCCGCTTGTGTCCATCCATCTTTCAATGTAAATGAAATAGCTTGGTTATTTTAGGTGACAGATAGATACAATAAGATGAAATTGGCTTCAAGTATAGTGTGCTTGTAGAATGCCCTATCCTCACCGAACTTTGGCATCCCAAAGATTTATTCGGTTTTTGAATACAAAAAAAAAATTAATTCAAAACCCGAATAAGTCTTAAATGACCAAAAGTGTAATCGTACGAAGATAGAAATGTAAAATTTGTAAACTTTATTTATGATGTTTAATTTGTTTCTACTCACGTGGCCAAGGTGTCTAGCATGCCAGTGCAAGTGTTCACATCCGAGGTTGAAAAGATCTCTTCCAAAAGAAAATAACACTCGCGGGTGTTAGTGCCAATTTCAAATAGCATTAACACCCGTGGGCGTTAGTTCTTTTTTATGGTGGGCCTTATTGCCAATTCAAAAAGGATTTAACACCCGCGGGGGTAAATTCCTTTTGTTTTTGGAATTAACACCCGCGGGCGTTAATTCCATGGGCGTTAATGCACTGCACCGAATTTATGATCCAAGAACCAAGATCGAATGTATCCTTGATAAATTCTAAGTTGCTTTAATTGAATAAAAATGAGAAAACTAATAATAGTAATTATGAAAACACGACTTTAAAAACGATCATTGATGTAAGAAAAACAGATGGATTAATATCAATAAAAACAAAAACAAAAAAATTAATATTGAAAAATAAATGTTTGTTTTCGAAATAAACAGTGAAAATTTTAGTTATGATTTTTTGATCGACTTAGATTGTATTAAGGAATTTAGATTGAGCCAGAATGAAAAACTATAAATAAAACAAATAATAAATTCCGATGAAGTTTTATTAAACCATACAGAAAAAAAAGATAAATTAGAACTTATAAGTAAACAAAATGAAAAAGAAACTGAAAAGCATGTAATGAATATGAAACCAACAAATTATATAATAAAGCATGTGATTAAACAAAATTTTAAGATATTTATAAATCAGTTAAGATATGAAGAAAAAAAAGGAAGTAGATAATTTAATTGAAAAATATAAACCGGTGTTTACGAAAGACAAATTAAACAACACCATTAAATTATTTCTTGCACATATTTAAATTAAATTTATTGAAAAAAAAATAATCAAAAAAGAATCATTGAAAAAGGTTTTAAATGACCTTTTAAGTACATAAATTGAATTTCTTATGAAAATTACATCAAATTATTGACTCCATGCTTTTTGGCTTCCGATAATATGCACATTTTATACATCTCAGCGGCTTCACAGCTTAAAAAAAAAAAAAACAATTATTCAAAAGGAACAAACAATTTTTGTTTAAAAGAAAAAGGATGCTTACTGATCGTCGGGAACATCGATAGCATCGCAAGTATCGGCCACAGCATTAGCAATTTTCATTTTTTCCATGATTCCTTCTGTATGCATTTCAGCCATTTTGATTGCGTTTTCCTTGTGAAGTTTTCCTTCAGGTGTAAGCTAGTAAGCAAATGAAACAGAAACATGCAGTTTTCATCATTTTAAACAAATATGTATATATCTTACGACATTTATCTTCATCATAATGCAGGCGCGAAGACATTTTACATCTTTATTAGTGGCAGGTAAGTTCTTGATCATCTCATCAAATACCGCTTAAAATTTGAAATTTATGCCGATAGAGTATTTAAATTTTTTTTAAATTTAATTTACCATCACCAGCTCCGATTTCCTTAAGGCAATCAGCTGCTAAGGCACGCACGGCTTCCTTGGCCTCTTGTATTTTAGATCCCTCAAAAGATACAAGAAAAAAAAATAATAATAATATAAAACGTCTGCTTTGTTGTTGGTATACTAACATTTACTGCAGCTGCGAGGGTGCATAAGAAAACGATAATCAAAAGCTTCATATTTATAAATTTAAATATTACTGTATGTATTTAAAAAGATTATTTCGTCTCAAAATCTGATGGAGAATTAAATGAATGTCTGTCCTTTTATACTTTTAAAAAAGATTTGACAACAATGGTGGTGAACAATTCCATTTGCACTGAAGTAGAAAATTGTAGGGTTGGTTTGGAGGTTTTCATGGAAACTGATCACGGAACTTTAAAATTAGACTACGTACGTAAATACTATGTTAACGAATTATAAATTTTAAATAGGTATTGATGTTGTGAAAATTAAATCCACTATTTATTATAGTCTTGAGGTTGTAATTTAAAGGGCGTTTCTTTAATCAAGCTATAAATCTAGTATCTACTTGTGTCTGTCGAAGAAATGTATTTCCCTTTAAACGTACACCTAATTGAAAACTTTGGTAAGGTTGTACCTATGAAAAATGTGCAAGTCATTTATTTAAAAATATTTGTTGGCAATACCTAAATATTATAGAATTGTTTCTGCCATGACCTTGTTTTTGCAATATACGAACTATAGTCCCCATATAACATGCCTTTTTTTGATGCATTGAACCAAATGAATTCAAGTGTTGACGAAACGAAATTATACCTAAGCATAGGTAAACATTAATAACAATTTCAAAAATATAAAAAAGAACTTCCAAAAGAAGGTGAAATGAGAAATTACCAAATTGTGATGCCTTAAACGACATTCCATTTGAATACAGGAGTCCGAATATAGATATATACGAGCAAATCCCCGCCCGCTTTGCAGGGCGTAAGAAAATTAGTTTTTTTAGTAATTTGTTTTATACGTTCTTTCTTGAATGAGAAAAAATGTATACCTAACTTAAAATTTTGAAAAAAAAAATACCAAAAGGAACTGTAAATGAAATAACTATTTTGTTGTTATAGTTTGCTTACAAAAATATACATATTGATATTATATGAAAATTGAGCCCTGCATTGCTTGTCGTTTCCTTGAATTTTGAATTGCAAGACAAAAAAAATTGTCTTCAGTAGCTTCGTAAAAAAGTTTGATTGCTTTCAATTTTGTATATTTTAGAAGTTATACCTACTTGTCGTGTTTTGTACGCGTAAAACTGCGTTACTCTTTATGCGCCTGTTGCAAAACTTTCGCCATTGCCGACGTTTTTGAAATATTATATGCAGGTTTTTATTAACCTGTATAGTATTCAAATTCAATTAAAAAGCAGAATGCGCTGATGTACGGCCACGAAATAAGGCACAAAATAAGGCAGCACCTTAATTGCGCCTTATTTCCATGAAGAAATTGGAATATCAACCGACGACGGGCCTTATTTCCATTGCATTATGGAATTATAGCCGCATTTTAAATGGAAATAAGACCGTATTTTCATAAAAAGTAAATAACCGGAAATTGGGCCTAGTTTCCAAGTCAACATGGAAATAAGACCCAATTTTCCCGTTCTTTGCAACCAGCAACGTTTTGAAATAAAAAAATGGCTTTTTCTGTCAATAGTATACATGTGCAAAACATTCACTGTACGATCTTTTTTGATTATTTATAGAGACTTCCAATTCGAGTTAAAAAAAAATAAAAAAAAATAAAAAAAAACTGAGTTTCAAAAGAAATTAATTTTGAACGCTTTTGCTGGGGCGTGAAGTCAGAAGCCCCGACAATGGTTTTCGGATGTAATGACCCTCTATGGTGGGGTGGCTGCATCCAGAAAGATTGATGTACACAAGCGGAAACAATTTTGCCCAAAAGAGAATCACACCCCAAATTGATTCTCTTTTGGGCAACATTTTTTCCGCTCAAACCAAATCGATCTTGGATTTCGTATCGGTCTCATCTTCAGCCGAAATGGAAAAAGATGCTCCAGATGGTGACCTGAAATAATGCCAAATGAAATGAAGCCAAATTTCAAATTTGGTCTCATTTCGTTTTTCAAAATGAAATACGACCAATTTGGATTTATATTTATTTCGTTTAAAAAAGAAATAGATAAGGCCAAAAATATAATGGAAGCTAACCGAATATTTTAATATTCGAAATCGGTGCAGGGAAATAATTTCACGGGAATTTTCTCCACACTGGAATTTACTCCAGCCAGAGCAAGAATTTGCTCGATTTTTTAAAGTGGAATAAATTCCCACAATTTTTGTTGCTACATAATATTGATTAGTACAAATGTAATTTTTAAAAACTGAGTTTCAAAAGTAATTTAGCTTTGAACACTTTTCCACATTGTATTTTGAAATTCAATTTTTAAAATTCAAATATTTTAAAACTCACAATGGTGGGTCATAAGTGCCAAATTAGATTTTGGGACTATTAACCCGCTTTGTTGGGTCAGTAGTCCCAAATTTATTTTGTGTTCTATGGGACAAAAGTCCCAAATGATAAAAAAATATGTTTTCTGAGAATCACTAATTTATTATTACTCGTCAATATTAGAAAGTCTTTTAAATAGATAGAACCATTTTTATTTATTAGACAAATAGGTCTACAAAATGGACGGAGCAATTATTTTTCAAAACTTTTGCCGTTTCCTTTAATTTGGAAAAGCAACCAATACACATATTGTATTGTAATGAATGCTAGTAGCTGGAGAGCAGATGCTGCATTTTAATGATTCATTTTAAGCACCTTTTTTCACTTTCGTCTGAGGATGATGACGATCTGGAATATTCAAGATCGATTTGGTTTGATTTGAACCGAAACAAGTGGAAAAAATTTTGCCCAAAAGAGAATCAATTTGGGGTGTGAAAATAAAAAAAAAAAAATTTCCGCTCGCTTCGCTCGCTATATGAATTTTATCTGATACATTTTTTGGTTCAAGCTTCAAATACTTAATTTAAAAAAAAAAAAATAGAGTGGTGCGACAGCTCTTGACGAGCGAAGGCCTAAGTGGCTTACACTCATCAAAAATTCTCTGAGTACGTGTGAAGAATTGAGGGGACCTACAATTTACACTTTTTTCATGACAGATTGATACTCTTCGAATTATTTTCAGTTCTTCGCAAGAAGCTGTACCCGTGAAAGATGAAACAAAAACTTTATGGACATGAGCAGGATTCATAATAAAAAAATGTCTTTTTGATGGAGCTGTTAATGTAATTGAAACAGCTCAGTTATCTTAGGTGACAAAAAAATGCAATAATATGAAACTATGTTCAAGTAAGTTTGCTTGTAGAACACCCTACTCTCACCGAACTTTAACATCCCATCAAATTTCAGAAGAAGGTTTGCATTGGAATAAGTTTCCTTTACGTCATTTATTGTTTACAAAATATTAAAATATTTATTGTTTACAAAATATTTAAAATTAATCGCGAAGGTCAGAAACCCCGAATTTGATTTCTGGACTACTGACCCACCATAATGGGTCAGTAGTCCCAAAATAAAATTCGGCACTTATGACCCACCATAGTGGGTCATTAGTCCCGAAAACCATTTTCGGGACTTCTGACTTCGGGACCAGATTCCCTGCACCCTAATTTCCATAAGAAGCCATTCGTCTGAATTCGGCACATTAATTTCCACAAATGTTCTTAATAACTAATATGTGAAACTGTATTGCCTTTCTCGTAATATTTTTGATTAAGAACATCTTGTCCTGCAGGATTTTCGCCTCCCTTCAAAGCAACGGAAGAATATTAGCCGCGTTTTATTATCCTCACTAACCCATATGGGTTTATTTTTTGTACACAAACCAACAACAACCTGGGACCCCGATAGCTATCGGGGTTTATTTTGTAACTCAAAAACTATGTTCTAAATATGGCGGATAGATGGTGAGTGTGAGACAAAAAAGAAGTTATTGTAGAAAGATTTAGTAATATCAGCCGTATTAATAAAAAATAACGCGTATTCCACTCTTAGCCACAGTTTTATAATGCCATAGGATAAGAGTCAATCCAATTAATTAATAAAAACAAAATAAAATTTAGCTGAGGGTTGCGTCTCGGATAAAAACATAGCTTAAACTTCTACCTTTTTAACCCAGATCGTTTTATTATCACGGGGTAACCCATATGGGTTAATGAGGATAATAAAACGCAGCTATTGATAATTAACACAGATATTGTTAAAATGCAATGTTATTATATTTGCTTGAATCCAATTGAATTAGAGAACGATATGAATTTGTTCAAGCTTCAAAACTAACTTTCCACTTTAACTAAGGCCGAAATCATTAAAGCGATAAATGCAAGATTTTGTTGAAAACAAAAAATTAATCAATTCTCGTTTTTGCGCAAAAGCACAGATAATAAATTTATACAGATGTCTCATCCCTGCAGAAAAAAATGAAACATATTTTGCTCTTAACTTACTTACTTACTTACTTATCCGGCTCACAATCCATGAAGGGTCTCAGCCTGAGATACTGCAGTCTTCCATCGTGAACGATCCCTCGCATGCACTCTCCAGTCACCGAGACCAAGCACTCTGGCATCCGCAGTCACTTGGTCCTTGTACCGTAGGTTCGGTCTTCCTTGTCGTCTTGAACCTGAGGGCTGGGATGAGAAGACTTTCTTGGCTGGAGCGTTGTCGTCCATTCGCTCGATGTGGCCGAGCCAATGTAGTCGTCTTTTCTTGGCCTTCTGGAGTACATCCACATCTTGGTACAGCTCATACAGTTCTCGGTTGTATCTTCTTCTCCATTCGCCATCGTCGCATACGGGACCAAAAATCCGTCGAAGAATTTTTCTTTCGAAAGTGCCCAGTATCAATTCCCCTTTTTTACATATCGTCCAGCACTCGGCGCCGTAGAGTAGGACTGGTAAAATCAAAGTTTTGTATAGCAGACACTTTGTCTTTCGAGTGAGGAGTTTTGAACCCAGTTGTTTGGCCAAACCGAAGCAGCAGCGGTTCGCTAGGGTAATTCTTCTTCGGATCTCCACTAAGGTGTCGTTCGTGGGATTGATGTTTGTTCCAAGGTAGGTGAACTCCTTAACTACCTCGAAATTGCTGCTACCAACAGTGACGTTTTGTCCTAGGCGGTGGACAGATGTTGCTTTGTTTGTGATAACATGTACTTTGTTTTGTCCTCATTCACTTCAAGACCAACTAGTTTCGCCTGTTCTTCAATCGCTGTGAAGGCCTCAAGCACAGCTCTCTTGGATCGACCGATGATGTCTATGTCGTCCGCATAGCCTAGGAGCTGGGTGGATTTGTTGAAGATAGTGCCCTCCGTGCTCACACCTGCCTTGCGCACTATCTGCTCCAGGACTATGTTGAAGAAGTCACATGACAACGCATCTCCTTGTCTAAACCCTGCGCAAGTTTGGAATAACTCGGATGAGCTGTTACCCATTTGCACACTGCACTGCGTATTGTTTAGCGTCATGCGGCACAGCTGGATCAGTTTGTTCGGGATCCCGAATTCAGACATCGCAATCATAAGCTCTTGGCGGTGGATGCTATCATAAGCAGCTTTAAAGTCGATGAAAAGATGGTGGGTTTCCACTTGAAATTCGTTGGTCTTTTCCAGGATCTGCCTCAGTGTGAATATTTGGTCTATCGTTGTTCTGCCTGGCCTAAAGCCACACTGGTACGTGCCGATTATTGTGCTGCAGAAAGGTTTAAGACGCTCACACAGTACGCAGGGATATGCCACGGTAGTTTTTGCATAACATCGGATCGCCTTTTTTGTAGATGGGGCATATGGAGCTTATCGACCAGTCAGTGGGCATGCATTCTTCCTCCCACACTTTGGTGATGACCTGGTGCATGCGGTTCATCAAAACACCTCCTCCATGTTTAAAGAGTTCCGCGGGTATGCCATCCGACCCGGCGGACTTGTTATTTTTTAGCTTTTGGATGGCTCTTTCTACCTCTTCTCTCCTGGGGGCTGGGACTGGGTCTTCATTGACTGGTCTTGCTTATCTTCCGTCATTATCTTGCTCGACATTTTGCGCATTCAGCAGCTGTTGGAAGTGCTGCTTGAAAACATCTACAATTCCCTGCGCTTCGGTGACTAGGTTTCCTTCACTGTTTCGAAGAGCTTGTGTCCCGGTTCTGAAACCAGAAGCTAATTGCTTCGACCTTTTAAAGAAACGCCGGGTGTTGTTTTTGGCCCGAGACTCTTCTAGATCTTTGAGCTGAGAAACTGCGGATGCTCTTTTCTTCCTTCGCAGGGTCTTTTTCTCATTTCTCCTTTTCGTGCGGTACTCTTCCCTTGCTGCTCTTGTTTTCCGTTGCAGCATCTGCACACGTGCATTTTCCGTCTCTCTTTTCAATATCACGCACTCATCATCATACCACGGGTTCTTTTTCGGGGGTGGCTGGTAACCTATGGTGGTCTCGGCTACATTTTTTATTACTTCGCGATATTGGTTCCACAGTGTGTTGACGTCTGTAGTATTTGGGAGGACGGCGGAGAGTCGCTCGCTCAGGCGCTCGCTGTAGTCTCTGGCATTCTCTGATGTGCTAAGGCAACCGATGTTGAACTTCTTTCTTTGGGCTGCACGTGTTTTTTTGTCGTTTGATATTCGAGCTCTAAACTTAGCCACTACCAGAAAGTGGTCAGAGTCGACATTTGCTCCTCGGAAAGTGCGCACGTTCAGGATGTTGGATGCGTGCCTTGCGCCGATTAGCACATGGTCGATTTGGTTGGTGGTTCGACCATCCGGAGATCGGCAGGTTGCTGTGTAGATCTTCCGTCTTGGAAACCTAGTGCTACTTATCACCGTATTACGAGCTGCAGCAAAGTCGATTAGTCGGAAGCCGTTATCTGTTGTTTCTTCGTGGAGGCTGTGCTTTCCAACTAATCCGCCAAAGATGTCTTCCTTCCCGATTTTTGCATTTAAGTCTCCGAGTACGATTTTGACGTCGTACTCTGGACAGGCTCCGTAGGGTCTATCCAGGAGGTCGTAGAAATCCACCTTGCTAGACTCCTCAGCATCATCGGTAGGGGCGTGTGCACATATTATACTGATGTTCTGTAATGTGGCCTTGATGCGGATCACAGCCAGGCGATCACTTATTGGCTTGAAATCCATGACTTTCGATCTAAGCCGATTTCCCACGACGAATCCGCATCCAAATATATGCAATCTTTGATGACAGCTATAATAAATTTCGCAATTTTTTCTCTTCATTGTTCCTGATCCTATCCATCGTATTTCCTGGATCGCAGTAATATCTGCCTCATACTGCGAGAGGACAGATTCAAGTTTCTGAGTTGCACCTGGAGTGTAGAGGGTTCTTACATTCCAAGTACAAACTCTCAATGCGTAGTCCGTTGTCGTTCCGGGTCTGGTTACCATAAGAGGGGGTTCATTATCCGAGGCTGGTATCTCTCTCATAACTTTCAAGTTTTTTACTGTGGAGGAGTTGTTAGCCCCTCGCACTAACCTCCAAATTTGTTGGGCCGTAGATAAGGTGCTTTTTTCCCGATTTGCACCCGCGCTTACAAGTTTCGCAAGTTATATCTAAGATATAACCAGTACCCGGTGGCTACCACGAGGAGGTAAACTAAGCACTTGGTGTGTAGGAAAAGTTACAGCATAAGCCCCCAGATCCTACAACACCCACTCTTAACAGATAACGCCTTAACAGACAAGGAGCTTTTTGAAGCTTTTTTTCTTGCCTAAGTATTCATTTTTGGGCAATGAGGCGAGCGAAAATAGGTTTTTAATGCATTAAGTGAATGCGTTAAAGCTTTTGGAAAAAGCTTTTTTTTTGGTAGCTTTCAGTTTCATATATCATTTCTCGCCATAAGGGTGAGACATCTGTATAAATTTATTATCTGTGGCAAAAGTGTTCCGTAGGTACAGCTTTCGATAGTCCCGTTTATTTGCTGACTTTTCCCCAAAAATTTGTTAACTAAGGCTTAATCTACACTGAAAATTTAATAAAAAATGCATTGAGCTGCTTAAGAGTCTTTATGGGACATACACAGAAACCACTATGTACCTTAAATTCGATGCATCAACTTGATTTTAAGGTCTTTAAACTCTTCGTTCTTTCCAGAGTTTTCCGATTTTCCCATCACAAATTTTCCATTTTTCCAATTGAGAGCCAATGAGTTTTCCGAGATTTTCATCAAAACCTATCTATTTTGCCATTCGATAAACCATTCCGGAACAAAGCAAACAAATCCAATTTTCGAGCTGTTTCCATTTTTCAGGAAACATCCCTGATACAACTGTATTTACCATAAAAATTTCATAAATATCTATAATGGGCCGTTTGGCAGTCGATACTGGAATTACAAGCAAACAAACAAACATATATAGGTATCCATTTGTATATATACAAATATATACAGGGTGATTCACGAGCGTTGTGCCAAAAAGCTAGAGCGTGTAGGTTGAGTTTAGACAAGAAATAAATCGTATGGGAGGGGGGGTCTATTCCCCCCCGTTTAGCCGGGAGGGGCAATTTTCTGAAAAATTGACTTATTTTGTTTAAAAAAATATTAAAAATCAACGGCTTCGTTTACAACACCGTGCTATACCTTTCTGAAAAGCCAAAAACTTCTTCTTTCACTTTGTTTTTAAATTAAATTGTTTTAACGAATAGTTTAAAAAAAATGAATTTTCGAACTCAAAATTTTCAAAAAAAAAGCAAAAAAAAACATTTTTGAACTAATTTTTTTCAAAATTTTATGTAATTAAGTACTAATTTTGTTTTAAAAATTCAGTGTGTTTGTTAATTTTTAGTCAAAAACAGAAAACCGGATGCAAAAATGTCTTTTAGTTTTTGAGAAATTAAGAAAAAACCGAAACCACTTTTTTCTAAAAAAAATCTTTGTTTTTATTTTTACTTATCTGGACTTTTAGTTTAATTTATTAGTTTAATTTATAAATTTAATTTTTTGTAATTGGAGTTTTATGAGGACTCAATAAAGTTTTTTCTTAATTTCTCAAAAACTAAAAGACATTTTTGCATCCGGTTTTCTGTTTTTGACTAAAAATTAACAAACACACTGAATTTTTAAAACAAAATTAGTACTTAATTACATAAAATTTTGAAAAAAATTAGTTCTAAAATGTTTTTTTTTGCTTTTTTTTTAAATTTTGAGTTTGAAAATTCATTTTTTTTTAAACTATTCGTTAAAACAATTTAATTTAAAAACAAAGTGAAAGAAGAAGTTTTTGGCTTTTCAGAAAGGTATAGCACGGTGTTGTAAACGAAGCCGTTGATTTTTAATATTTTTTTAAACAAAATAAGTCAATTTTTCAGAAAATTGCCCCTCCCGGCTAAACGGGGGGGAATAGACCCCCCCCCCCCCCCCTCCCATACGATTTTTTTCTTGTCTCAACTCAACCTACACGCTCTAGCTTTTTGGCACAACGCTCGTGAATCACCTTGTATAGTTTCAATATGATTGTATCTACATTATATCGCATTTCGTGTAATATTTCTTGATCAAGAACATCTTGCGCAGCACGATTTAGAGAGTGAGTTACAGCAGGTTAAATTATAAATGAGTCCCCGCAGCTGGAAAAATTAGTCATTGTGAAAATAAATGAGTCCCTCAAATGCAAGCTACACACGAGGTAACTTTTGTCGCAACTAGTTGCCCCAACTAGTTGCCTGTGTTTACTACACCCGAAGAAATATTTGCCGCAACTTCATTTTGTGTGTACATTACATAGCTTTGATAGAATAAAGACTTAAGTAGAAACGGATTAGAAGAAGAGGAAATTTTCATAATGAAAAGCTTTTCCCGTCAATTCCTTTGTTTATCTGAATTAAAGCTTTTTCACTGCTCCCAAGCTGATGATCAGACTCTATTAGTGGTGGTTATTTTTCATTGTAACCGAAAAACTTGGGATTTGAACCTATCTAGTTGGCAAGTCAATGCACTACGCATTGCGCTAATAACTCGACTGATTTTTCAGTTTCGCATTGCAGACTTTTTATTGTTTATCAATTGGTATGAATAGACATGCTACATGCATTTTAATAGCTATAACTCCAGCCAAACCAATTAATTGACAGAAAAGCCATCGGTGGAAGCACTTCTAAGTTGTTGTTGTTGTTCAAATACAAACAAAAAGGGAGGTACTGTACAAATCTTAACTATAGAACAGCAAAAGGATGGTCCTTTCCTAGAATGGCCTTCCATCAGCCCTGACCTGACCTGAAGTTGTAGAAGAAACCAAATTACCCTTCAAGATCTAAAAAAAAAAATTAAAAAACAACTAATATTTAGCATTTTTTTTATTCAGTAGCAGTAGTCAAATATTTGTACAATTTAACATTTGTATTTTAGAGATTTAGGATAAATGCAATTATTCCTTTACAACTATAATTAATAATGTGTATAACGATATATTTTTTTTTTATATTAGCTACAAACAAAAACCCTCATACAAAACTTAAACCTAATATTGCAACTCCCATATCAAACATTGTTTATTTAAATTATTTACCATACCATATATTTATAGAGGGTAAGAAATTTGAAGTTGGTTTATTAATATATTATCAGATAAGTTACAATTATGATATTTGAGATATTAATGAGAGTGTCTAAAAAGTTGATATTGGCCAAATCATGTAGTCTCTGGGTTGAGTAATGAGTAGTAACGTGGTAGATCAAGTATAATCTTAAGTATTTTATTTTGACATCTTTGAAGTTTTAATTTATGTGTTTTGGCACAGTCGTACCAGACAGGGGCACCATACAAGAGTATCGCTTGAAAGATTGTTTTGAATATAATTAGTTTGTTTTCTCTACTGAGCTTAGAGTTCCTACAAATCATAGGATATAGAATTCTAATGTAAATATTTATTTTATCAATAGTGGTAGATATATGTTTATGAAAGTTTAATTTTTTATCAATCATAAAGCCCAGATATCTACAATGCTCGGACCAATCAATGTTAACCGAACCTAATTGAAGTAGAACATTACCCGGTAAAAAACATGCTTTCCGGCGACGAGTAAACCAGATTACTTGTGTTTTATCCGGATTGATTTTAATTTTCCACTTGAAAAAATAATTTTCTAATTGAATTAGAGAAGATTGCAGTTTTTGTTGGACATCTGAATATGTAATCCCTGAACAGAAGATAGCCGTATCGTCGGCAAACATAGAAATTTTGACTTCCTCTCCAAGAAAAGGTAAGTCAGACACGAAGATATTAAAAAGTATGGGACCTAGCACTGAACCTTGAGGTACACCAAAGTCGATATTTTGGACAGAGGATGTTTCGTTTTGAACTTTAACTAGGAATTTTCTTCCATTTAAAAAGCTTTGAATTATTTTAATTGTTGGCAACGAAAAATTTAACACATAAAGCTTGTGTATCAATCCGTTGTGCCATACTGTGTCAAAAGCTTTAGCAATGTCTAACAGTATCAAACCTGTCGATTCTTTTGAGGAAAATTTTTGAGATACGTGTTTTTTAATCCTTAAAATTTGTTGGATTGTGTTGTGGTTGCGCCTAAATCCGAATTGAAAGTCAGGTAAAATATTGTATTCAGTTAAGTGATTATTGAGTTTTTCTTGTATATTTTTTTCAAATAACTTACTAACACAACTAAGTAGGCTGATGGGTCTGTAGCTATTACCATCATCCTTGGGTTTGCTAGGTTTAGCAATTGGTATAACCAATGCTGTTTTCCAGCTTTCAGGATAGTAACATATTTTGAGACATATATTAAACACTGATGTAAGGTATTTTATACCAGAGGGAGGAAGGGCTTTTAGAATTTTGTTATTGATGCCGTCCAATCCAGCTGATTTCTTGTTTTTTAAGGACTTGATAAGTATACGGATTCACCAAATAGGTGTCAGGAAAAACCAATGTTAGCTTGGGCTATGGTAGTAATAGAGCTAGAAACTGTATTGAATGTATTACGGTCATTAAGGTTAGCAGTAATATTGTGGTTTCTTGCAAAACTTGTTGATAGGAGATTAGCCTTATCTTTTGGAGCAATTAAAAGCTGATTTTGTGCTTTAAGAGGTGGAATATTAGTACCTTTTTTCTTTAGTATTTTAGTAACTTTCCAGAACGGTTTACTAGATTTGTCAAATGAAGATAAAATAAGCCATTCCATCGGTCGTTTTGGAAATCTGATATTTCTTTTGCAATTATTTTGTTAAAATATTTAACATTATCGAGGAAAAAGTCGAAACGATAGCGGAGCCATTTACCTACGTCTTTCCAAAGTTTCTCAAACGAATTAAGAGCAATATGTTGTCGGGAAGTTTTTGTTTTTGACTATGGGCTGTTGTAGATAGCTTAGGGATTGCAACTTCGGAAGCCCGGTTAACAAGAGATACAAAATTGTCGCATAGGGAATCGACTTGATGCGAGCTGATGTCAACGTTAGATGCGAAATCATTCATTCTACAGTTAGCATTTATAAAAGATTTAAATAGATTCCAGTTAGCAGCAGAGTAATTGTAAATAAATGTGTTCTGCTGAACAGGGTGTACATTGTCTAAAGTAATATTTACGGGAAGGTGGTCGGAACCAAGCCTATTATAAGTAAATGGCCTGGTGCAGTAATTGGGTATGTTAGTGACGAAAAAGTCAAGGGTAGAGGGACTCTTACCTCGAGATGTGGGGACATAAGTATAGTTAGGTGGATATAGCAATGAAAAGCCAGGATAAACTTCATTCACTTCGTATAGTAGATTGCCCCAACAATTGGCGCGAAGACAATTCCATTGTTGATGACGACAATTCAAATCGCCTCCAACAATAATTTTGTTGCGAAGTCTAAAAAATTTTCGTAAGTCACTTTTAAAGTCGCGAATTTTCTCGGCGTTCTATTTCCACCAGGGAAATAGGCGGAAAAAACACTCACTTTGGAATTGTTACCTAAACATA
The DNA here is from genome assembly GCA_943590905.1 of Sphaerophoria taeniata. Taxonomy (NCBI): domain Eukaryota; kingdom Metazoa; phylum Arthropoda; class Insecta; order Diptera; family Syrphidae; genus Sphaerophoria; species Sphaerophoria taeniata. Next base: position 78,497,132 of record OX016541.1, on the reverse strand, counting down.
TATCTACTCCTATTATCTCAATACACCGTAGGTATAAGTTAGTATGAACAGTGTGTTCAATTTCTTTTCTTACTATCACAGCGACACCCCCACCATCTACGTGCCTCCTGTCAAGACGATGTGAAAATGATTTATCCACTTTTAACCATGTCTCTGTGACTAGGGCAATATCAACTTTTTTATTTATAATGAAATTGAAAAAATCAAGTTTTTTCTTGAAAATGCTTCTTGCATTCCAAGTAATAATTTTAAGAGAGGAATTTAACATATTAGTTTGAATAGACATACTTAATAGCTAGTGATGTAATTACGTTGAATTGATCGGATTTAGTGAGGCATGAGCTTAGCTTAGTCATGACTTCTGTTAATAGAGAGTTGATCTCTTCGAAAGAGAACAATTTGTTGCTATCATTAGCGTAATTAGGTGGAGTGTTCTCAAGAGGAACATGTGGATTCATTCTAGTTTTTGATGACGATGATATTCATTCATTCATTCATTCATTCATTTCTTTATTTCAAACAAGATTTACATAGATACATTAAGATTTTAAATCTTTTAGAGCATCAATAATATTATATTACAATTAATGTTACTAACAGAGAAAATAATATAAAATAATGATACAAATTAATAAGCGATTAAGCCTTTACTAATAAACATTTCATTAATTAAAGGATTTGACTAAGTCATCTATAGAAATAAAATACATATTTAAATAAGTCATTAAAAAAAGAGAGGAGAAACAAAAATTATAATAAAAGTCAGTTAGTGTAGTGCAAAAATAATTTATTCCTGAAAGCTGAAGGTGAGGCTGACCTCAGACCTTCTGAAATTCGTTGACAAATCCTCATAGCTGAAATCACGATATGATGTAAGGCTGATTGTTCTAGAAAAATTAGTTACGTCTCTTTCAAATTGTAAGGAGCAGAATATAAAGTCGTGAATGAACTCAGAGGTAGGTCTTATTTCAATACCCAAAATTTTACACTTAGCAGTGGTCAAAAACATGTCTAAAAGTGAAGGGTAAGCCTCCGACTTAAAACAAGTAGGCCAACGGTTATTTACAACTGATAAGCCGAACTTGTCACAAAAGTGATTTAATAACCTAGTGAAACTATTATTAGCAAGAAGATTTACGTTGAAGTCACCACCTAATAAGATGTTACTGTATTTCGGACCCAGTCTAAGCAAAGTTTCTTCTAGTTCTCCAATATATTCGTCTTTAAACATGTTTGGTGGGCTGTAGATACATACAATTAAGTATTTATCTTCTAAACAATTAACTTCAATGCAAATAAAATCAATATTCGAATTTTTGGACTGATAAACAGAAAGAGCAGAAAGATTTTGACGTACATAAACACAAACTCCACCTCCAACCCTGTCCTTCCTGTCACTTCTATGTAAGTTATAACCTGGTAAAGAAACTAAATTATCCAAGATATTATTGTTCAGCCAAGATTCAGACACCATAATAACATCAACCATAGAAGTACTAAAGACTTGGTAAATCATAGTATATTTAGCCCTTAAACTCTCAGCATTTAAACAACAAATATTGAGTCCACCATACGCTCTACACAACACATTCAGAACGCATCTTACGATGTCAGGATCTGTACAAATAACCATAATAATTTAAGAAACAAAAAATAACCAACACCATCAGCCCAGAAAAGAAAAATATTTGCACTAACTCATTAAGAACTTCTGAAATCAAAATAAATATTGAAACATCAATGAAAAAATTAGATTTAAAAAAGGGCAAAAAAACAGCCAAAACGTTGTACAAAAGCATTCATTCTAAAAGGCATAGAGCTCAGTATAAGAAAAACGTGTATATGTATAAGCAAAATAAGAACAACAGAAAAATTATAGTAATAAAATATAGTAACAAAAAATAATTCGAACTTGCTCTAATTACAATCGTAGATTGAAGGAAAAACAAAAAACAATGAAAAGATAACAGGTAACTCATTCATCATCATCGTCCAAACCAGAGGCAACATTGGTGACGTCAACTTGATCAGCAACAACATCAGCAGCGGAGAAAGTTTTACTCACAGGATTAGTATTACCGTTGTCGATTGAGCAGAAAACTTCAAATGAATCATTGCCTGTGACACATATGGGCTTTGTATTTTCTTCATTATTTTGTCGAACATACACTCTCCCACGCCTGGTAAAAACAGAGTGCAAAACCCCCTTCTTACGGAGATCGTTGGCAGTACGAAAAAGTGCATGATTACTTTTTGTCAAGCTTTCGTAAACACGCACAAACTTGTTTCCTTCAAAGCCAAGGTCGTTTAATGTCACGGCTCTTTTATGTTGTTTATAGAAAGCATTAGCATGTTTAAGAACATTCAGTTTGTCTTGAGCGTGCGGGAGTTTAACGATGATCGCGCTCGCTGTTGTTTTACTTCTCGGTTTAGTGCGAAGAATGTGAATCGGTGGCGGTGATAAACAATTTATTAAATCACAAAAGCGTTGAAAAATGTTTTCAAGCTTTTCATTAACGACGAAAGGTATTCCATGGAGCACGATATCTCCAGAAATATTATTTCGGGCAAGTGCATCAATTTGCATTTTAAGAATTGCATTGTCTTTTTCCATAATTTGTGCCTTAACTATAGTGAGTTCTTCTTCTTGTGTATCCAATCTGCCCCCGTGTTGCTCCAGTGAATCAATTCTACTTCCCAATGTAAACAGAGTGTGACTAACGGAGCTGAGTCTCTCGCTTAAGTTACTCTCAATAGTTTTAAGTCTCAAATTGAAATCATGTTCAATTTTGTTTATCCGAAGAGATAGGCTCTCGCACATAACATTAATTTCGGTTTTTACTTGTGTGACAATAGTTTTCGTCAAGTCTTTAGTGAGCGACTCTAATCGGGATTCTATTATGTTCCACAATGAAAAAGGTGATTGCGAAGATCTAGAGGAATTCATAGAACTGAGTGAGTAGTTTGAATTTTTCTCCGACGATCTCAACTTTCTTTGTTGTTCAGTTAGTTTCGGAACTGACATTTTGATTATGAAAAAAACCACTCAAAAACAAAAATAATAAAATGATGAAACTAATTTAGCTGCCAAATCGTTAATTTAGGATGCAATTGTGATATACGTGATTAGATTTATACCCATCAACAATTCCAAGTTCACTCTTTACTTAAATATTTTTCTTTAGTCTTTTTAATTACAAATTTACACAATTTTCACTGAGCCAATCTTAAGTCAACCTTATTTGCACATGCTCTCTCTCTCTTCTCTGACGTTGCAGTTGTTGGTACTTGTTCAACAGAGCAATGTTTTGAACGTTGAGGCAACGTAGGAAAATGTGAAAGAGAAAAACGATCATGTGAGACTTGGTGCTGCACTTTAGGCAAGGCTGGAGCTTGAATGTTGTTGACGTTATTGATTTGACGACGAGAAGAAATTTTATTTCGTATATCCAAATATTGTTTACGGCTTATGCAGTTGGGATCAGATGATTTGTGCGGACCGTTGCAATTAGCGCAGCGACTAACATCAGTCGAAGTACAGTCATCAGTTTTGTGGGAGCAGGAGCAGTTTGCACAAAAACTTTTAATGTGACAATTTGTAGACCCATGACCATAAAGCTGGCAATTATGACACTGTGTAATCTTCCCGGGGTTATGTTTTTTGAAGTCCCAGCGAACAATAGTGTTAAATATGCTAGGAAAACATCGCCTTAGTTCATTTAATTTAGTAGTGCCTCGTTCAAAGTAAACAATATAAATGTAGCTTTTGAATTGATTTTTGGTAGAAATTGTTTTTACATCGATGCATTTTAAACCAGAAGAGATGAGTTCTTCTTTGATCAGTTTATCGTTTATTAAGTCAAGGCCTGACAAAATAACCTTGAGAGGTCTGGTTTCTTTGCGTGTATAAGAAAAGAATTCACACTGTTTATTTGTTAATTCAGTTTTGATTTTCTCATAGGTTTCGAGAGAGGGTGATATAATTTTTTGCCCAAGGGAGATATTTTTGATTAAATATTTTTCAATGTTTAAGTCGTTCAGAATGCCACTCACTTTTTGATTTGTAGATTTTAAAACCACAATTGGAGGAACACCTTCTTTAATGCGTTCAAACTTTCATTATTATTTTCACTTTTCATTTCGTTTGTATCAGCCATAAGGCTTTGCAACGGTTGGTAATAATTGTGTCTATTAGACATTTCGGAAAAATTATCAGTTTTGGTTATATTTACATGCTTACTGGGAGGGCGATCGACGCCTTCACCAGAGTTACTACGAACTCTTTTACGAGTAATTGTAAGGTTTTTAGCGGATGATAATAGGAAAACACTTGCACTCACGAGTTCGGAGAGAGAATATATATTTAGCATTAATATATTTGTTAACAGTGTCAGAAACTAGTAGACACTATGCCAAGATGAGTTCAGCCAGTGATATAAGGCGTGTAAAATCAAGTTCCGGATAATAGAACAACTATTTTCTTCTATTCAATAAATATGAAAACAAGTTCTTCCAATAAATACATGTTTATCATAAAAAAATAAAATGAAGTATGAGGCAATAGGTGCCGCAATCGATCGAAAATATCAAAAAATGTTGATATGTCAAGCAACTTTTGCGGCAACTTGAAAACGATATGCAACTAAGCTACACACGTAGCAACGTTTGGGGTAACTTGACTAAGTTGCTCCAAAAATTGCCTCGTGTGTAGCTAGCAAAAGGAACGAAGTAAGAGACCGTATACGTTAAATTTTATTCTTTCAAAAAAAGAGTCTTCAAATAGGACTTCCGAACTTTGTCATGCAGCTAGCCTTTTTTTGAAGCTACGTTTACTGGATATCATTTATTCAGTCTGTTTTGCTATTGCTTACATGTTATAAACTAATTGAGAAGAACACTGTCAATAAACATGCAGAAATGAAAAAAAGAAGACTTTTTCGTAAGCTGATACCTTACTCTAGTGGTAGAATACTTAACAAAAAAAGTGTTGTGTATTATTGTATAACACACGAAAACCCTAACCAACCCTAATTTCATTCCAGCTTCAAGGCCAAGGTCAGCACTAAAGCATTCGAATTGTAAACAAACATGCGGTCGCTAAGTGTATGACGCAAAACAAAAAGCGCAATTATCTGGGTGACGATTCAGTTAATTCATATACTGAAGCGTCATCAGAAAAATGCAAACAAATTATTACGGCCAAATAATGAACTGGAGTGAACTCTCAGAAAACAGATAATGCTGACGAGTGATAAAGAAAATGTGTGACGAATATTTTATAAGGCAAATTGTTTTGATGACTGAGGAATAATTATAGAAACATTTAAGAAATTCCGATGTCGAAATTTCATGATTTCGACATCAGAAATTTATCAACATTTCATGACATAGTTTAAGTTTATCTATGTAAGCTACTTTAAGGTATAAATAGTTAAGAAAAAACCAATTATGAGATGAGTAAAAAATAGAAGTTCAAATATAACAGTAGTTAATTATATCAAGAGAACTTTTCCTTTCTGGCTTAATCAATAAAGGTGAGTATGATTAAATCTGGCTCTTTAGCCTAGATTTCCGGGATGGTGCGCCCTTAACAACCCACCATACAAACTCCCCCTCCCAATCCCCAACTAAGGAAGACGGCAAGACACTACATTTGTAGTGTCCGTCTAATTTAAGAACGAAAGTTCTTAACACTTTCAAAACCTTCAGTGTAATGAAAATTTACACAACATTTGGCGCAGCCGGTAGGATGGTGCGTCACTCTGGAGTTTAAACTCCGACTTAAAAACCTGAGGATCACTCCACTTCAGGTACACCATCCGACCTTCCCTTTTAACACTTTCAATTTTTTTTTAATACAAAAAAAATTATGTTTTGAAACTTAAATTTTTGAGATAATAATCTTTGCTTTTGGAATTTCACCATTCCAAATATCCAACTTTGTTTGCCCAGCGTGCATTTTGGTTTAACAAAAAAAAATTTTTTTTTTTATGTCGCGTTTCCTTTTTACAAAAAAATTTTTTTTTTTACGTTGAAATCAATAATTTCGGTATTTTTTTTTTTAATATTTCTGATAAAAAAAAAAATTTCATAAAGAAATTTTTTTTTTAGATGTTAGAAGAAATAAGACAGAAAATCGCTGAAAACAAAAAAGCAGGTCCGAAGCCAATCTCCTTAGAAGAGTATAGGAGGAGAAGGAGCAACCAGCCAGCAACCCCCTCGCTTCCACCTCTGGAGACTAAACCCCCCCAGGTGCCAGGAGGACCAAAGCCCTATGAAACTAAACGTCGTAGGGGTGGTCATGTGGTAAGGGTAAGGAGGCAACTAGCCCAACTCCATCAACTGGTGGCTCTCTGTACTGGCGAGAAGTAAAGGCAGTACATCAGGGAAATTCGAGACTTAGTAAAAAATGAGACGATAAAAAAGAGATTAAAACAAGAACAAAAACTTAAAGAAAAACAAAATCATTAGAAAACAAAAAAAAAACCTTATATATACATATATTATAAAACATTTAATAAATATTATTTCAAAATAATACAAAAGTATTTTTCCTGTGGTTGAAATAAATTTTCGGATTTTTGGGTGGATTTATATATATTTTCTCTTGTCTTGCTGTCGAAACTTTAAAATCCGGTTGTTGTAGCTTCCTATTTCTTTACAAAAAAAAATTTTTTTTCTCGCAAATTGTTTCTTTTTTTTGCATGGACTGTAATCCTGAACAATTGTTCGGTGAAATCCAACAACTACAATAACAAAGAAAGGAATAGGCACATGAAATAAAGAACTTTAACAACATCCTACTTGATGAACTAAAATCACTAGTTGGAAGAGAAGTTTTTGCCCTAAGGTTTGCCCAGATAAGCTCTCAGTGGGGACAGTTTACACGACTGGAAACCACTGGCGAAATCTTATCTACTTATGCAGAAGCAGTAAAAGATCAACTTACAAAACGAGAAAGAAAAATCTCGGAGTTAGAACTGCAGTATAAAAAACAAACCGATGTTCTAGCTCAACTGAGATCAAGACAATCAGAAGCAGAACAAATAAATGAACAAGCCGAGGATACGATAGAGAAGCTTAACCAACAAGTAAACTCTTTACAAACCAAACAAAAGGAAGCGCAAAAGGAAATACGTCTTCTTAAGGCTAAGGAGCTAAATTTCTTCTCTGAAGCCGAAAAATTGAACTCCCAGGAAAAGTACTACGTTTGCACCATACAACGTCTGCAAAACGACTTAAAGGAGTTAAAAAGAGTAAAATTAAATTCTCCACACAATTTAATGTTCGAAACTGAAGAAAAAACAAACACAAAAATCGAAAAGCCGAAAACAACCAACATGACTCTAGGTTTTGAAAAACTCCTCAAGCTTTCCTGAATTCTCTGGGGGCACCGATTCCAAAGTTGATCAAAAACTCCAAACTTTTTTAACATGCACAAGGCCCATTATAGAGCATATCCCAAACGAAGATGAAAAACTCTTCCTTCAACTTCTCCAAACTAAATTGAGAGAAGATGCCTTGGATTTGATTCAAACGGCAAAACCAAAAGATTTTAAGGAATTTGAAGATGTACTCAACCGAGCATACCTTCCAATAGAAGACTACAACGATCTTGTTAATTGTTTGATAACAAGTCGTCAGAGTCAAATCGAAACCTTAAATACCTTCATTAGGAGGTTACGTCACTCTCTTACACAATGTAGAGATGCAGCCGAAATCAAATATGGGGAAAAAGCAGAAATTGTAAAAACTCAGTTATCTGATTTTGCAAAATCAGCTCTCGCATCAGGAATATCTAACAAACAACTAGGCCAGTATCTGTTCACGTTGGAGAATAAAAACTTTGAAGATTTAATACGAATTGCTCTCAGCATGGAAAAACATGTACAAAGGTTGGAAACAATTCCAGCAATGTCTGGTAATGCAACCTTCACGGGAAATGAGTCCAATTCGAGTCACCCTCAGGCACCTCAGATATCAAACGAGAAAGCAAACATCATTTGTAACTTTTGTAACCTCAAAGGCCATACATATAGTGAATGCCTTAAAAGACAAAATACCCCTATATGCCAAATCTGCAAGTATTATGGACATGAAGCTATAAATTGCAGAAGAAAGAATTATCAAAATAATAAAAACTATAATAATAATGGCCAAAGTTACAGTGGAAACAATAATAACAAAACTCAGGATCATGCTCACAACAATAAAAAAAGTAATACACAAAATCGGAATTTTAATAACAACCAGAATTCCTAACAACAAAAGGAAAATCCTTTTAGACAGCATTCCCAGAATAATACATAGTAATAATTAGGGCAACCAAAAATATGCTCGAGCATGTTTTTTTTGGAACGTCGAATTTGCTTATTGACAAGATAGAAATACGTTTCATGAGAAAACAAACATTTTGGACCCTATACGTTAGAGCATATTTTAGCATATTTTGTTATAAATGCATATTTTTGCATATTTTGCTTTAAAATGCATATTTTGGCATATTTCATCATTATTTGTAATTTTTGTTGCAAATGTTAGAGTAAATACTTTTTTTAAACTTTTTTTTCGAAAAATTCGCGATGCTATTCAAGTATTTTATCCAAAAGTAACGCATGTCACTTGTGAGGCCCACAGGCTCCATAGAACTTGTGAAACACTTCGAGGTTAATTTCCAGAAGTTGATATTTTCATCGCAACATCGCAAACGTGAAAAAAGTATTTAAAAGCTCCGTCAAAAATAATGGTATTCAAGGATATTGCACCGGAAACACCACTTCCTTTGCAAATGATTACAACTCGTTGGGTATCTTGGAGGGAAGCAGTTTACTGTGTAGATTTTTAAAAAAAAAAAAGTGGAAAGCCTTTTCGAAACACTACATGAAGAGGAATCAGCTGCAATACGAGTTATTAAAAAATTGTTTTAATGAAGTGGCATTAAACGTGACTTGATATTTCTATCATCCAATTACCTATACATTTTTATTGAAATGTATTGCACAGCTGGAAACAAGCGGCCTTCAGCTAACCTAAAATTATTGATCGATGCCCAAGTTAAAATTAATACCATCGACTCCAATATCGAATAAATAAAAAAAAATTATCGATATTTCGAAAAAATTAGAGGGCTCAAATTGTTTATTATGGCAGAATTTATTCGTAGAAAAAAAAACTGAATCTGAAGTAATGGCATTGAAGCTTGCACGTATAACTGGCGGATGATGTATCTACCTACAAAAATGTTTTCAGAGAAAATTTTTTAAGTAAAACTGTTTTCCTTTATATTGCAAATAAATTTTAACAATTTTTTTTTATATATTTTTTTATATTTTCATTTTTGATTTTTGGTATTTATTTAGCTTTTTATGTTTTTTTTTGTTCTTTTATTTGTGTCTAAGGATATTTTGACCTCTGTTTTTCTTTTTTTTTTCTTTTTTTTGTTGAAAAGACAATAAACTTTAAAAAAAACACGAAGTTAAAGATTTTTGGCTATTTCAACATTTTTTAGGGCATATTTTTAGAGCATATAATTGGCTTTTAAGAGCATATTTAAAGCGCTATAAATGGTTTTTATAGAGCATATTTTTGGTTGCCCTAGTAATAATCATAGTAACAATAACACAACTGGAGTAAATAATGATAATAATCTAATATATAAAATTCTCCTGTCACGGAGAATCTTTGCGAGAATATCGGCTATGGTGGAGAATCGGACAACATCTATTTTTCATCGCCCTAAATGTTAAGGGTGGTCCACCGGTGCATTGATTTTCAAATGGAAAAATTCAATGTGGGTTTTTGAATTCAAAATGGGTTTTCGAATGGAAAACAGAAAGTTCTTTATGAAAAACTCGGAAAACTTATTGGTTTCCAAAAGGAAAATTGCATATAATTGTAGCTGCATTGGTATTCAAATAGAAAACTGGAAAATTTGGAAAAAATTGGTTTTCAAAAGGAAAATAGAAATTTCTTGATGAAAAACTCGGGAAACTTATTGGTTTTCAGAGGGAAAATTGCATGTGATTGTAGGTGCATTGGTTTTCAAATGGAAAACTGGAAAATTTCAAAATGGTCCACCCTTAAATTTTTACTTTTTTTATGTTTTTATGATACTTCATACTAAAATACATATAACCCTAAATTTTCATCCCTCTATGATCAACTTAGAATAACAAAAATTATATTACTCATAATTTTTACCCTTCTACGATCAACCCCTATGTTTATTTGTTAATTACAAACTTTTACTTTTTTAGCACCAAATGCTTAGGGATAGGGTACCGAAAGTGGGGAAACGAGATAGTCGGTAGCGGGGAAAGTGTAGCGTGTAGAAGTATTGGGTAACGGGAAGTGGGGTAGCGGATAACAGGGTAGCTGGGTATAACGGGATAGCGTGTAGAGGATAGTGGGTAGTTGGTAGGGATTACCGGTTAAGCCGGTAGCGAGTAACAGGGTAACTGGGGTAGCGGGTAAACGTTAGTGGAGAAGCGGGGAGAGGTTAGCGGGTGGTATGGTAGCGGGCTACATAAGTCTAGGTCTTTTTTATATCGATTGAGGCAGTACGTAGTCTGTCGGGTCAGCTAGTAATAATATAAATAATACTCAACCAGGAGTATTTCACATGACGACAAAATGTGATTGGTGTGGGAGGTATACCCATTCAGTAGACCAATGTCATTTCAAAAACAAATGGCAAAACAGTAGAGCGGAAAACTCCCAATAGTCGATCGAAAGACCCCCGACTCGACTCAAAACAAATTTAAAAAGAGAATCTCCGGGCACCCTTTCAAACCAGAAAAATTAAATAAAATTTCTTTACCCTCAATTGAAATTGAAATTGAGCTAGGCGGAATAAAACCCATCTGTATAAACGCGTAATATTTTCCCGATTATTTGAATAAAAAATTAAATGAAACACGAGACCTTTTATTGTTGGGAAAAAACCAATCGGTAAAAAACCCAACATTTATTAAGAACACTTTACCACTTTCCGACCCTGTCGGTTTGCTGGCTGGACTTAGACTGACTCAAAAATAATCTTATAAGAAACCAGTTCTCTAATAGTATATAAACATCGCATATAGACTCAGGATTGTATAAGTATTGGTAATAACAATGATGGCGTAACATGAAGTATATATAAAAATATCACTCGTACGGTCGCGTACGATACAGTCCAACCAAAACGAACGTTTTTCATCTAGGTTCCTTTCCGGTGAGAGTCCACTTCCGCTTCCTTTCGTTATGTGTCCTTCCCTTGCTCGTCTTATACAACTTTTGGAACGCTTTCGATGTGCGGGCAACACCCATGGCTTTCTGAAATTAAATAAACTTTCGAATATGTTAGCGCTGGCAGTACCTTGTAGACCAAGGAATAGCTTTCGATTATGTTAGAGCTGGCAGTACCTTGTAGACCAAGGAATAGCTTTCGATATGTCTTGACAGCTGTCCACCCTACCTAACCCTAATGTGTGTTATCTTGTTCCACTGGGAGTAAACATATTTTCTGCACTGGTCTGGTAAGCTGTCCGGTTTCGGTTTGCAGAACAACTGATCTGACAATACCATCCCTGCTCCTGAGTAATTCACACACCCGACCCATCAACCATTGGGCCGGTGGGAAGTTCTCACTTTTAATTATCGCTAACTGTCCCACCTTTAACGCCTCCCTTTCCCTTCTCCATTTCTTTCGCTCTTGCAATGTTACAAGATACTCCTCTCTCCACCTTTTCCAGAAGTGTTCAAGCATAGTTTGCCGCTGTCTAAAAAGCTTTGCCCCCCTCGCATCTCCTCCCTCTATTACAGAAAATGGGAGTGGTAGAACTATAGGCTCTCCTATCAGAAAATGACCTGGCGTCAATGCTTGCAGATCTGACGGATCATCACTGAGCGGATGGATCGGTCGAGAATTTAATATACCCTCTATCTCTGTCACTAAAGTCAAAAACTGTTCGTATTCAAGGGTTCGCTGTCCGACTATACGCTTTAGATGATATTTCATCGATTTTACTGCTGCCTCATATATTCCGCCCTGATGAGGAGCAGCTGGCACCATGAATATCCACTCTGTCCCTCTCAGACTCAAGTTATTGAAGAGCTCATCCTGTTCCCACATCCTGAATGCTTGCTTCATCACTCTCGCTGCTCCGACAAAAGAAGTACCATTGTCGCTGTACATTCGCTGGCAGTGTCCTCTTCTGCTGATGAATCTCTCATAACATGACAGAAATGAGAGAGACGTTAGGTCTCTTATAATGTCCAGATGAACCGCTCTTGTTTTCAAACAAACAAAGACAGCCACCCAAGCCTTGCTGAATCTGATCTTATTTCCCTCTCGATCGAGTAGCTTAATCGTGAATGGACCGGCATAGTCCACGCCTGTGTGAATAAATGGTTTCCCTGCTCGTACCCTGTCAGCTGGTAGCTCTGCCATAAGTTGCTGCTCTAGACGATAGTTGTAACGCACACAGATAACACATTTGTGTATGTAATTGCGGAGTTCACTTCGTAACCTTGGTATCCAATATCGCTGTCGTAAATACTGCATCATTACTTGACTCGCACCGTGTTTTGTCATGCGATGCGCCTGATCAATGAGTAACCAAGCTAACCTCGAACCTGGTGGTATTATAACCGGATGCCGCATGTCATAACCCCCCTCGGCTCGATGTAATCGGCCCCAACTCGAAGAATTTTGTCGTTGTCAAAGGTTGGTTTGAGTGCCTCAATATTACTCTTTTCCGATAACTGCCCGCTCTTATTAAGCTGTGCTATATCCTTTCCATAAACCTCTCGTTGCGCCCTCTTTATCAAGTACCTAAGCCCAAAGGCCCTCTCTTCGGCCGATGGTGCCATGGAAGTTTCGGTAACCAAATGCCTAACGCTCTTTTTTCTCTTTCGCATTCTACTGTTCGATACGCTCTCCTTTAGCTTTCCAACAAATCTTTTGACATATGTTAATATGTTCAACATTTTCTCCAGCTTGCTGGCATACTCCTCTAATGGAATGATTTCTTGCCTTTCCGGAACCCAAATACCTAAGCCATCATTGGCCTTCACGGTTATACATACGCTCATCTCTGAGGCTGCTATTGGTGGAATCTCACCTCCTATCGGATTCACTGGCCAAGCACTCTCTGCCTCAACCAACCATGTTGGACCTTGCAGCCATAACTTGCAGCATATTAGCTCTTCGGGAAATAATCCTCTGCTTAATAAATCCGCAGGATTCTCTTTCGTCCCTACATGGCGCCATCTACCTACATCTGTGTTAGTCTGTATTGAAGACACCTGATTCGCGACATATGTCTTCATATCTCTTGGCACCTTGCGTAGCCAATGTAGGACTACCATCGAATCTGTCCATAGAGTGTATTCAGCTCTTTCCCATTCCATCGCAACACAAAGCTCTCTTAGAAGCCGCCCTAGTAACTCTGCAGCCGCTAATTCCAATCGTGGAATGGTTATAGTTTTTAAAGGAGCCACTCTCGTTTTCGCTACTATCATCTTGCTTGTCACCTCTCCATTGATTTGCTGTACCCTTAGATATATAACCGCTCCATACGCTGTTATTGATGCATCCGAAAAACCATGTATCTGTACTCTGGCATTCTTGCATGTCCCTATCCACCTATCGATCCTCATCCTTTCCAACGATTTAATCCCTTGCCATAGCCTTTTTAGCTTGCTTTCGATTTCAACTGGGACTTCCTGATCCCATCCTATCCCTATCCGCCATATATCCTGTATCAGAACCTTCCCTAATATTACAACCGGCGCTATATACCCATTCGGATCATATAACTGAGCTAAGCAGCTTAATACACTTCTTTTCGTAACCTTCCCAATTATCTCTGGTGTTTTAACGATAAACGTAAATTGATCGCCTTCAATCAACCATTGTAGACCTAATACTGTAGCTTGCTCACCCTTGTCGAAAACCATAGCTCCATCCCTTTCCATATCCAGTTCGCTCGCTAACCATTGGCTGTTCGATTTCCATTTTCTGAGTTCAAACCCAGCTGTCTTCAATACGAAATCCAGTCTCTTCGCTGTATACAGAGCCTCTTCCTCACTATCGCAACCTGAGACACAGTCATCCATGTAAAAATCGTTCTGAATGACCCTCTCAATATCGGGGAATGAATCACTAGCATCTCGGCCACATTGCAGTAGTGCACGAACGGAGTTGTAAGCTGATGACGTCATTCCATATGTTACCACTGTCAACCAGTACTCTTGTAACTTGTCCCTTTTCGATTCTCTCCAGAAGATCCTTTGGAGATCCCACTGGTGCATCGCTATTCTGACTTGCCTGAACATCATCTTGATGTCAGCACTGAACGCTATCCTATGTCGTCGAAATCGCATGACTATCTCTGATAGATCGCGCTGTAGCTTTTCCCCTAGTTGTTGTACATCGTTTAGAGAAATACCCTTATCGGTTCGACAACTGCAATCAAATACCACGCGAAATTTCTTTGTAACGCAGTGGTGTGGTATGTAGTATATCATCTGTCCTTCTCTTGGTGGCTCGTTGACTTTGGTCATATGGCCAAGGCTTTCGTACTCTCGCATAAAATTCACATATTGTTCTCTCATAGCTGGTTCTCTTTCCAAATAAAAGAATCTTCTCAATGCAATCGCTCTCGAATCTCCTATGTCATGCACAGAAGGCTTTATAGGAATGGTTACAATGAAGCGCCCTTCATTATCACGCTTTGTTGTGTTTATGAAATTGTCTTCAACCGCTTGTTCTTCGGGTGTTCGAAACTTATCTATCGCTATCTGGTCACTTTCCCACATCCTTCGTACTAAATGATCAAGGTTGTCTAGCTCTGTGCAACCTAACGCTGGCATTTCGTTATACTGTTCGCTGTCTGTACTTAACAATGTTCCGAAAACCACCACCCCGAATACCGTATCTATCGTTGCTATTGTGCCCAGATTCCGTGAAATCGAGCTATTCATTATTCTTGCGAAGAAACCAATACCCAAAAGAATATCTGTGTCGGCCTTCATCCAATAGATAGGATCTGCTAATGGCCTAACGGGTTTTATATTAAGAGGCTGTCCAGTAGCTTGGGAGGATGCCAACGACCAATCTGTACCCTTTGGCAAAATCCAAAAGTTCTCTTCAATGCGGATCTCTGAATCGAACCATGGCGCTATACTAACCCTCGCCTGCTTTCGTAATTGCAAACCTCGTCCCTCTATACCGATAACCTTTCGTCTTGCCTGTGTTGTTGGAACATCAAGCACCCTAGCAATCCTCTCCGTCATCAGATTGGGCTGTGCTCCTGAATCTAGAAGAGCACGCACCGGCCCTGTCAAACCATTGAAACCTACAACCCTTATTTGAATAGTGGGCAATAAAGCATTCAGATCCCTACCTAATAAATGCGAATTAAAAGACCTGGGATATATTTCAAGTGATTCTTTATTTACGCTATCGCTTTCGTTGCGTTCTTTCTTGAAACGTTTCGCTGTCGCTGCTTCAGTTAGTCAGGATGCTGATCGCTTGACACTGGCTGTGTTCACTGTCGCTGTCCCTTGCTGTTCATATACCGGGCATAGTGTACTATTATGCATAGTTCGCCTGGGACACCTCGGGCATGCTGATTGAAAGCATGTTGCTGCATCATGCCCCTGTTTCAGACAGTTCTGGCATAGGTTTTTGGTCCTAACCAAACGGAGTCTCGCTGCTTGGCTCAAGGCCATGTACCTTTCGCATTGGAAGAGCTGATGAGTACCAGCACAGAGTTCGCACCAGTGCCCTTCGCGGCGGCGTACAGTGTGGCTCCTTGACGTATCCCTTTCCTGCATTCCTAGATTTCTCGATGGTCTCCTTTCAGATGTGCTGGCCTTCTCACTTTCGAATCTATTAAAATGTGGCTCTGTCCTTTCGGTTGGTCGGGCCCCTGTTTCGATTGTCCTTAGACGCTGTCGAGACGTTGGCTGGGAATTAGCGCTGGCTTGCCTATCCAAAAAGTTCAACATGTCCCTGGCAGTGGGAGTTTCTGTTTGCCGGTGTAGCTCCCACTGCTTGGCAGTATCGGCATCCAGACGCTCATGCAACATGTGCACAATGAACATGTCCCAGTGTTCGATGGGCAATCCTTGGGCCCGCAGCTGTCGAAGGGACTCGTGTGTCACGTTTGACATACGCTGGATGTCATCAGCTTTCGGCGACGCTGGCAGTGTTGGCAGGTTGATGAACTGTCGCAATAGCTCTCGACAAGTTTGATACTTTCGATTATATAATTGTTGCAGCCTTTCCCACGCTTCGGCGTAGTTGCCATCCGTCAGCTGCCATTCCCCCATGCATTGAGCTGCCTTTCCTCGCAGTGATTTGGTTAGGTATTGGAATTTGAAGGCCGGGGTAATATCTTCGTTACTGTGAATGGCAGCGACAAAACGGTCGTGAAACCCCTGCCACTTCGTGAGGGAGCCGTCAAACTCCCCCCACGTATTTTTGACTTCTTGGTGTTGTGGGATTTTTAATTGGACCTCAATTGCCTGTCCATTCCCTGTTACTGAATTATCTCTATCCTGTCCCTGTTCGATTTCGCGGAGTTGCTGTCGGATGCGTGCCTTTGTGTTGAGGTATAGCTGCTCTGTGTCCTCGTGCATTGCCTCTATCTCCGGCGTGAACTCTTCCCTTTCCCGTATCCAGTCCCTCATGTTGGTCATCACTTGGCTCCACAAACTTTCCATGTGTTCGGCTCTCGCCTGGAGCATTTCTCTGTCCTCCCTGTCGAAGTTGTCCTGACCAACATAAGTCGCTATCCTTCGTATCCCTTTCGCTAAAGAAGCATGTATATGCTCAAGAGACATGTTTCTAGTTAACCAAAAGAAAGAAAAATACACCGATAAGAAACAATACCAAAAAGGGAAAACGCTACCTAGTGAACAGTGAGTGTTTTGTTTTTATTTTATTCGCTATTCCCTCGCTCCCTTTCCTGCATGCAGCTTTCGTTCGCCTGTCGCTATTACTGGCCATCGAATTTCATGACGATTCGGAATATTTTGTTATGTCACTTTTTCGTTTTAGCTCTCCTTTTATTATGTGCACTTTCCCGCTATCCCTATCGACATACATTCCTACCTACTTGTTTAATGCTGCGTGCCTGCCGTCGGTTTTGCCCCTATGCATACTTGTCGTTGAGAGAAATTAATCAACAGAAAAAGGAACGCACCTAGCCTAAGTGTTTATATCCTAAACGCACTCTGCCTATGTTTTTGTAACCAACTACACTTTTCCTAATTACCTATCAAATGGTTTGAACGTCGTTTTATTCTCCCCGTGAGTGCGGATAAAATTCAATCGAGACACAAGCAAAAACCGATGCAGCACACAGCATTAATAACAACAAAAAGAAACACCTCACTGTCCACAGATTAATTGGTAAAAATTCTAGATTCACTCACCAGTTTGGAATAAGTAACACACGAAAAAATCTTTTTATTGTTTTGCAAAATAATATTGGAATTTTTCACACTTAGCACTTCACTTGAGTAAATCACAATTTCGAATGACGCTTTGTGTCTGAAATTGTTTTACTATCAACTGCAGCTGTACCTATCCCTCTCCTATATAATCATGTATGTATACACTCTCGACCTTTTTGGTGGTTGTTTGTTCGTTGAAACGAAACAAAAAACAACCACTTCCTCGCTATACCCCTTTTTTTCGTCACGTACGCAGTTGTGACTTGTTGATACATGTTTGCATTTGCAAAACATGACGCTTTCGGTTGTCGCAGCCTGCTTGCTGAGAGAGGAGAAAAATTATATTTTATACCTGATTCGTGCTTGTATGTGTGACGCTCTCGATCATTCGTGTATTCTACGCTGTTGCTACAGCGTAGTCGTTGAGAAAAGGTACAAGGCAAAAATATATGTCCAGTATATACTTGTGTACATATTTTGCTGTTTTGTTCACGCTGTCGTGGTAGCGTGGTTGCTGACAATAAGGGGATGAATTTTTGATACATACCAAATGCCTTGCTGGCATACACTCTCGATCGCTATATTATATGCAGTTGTGGCCATGGTATAAATATTTTATACTTGGCAGACTGACGCCTTTGCGTAACGGTGCATTCTCCTTTCGCTGGCTTGATTATTTAACTCACTATCGGTTTGTATGTTAGGAATATATTTTTTTGCACATACACTGGTCTCGGAAAATAAATTATCTTTCGGTACACTTTTACACTTTTCCACTCTCGATAGATGCAGGCAATTTGCTAACTTTCGTTACACTTTTCTGAACTACTTTTCCTAGGCGCTGGTCATACGGCTCGATTTGGACCAAAATGTATAAACGCGTAATATTTTCCCGATTATTTGAATAAAAAATTAAATGAAACACGAGACCTTTTATTGTTGGGAAAAAACCAATCGGTAAAAAACCCAACATTTATTAAGAACACTTTACCACTTTCCGACCCTGTCGGTTTGCTGGCTGGACTTAGACTGACTCAAAAATAATCTTATAAGAAACCAGTTCTCTAATAGTATATAAACATCGCATATAGACTCAGGATTGTATAAGTATTGGTAATAACAATGATGGCGTAACATGAAGTATATATAAAAATATCACTCGTACGGTCGCGTACGATACACCATCAAATTATTAGTAGATACAGGATCAGAAGTCAGCCTCTTAAAAAAGAGCGCTATTAGAGATATAAACCTCCTCAGACCACATAAAAGAATGACTATTAATACGCCTTGTGGTGTTGGTATTACGTTAGGAGAATGCATTGGCACTATACAAATACCTTCATTTCCTCATTGCGCTTTTCAAGTAGTGGAAAATGACCTAGCCATCCCTGGAGATGGAATACTAGGATATAATTTCCTAGGGAACTATTGTAACATAGACGGCCCTAACAAATTATTAACTTTTCCAGCACTACCGGCGCGAGACTCGAAGGTGCATAGCATACCACTGGTACATTCTTTTGAAAACAACATACCTACATGAGTCAACCATTTCGCACAATGGATGTTGCTATACAGGGCTTGACACAAATGTGGCAACCACAAACTGTCAGCAAACTCATATAAATCACGAAGAGAAGGCAGGACATGAATTGAATGTTAAGGATTCACAAGAAGAAAAATGTAAACTGCAGTATAAAAATGCAAGTCAATGCATTAAATTCGAATCTTTATCCGCTTCAATGAAGGATTGTTCAAACACTGAAACCGAAGCATCTCAAATTTCACCTCGCAAAGTGGAATCAAGGGAAAATCTGCGAAAGGTCCAAGTAAATGACGAAAGAGTAAAACTGCTAGATTTCAATTCAAAGAAGCATTAAGAACTCAAAGTCAACAAATCCAATAAATGTCCCAAAAATAGAATCATTCTAAATGTCTTTCGGCAATTGTTGATGGGGACACATGCGCTGAGAGCAAGTCTTAAGAAATTTAATTAATAATTAAAAGTTTAAACTTGTTTGCTAAGAAATTAAACTAGTAACGAATCAATATGAAGTCCAAAATTTGCGTGCTTAAAGTAGAGAGACATGATCTAAGAATTCAATGTTCTGCTTGTGGTGAAGGCTTTCATGCTAAGTGTATAAATTTGGTAAAACACGATATTGAATTCTACGAAAAAAGTGCTCAAGGTTACAAATGTGCTAGCTGTGTAAGTTTACGCAGAAAATCTCTTTTGACGAATGATGCTCTCGTGATCCCTCCCGCTACCTTAACCGATTCAGCTGCTCAAGTCTCTGCGGCTTGCAATGCTGCTTCCTCTCCAACGGCAGTTGCGGGGGTTAAGCCTTCTTCTATGAAACCTACCAACAAATCTATTACTTTAGAGACATTGTTTGCTGAAATATTGAAATTACAACAAATAAATACTGATGCGCTCTTAAAAATTAAGTCTCTTGAAGAAAGCAATGAATTCCTAACAAATAAGGTTGAGGCTTTAGAGGTGAAGGTGAATTTGCTTGAACAAAAAGAGAAGCAGTGCGGAGTTGATATCATTGGTGTTCCTGATGTGTCTAATGTGAATGTGCATGAGAAAATAATGAAGCTGTTTTCTGAAGGTGTCGGTGTTCCAATTCTTCGTGATGAGATTGAGTCTTGTTATGTAGAACGGAAAGCTTTTTCAAAACACCAAGAACTCTACTCACATTGTAAGCGTAAGATTCTCTTCTCTTTCATCGAAGTTGAAAATTATGAACAAGCTACGTGTAGAAAAAATCAAACTCTCTACGTCTATCTATGGTACGAACGGAAAAACTGGAGCTGACGGCGGCGAGGGAGGCAGTGCCACCAGGATCTACATAAACGACACACTCACTGGCTACACTAGATCTCTTCTCTTAAAAGCAAAGCAGTTGAAGCAAAACAAAAAGTGTCAGTTTGTCTGGATAAGAAATGCATTTGTTCTGATAAGAAGAAAAGAAGGGGACAATGTGATCAAAGTGGCTAGTTTTGAGGATTTTTTAAAACTTGAAAATACTTCAAATTAATTTATGGTTAGTTTAAGTCTAAATAATTTATCATTAAGTCCTCCTTATAATTCTTTTGATAACACTTTTTCCTCTTCTACTTCTAACAATTTAAAATGTTTTTGCATAGATCATCAAAATAATGTTTCTTGCTCTGGTTTATCTATAACTCATCAAAATATACGTAGGTAGCATTAGAAAAAATTTTGATATTTTCTTAGCTCACCTTGCGTCTTTAGATCATTTACCGGATCTTATTTTCCTTTCCGAAATTTGGATATTTGATAATGAAGTTTCTAGATTCTCCATACCTAATTATAAATTTGTTGCTTCTTGTAATAATTCTTATTCTGCTGGCGGAGTTGCTGTTTTTTATAAAAGTGGCTTGTCGTCTAATATCGACGTTGAATGTTTTAATCTAAACAGTGCTGATTTGTTAAGTTTAAAGTGTGAAGTTTCTGGGATACATTACTGTTTTGTTTGCGTTTATAGATTCAATTTTTGCTCAGTAAATGCCTTTTTGGAAGAATTTTCTGACTTTCTTGAAAACGTTAAATGTAAAAATCTAATTTTGGTTGGCGATTTTAACATTGATCTTTTGTCTATTTCTTCTGAAGTTGATAATTATGTGTCGATAATGTCTTCTTTTGGTTTAATCAGTTTGATAAATGTGCCTACTCGTATAGTTCTTGATTCAAAATCATGTTTGGACCATATTTTTATCAGGCTACACAGAAACAACTCAACAAGTTATAAATCGTCCACCTTTGATCTTAATATAAATGATCATTTATTAACAGCTATTCAGCTTGATCACAGTATTTCCAGAGAAAAGCGGTCTGTTTTTCAAGAAATAGTCAACATTGATTTCGTTGCCCTACGATCTGCTCTAGTTTTTGAGTTTTGGGATGAAGTATATCGAACCCATGATCCTTCTACTGCTTTTCAGCTATTTCTTGATAAACTTCAATATTATTTACTGTTATATAGTAAAAAAACTAAAAAAAAGAACAATAATAATTTTCTTAAAAAGTGGATGTCTGCTGCTCTATTGAAAAAAATACGCAGGAAAAATTTTCTCTATATGTGTTTAAAAAAACATCCCAACAACTCTAGGTTGAAAAGGTCTTACGATAAGTTGTCGGAAGAACTAAAAACGGAAAAACCTATTCAAAGAGACACTTATTTTAGTAATAGGTTAGTTCGAAATATGGGTAATTCAAAAAAAAGAATGGCAGGTTGTCAACGACATTTTGAACAATAACAAGCCGCTTGCGGATCTCGTAGTCAGCATAAATAATACTTCCATACCCGATCCTATTGAAGTTGCCAATGCTTTTAATGACCATTTTGTAAGTATTACTAAAACAATTCTGGGCAATACAATTAATAGTGCCTCCTCTTGCCTATGTGATACTGTCAATATTTTTGATCCGATTCAAAGTCAGAGTTTTTATTTCGAAATTTTCTCACCTTTTGAAATCAATAAAATTATACATTCGCTTAAAAATTCTAATTCTAAATCATGTGACAATATTACAAGTATTATTTTGAAAAATATATCTTTTCTTGTTTCTGATGTACTATGTCATATAGAAGCATAGAAAAAGGTATATTTCCTGATTTACTCAAAGAAGCAGCTGTTATCCCATTACATAAAAAAGACAACGTTTTAAATTTAAATAACTACCGCCCCATTTCTCTTTTATCTGTTTTTGCTAAGGTTTTTGAAAAAGGAGTCAAATCTAGAATGTTGTCATTCCTTGATAAAATAAATTTTTTTAGTAACTCACAGTTTGGTTTTCTTAGCGGTAGATCTACGGAAGATGCATTGTTAAAACTATGCAGTGAAATTTATAACAGTCTTAATGAATCTGAAATTCCAGCTACTTTATTTGTTGACATTACCAAAGCTTTCGACATGGTTGATCATGACATCATGCTTAGAAAATTATTTAATTCAGGTTTCAGAGGCTCTGTTCATGATTGGTTTGCTTCCTATCTAAAAAATCGTTGTCCAAGAGTGAAGATTAATAATATATTGAGTACTAAAAAATTTATTAACGTTGGTGTTCCACAAGGCTCTGTCTTAGGACCAATTTTGTTTTTGATATTTGTTAATTCACTTTTTTTTACAACCTCTTATGGGCAAAATAACAGCGTTTGCCGATGACACTGTTTTGTGTTACAGTAGTAGTAGTTATTTGAACCTATCCGCGTCTCTGAACCATGACTTAGAATTGCTTCGAAGTTGGTTCAAACTGCATAAATTGGTCATAAGTGAAAAAACAAAATTCATGATTTTCAACATAAAAGGTAAAATATATCACAATATGCCATTAAAATATCATTCGCCCAACTGTGAAAGATTCCGTTCAATAAATACTTGTTCTCGCTGTAATAATGCACTCGGTTTTCAATCAGATATTTGCTGTTCTGCCAACTGTTTTGAAATTGACCGCGTTGAAAGTTTTAAGTACTTGGGTGTTACTTTAGACTATAAAATGAGCTGGACTAACCATACTCTGTTCTTAAAGCAAACTTTAAATAATGTAGTAAGACAGATCTATCTTCTTAGCCAATATTGTGGTTTATCAGTTCTAAAGTTAGTTTACAACGGCCTTTTTAAATCCAAACTTCAATATGGTATTGTCTGCTGGGGTGGAACTAACCGTAATAAAACTGACCCTTTGCTAATAAAACAAAAGCATGCTATCCGTATTTTGTGCAAAGTTAATCGTCTAACGCCAAGCTTTGAGTTGTTTAAGAGTCTTGAACTTCTTCCATTAAGGTATTTGTATTTCTACAAAGTCTTAAAAGTATTTTTTGATAATTCCGGGTACAACTCTTATAGAGCTTATGAAAATATTAATTTACGTGTAAACACCAGAAATCTCCGCCAAGTACCTATCATCAAAAAAGCACTTTTTACACACTTTTATAATGTAACTGCGCCTCGTCTATTTAATAAGCTACCTGTAAATCTAAGATGTGAAAGAGTTAAAACAGTATTCCTTAAGGGTATTAAAAATTGGCTATTTTTGAAGAATTATGATGTTATTGAAAATTTACTTAATCCATTAGTTTGATCATTAAAAATTAAAAAAAAATGTATATATAAAATTGTAATTCTTCACTTACTTTTTTCTTTAACTTGAATTATTATCGTTTGTTTAATTCTTAGATAATTTTATCGCTTCCCCATCGATAAATGCTTTAAATTGAAATAATCTTTAAGTATAGTACTTTCGCCGCTTGTTTTCGAACATTAGAATGTACTTAACTGTTTCGTTTTTAAAATCTTAATTATCCTAATTGCTTTATAATTTGTAATTAATTAGCTTTAAGTATTTTGAAAATGAAATAAAGTCTTTAAAAAAAAAGGAAATTGTAAACATAAATAGCAATTCGAATAACAATAAAAAAAATGCTGAGTATAAAGCACCAGCCAAAAATTTAAAACCACATAAATATGAAGAGTCGCAAGCAGCACCTCTCCATGACTCAGAACCTGTAGAAATAAAAATTATTTGCATGATTGCATTTTTCATAATTTTAATACTAACCGCAATAAAAACAATGTGTAATGCGATACTTGAATTTTCACAAAGAATTAAAACAAATATAGGCCAATCAAATAATTCAAAAGATATTATAGAATCAATACAAATTAATTTAGGTAAAAGTTTTAAAATACATCCTAGGTCAAAGGTAATTGTAGAATTACCATTTCAAAATAATGAACCCATGATATGTTTATCCAAAGAGATGAACAAAGGTGTATTTTTAGGAAACTGTATAGTAGTGAACAATAAAGAAAAAATAAGAATCCCAATAATAAATACAAACCAAAATGAAATAAACATTAAAAGATTTAAACTAGAAGTAGGATATTTGAGAGATTATGAAATAATAAACCTAGATAACTATAAAAGAACACGAACTAAAACGTCAGCTTTTTGTTACCACAGTACAAGCAATAATATAAACGAACGTTTAGAAATACTCTTGACCCAACTCGACCGAGATAACACGCTAAACAAGGAAGAACGGACAGCAATACTTGACCTTTGTCTACAGTACAACGACATATTTTTTTTAAAAGGTGACAAACTTACACATACATCGACTATCGAACACAAAATTCCAATCAGGCAAGATCAGGCCCCGATAAATACAAAAATGTACAGACTACCGGAGAAACAAAGAAATATTATTAACGAACAACTAAATGAAATGCTAGATAACGATATTGTTCAGCCAAGTAAAAGCCCTTGGAATTCACCACTTTTGTTAGTACCAAAAAAGGCAGGCCCAGATGGTGAAAAGCGTTGGAGAGTAGTCGTTGATTTTCGTAAACTCAACGAATGCACGATAGGAGACGCTTTTCCATTACCTAGAATCGAGGATATTCTTGACCAATTAGGACATGCCAGGTATTTCACCACCTTGGATTTAGCAAGTGGGTATCATCAGGTATTGGTAGATAAAGACGATAGGGAAAAAACGGCGTTTAGCACAGCATACGGACATTACGAATTCAAACGCACGCCATTTGGGCTTAAAGGTGCCCCAGCTACGTTCCAACGTCTCATGAACTACATTCTGACAGGATTACAGGGTTTAGAGTGTTTCATATACCTAGATGATATTGTAGTCTACGGTAAGAACATTGAAGATCATAATAGGAAACTTGAGTTGATTTTCGAGAAAATGCGGGAACACAATCTCAAATTAAATGTGGAAAATGCCAATTTCTACGACGGGAAGTGGTTTATTTAGGACACAAATGTTCCGCTGAAGGAGCACATCTGGATCCGGGTAAAGTAAGTTGTGTGCAAACCTTCCCGGTTCCTAAGACATTGAAACAAATTCAGTCATTCTTGGGATTAGCAAATTACTATCGGAAATTTATCCCTGATTTCTCCAAGATAGCAAAACCTTTGACAAATTTAACAAGAAAAGATGTTAAGTTTATTTGGACAGAAAAATGTCAAGAAGCTTTTCAAAAGCTTAAAGATCTCTTAATATCACCCCCACTTCTTATTTATCCGAATTTTGATGAACCATTCATACTTACAACTGACGCTACTGATGAAGCAATAGGAGCTATACTATCGCAAGGCAAAGTAGGGAAAGACAAGCCAATTGCGTATGCTAGCCGAACACTAAATAAAGCAGAACGCAACTACTCAACAAGCGAAAAAGAGATGCTAGCTATTGTATGGGCAACAAAAATTTTTAGATTTTACCTATTAGGTAGGAAATTTACGGTATATACTGACCACGAACCACTTACAGGAAACTTTAGAACCAGAGACCCGACGTCAAGACTTATTCGATTCCACCATAAATTATCGGAATACGACTGTACTCTTAAATACAAACCAGGGAAAAATAACACCAACGCAGACGCTTTAAGTAGAATACCGATACAGACTATCGACGGCAGTGACTCGAATAATATTACATGTCTAGCAGTGACAAGATCACAGGCTTTACTACCTGAAACAGAAGTAAAAGACACAGACGTAGCGCAACTCGAACCAAAAAATTCTGACAAAACGGAAACACGAAAAGAAGTACAAACAAACAACTTTGACGAACTCTATCCAACCGAAGACAATAAGGACAATAGAGAAAAAAATTGACAACTCAGACGACATAAGAACGATACTAAAAGAATATCATGACTCACCATTCGGGGGTCATCAAGGTGTTCAGAACACCTACAAGCGCATTAAAAGGAAATACTTTTGGCCAAATATGTTTAGCGATATTAAAAGCTATATAAAACGATGTCCAAAGTGCCAAAAAATGAAAATAAGCTCAGAGACGAAAATGCCAATGACAATAACAGACACTTGCAGAAGACCATTTGAAAAAGTATATTTAGACATAGTAGGACCTTTACAAGAATCACATATGGGAAACAAATTGTTTTTTGAACAAGTAATAACTAGATATAGAATACCGAAATAATTAGTTACAGACCAAGGAGCAAACTTTCTTAGCAAATTGTTTAAACAAGTATGTAAGCTACTAAAAATAGAAAAACTTCAAACATCTGCTTACCACCCACAGTCAAATGGTGCGTTAGAAAGAGCCCACAGACCTTTAGTAGAATATCTAAGAACGATTTGCGATGAGAACACTAAATCTTGGGACCAATTCCTTAGAACAGCAGCCTTTGTTTATAATAATAGCATTCATGAAGGGACAAAGTTTACACCAATGGACTGTCTATTTGGCTTTACGGCGGATATTCCATCAAATTTGAAGAAGGATCCAGAACCCATATACGACCACGAAAATTACTTTTATACTTTGAGATACAAGTTACAGAAAAATTACAAAATCGCTAGACAAAATTTAATAAGCAGTAAAAATAAATCCAAGACTTACTACGACCAGAAAAATAAACCAGTAACATTCCACATAGGTGACAAAGTACTCATCAAGAACGAAAACCGACAACACAAACTATCAGAAGTATGGATAGGACCAGACCCCTCTTTACCACTGGGCCCAAGGCCCCGCAAATACCAGGGGCCCCCAAATTGCTGAAAAAAAAATATTTCGATACAATTTTAGATGCATAAAGAATGATCAGAATTCGTACTTTCCTTGCTGAACAATTTAAATCACATTCCTTGCGAAATTATATTCAAATTAAAACAGAAATATGAAATATGAAACATATTTAGGTCCAAAAAAAGTTTTAAAAAGTCTTTCTCAAACAAGATGGTTGGCGAGAGCTGATGCACTAAGCGCCTTATATAAAGGTCATCAAGAAATTGAAGAAGCTTTGATGTCTATCACGAACGATTTAGGACAGGCACGAGAGGCCAGAGAGGAAGCATTCAGTCTTTGCAAAAAATGTCCAAGCTTGAATTTACCATATACTTACAGAACTTTGGAACTCTGTATTGCAAAGAATTAATAAAACAAGTACTTTACTTCAAAAACAAAATATTACCCTGGATGTTGCAATAAATTTGCTGAGTGCAATAGATGAATTTATAATTGGGCTCAGGGACAATTTGGATAACTTTGATTCATAAGCCAGACAAAAAAAAACCGGATTCCGAATATAAGGACCTTTCTGTAAGAATGAGGTGTAGAAGCTCACGCCAGACTTTTTTTGACGGCTCTGGACCCTCAGTAATTCTGACTGGGAAAGAAAGATTTAAAAGTGAAACCTTTCTTCCCATTATCGACACACTAAGCGTTCATTTGAAACAGCGACTAGCTTCGTATATACCTACGAAGATTGGCCAATGTTTTGACTTTTTTTTCGATTAAAAAATCTGAATTCAGAAGACTTAAAAGACAACTGCAAATCTTTTGCTAATTTTTACACCAAAGATGTGAACGGAGATGAACTACTTGCTGAATGCCTGAATTTAAAAGACTACTTGAAAATTAGTCGACACGAAAATGAAAAAACTGACAACATTCTAGAGCTTTATAATTTTTTAAAAACTAATAAAATTGAAGATGAATTTCCAAATCTTGAAATTGCACCTTTGTATATGGAATTTATAGTAGTTGCAGCACCGGGAATTGACACGTCTGGAACGTGATACAGAACTAAAATCTTTGTGTATAGAAAAACTGCCAGCACCAAGACGGGACGATTTTCCAACCAAAGAATCACTAGGCTGCAAATACTACAAATTCCATATACAAAGATTGCACTAAGAATTTTCTTAAGTATGATGGTGACCAATTGCAGTGGGGAACGTTCCTTCTCTAAGTTAAAAAGAATCAAAAACGAACTCAGAACTACAATGATTCAAGAAAGATTGACATGTTTGTCGCTGATGTCAATCGAAAGCGACATCCTCAGAGGCATCGATTTTGAAGATGTGATCAATGATTTTGCTAATCTCAAATCCAGAAAAAGACCCCTTCAATAAATATGCCTTTCTTTTACCTGAAAAAATATAGTCTGCGTCACTATATTGTTCTTTAAATTACATTCTCAATAACTTATTTAATTATCTGTTATTTAAATTTTGTTTATTGTTGAATTTTTATATGAAATACTAGCAGTTGCCCGCGACTTCGTCCGCCTCTCCCTCGTCCACCGGTCAGAGTATCATCTCGACTTGTGCATCATGCGCGCGTGGGAATTTTGTTCGGAAGTTATTGTAAAATTGCATTGCAGTCAACTCTCCCTAGGTCGTAATTCTCTTGAACTTGAAACATTTGAGTATTTTTTATGATTCCTTTCAGTTGTTCATACTTAAAGCATTCCCTTGGGTGAACTCTCCCTAATTCTAATATCTCTCTTACTTCTGCATCGTTTTTTTCGTTAAGTAAATTTTTTTTTCTTTAAACTGAGCATATTTTTTAGTTAAGAAGTACATAAAATGATATGGTTTAAACACAATAATCTGCACAAATAGTGCAATCAATCACATTAACAAATCAATTGAACTCTCAAAATTCTAAGTTATTAGGCCAGTTCCACCTAACAAAATCTCACTGAGATCTCAATGTCACCTTGACTGATACAAAATCATTTGGTGCCTTGGTGGAACATAATTCTCAGTTATCATTGAGATTTAATGGTTACCTTACTAATTGTTGCTGCACATATGTCAGCCACGTCAAATAGCTGAGTGAGAAATCGAATACAAAATAATTTCATCTCAGAGATCTCAGAAAAAAATCTCAGTTCTCACATTTCCACAGATTCTTCGCTGCTATTGGTCGCAGCTTAATTTTAAGTAGAATAAAGCCTAAAGCAGTTGCCCGTAGCTTAGTTGGTAAGTGCGTTGGCTGCTAAGCAGAACGTCGTTGGTTCGAGCCCTACTCAGGCCAAGTTTTTATTTCATCTTTCACGGGTACTGCGACTGCCTCTTGCGAAGACCTGACAAATCTTCCAAGAGTATAAATCTGTAATGAAAAAATGCTTCTCAACTTTGCCGTTCGGAATCGGCGTTAAATTGAAGGTCCCCTCAATTCTTCACACGCACTTAGAGAATTGATGATGAGAGTAAGCCACTTAGGCGTTGGCTCTATTTTATTTTAAAGCCTTCATCGATTAATGGACTATCCAACACAAAAAGAATTTTACAATTCGAAATAGTAGTTCCTGAGATTACCGCGTTCAAACGAACAAACTCTTCAGCTTTATATTGTACTAGCAGTTGCCCGCGACTTCGTCCGCCTCTCCCTCGTCCACCGGCCAGAGTATCGTCTCGACTTGTGCATCATGCGCGCGTGGGAATTTTGTTCGGAAGTTATTGTAAAATTGCATTGCAGTCAACTCTCTCTAGGTCGTAATTCTCTTGAACTTGAAACATTTGAGTATTTTTTATGATTCCTTTCAGTTGTTCATACTTAAAGCATTCCCTTGGGTGAACTCTCCCTAATTCTAATATCTCTCTTGCTTCTGCATCGTTTTTTTTTCGTTAAGTAATTTTTTTTTCTTTAAACTGAGTATATTTTTTAGTTAGGAAGTACATAAAATGATATTGCTTAAACACAATAATCTGCACAAATAGTGCAATCAATCACATTCACAAATCAATTGAACTTTCAAAATTCTAATTTGAGCAGTTATTAGGCCAGTTTCACCTAACAACATCTCACTGAGATCTCAATGTCACCTTGACTGAGGCAAAATCATTTGGTGGAACATAATTCTCAGTTATCATTGAGATTTAATGGTTACCTTACTAATTGTTGCTGCACATATGTCAGCCACATCAAATAGCTGAGTGAGAAATCGAATCCAAAATAATTTCATCTCAGAGATCTCAGAAAAAAATCTCAGTTCTCACATTTCCACAGATTCTTCGCTGCTATTGGTCGCAGCTTAATTTTAAGTAGAATACAACCTTCCTCGATTAATGGACTATCCAACACAAAAAGAATTTTACAATTCGAAATAGCAGTTCCTGAGATTACCGCGTTCAAAGGAACTTTATATTGTATGTATTGTATTGTTTGCCGTTTTTTCCACATTTTACACAAATTCTTCGCTCCTATTTGTCGCAGCTAAATGTAATATAGCTTCAAGCCTTGCTTGATAAATGGCCCATTCAACATTAAAAAAATTGTTCAATTTCATAAAGCAGTTCCTGAGATAAGCGCGTTAAAACGCAGAAAAATGTAAATTTTTTGCCGTTTTTTCCATATTTTCCACAGATTCTTCGCTGCTATTGGTCACAGCTTAGTGTTAAATAGCCTCAAGTCTTCCTCAATTAATGGACCATCCAACACAAAAAGAATTATACCATTCGAACCAGTACTTACTGAGATAAGTGCGTTAAAACGCAGAAAAATGTATATTTTTTGCCGTTTTTTCCCCATTTTAAACAGATTCTTCGCTGCTATTGGTCACAGCTTAATGTTAAGTAGCCTAAAGTCTAAGTCGATTAAGGCACCATCCAACACAAAAAGAATTATACCATTCGAACCAGTAGTTCCTGAGATTACCGCGTTCAAACAAACAAACTCTTCAGCTTTATATATTAGTGTAGATGTAGATGTAGATGTATTGTATTGTTTGCCGTTTTTTCCACATTTTACACAAATTCTTCGCTCCTATTTGTCGCAGCTAAATGTAATATAGCTTCAAGCCTTCCTTGATAAATGGCCCATTCAACATTAAAAAAATTGTTCAATTTCATAAAGCAGTTCCTGAGATAAGCGCGTTAAAACGCAGAAAAATGTAAATTTTTTGCCGTTTTTTCCATATTTTCCACAGATTCTTCGCTGCTATTGGTCACAGCTTAGTGTTAAATAGCCTCAAGTCTTCCTCAATTAATGGACCATCCAACACAAAAAGAATTATACCATTCGAACCAGTACTTCCTGAGATAAGTGCGTTAAAACGCAGAAAAATGTATATTTTTTGCCGTTTTTCCCCATTTTAAACAGATTCTTCGCTGCTATTGGTCACAGCTTAATGTTAAGTAGCCTAAAGTCTAAGTCGATTAAGGCACCATCCAACACAAAAAGAATTATACCATTCGAACCAGTAGTTCCTGAGATTACCGCGTTCAAACAAACAAACTCTTCAGCTTTATATATTAGTGTAGATGTAGATTTATTTTTTGTTTTTATTTTTACATTATTTATGTTTATGTTTTAAATGCTGCAATAACTATTTATCTTTTTAATGAATTAAAAAAAAATTATTTATTTAAAAAATTAAAAGAATAAATATCAATTCAAAGTTATGTGATTTTTTCTGTATACCTCTATTACACAACATAACATTTTTATATAATCATACATCGGCCCCATTTTCGAAAAGTGCCCAGGGCCCCCAAAAGTGTAAAGACGGCCCTGGATAGGACCATATGAAGTTACTGACATAATAAACCCAACAAGCAGTGTGGTTCGGATTAAAAAGAAACTAACCACAATTCACAACAATAGACTTAAGCATTATTTTGAAAAAACTTAGCAAGGAAACGTATCGTTAATATAGTTTATTTCTTTTTAGTTATAAAATGGTACGACAAAATACCTTAAAAGTCTTGATTATAACGTTGGCAATATACATGAGAGAGGGAACTTTCGAGACACATTCGACACAAACGCTTAACAATACAGGAGTACTCTATGAAGACATAGGAAAAGTAATTTTCTACCACGATACCTGGAATCTTATAACCGAACTTAAAATAGAAGAAATAGAAGCAATCACATCTATAGTAAATAGGGCAGAGGAATCTTGGTTCATAATTTGTAAATCAACGGAAGATAATGACATATGCGAAAGACAGACACCATTACTTAACAACCTGATCACATCAGTAAGAAGACATACTGAAATTATAGAAACAATATTCAATACAAAACGCTCAAAGAGATCTTTATTCGATGGAATTGGAAGAGGACTACATTATTTATTTGGAACAATGGACAACGAAAATGAGAACCAAATATATAGCAAGATAGAAGAGCTTCAAAGCGACACAGAAATAATAAGCAAACTTCAAAAAAATCAGATAACGGTAATAAAATCAACACTAGGCAAATTACAGGTACCCCTAGTCAATTTAGAAGAAAATCAGAAAAATATAACGGACAGTATAAACAAACTGCTCAAAATCAACAACATAACCATGAAAGTACAGAAACTCCACGACATGCTAAGTACAATAACTCTTCTCATCCTGAATATACAAACAAGACAACAAACAATAATCGAAATATTGACATCTCTATCAAATAATAAATTGCATCCATTTTTATTCACTTCCGAAACACTTTTAGAAAAATATCTGGAAGCATGCCCTAACCCAACAGTAAAAAATAGAAAAGTACTACTATTACTCTTAAACAAAACAATGGAAATAAGAACCCATTATATGAATGGAGCAGTAGTCATTCGAATAATATTGCCTACTTTCAATGTTGAAGCATTTGATCTCCAACAAATACCTACATCTATTCCCAATTCAAAATAGTGATACAGTAACAACAATTTTAGATATACAAGAAGATTATTTAGCAACAAATTCATTATCAAAAGAATTTGTCCTCCTCACTAGACAAGATTACAACCTATTAAAAAAAGTACCGATGGAAATGAACAAAACATGATACGTCGGTCCGTTGATGTCGACAATAACTACTGGACCCAGCACCCAGAGTTGTCCGATTTCATTAATTTTTAATCCATACAATGAGGAAAATAACTGTAAATACTTAATTCAACCAAATCAAATGAATTATTTGATAAAATTGACTCATCAAAATTCATGGCTTTATTCCGTGAGAAATTCAACTAAGATTAAAATTCAATGCCCTGGAATGGTAGATGGTACAATTCTGAGAGAAACTGGTATTATATCATTACTCCAACTCTGCTTGTTCCATATTGGAAAACAAACAATACTTTATGAAAAAACCGACCACATTAACTTAACATTTAAACAACCAGAAATAGAAATACCTACAATTTTCTTTAACCACACAAGCGAATACACAATAATTAAGATTATGGATAAGAAAATAATAATATTGAAAGGAGTAAACGCAAACAAATCCATTAAAGAAAATACATTGGACATTGAAACACTAGAGAAAAACATTTTAGACTTCGAAACAAGACGTAATGAAAGAAACAAACACAAAATTGTGGCAATAACATCAGTTTCATTAAGTACACTCATTTTTCTTCTTACAACAGTAGTTCTAATAATATTATTCCTGTCAAGACGCAAAAGAAACAACAAACCAGACTACGAAATACCTAGACTAACGACACCTATTAGTATAATACACCACCCAAATGAATTGCCACTAAAAACATTAAAACCCCCAGTTACACCACCACCACCAAAACCAATTACCAATCCAAAGCACAACCAAAACCTCGACAAATTTAGATCAATGAAAAAATCT
Source organism: Sphaerophoria taeniata (assembly GCA_943590905.1). Classification (NCBI taxonomy): domain Eukaryota; kingdom Metazoa; phylum Arthropoda; class Insecta; order Diptera; family Syrphidae; genus Sphaerophoria; species Sphaerophoria taeniata. Next base: position 78,463,275 of record OX016541.1, on the reverse strand, counting down.
AAAAAATTACAACTATATTGATGAAATTCTCCTTACAGTTACAATGGCAAGTTTACAACAACAATCCCGTCCATCATCACACAAAATGACCAATCAATTAACTCAGAGGGAAAACAACTTCGTCGACCAACAAAAAATGTACAACTTCATGAACAAATAAGAATACCAACCAGGAGACTCTGTTTTTAATTTACAATTTGTAACTAACTGTATTTTAAAAAGAGAGTATAATGTAAATCTAACGAGGTGGATCGGAGAGAGAAACATTTTTCAATACAGACTTCTCTTTTTACCAATAGAAGTACGGGGACTGCACTGGACCTTGATCGTGGTCAATAATGAAAATAGAACTATAAAAAGTTATAACGGTCTAGGAGTCTCGTGCTCTGGTGCAATGGTTGCAGTATATCAATTTTTGAACAAAGAATGGAAAAGAAAAAACAAAGATCAAGAGTTCCCGGATTATGTATTGAAAAATGTTAGAGTCCCGGAAGAATTAAAAACCATCGATTATATGTACAAACATTTAAAAAATAGAATAAACCTGCCATTGAAAGACGAACTCCTGGAGATAGAGACGATTCAAAATGTATAATTATATCAAAAAAAAAAAAACGGAAAAGAGGGGATGAACCCCAACACAATAAAATAAATCAAAAAAAAAAAAAGAGAGAGAAAAAATATAAAAGTAAATTTTCTGAAAAGAGGGAAATATCCCCACTGAACAAAAAAAAGAGGGATAAATGCCCACATCCTAACCACATCCTAATTATATTACTTTTTCAGGACAAAAAAGTTTTATTCGACTAGGACCCATGTTCTATGACACTCACCAAGGACGCATACCATTTAAAATTATAGACATGACATATTAAGAGAAACTACAACCACAACCCTTTTTGGTACACACCTATGACGAAATCCTGTAAACCATAAATACAAATCATTTTGGAAAACATTGAATTGCACAACTAAGGAGACACAAAAGATTACTACTGGAGACTCCAATCAACACTTAACAACAATATGAAAAAAAGAGATCTTAATTCTAAATATAAAAAAAAAATCCTTAACGTAATAATTTAAAAATGTAATGTAATTAACTTGCACTTGTATGTATATAGAAGATTAATTGAATTGTCAATCAGGCAGACGGCATATGCCATGCTTACATGATTTTTATAGTTTCATAAAATAAATAAATAAAATAAAAAATATTGTACTTAAGTTTAAAAAAAAAAAAAAATGAACCAATAAAAATCTAAATTTATAAAAAAAAAAAATTAAATAGGTACAACATGTATGACATGTATCATAAAAAACAAATGATTTGCAAAAAAAAAAAAGAAAAAACGGTAAGAATAAAAATTTAATTTGTCCTTTATACAATTGTACTTTATGATTTAATATTCAGTAAACTAGCATTTTTATTTTACACATAATATTGTTTTAAATTACACAACATTTTATAAACATTATATAATTATTCTCTAATTAATATTTTTCTTGTAAGTCATTAGAAAAGCTTTGTTCAATAAAATTCTTATTGCCCAATTAATTTTATAACAACCGATTTTTAATCTAAATGAAAGTTGGTATCAATTTCTAAAAAAGTAGATAAACATAGCAATGTACTAAAATTAAGAAATAAAAAAAACATATATTTGTAAAATTAATTTTAGAAATCAATAAACAAATAATTAGAATATATAAGGAATACAAATTGAAAAAAAAAATAACAATTGTATAAAATATTTACAAAAAATGTTCCTATAACCTATGACTGAGTCACCGACAGCTCCCAAACTTTAAACGCACAAAATAATAATTGACCACCGCACATATTTTCAATCCCACTTGAAAGACGGACTCAGCATTTTTTGTCTCTTCCAAACAAAAAATTATCTTTTTTAAAGGGGGGAGGTGTTGTGTATTATTGTATAACACACGAAAACCCTAACCAACCCTAATTTCATTCCAGCTTCAAGGCCAAGGTCAGCACTAAAGCATTCGAATTGTAAACAAACATGCGATCGCTAACTGTATGACGCAAAACAAAAAGCGCAATTATCTGGGTGACGATTCAGTTAATTCATATACTGAAGCGTCATCAGAAAAATGCAAACAAATTATTACGGCCAAATAATGAACTGGAGTGAACTCTCAGAAAACAGATAATGCTGACGAGTGATAAAGAAAATGTGTGACGAATATTTTATAGGGCAAATTGTTTTGATGACTGAGGAATAATTATAGAAACATTTAAGAAATTCCGATGTCGAAATTTCATGATTTCGCCATCAGAAATTTATCAACATTTCATGACATAGTTTAATTTTATTGAATACTTAGTACAAGCATATCTTAAATCTAAGGTTAAAAATTTAATATGATTAACATTATATTATTGTATAGGTACATAGTCATAAAATTATAAATAAGTTAGGTTGGTAAACTAAGAAGATAATTTTTAAGGGAGGATTTGGAAAGGCAGGGGTCAAAAATGTCTAAATTATTTGCTTTACGTAGCATTCTGGTCATAGGCTCATTTTGGCCATATATAGTCCGGTGAAAAGGGAGATGAAAAAAATTAACCGATCTCAAGCGACGAGGGTTGGTATTAATTGAAATCTTTCGAAGCAAAGATGGGCAGTCAATGTTTCCGGTTAACAGCTGATGTATAAAAACGATATCAGCATTGTTACGGCGAATAAATAAGGGATACATGCTCAACAGAAGAAGGCGAGACTCATAAGGTGGTAAATTAAAGGTATCTTCCCAGCCAGAACCAAGGTCACGAAGGGCAAATCGAATAAATCTACGCTGGACAGCTTCAATCCTTTGAATATGAACTTGATAGTGAGGACACCAAACTTGGGAAGCATATTCAAGTACAGGTCTAACGAACGTTATATAAAGGGATTTAGTGACATATGGATCACAGAACTCTTTAGACCAGCGTTTAATAAATCCTAAAGTGGAATTAGCCTTATTAATAATATTGTCGATATGCGATTTAAAATTCAATTGGGAGTCAAATAATATGCCTAAATCAGAGATCGATGTTACTCTTGGAATAGATTCGTCATTGATAGTATAAGTTCTACAAGAAACTGTAGAACATTTACGAGAAAACGTTATAGATTGACACTTATTTATATTTAGTTCAAGGTCATTCATTTGGCACCAAGTACTAAAGTTATTAATATCAGTTTGGAGTAGGTCAATATCCACGGAACAACATATTTTTTTGTAAATTTTCATATCGTCTGCATATATAAGTAGTTGAGCATTGGAAATAATTTTTTTCAACGTCATTGGTGGTCAATATAAAAAGAAGAGGTCCGAGGTGGCTACCTTGGGGAACACCAGATGTTGCATTTATTTCCGTTGAAATGCTATTCCTAAACAAAACCCTGTACTGGCGATTATATAGGTAAGATTGTATCCATGAGACAATAAGAGGTGGAAAGCCAAGTTTATTAAGTTTAAACAGAATAAGCTTATGGGAGATTTTGTCAAAAGCCTTACTAAAATCTGTGGCTATGGAATCGACCTCCTTTCCACTTTCTAGAGCGCTCAAGCTAAAAGAAACAAATTCAATAAGATTTGTGGTGGTTGATCTTCCTTTAAGAAATCCATGTTGATTGGGCGAAAAGATAGGTTTGCAGTGGAAAAACATATTGTCATAGATTATACTTTCAAAAAGTTTGGGAATGCAAGAAAGTTTTGCTATGGGTCGATAATTATTTATATCATTCTTGGGCCCCTTTTTGTGAACAGGAATAATAAAAGCTTCTTTCCAAACCTTAGGAAATATACCTGTTGAAATTGACAGTTGATATAAGACTGTTAAAGGTATTGCTAAACTGTCAACACATTTCTTTAACACTATTGGAGGAATAGCATCAGGACCAGAAGAGTAATCGTCCTTGAGTAAATTAATTTTTTGTATCACGATAGAAATGTCGATATTAATAGCGCATAAAGATGTTTGATTGCATGTGTTCATGTAATTAAAATAATTTTCATCGATTTCGAAATTGTTGGAAGAAAAAGATTGACTGAAAAATTCAGCAAAATGGTTTGAGATTGTAACAGGATCGGAAGATGATTGATCATGTAATTTAAAGACCGAAGGGTAACCATCAGACTTTCTTTTACTGTTTATAAACTGAAAAAATTCTTTCGGGTTGGATAAAATATTTAATTGCATCTGAGATATATAGTTAAAATAAAGATATTCACATAAAGTATTAAAATCATTATACACTTCGATATAGTCAGAGAATTGTTGATTAGATCGATTCATTAGAAACTTTTTCCATAGTTTGTTACGTTTGTTACGAAGACAACGAAGTTCTTTTGTATACCAAGGGGGGGATGAAGAAACGTTTTTTTGCATAAGAATTGGGACAGATTGAGAAAAACAACTATGTAAGAGAGAGTAAAACGTCTGAAGTTTGAGGTCAATACATATATTATGGTCAAGCAAAAAGTCAAAATTAATATCATTAATAAGTTGGTTTAATAAGTTGAAGTTAGCTTTACGAAAGTTGAATTTAGTGTTAGTTTGAAACTCCGGACGTACGTTGGGACTAACAAAAGCAAAAATTGTTGAAAGGGGTGGGTGGTGGGTGTCCAGTTTAGTCAACAGATGCTTACTTTCAGTGACAATTGTGTTCTCAACATCAGATGTAAAAATGAGGTCAAGCTGTCTGCCAAGACTATTTTTGATGCCACTCATTTGAACAAACCCTGAAGCAAGAAGGCGATCAGTAAAAAGAATTTCTTTGTCAGACGTTGTATTTATAGCTGTATAATAGGTACCATCTTCAGAGAGGGACCATGTCAAGTAAGGAAGATTGAAATCTCCAAGAATAATGAGATCGTCATTGGGGTTACACAAATCAACTATATATTCAATAGCTTCAATGAAACATTTGTAAACTGATGTAGGTTGGGTTGGATGGATATAACAACAAATGATAAAAATATTTCGATTAGGAAGATTAATCTTAACACAGATTAATTCTAAGTCAAGAGTATCAGGTATTGTTATCAAAGATGTATTTAGGTCAGAATGGATCGCTATTAGAACACCACGGCCCTTGCTAGAAGAATTAGAAACAACAACATCTTTGTGGATCATAAACATGTATACTTGCGAGCGTCGTCGTGCATGTAGGTAAGATGATGCGGAGATGAAGATGACAGTCAGAAAGTTGATGAATGTTGTAGTCCGGTAGTAAGATTTAAGCGCTGTTCGCTGTAAAAAACGCAGCATAAAAACGATGGATGAAGTGTTCCTCATTTAGTTATATGACGGTGCCAATATTGGTGTTAATTGATTGAAAAAGAGCCCAGAAGATGTAAGACTGCAACTTGTTGCGGCATGAAACGAAACCGATACAGATTTGTGTAGCTTCAAATTTGCTTCATTGGCAGAACATACACTAAGAAAGTTGCAACTCACCAAGGGAGACAATAGCAAAACGATTAACAGCAAATTGTGAGAACTGAGAGCACCAGATAAAAATCACTCAAACACTCGATTTATGATGAAATTAAATCAAAATATAGTCAAGTAAAGTCAATTAAAAAAAGAATATAATATGTCAAACACTTTAATTGAAATGAAGTGAAACAAGAAACAAATTGATAAATGACGGTATTTTAATCAAACTTGGTTTTTAGAACAAGGATTCACTATCGAATTTAAACAAGTTGCGGGAGCTTGTTGAAAGCACGGGCAGGCCAAATATCGACAGGGTTGCCGATGTGTAAGTTTATCTATGTAAGCTACTTTAAGGTATAAATAGTTAAGAAAAAAACAATTATGAGATGAGTAAAAAATAGAAGTTCAACTATAACAGTAGTTAATTATATCAAGAGAACTTTTCCTTTCTGGCTTAATCAATAAAGGTGAGTATGATTAAATCTGGCTCTTTAGCCTAGATTTCCGGGATGGTGCGCCCTTAACAACCCACCATACAAACTCCCCCTCCCAATCCCCAACTAAGGAAGACGGCAAGACATTACATTTGTAGTGTCCGCCTAATTTAAGAACGAAAGTTCTTAACACTTTCAAAACCTTCAGTGTAATGAAAATTTACACAACAAAAGAATCAAATTGAAAAAAATATGAGTCCCTGAGCCAGCTTATCAAAAATGAGTCCCTTTTGAATCAAATGAGTCCTAGTGGTAACTCTGCATGAGCTCTCTAGTGGGCTAACCTCAGTTTATTTGTGCTAGTTAAAGATAGACACATTTGGCGCAAAATTATAGTCCGCTAATGAACAAGTTTAGTGTGAAACTAGCTTAAAATGACGTTTCAGACATGACTCAAACGTCATTTTAAGCTAGTATCATACTAAATTCCCTTAAAGTTGTTCATTAGCGGACTATTATTTTGCGCCATTAGGAGTATTTAGTGACACTATTCTGTAGCTTTTTTACAGCTTTTGTATAGCTTTTATGGTGTTCATTGAGACATTTTCTATTCCAAACTATTCTAATTTGGTGTTCATTAGGCCAGTTCCACCTAACAACATCTCACTGAGATCTCAGAGATTTTTTAGATGGAACAAAAAATCTCAGCTGAGAATTGAGATTTTTTTCTGAGATCTCTGAGATGAAAATATTTTGGATTCGATTTCTCACTCAGCTATTTTGACGTGACTGACATATGTACAACAACAATTTGTAAGGTAACCATTTTATCTCAATGAGAACTGAGAATTATGTTCCACCAAATGATTTTGCCTCAGTCAAAGTGACATTGAGATCTCAGTGAGATGTTGTTAGGTGGAACTGGCCAGTTTGGAACAGTTTATGACAGGATTTTCTGTTTCATCTTTTTAGGTGGAACACTTTTTGTGTTCTAAACTGTTCCAAACTCAAATGGAAAGTTCCTGATGAAAAACTCGAAATCTGATTGGTTTTTAGTTAGAAAATTGCAAGGATTTGTAGGTGCATTCATTGGTCTGCACTGTTAAAATTCAAAATTCGTAACGAAAAACTTGGAAAACTCTGGAGAAACACACTGCATGGAATTTCAGGTGCGATTGTTCCATTTTAGATCTTTAATGAAAAAATTACAAATTCGTAATGGAAAACTCGAAAAACTCCTGAAAGGCAAGAAAAATTAAAAACTGCTGTGATGCTTCTTTTTCTAAGGCTGAGGTAAGCTCGCCGGATAACCAGGGGTCGTATCGAGAAAGCACAAAACTCGAATATAGAGGAGCGAAATCCGAACCACTTAATTGATAAGAAACAGTCGATTTTATTATTTCGATTTATTTTCTTCAACTATAATTCATAACCAATAATACTTATAATCTAATACATGATAATATAATACTTATACATATATATACAATACATAAGGGCCCACTCGCTAGTAAGTGCGGGGGAAAATCGGAAAAAGTGCCCACGACTTGAAGAGTGCGAGGGAATATCGGTCAAATTGCCCACGACTTGAAGAGTGCGAGGGAATATCGGTCAAAGTGCCCACTACTTGAAGAGTGAGAGGGAAAATCGGAAAAAGTGCCCACCACTTGAAGAGTGCGAGGGAAAATCGGAAAAAGTGCCCACCACTTGAAGAGTGAGAGGGAAAATCGGAAAAAGTGCCCACCACTTGAAGAGTGAGAGGGAAAATCGGAAAAAGTGCCCACCACTTGAAGAGTGCGAGGGAATATCGGTCAATTGCCCACGACTTGAAGAGTACGAGGGAAAAACGGTTTTTGTTGTCGCACAGCACGCTATGTTACAACGAGCCCACTAATGGGAATATCGAGGGAAACAAGCACTTCGGTGTCAAAGGCAATAAACCTTAATTACTTCGGTAGCAAGCTTCGGATTTTTGCTGGTTTTTACCTTTCTCTTATCACTTTTGTGGTAAAAACTAGGTGTGAATTTTTATTTAGTAAAAGAAAAATAAAGGTACATATTTTTGTTGTTTTGTTTTTAGTTAATGACGGTGATGTTTGGTGAACGGTTTGACGGTGGTGGCGGCGGTGTTCAGTGTGGTGTGTGGGTAATTTGTGTTGGCGCGGCGGTCGTCGGTTGTTGTTGTTGGTTATTGGGTTGAATGCTTATCATATGGTGGAGCCGATGTTGTGTACATATTGTAGATGATTGTTGTTGGCTGTTTGGGTTAAATGATCGTTATATGGTGGCGGCGGTGTTTTTTTGGATTGGCTTGATGATTGTTGTTGGCTGTGGTTTTGGTGCGTTTTGATAATGTTGGCGGCGGCGGGCAGCGTATTATAGGGCGTAGATATGTATAGGAGTGTAACGCTTCGTTACACACCCCTCTTTGTTTCGGAGACGAGAACCCTCTCGTCTAAATGCTCATCTGAAATGAACAACAAATTCAATTAAAAACAATTTATGCTTTTCGTTTTGATTTTTTTTTTGTTTTTTTTTTGTTTTTTTTTTTTTTTTTTTGTATTTTATATTTTTTTTTGTGTGGTTTTTTTTTCTTTTTGTGTTTTTTTTTTGTTTTTTTTTTATCTGTTTTTTTTTTTGATTTAATGTAAACATAATTCAAAAGAAATTAAGAAATTCAAAAAAAAACTGAATTAATATTTTCATAAAAAAATTAAACTTAATAACCTAAACATAATTCAAAAAAAATTAATGTATTATAAACTTAATATGAACTCAAAAAAAAAATGGCGTCTTTGTTATTTTTAAGTATTAGTTTTGGGTACTCTAATTTTTTTCTTTTGGTCCCTGAAACATAGGGTGGCCACCGTCCCTCCGCGGTTCATAAAAACTGTGACTGGGCCCCATGGACGGTGGACCAGGAACTTCCGCTGATGTTTAGCCTTTGTCAATTTGATGCCTGCGAAAGGGTCGGCAGGAATAACAGGCTCGTTTTTGGTTTCGGTGGTCGTGTTAGCAGCGGTTTCTTGAGGCTCCCTGTTGGTTTGGGCGTAAGCTAGGGCCTGGCGGCTGGTACAAGGAGGCTCGTTTCCAGGTAGAGTAGGGATCGCAAAATAATTGTACCCTGGCGGAAGAGTAGCGTTTTCCAAGACGATCTTTGTAGCCAGGTCTTCTTTTTTCCTTTTTGCGTTCCATTTCTCCGTTGCCTCATCACGCTTGGCTCTTACTTTAGCCATCTCCAGGCTAACCGGTGGCTTAGGTTCGATGGGCTTGGCTGCTCTAGTGTCATGCTGTTCCTTACTCTTCTTCGCTACCACCACCAAGGGTTCTGTTGGTAGCGGCGCTAGAAGGGGCCTTGGCCTAGTTGGGATCCTCTGGCATGGGTCGATGACAGGCTGCGGACGTTCCGGAGGAGCTAATCGGTGGCATGTTCTTTCTTTTTTACTTTGCATCGTTGGTCTTTGTATTTCTTCTGGAGGTCCGTGCGGTTTGCTGGTCGGCAGTTGAATGACTCTGTTTGTTGATGAAGAAATAATTTCAGAGCAATACCCCTTTAAATCTCTTACGTGAGCACGGAGTAACGGCTTGCACTGGTTCTCTCCTCTTTTCCGTAGGAGCACAATAACTGGTGAGGTGAATTTTATAACTTCATAGGGGCCGTCGTAGCGGGGAGCTAATTTTTCGGTAAAGTAATTAATCCCCGATGAGAGGACACGCACTCTTTTATAAACCCATTCTCCGATATTGGGTTTCCAAGGGCGTCGGCGCAAGTTGTACGTTCTGGCTTGTATTTGGCTGGCTTTTTGTAAATTTATCTGGACTAATTGGTGTAGCGTTCGCATACGCTCTTTCTTGGAAGACATATTTTCGGTCTCGTTCTGACTTGCGTCTGATTGGAAGCTGGATGGTGTTCTTATTTCTCGCCCGAAGTTAAGCATGGCAGGGGAGTACCCGGTTGATTCATGACGGCTGCTGTTGATGGCAAGAGTTAATTCGGGTAAATATTCATCCCAGGTTCGCTGATTCCCCTCGACATATTGTGCAATCATCGTTTTTAGTACCCTGTTTACCCTTTCGGTAGGGTTTTCCTGCGGTGTATATGGTGCTGTCAGTCGATGTTGTATGCCGTAGTCGGTGAGGAATTCCTTAAATTGGTTACTGGTGAACTGTGTTCCATTATCGGACAAGAATATTTTCGGTACACCAAATCGAGCGATGATTCTTTCTCTCACTCCTTTGATTAAGCTGAGGGCAGTCGCAGCTTTCATCGGTACAGCTTCAACCCATTTAGAAAATTTGTCAACCATTACAAGGTGGTGTTTCCCTTCATTGAGCGGGGCAGGGGACCAATAAAATCGGCGCAGACGATTTCCCAAGGTTGAGATGACGGGGTTGTGTACATGAAGCCACTAGACTTTTGTTGCAGGGCTTTGTATTGGTTGCAACTTTCGCACTTTCGTACATAGTTGCGTATGTCACGGAACATACCAGGCCAATAGTACAGTCTCGCCATTCTTGCCGTGGTCTTTGCTATTCCTAGATGTCCGGACGTGACAGCGTCGTGGTTTTCGTACAAGGTTTTCGCTCGTTCTCTTTCGGTGACACAGAGTTTCCATTGGTCGTCTTGCGAACTGGTGAGCGGGTCGGTTGTCGGGAAACACCGGTACAACTTGTTGTCATGGATCTTATATTCGGGGTATCGGTCGGGTTCTTGAGTAACTTTGCTTATCATAGTGTGTACCCATTCTGGTTTGGAATCGGCGGTGGCGGCTAGTTTGTCAACTTCTGTGATCGGTAACGGGTCGCGGGATAGGGTATCAGCTACCACATTCATTGAATGTTTACGGTTACGTTTATCAAAATCGTCCTGTTGTAGTTCGAGTGCCCGTCGAGCGGGAATAATTATCTCATTTGTTCTCTTGAACTTCGGTATTTCCCGGTCTACAAAATGTTGGAGCCTGTGTTGCTGAGTTACGGTCATATGAGTCACGGCTTTGCAGCAAAAGCTGTGCGTGGCGAGCTGGGAATTTTGGTTTGTCACCGATTTACCTCCAACCGATATTTGAAGATTGGCTTGCCTCATGAAATCCATACCCAATATGGCATCTTCGACGAGTGACGGCAGATAGGTGGCGGTCCCAGTAATTTCCACATTGCCAATGACTAGGGTCACGGTGAAATGCTCGGAGGTGACAATGGGTTCTCCATTAGCCATGTGGATCGGCTGGCGTTGTACTGACATGGGCAGTCCCCAGGCTTTAAATACGGCTCTTAGCTTCGGTCCAATGAATGTTTTTGTGGAGCCTGTGTCGACCAAGGCTCGGAAGGTGCTGTCATCAGCTTGTATTGGAACGTAGTATCGTATATCCTGGCAGGGGGGTGTATGTATGACTGCAACGGGGTTGCGGTGACAAGAACAGTCTTTTGTCAAAATTCCATCCTCACCGCAAAACGAACAGAATAAACGAAAAGGACGGTGACAGGTTTCTTTCCGGTGACCCCTCTGCTTGCAGTTCCAGCAGTGGGTCTCACGGTTGTATGGAACGGCTGGTGGAGTGGTTCGAGGAAACGCTGGAGTAGGATTCGTAGCTACGGTCGGAGTGCGGGTTTTTCTTTCATCGGCTTTGATGGCTTCGTATTCCTCTGCCATCATCATGAGTTCGTCGAGACTATCGAAGTCACGTCTGCGAATATACAGGCGGTACTCTGGGCGCATGCTATCGAAGATCCGGTCGATTTGATCTCTTATGTCCATACGTGGATGTTGCCTGATGAGGTATTGCATGGCCAGAATGTACTCTTTGGCGCGTTCCCGAAGACCTTGACGTCGGCGCATTATTTCGTCTTCCAGCTTAACAAGATATCGTGCTGGTAGAAAATAACGAATAAATGACTCACGGAAATCCTCCCACTTAGTAAAGCTGTTGCTATAAATGCGAAGCCATTCTAAAGCTTTACCTCGTAGTAATTCGGGGAGAGTGTGGAGCATGTCGTCCGGTGGAATGTCATAGCACCTGGTTAGCTCAGTGACTCTCTCGAGAAATTCCAAAGGATTTCCTGACGCGTCGAATTTCAGTCCCCACTTGCGCACTATATTAGTGACTTCGGCTTCGTAGCTTAACGGAAGCCATCGAGAAGTACGGGTATGACAAGGAGCGGAACTGTGGGGTAAGACTGGAGGTTGTCCGACTTGTGGCGGATTGGTCGGTTGAAAATTCGGTGGCGGTAGTTTCTGGCTGGGTACTTCAAACCTAGTCTCCTCATATAATGGAGTTTTATCTTTGGTTGGCAGGTCAGGGTCGGTATTTTTAGAGGGGTTTTCGGTGTCTTCGTCCAGGGTGGCGTTTACCCTCTTCTCGGCAACTTCTGCCCATTTTGAACACAAATTTTGTGTGGAAGCATGGGTGCGGACCTGTTTGAGGTGGTTACTTAAACGCTGGCGAAGAACTTGTACGTTACCCTCGGTTTCGATATTTCGGGCGGTAAGCATTTCTATAAGCTCGTTTTTCTTGAGCATGTATATGAAACTGAGGCTCCTGAATGGATTGTCGTCCAAGCCGGTATCCTCTTCGTGTTCGGACATTTCTAATAAATCGGTTTAGCTGGTAAGTGGTCGGTAGTCGTTAAGACGGTATTCGGTATGCTCGGTTTTGTTCGGTCGGACGGGCGTGTCGGTCGGAAAGACCTTTAGGAATTCTAGACGGGCGGCGGCGGTATCGGAAACGGAACGGATGAATCCTCTAAAGGTCCCTGCTCGGGCGCCAATTTGTGATGCTTCTTTTTCTAAGGCTGAGGTAAGCTCGCCGGATAACCAGGGGTCGTATCGAGAAAGCACAAAACTCGAATATAGAGGAGCGAAATCCGAACCACTTAATTGATAAGAAACAGTCGATTTTATTATTTCGATTTATTTTCTTCAACTATAATTCATAACCAATAATACTTATAATCTAATACATGATAATATAATACTTATACATATATATACAATACATAAGGGCCCACTCGCTAGTAAGTGCGGGGGAAAATCGGAAAAAGTGCCCACGACTTGAAGAGTGCGAGGGAATATCGGTCAAAGTGCCCACGACTTGAAGAGTGCGAGGGAATATCGGTCAAAGTGCCCACTACTTGAAGAGTGAGAGGGAAAATCGGAAAAAGTGCCCACCACTTGAAGAGTGCGAGGGAAAATCGGAAAAAGTGCCCACCACTTGAAGAGTGAGAGGGAAAATCGGAAAAAGTGCCCACCACTTGAAGAGTGAGAGGGAAAATCGGAAAAAGTGCCCACCACTTGAAGAGTGCGAGGGAATATCGGTCAAGTGCCCACGACTTGAAGAGTACGAGGGAAAAACGGTTTTTGTTGTCGCACAGCACGCTATGTTACAACGAGCCCACTAATGGGAATATCGAGGGAAACAAGCACTTCGGTGTCAAAGGCAATAAACCTTAATTACTTCGGTAGCAAGCTTCGGATTTTTGCTGGTTTTTACCTTTCTCTTATCACTTTTGTGGTAAAAACTAGGTGTGAATTTTTATTTAGTAAAAGAAAAATAAAGGTACATATTTTTGTTGTTTTGTTTTTAGTTAATGACGGTGATGTTTGGTGAACGGTTTGACGGTGGTGGCGGCGGTGTTCAGTGTGGTGTGTGGGTAATTTGTGTTGGCGCGGCGGTCGTCGGTTGTTGTTGTTGGTTATTGGGTTGAATGCTTATCATATGGTGGAGCCGATGTTGTGTTCATATTGTAGATGATTGTTGTTGGCTGTTTGGGTTAAATGATCGTTATATGGTGGCGGCGGTGTTTTTTTGGATTGGCTTGATGATTGTTGTTGGCTGTGGTTTTGGTGCGTTTTGATAATGTTGGCGGCGGCGGGCAGCGTATTATAGGGCGTAGATATGTATAGGAGTGTAACGCTTCGTTACACTGCAAACCTAATTTTTGCATTGATGATCAAATGGAAAAATAGAAATCTATTTTTTGCATGAAATTGTAGATGATATTTGTTTCATAGTTGGCTTGCGCCCAACGCATTTTTTAAAAAAATTTCAATGTACCTAGGTATACTTATAGCACAGATAATAAATTTATACAGATGTCTCACCCTTATGGCGAGAAATGATATATGAAACTGAAAGCTACCAAAAAAAAAGCTTTTTCCAAAAGCTTTAACGCATTCACTTAATGCATTAAAAATCTATTTTCGCTCGCCTCATTGCCCATAAATGAATACTTCGGCAAGGAAAAAAGCTTCAAAAAGCTCCTTGTCTGTTAAGGCGCTGTCTGTTAAGAGCAAAATATGTTTCATTTTTTTCTGCAGGGATGAGACATCTGTATAAATTTATTATCTGTGCTTATAGCTTATTCCAGTCATGATTTCTTTCCGTCGATACGGAAAAGTCGTCAAATGGGAAGAATAGGAACTTGATATACATATTTTTTGTTTCTTGTCCATAAGAAACATATTTTTTTTTTTTGTTATCAATGATAGGCCGCAAAACACTTCCAAGGAATGTTTTTTTATTTTCTGTGCCTTTCAGATTTTTTGAATTTCTTTTCGTGAGGAAAGGAAATTTGAAATAGTGTAAGAGCGTAAGAGCTGTGTCATGTATTTATATCTACTTAAACCTAAAATTGTAAACAACGTTCACGAAAATCTTCAACGATCCAGAACAAACTATAAAAAATTTGCTGACCGAGGAGCAAAACCATCACCCGAAATGTCACCAGGAGATAAAGTTCGTATGCAGATAAGAAACAGAAAATGGATTTCAGGCGAGATTAATAAGGTTGCGAAATCACCACGCTCATTCCTCGTTCAAACAGATGACGGAAGAACCTTTCGACGAAACTCAATTCACATTCATCCAACAACAGCAAATATAAAAACATCGAAAGAAGTCGTTGCTATTCCATCATCTAGTGCGCCAATCAACACAGAAAAAAGAATCGAACCAAAGAGCTCAACATCAGCATTAATGAATCCATCGACTAATGCAGTCATCACCCGCTATGGAAGAACCGTCAAGCCAGTGAACCGTTATATACCAACATAATTTTCATTAATTTTTTTTTCTATTGTTATAACTAAAAACAAAAAAAAATTGAATTTAACAAATTTAATTTAACAAACTGAATTTAAGCTTAATTAATAATACATAATTAATATTTTTGTAGATTTGATAAAAAGGGAAGATGTCATGTATTTATATTATATTATTACATGTAACTATACATACATACTACATGAAGTCTATTACACAATAATAAAGTCAGTCTATTATTCTCTCTCTAACTAACCGGTCGTATCATTTCATAAGAACATCACAAGCTGCTGATGGCTAATTTTGTGTTCAACATTCAATGCCGTGCCGTTCCCGTTATTTAGTTTTAGTCGAATACAATAAACCGGATTGTCGTTTTCGAGAAATAAAGAAAAACCAAAACCACTTTTTGCTTTTTTAGTACTTTTTTATTTTTACGTGGCTGTTATTAATATTCAAAAATTAATAATAGCATTGAATGTTGAAAACAAAATTAGTACTGAATTACATAAAATTTTGAACATCCAAATTAGTTCGACTTTTAAGAGAAAAAATAAGTCAATTTTTCAGAAAACTGCCCCTCAAGCCTACCTACACGCTATAGCTATTTGGCACAATGTTTTATTTTATTAACAGATGGGTGAAGGAGGAGTTAGTTATTGATTAAAATAAAATTTTAATTTAATATAGCCGGATTGCGCACTTTTCATGATGCAAGCTAACATACTCAAATTTGTTTATGTTAAAAAATATGTTTCATCCGGTTAACAGATCGGTGAAAGTCAGTCTTCAGCGGCTCCTCTAGTAAAAGGAATTTTATGTTTCCGATCAGGGTTCCTACTTCCGAAATTCCGATTAGGGGAGAGTGGGTATATTTGGGACACTTTTCGAATACATTAAATTTGCCGAGATCTTATAGATCGTATCTAGCAAAATTGATTTCTAAAGATAAAATAACATTTTGACAACCTATTTTCAGTTAAAAAGAAGGCGAAACTCAGACAGAAGAAAATCAAAAAATTAATTTCATGAACCAACTCACTTTGTCCCATTCCTCCTGAGAGGAGGAGGATTGGGACAACTATGTGATGGAATGGGACACTTTTGGGATACATTAAATTTGCAGAGTTCTTATAGATCGTATCTGAGCAAAATTGATTTCTAAAGATAAAATAACATTTTGGCAACCTATTTTCAGTTATAAAGAAGGCGAAAGTCAGACTGAAGAAAAGCAACAAATTATTTCATGAAACAACTCACTTTGTCCCATTCTTCCTGCGATCAATATGATTGGGACAACTATGGGGTGGAAGAGTGATGTCCCAATCATCCTGCATGGCACTTTGAATAAATAATTTATAATATCACTTTTCGTGTGGCATTAATTAAACAAAACTACGATGAATTCACTTCAAAAATGATGTTGCTATCTAATTATTACACTCTTTTGCGCAGAAAGTTCACACATTAAAAAAAAAAAAAATTCACTCAAAGTTTACACAGCTGTTTTACTTTTTATCCACAAATTACATTTTTTTAATCTCCACTCCGTGATTTTTTTCCTAGACACAACTTGTTTTGTTGAGGGATGGGGACAGACTGAAGACAGAATCTGTCATACAAGGAAAGAGAAAAAAAATTGTAGGAACTGAGAAAATGCCTGTGTCCCATTCCTCCTGTGTCCCAAAAATACCCACTCTCCCCTACTCACGAATGATAAAAATAGAAACAAAATTTTCAATTCGTTCGAAGAAGGATCGGAAATTTTCGGTTCCCGAGAAACGTACCTAGATATCTATGAGATTTTAATTTTTTTGTTTGGTTTGTGAGAAGATCGGAAAATAGTGAGAACTTTCGATATTTTACGAACCCTGCATTGTATCCATCTTATGTATGTATGCCTACTGCCGACATATAGAGATTTTTCAAGAAAAAAAATATTCAAAACGTATAAGTTTTACAGAACTCATAGTATAGTGGAGTCAATGAAGCTCAAAAAAGGGCGTTTTCAGAAAGTCCTCAGAAACAGCTCGGATTTTGAAAAAAAAAATTCCAAATTTTTTGTTTTTTATATTCTTTAAAGTCTGAAACAAATTATTTGGGTAAATAATTGCTTATATTGTTTAAATAATTTTTATATTGTTTATAAAGAGAGATCCAAAAACAATATTTTTGATAATTGGAGTGTTTAGGTTGCATTAAGACAAGAAAAAAATCATATGGAAGGGGGGGTCTATTGTCCCCCGTTTAGCCGGGAGGAGCGATCTTATAACAAAAAAAGCCTATTTTTCAAAAAAATATCAAAAATCAACGGCTTTTCACTTAATGCCGTTTTATACCTTCATGCAAAGCTTAAAAGTGCTTCTTTCATTTTGCATTTAAATAAAACTGTTTTCAGGAATAGTTTTCGAAAAAATCATCTTCAAAGTCAAAATATCAAATTTTTCAACATTTTTTTTGTAACTTCGAACTAATTTTTTTCGAAATTGTATGTAGTTAAGTACTACAGTGCTTTGCAAAAGTATAATCGCACCATATAAAATAACAGGCAGTTTGGTAGTGTTTCTGAGCTCCAAGAGACAAAACTGCACGAATGGAACTCGTTGGACAATTCCTAATTAAAAAAAAACTGGTCGAGAGTAATCCAAATCGAGTATTTTAACTTGATTGAAAATCGGCGTAGTAAGAATCCACACTAATCTTTCAAAAAATAAAAAAAAATAAAAAAAATGTTGAAAAAATAAGAGAATGCGATTATACTTATGCAACAAAGAAAAAAACTTGTTTTCTTTTCTAAACATTAGAGGCGAAAGTAACGGTAATTTTTTTTTTCTCTCAATTTTCTTATCTAATGAGGGTCTTTAAAAAAAAATAGTTTAGTATTGCTGCAGTCCTCGGTTTTACACAAAACCATTTTTACATGGTGCGATTATACTTTTGCAAAGCACTGTATTTTTTTCCACAATTAAATGCGGTTACAAGTTCTTAGTGAGATCCAGGAAACCGAATGCCTAAATTTCTTTTTGTTTTCGAGAAATTAAGAAAAACCCAAAAAAACTCAGAAAATTTGGATGATATTTTGTTCTATTCATTCGAAAAAATAATACAATACAAAAAAATTGTACTTAACTACATACAATTTTGAAAAAAAATAGTTCGAAGTAAAAAAAAAAAGTTGAAAAATTCGATATTTTGACTTTGAAGATGATTTTTTCGAAAACTATTCCTGAAAACAGTTTTATTTAAATGCAAAATGAAAGAAGCACTTCTTAGCTTTGCAAGAAGGTATAACACGGCATTAAGTGAAAAGCCGTTGATTTTTGATATTTTTTTGAAAAATAGGCTTTTTTTGTTATAAGATCGCCCCTCCCGGCTAAACGGGGGACAATAGACCCCCCTTCCATATGATTTTTTTCTTGTCTTAATGCAGCCTAAACACTCCAATTATCAAAAATATTGTTTTTGAATCTCTCTTTATAAACAATATAAAAATTGTTTAAACAATAGTTGTGTTTTTTTCACTTCCCAGTAACCAGCACAGTAATCAAGTGCGAAAAAAAAACGCTCCAACTCACTCTATCTGTCAAATTCAATTTAAATTTCAATGTGGGCACTCATTACAAAAAACTTCAAAATCTAATGTCAAAATTCTTCAACATTTGATTAATAATTTTCAACACATCTCAACAAAAAAGTGTGCCCGGTTAAATGTAGTTTTATTATTTTTCGTTTGCCAACCCAAGAGTTGATTATGCAGTAGTGAATAATAAGGACCCAAGAGAGCAAAAAGCTTGATTTGATTTTTCATTTAAAATCAAATTACATTCATACAAAGGAACGATTTCAATCTGACGACCGAGACCAACCCCCACGCTAGCAGCCGGCTCCCGCAGCCACTCCCATCGATGTCAGAGATGGAGAGACTTAATTTCAAATTAAATAATCGTAATCTTGTAAGATTATGCAAAATATGAAAAAAACACAACTTATAATAATTTGACTTTGATGAAATCATGAATGAAATTGAAATCAAATACAAATAATTTTCAAAATTGCCAACATTCGCGTAGCAAAATAATTCTTCTTAACGCCATCAGCGCCATCTACATTTCAATAATATGAAGTTCTATCTCCGGCTTATCTGTCATTATTTTACTGGCCTTTTTATCGATTGTAAAATTAAATTGTTGTTGTTTGCCAAGGGAAATTTTGCTGTGCTGGCTACAGAGTGGTGAAAAAAACACAGCTAATATAAGCAATTATTTCCCCCAAATGATTTGTTTCAGACTTTAAAGAACATAAAAAACAAAAAATTTGGAATTTTTTTTTTTTCAAAATCCGAGCTGTTTCTGAGGACTTTCTGAAAAAAAGCTTCATTGACTCTACTAGTAAGGTATTTCGTATGTGTGATTTTGTCCATTCAATCTGCTGGACATTTTGATAATAACGTTCAAAATAATTTACGACTTAAAATGCATACATCCTAATACATTTATTATTTTGACGTACTGATATAATGATATATCATATTTATGTAACAGTATTCTGAACCGTTTTAATTTATCCCTAACAACATAAATGCTTTCATATTCCTTCAAAGCCAAACAAACAACTCCACTGATTATCATAACCATATCAAGGTGCTATTCCATGAAATGGGCATCATAATTTTAAGCATCACTATCTCCTTACCTGCGAAATATACATGGTTGTATCTCCTTCAAACAACTTGCAGCTGCAACTTCGAATATTCAAGGATAACTTTCACCTTGTCTACGTGCAAATAACAAGTGAGCGCATAAATTATCGTTCCTCACTGCCACATTTCGTGGATGGGATTTAGAATGTTTTTGGTATTGGTACATCCCTGCCGTGATGATGGACCGCCCATTTCAGCTGCCACTCTAGTGAATGCAATTCCGAGTTTTATTGCAATTTTCTTTTTTAAGGAAAACTTAAAGGATCGTAAATAACGTGACTTAAACCAAATAAGATATTTAATTATTTGACAGTCCTGCACAATAATATTTTGAATTGATTGAAAAAAAATTAAACTTTTGACCCTTATTTATAGTTTTTGTGTTGATTTTCATTCATTTTTTATAAAGTGATCGTAAGTTTTTGCTGCACGTAACTAAAAAATTATTAAAAAATGGCCAGCGAAAAAGAAATTCTGAGAAAATTTCGATTTTGAGTTTTGACTGCATACACATTTTTTTCATATTGAGCAATGTTCGGATCGAAGAGAACATAATATATTTTAAAAAATATAAAATTAGTAAGTAAATTTATTATCTGTGGTATAGGGTTCTGAAACGTGTTTTTTATAGGCACATTATTTTTCAGTTGTCTTGTAATTAATTTTTTGATTTATAAGCATTAAGTTATTTTCATTACTTTTGCGGTCGACTTATTCACTACTTCGAATTTCTTTGGAAACCAAAGAAAACAAGGTTGTGCAACCTATGTAACCATTCCAGGCTTAAGACATTATTATTCAAGAAAGCAAACGTAAAGGTAACCTAGATAAAACATGTGTAAAATATTTTTGTATAACTGCACACAATCAGGATGCAATGGCTTGGATATGCATTGGAAAGGAGTAACATGAAGACTGTAGAAACTGTGTTTTGTGTTTTTTATTGTTTCAGTTACTGTTCTACCCGTTGATGTTGAATATTGGTTTGGTGAGAAAAAAAAAACGGATTTCTTATAGGTACTACCTGTTTGCTTTTCAATTACTTCAGCATATATATGTAGGTAGATAGATAAAATTCTTTATTTCATATACTAATGTTTACAATATTTATTCTTAAGAGTATGGACGTATTGCCGTCTGCCTGAAATGACATTTCATAATAAAGTATAGAAATATATGTATGTATGTATATTGAAAGTATTTGAATAATATGACAAACGAAATTCAGTAGAATTAAAAAAAAACTTATTGAATGGATAAATTTGACAGTAGGTAAGTTAAAAAGAAAAATAAGTAACAATTTTGACGTGATTTGAAACACAAATTTTTTTTTTTTCAAAATTCATAAAAAGTTTAGTTTTAAACATGATATCAATTTTAAAGTGATTTGAAACACAAAAGCAAATTATTATATATAATAAACACAATAATTTTATCAGTTAGTGATTTTATCAATTTTAAAGTGATTTGGAAAACAAAATAAAAAGCAAAGTGAAATAATTTAAACTGCAATAACTTTAGATTATCTCATAACTCATAAGTAACTATTTCGAAAAGTTAACGCATGTTTACAATATTTGTATAGGCTACACCAACCTAGAGCACCATTTAGTATTTTGCGTAAACGACGTGGTGAAATAAAGCTCTCATTTAAATGTAAACGTCATATCTCTTGAAGGATTGGACAAAAAGCAATAAAGTACAATGTGTCTTCAGCTTCTCGTCTGTTACACAAACCACAAATTTGTGACAGATCAGGGCGATGTGGCATACAATTGAGATTTAAAATTTCGACCAGTGCTCTAAATATGAAGCTTATTGCTTTAGCAGATAGTCTATTGGTGAAATAGTTGTCTTTCGATTGCAAGTGGTGATTGAGAGTTCTGTATACGTTTCTGGATGTTGTGGAAGCTGCTCTGGCTTGATGTTGATTGTAGGCATTTTCGTCCACCTTAGCAATAGTGTTGTTAAACATAGCTGGCCATTGGTCTACATTTGTTTCAGTCGGCAAAAAGTTCATTTCGTGCGATAGGGCAAGCTGGTTCCATTCTTTAAAAGGTGTTGAATTGGTGAGCTAAGAGCAATAGACGCAACATGATGGTTTTGTGCAGGCTTCTCTCTTCTCTTTTCATAACTCTTACTATATGTAATCTGCATTGGTTTTGAGGTTTTGAGTATATATGGGTGTAATACCAGACTCTAAATATATTGCATAATTCGGAGTTGACGTCGCGTCGGCAATCTAAACAAGCGTTTGAAAAAAAACCTTTGAACTGCTTCGAATTCTTCGAGAGGCAAGTATCCAAAAACTTGAGCACCATAGGACATACAGGTGTTGACAGTTGCATTAAACACACGGTATTTAGACTTTACATCAACTTGTTGGTTTGCAAAAAACTTGGGCCACATCAAGTTTAAAGCTAGTTTAGCATCAGTGCTTTTTTCTTCAGCATGTTTCGAAAACTTCAAATTACTTGTAAGTAGGACTCCAAGATACTTAAATTCCTGAACGATATCAATTGGTATATTGTTGAGAGACCATTGTTCTTCAGGCAACCTCCTTCATTGGCGTGCTTCAATAACCATAACCTTCGTTTTTGTAGTGTTTACCTTCAGTCCCCACATCTCGCAGAAGCTCTTGAGTCTATTGATCTGCAGCTGGAGACTGAAAGGGTTATCAGCCAACAGAACTAAATCGTCAGCATAAAGTAAGACTTTAACTTGAACGTCTGCAAACAATATTCCTCCTGGAAGCGCATCACATATATTGTCAATAAACAAGGCGAAGAGAATTGGACTTAAGATACACTCTTGAGGAACTTCAGTCGTGGTTTTCAGCACCATCCCATACCGTAGCAGTAGTAGACCTCAGAAAGTTTAGATACATCAACAGGAACTTTCGGGAGACTCCTAAAGATGAAAGCTTGTAGATCAAAGCCTGTCTGTTTACCCTGTCAAACACCGCTTTGAAATCAACGAAGCATGCATATAATTTTTTACCTTTCTCTATAGATTTCCTAGCTATACTGGTGAGAGCAAAGATATGGTCCATAGTCGAGAACCCAGGTCTAAAACCAGCTTGGAACATGTTCAGTAGATGGTTGTTTTCAACCCACCTTGAAAGTCTTTCGTAAAGAATTGAAGCCAAGATTTTTCGCATCGAGTTGAGAATTGAAATCCCTCTGTAGTTTTCTGGTAGGGCTGAATCTCATTTTTTTTTTAATTGCAAAAATTACTGCTTTTGTGAAATTGAGAGGCACATGCGAGTTATCGTAGAGTCTATTAAAATTAACCAACAAATAGTTTTTCAATACATCAGTACTATTTTTTAAAAACTCTACCGGAATACCATCGATGCCTGGAGCCTTGTTGTTTTTCATTTTTTTCAGTGTTAATTCGAGTTCACCAAAAGATATAGGATCATCCAATTCAGAGATGTTGGTGTTGGGTACTGCATAGCAGAAAGTGTATTGGTTCTCATCAGCCGACAAAAGAGTTTTAAAGTGAGCTGATAGTATCTCAGCTCCGAGAGTATTCACCACACTTCGATTATGACCACCGATCTCACGAACATTACACCAAAAAGTTTTTAGAGATGATTAGATTCCTTGCCATATTTTCCGTATACTCGATTTTTTTATTTGCACATACTTTCTTGAACTCTTTGTTTACATGTAGATAAATATTAAAAAAAAAAACAAAGCATTTGTAGATCTATAGAGTTTAAGATACCCAAAAGAAAGTTTACGAAGTTTTTTGCAATCATTGTCAAACCATTTGTTCTTTGGAGTAAATGAGTTATTATTGTTTCCGTTATACGGTGCTGAGGCTTTTATCACTCTTACTATCTGCTCATCACAAATTTCAATATAATCCGGAGAATCGGGTGAAGGAAGTGTTCTGCAGTTTCGGTCTAAAAGTTATTTGTACAAGGCAGCACGATTTTCTTTCCATTTCAGTTTAAGGAAATTACTGGTATACCTCTGCGTTGTTTCAGTAGCAAACTGTACTTTCACTTCAATTGGCAAGTGCGCTGAAAAATTCTCTATACCCACTTTGAAATCTTTATATGCATTAACCCACTCCATTGAAATAGCTGCAATGTCTATTACCGATTGTCCTTGACCGCTTATAAAAGTGAATTCTCCAGAAACGTCTCCTTCAGAAGTCCCATTCAGCACAGATAGTCCAAAGTCTTCAAAAATGTCTATAATCTTCTTCCCATTTCGATTAAGAATATCATCTTTAGAATTTCTGATAACATTAAGAGCAAAATGAGATGGTATATTTTCAGTTGAAGGGTTTTGATATTTGCCGATTCGAGCATTTAAATCACCGATTATCATTATGTTCTCCAAGTTGGATGTATTCACGAAGTTACTAAATTATCAAAATCAGTTTGCCAGTTATTGCAGTTTAAGTACACTGGAATAATTGAATATTTTAAGTTATTGCTTGAATTTGAAAGATAATTCTGTTAGATATACAACAAAGTTTAATAGATTGAGAATCTAAATTTTTTTCATCCCACATAACATTCCACCACTAGCTCTGCCGTGGATATTAGTTCTGGTCGCTAAAGAGCACATAATATTAAAATTTTTAAAGTAGCTTAAATATTCGTTTTCATTATACAAAATATTAGGGGAGTCAATGAAGCGAAAAATACTGCCTGACCTCAGAATTTTTTTACTGTGAACCGATTTGCATGAAATTTTGGAATTAGGCTCGTCTTACCCTTAACTTCAAAAGTGAAAATGATTTGAACTGTGGTACCACCCTGGGGGTGGTTGCCACCCCTTCTCGGGGGTGATTTTTTTTTTCTTCAAAATAACCTCGGATATCGATAGAAGGCCTAATTTTAAGCAAAAAATCTTTTGTAAAGTATTTCAAAAAATCCAATACTTTTCAAGTTATTGGCAAATGAAAATTCGCAGTAATAACACTCCGAAATTTACAGTTACTAAGTAGAAAAAAAAATATGATAAGTTTTTGGACCATAACTCCTTCAATTTTCATGCTATCACAATTTATAAAAAACCATTGTAATGGTATTTAAGAGAGCTACAACATCCTTCATTGCAATATATAGCAAAAAACTTTTTTTCAAAACGGTGAAGGGTTAAAGGGCTTAAGAGAGGCTGTGATTGCGCTACCACGCGCTCTTTAAACAATCATATCTCCGTCAATTTTTGTTTCACAGAAAAAAAAATAAAACAAAATTGTTTGTCAGAAAAATACCTAAATTTTTTATCTTCACACTTTTATACGTATCTGTCGTCATTTTTGAGATATTATGAAAAAAAGTGTTTTTTTTTAATTTGAAATTTTGCTTTTTTTTTAATCGTGAGTTTTTAAAAAAAATATGTGTCCTGAAGCAGCCAAACTGATACTATCTATCAAACTCTTCATAATAAAGTTAATTCTAGGCGGAATACAATAAACTTTAATTTTGGTGGAAATGGCACTTAAGAAACCCATTGATTTAAAAGAAAAAAAACATTAGATGCTCCCCTTATTTGCAATACAGCTCACTTATCTTACGTGCAAAAGACTTTTAATAGTGCTCATCTTAAAGCTTATTTCAAGCACTATGAAACCTTTTTGTATTAGAATGCATAAAATGCATCTGCTCGCCGCTAGATGGCATTGACAATATCGATTAAATTTCAGTCAAAGTAAAAAACGGCTTTGATCTGTAATATCTAGCTTAATACTGCACTTAGAATACTTTATAAAAAACCAAATTGTTCATTGTTTTACCTGCTACAGTTTTGCTCTCAATAAAATTTTCAATAAAACGTATACTTTTGGAGATATTTGCACCGATGAAAAACGTGAAAAAATTTCGAATTTTCAATTGCCAATAACTTGAAAAGTATTGGATTTTTTGGAAAACTTTATAGAAGATTTTTTGCTTAAAATTAGGCCTTCTATCGATATCCGAGGTTATTTTGAAAAAAAAAATTCACCCCCGAGAAGGGGTGGCAACCACCCCCAGGGTGGTACCGCAGTTCAAATCATTTTAACTTTTGAAGTTAAGGGTAAGACGAGCCTAATTCCAAAATTTCATGCAATTCGGTTCACAGTAAAAAAATTATGACCTAAATTGCTTCATTGACTCCCCTATACCTAATTTTGAATAAATTTAAAAAAACTAGGTACAAAAGTTTACTTTGAAGACCTGTGATATTGTACGAGCATATAGTTAAATTTTGAAAATTATTGTTAATTTGGCAGACGACAGATAAATCCTATTGTGTTTACAACCTTATTATTGGTTGCGAGAGTTGACTCATAGGTGGCATGTGAAACATGTTGTTGTTGATGTGATGTGGCGACACTCTATCGATAGTCACGCTCCTACTGGCGAATTTCAACATTCAACATTTTATCTTCAAACTCTACAAAAAACTGCATTAAAACATTCTAGATCACAAAGCTTTAGTTCTAAGTGTACAAAAAACTACTGTAACCGAAATTTGAATATTCCATTCTATCATTGACTCTTCACTCTAATTTCTGATGTCCAACCGCACACAACACAGTCTCTTCTCTTTTACTTAAAAATTAATATTCATTGCATTTCATACTTGTTTATTTAATTATTGTTATAATTCTATTTCTGATATTAAAAATTGTTGAATTAAACTCAGTGTTCCTTTTTTCACTTAATTAACTTTGCTTTTGTGGTGACATTCTCAACATTTAGTTGGTGTCAATAAAAGACACCACATTGGTGACCCCGACGTGATTAACGTTAATTTTTTTTCTGTATTTGAAATTATTTTCATGTTGAGCCGAACACCACCGAAAGGCACCTCTGGAGACCGAAACATGTCCCAAGAAAATCCCATGGATGGCAATCAGAGCTTACTCGACGTGGAAAATCCACCCTACGACTCAGGCTCTCAAACTGCACACTCCGATAGCGGGTTGACTGGAGGAGAAGGAAACAAAATGTTTCCATTCAACAAATTCGGCATACTTCCTCTTACACAACAACAACAGGAATACGTATATGCTGTCAACTTGCATCTTCCTCAATTTGCTCAAGAATCACCCGAGCTTTGGTTCGCGATTGCTGAGGCGGATTTCGTTGCCAAGAGAATCTCCAGCGACGCGCAGAAGTACAATCAACTCCTAAAGGCACTGCCACTCACCATAGCCAGCCAGCTCATTGAGACGTGGACAACAACCCTCCAGCACAAGAAAAATATCAGAATCTGAAAACCGTCATACTCCAATGCTTTTAAGAATTCGTCAGAGGCAGCTCCAAAAGTTACTCCGAGAGAAGGTCCTAGACGACAAAAAAACCTTCCCAGCTGCTTCGAGAAATGAGAGAGCTTGCTAAGAATGCCGCGACAGATGAGGTTCTCCATCAGCTCTGGATAGAGTGACTGCCCGAAAAAATTCGTCCACTGTTGGTGATTTCCGACAAACTTAAGGACTTGAGTGCGCTAGCAGACACGGCAGACCGCATAATGGATGCTCTCAGCACCACTTCTGTCATGGCGGTTCACGGCAGGGACATCCAACCGTCTCATTTCAGAATGCAGTCTGAATACTCACGTTTGGAGCAACAGTTACAAGAGATGCAACTAACCATCCTCAATTGCCAAAAAGAAATACGGAGACTCTACTCAAATCAACAACAAATAGACAAAACACTCCATGACATGAGATTTGCACAACAACAGCAACAGGCAACACACATTCAACAACAGTGTCATCATCATGTCCAACGGCCACGAGGCAGATCCGCCACTCCCAATCGAATTAACGGTATCTGCTACTACCACAATCGATATGGGAGTGATACTCGACATTGCACCAAGCTGTGCAATTTTGGACCAACAACATCGAAGCTGGGAAACTGATGACGCTGTCATCAATCGTAGCAGTAGTTGGTGACAGCATAGATGCATCACTCAGGGTTCAGGGAGGTCAGACTGCATATCAAAGATCAATCAACAAACCAAACTTTTCTCATCGATTCCGGATCCATCGTCTCAATCATTCCGATGGGTGTCTTCAAAGCTAAGCCCGAAAGAGACACGATGCAACTTTACGCAGCAAATTCGTCAGCAATCAACACTTATGGCGTAAAAAACCTAAAGCTCGACCTCAACCTAAGAAGATGTTTTTCCTGGACATTCATTATTGCCGACATTCCCAATGCCATCATCGGAGCTGACTTTCTTTCCCACTTCAACCTGCTTCTGGACTTAAAAAACCAACGTCTCTTGGATCCTCTCACCTCTTTATCAACTAAAGGTGAATCACTCGAGACCAACACATTCAACATCTCCACTATCAACACTTCGCTTCCAGAGAAGTACACCCAGCTCCTCAAAGAATTCATCTACATTACCAAACCAAACTTCAGACCAAATCTCAACAATAGCCACTACGCTCATCGCATCGTCACACATGGTCCACCAGTCTCTGCACGGTCCTACAAACTCGCAGGAGAGAAGGCATCCTCAGCAAGGACACAAATATCTGACATATTGGAAGAAGGGATTATCAGACCTTCCAGAAGTCCTTACGCGAGTCCCATCATCCTAACCAAAAAGGAAGACAACCAATATCGACTCTGCGGCGACTACAGAAGACTCAACTCCATCACTGAAGCTGATAAATATGCACCTCCACTTGTCCAGGACCTTTTCACTCGTTTGTATAGTGCCTCTATCTTTACCAAACTTGATCTGGACAAAGCATATCACCAAGTTCCCATGCACCCAGATGACATCCATAAGACAGCCATCATAACACCATGGGGCCTATATGAATACTTGGTTATGCCATTTGGTCTACGAAATGCCACACAAACCTTCCAGCGGTTTATGGACTCAATCTTTCGAGACCTCAATTTCGTTTTTGTGTATATTGACGATATACTAATCATGTCACAAAACGAAACCCAACACCAAGAGCATCTCAGAGTAGTCTTCGAAAGATTGCAAGCATTTTCACTAAACATCAACACAAAAAAATGCGAATACGGGAAGAAAGAAGTCAATTTCCTCAGCTTCATCATCAACGCTCAAGCGATAGAGTTGATGCCATCCTTGAATTCAAGAAACCTGAAACGATAGAAGAACTAAGACGCTTTCTGGGAATTACCAATTACTACACACATTGCATTCCAAATGCAGCACAGTTGTAAGTTCCTTTGAACAACTATCTCAAGCACTCAGTAAAAAAAGACAAGACACCAATCATCTGGACAGAAGAAGCAACACAAGCTTTCAA
Source organism: Sphaerophoria taeniata (assembly GCA_943590905.1). Lineage (NCBI taxonomy): Eukaryota > Metazoa > Arthropoda > Insecta > Diptera > Syrphidae > Sphaerophoria > Sphaerophoria taeniata. The sequence continues at coordinate 78,434,385 of OX016541.1, read as the reverse complement.
GGAATGCAAAAATCGAATAGCCAACCTGACACTTCTGGCGTTTCCAGTATTTATTCAATTCGTTAACATCTAACGTGAACAGTACTTAAACTAATTCTAATAATCTAGGTTACATGTTATACACAATTATTAAAAAATGAATCTTTAAACTTTTTGCATTTTAAGTTATCATTAGCGGATTCTAAACAAATGTAAAATTCATTATAAATTGTTATTAATTGATTAAGTGGGCTATTTACACCATAGTTTGATCTACTAAATATTTGATTTAAAGGTTGTTGTCGTCTTAAACTTGAGCGACTAAAACTGAAATTTAATTTACTAAGAACTGACGCTGAAGATATCGACCCATTTAGTAAAGAATTGAAGCCAAGATTTTTCGCATCGAGTTGAGAATTGAAATCCCTCTGTAGTTTTCTGGTAGGGCTGAATCTCATTTTTTTTTTAATTGCAAAAATTACTGCTTTTGTGAAATTGAGAGGCACATGCGAGTTATCGTAGAGTCTATTAAAATTAACCAACAAATAGTTTTTCAATACATCAGTACTATTTTTTAAAAACTCTACCGGAATACCATCGATGCCTGGAGCCTTGTTGTTTTTCATTTTTTTCAGTGTTAATTCGAGTTCACCAAAAGATATAGGATCATCCAATTCAGAGATGTTGGTGTTGGGTACTGCATAGCAGAAAGTGTATTGGTTCTCATCAGCCGACAAAAGAGTTTTAAAGTGAGCTGATAGTATCTCAGCTCCGAGAGTATTCACCACACTTCGATTATGACCACCGATCTCACGAACATTACACCAAAAAGTTTTTAGAGATGATTAGATTCCTTGCCATATTTTCCGTATCCTCGATTTTTTTATTTGCACATACTTTCTTGAACTCTTTGTTTACATGTAGATAAATATTAAAAAAAAAACAAAGCATTTGTAGATCTATAGAGTTTAAGATACCCAAAAGAAAGTTTACGAAGTTTTTTGCAATCATTGTCAAACCATTTGTTCTTTGGAGTAAATGAGTTATTATTGTTTCCGTTATACGGTGCTGAGGCTTTTATCACTCTTACTATCTGCTCATCACAAATTTCAATATAATCCGGAGAATCGGGTGAAGGAAGTGTTCTGCAGTTTCGGTCTAAAAGTTATTTGTACAAGGCAGCACGATTTTCTTTCCATTTCAGTTTAAGGAAATTACTGGTATACCTCTGCGTTGTTTCAGTAGCAAACTGTACTTTCACTTCAATTGGCAAGTGCGCTGAAAAATTCTCTATACCCACTTTGAAATCTTTATATGCATTAACCCACTCCATTGAAATAGCTGCAATGTCTATTACCGATTGTCCTTGACCGCTTATAAAAGTGAATTCTCCAGAAACGTCTCCTTCAGAAGTCCCATTCAGCACAGATAGTCCAAAGTCTTCAAAAATGTCTATAATCTTCTTCCCATTTCGATTAAGAATATCATCTTTAGAATTTCTGATAACATTAAGAGCAAAATGAGATGGTATATTTTCAGTTGAAGGGTTTTGATATTTGCCGATTCGATCATTTAAATCACCGATTATCATTATGTTCTCCAAGTTGGATGTATTCACGAAGTTACTAAATTATCAAAATCAGTTTGCCAGTTATTGCAGTTTAAGTACACTGGAATAATTGAATATTTTAAGTTATTGCTTGAATTTGAAAGATAATTCTGTTAGATATACAACAAAGTTTAATAGATTGAGAATCTAAATTTTTTTTCATCCCACATAACATTCCACCACTAGCTCTGCCGTGGATATTAGTTCTGGTCGCTAAAGAGCACATAATATTAAAATTTTTAAAGTAGCTTAAATATTCGTTTTCATTATACAAAATATTAGGGGAGTCAATGAAGCGAAAAATACTGCCTGACCTCAGAATTTTTTTACTGTGAACCGATTTGCATGAAATTTTGGAATTAGGCTCGTCTTACCCTTAACTTCAAAAGTGAAAATGATTTGAACTGTGGTACCACCCTGGGGGTGGTTGCCACCCCTTCTCGGGGGTGATTTTTTTTTTCTTCAAAATAACCTCGGATATCGATAGAAGGCCTAATTTTAAGCAAAAAATCTTTTGTAAAGTATTTCAAAAAATCCAATACTTTTCAAGTTATTGGCAAATGAAAATTCGCAGTAATAACACTCCGAAATTTACAGTTACTAAGTAGAAAAAAAAATATGATAAGTTTTTGGACCATAACTCCTTCAATTTTCATGCTATCACAATTTATAAAAAACCATTGTAATGGTATTTAAGAGAGCTACAACATCCTTCATTGCAATATATAGCAAAAAACTTTTTTTCAAAACGGTGAAGGGTTAAAGGGCTTAAGAGAGGCTGTGATTGCGCTACCACGCGCTCTTTAAACAATCATATCTCCGTCAATTTTTGTTTCACAGAAAAAAAAATAAAACAAAATTGTTTGTCAGAAAAATACCTAAATTTTTTATCTTCACACTTTTATACGTATCTGTCGTCATTTTTGAGATATTATGAAAAAAAGTGTTTTTTTTTAATTTGAAATTTTGCTTTTTTTTTAATCGTGAGTTTTTAAAAAAAATATGTGTCCTGAAGCAGCCAAACTGATACTATCTATCAAACTCTTCATAATAAAGTTAATTCTAGGCGGAATACAATAAACTTTAATTTTGGTGGAAATGGCACTTAAGAAACCCATTGATTTAAAAGAAAAAAAACATTAGATGCTCCCCTTATTTGCAATACAGCTCACTTATCTTACGTGCAAAAGACTTTTAATAGTGCTCATCTTAAAGCTTATTTCAAGCACTATGAAACCTTTTTGTATTAGAATGCATAAAATGCATCTGCTCGCCGCTAGATGGCATTGACAATATCGATTAAATTTCAGTCAAAGTAAAAAACGGCTTTGATCTGTAATATCTAGCTTAATACTGCACTTAGAATACTTTATAAAAAACCAAATTGTTCATTGTTTTACCTGCTACAGTTTTGCTCTCAATAAAATTTTCAATAAAACGTATACTTTTGGAGATATTTGCACCGATGAAAAACGTGAAAAAATTTCGAATTTTCAATTGCCAATAACTTGAAAAGTATTGGATTTTTTGGAAAACTTTATAGAAGATTTTTTGCTTAAAATTAGGCCTTCTATCGATATCCGAGGTTATTTTGAAAAAAAAAATTCACCCCCGAGAAGGGGTGGCAACCACCCCCAGGGTGGTACCGCAGTTCAAATCATTTTAACTTTTGAAGTTAAGGGTAAGACGAGCCTAATTCCAAAATTTCATGCAATTCGGTTCACAGTAAAAAAATTATGACCTAAATTGCTTCATTGACTCCCCTATACCTAATTTTGAATAAATTTAAAAAAACTAGGTACAAAAGTTTACTTTGAAGACCTGTGATATTGTACGAGCATATAGTTAAATTTTGAAAATTATTGTTAATTTGGCAGACGACAGATAAATCCTATTGTGTTTACAACCTTATTATTGGTTGCGAGAGTTGACTCATAGGTGGCATGTGAAACATGTTGTTGTTGATGTGATGTGGCGACACTCTATCGATAGTCACGCTCCTACTGGCGAATTTCAACATTCAACATTTTATCTTCAAACTCTACAAAAAACTGCATTAAAACATTCTAGATCACAAAGCTTTAGTTCTAAGTGTACAAAAAACTACTGTAACCGAAATTTGAATATTCCATTCTATCATTGACTCTTCACTCTAATTTCTGATGTCCAACCGCACACAACACAGTCTCTTCTCTTTTACTTAAAAATTAATATTCATTGCATTTCATACTTGTTTATTTAATTATTGTTATAATTCTATTTCTGATATTAAAAATTGTTGAATTAAACTCAGTGTTCCTTTTTTCACTTAATTAACTTTGCTTTTGTGGTGACATTCTCAACATTTAGTTGGTGTCAATAAAAGACACCACATTGGTGACCCCGACGTGATTAACGTTAATTTTTTTTCTGTATTTGAAATTATTTTCATGTTGAGCCGAACACCACCGAAAGGCACCTCTGGAGACCGAAACATGTCCCAAGAAAATCCCATGGATGGCAATCAGAGCTTACTCGACGTGGAAAATCCACCCTACGACTCAGGCTCTCAAACTGCACACTCCGATAGCGGGTTGACTGGAGGAGAAGGAAACAAAATGTTTCCATTCAACAAATTCGGCATACTTCCTCTTACACAACAACAACAGGAATACGTATATGCTGTCAACTTGCATCTTCCTCAATTTGCTCAAGAATCACCCGAGCTTTGGTTCGCGATTGCTGAGGCGGATTTCGTTGCCAAGAGAATCTCCAGCGACGCGCAGAAGTACAATCAACTCCTAAAGGCACTGCCACTCACCATAGCCAGCCAGCTCATTGAGACGTGGACAACAACCCTCCAGCACAAGAAAAATATCAGAATCTGAAAACCGTCATACTCCAATGCTTTTAAGAATTCGTCAGAGGCAGCTCCAAAAGTTACTCCGAGAGAAGGTCCTAGACGACAAAAAAACCTTCCCAGCTGCTTCGAGAAATGAGAGAGCTTGCTAAGAATGCCGCGACAGATGAGGTTCTCCATCAGCTCTGGATAGAGTGACTGCCCGAAAAAATTCGTCCACTGTTGGTGATTTCCGACAAACTTAAGGACTTGAGTGCGCTAGCAGACACGGCAGACCGCATAATGGATGCTCTCAGCACCACTTCTGTCATGGCGGTTCACGGCAGGGACATCCAACCGTCTCATTTCAGAATGCAGTCTGAATACTCACGTTTGGAGCAACAGTTACAAGAGATGCAACTAACCATCCTCAATTGCCAAAAAGAAATACGGAGACTCTACTCAAATCAACAACAAATAGACAAAACACTCCATGACATGAGATTTGCACAACAACAGCAACAGGCAACACACATTCAACAACAGTGTCATCATCATGTCCAACGGCCACGAGGCAGATCCGCCACTCCCAATCGAATTAACGGTATCTGCTACTACCACAATCGATATGGGAGTGATACTCGACATTGCACCAAGCTGTGCAATTTTGGACCAACAACATCGAAGCTGGGAAACTGATGACGCTGTCATCAATCGTAGCAGTAGTTGGTGACAGCATAGATGCATCACTCAGGGTTCAGGGAGGTCAGACTGCATATCAAAGATCAATCAACAAACCAAACTTTTCTCATCGATTCCGGATCCATCGTCTCAATCATTCCGATGGGTGTCTTCAAAGCTAAGCCCGAAAGAGACACGATGCAACTTTACGCAGCAAATTCGTCAGCAATCAACACCTATGGCGTAAAAAACCTAAAGCTCGACCTCAACCTAAGAAGATGTTTTTCCTGGACATTCATTATTGCCGACATTCCCAATGCCATCATCGGAGCTGACTTTCTTTCCCACTTCAACCTGCTTCTGGACTTAAAAAACCAACGTCTCTTGGATCCTCTCACCTCTTTATCAACTAAAGGTGAATCACTCGAGACCAACACATTCAACATCTCCACTATCAACACTTCGCTTCCAGAGAAGTACACCCAGCTCCTCAAAGAATTCATCTACATTACCAAACCAAACTTCAGACCAAATCTCAACAATAGCCACTACGCTCATCGCATCGTCACACATGGTCCACCAGTCTCTGCACGGTCCTACAAACTCGCAGGAGAGAAGGCATCCTCAGCAAGGACACAAATATCTGACATATTGGAAGAAGGGATTATCAGACCTTCCAGAAGTCCTTACGCGAGTCCCATCATCCTAACCAAAAAGGAAGACAACCAATATCGACTCTGCGGCGACTACAGAAGACTCAACTCCATCACTGAAGCTGATAAATATGCACCTCCACTTGTCCAGGACCTTTTCACTCGTTTGTATAGTGCCTCTATCTTTACCAAACTTGATCTGGACAAAGCATATCACCAAGTTCCCATGCACCCAGATGACATCCATAAGACAGCCATCATAACACCATGGGGCCTATATGAATACTTGGTTATGCCATTTGGTCTACGAAATGCCACACAAACCTTCCAGCGGTTTATGGACTCAATCTTTCGAGACCTCAATTTCGTTTTTGTGTATATTGACGATATACTAATCATGTCACAAAACGAAACCCAACACCAAGAGCATCTCAGAGTAGTCTTCGAAAGATTGCAAGCATTTTCACTAAACATCAACACAAAAAAATGCGAATACGGGAAGAAAGAAGTCAATTTCCTCAGCTTCATCATCAACGCTCAAGCGATAGAGTTGATGCCATCCTTGAATTCAAGAAACCTGAAACGATAGAAGAACTAAGACGCTTTCTGGGAATTACCAATTACTACACACATTGAATTCCAAATGCAGCACAGTTGTAAGTTCCTTTGAACAACTATCTCAAGCACTCAGTAAAAAAAGACAAGACACCAATCATCTGGACAGAAGAAGCAACACAAGCTTTCAAGGAATGCAAAAATCGAATAGCCAACCTGACACTTCTGGCGTTTCCAGTATTTATTCAATTCGTTAACATCTAACGTGAACAGTACTTAAACTAATTCTAATAATCTAGGTTACATGTTATACACAATTATTAAAAAATGAATCTTTAAACTTTTTGCATTTTAAGTTATCATTAGCGGATTCTAAACAAATGTAAAATTCATTATAAATTGTTATTAATTGATTAAGTGGGCTATTTACACCATAGTTTGATCTACTAAATATTTGATTTAAAGGTTGTTGTCGTCTTAAACTTGAGCGACTAAAACTGAAATTTAATTTACTAAGAACTGACGCTGAAGATATCGACCCATTTATTATTCCAGCAACAAAACAGAATTGTATATATTTTCTGTGATTAGTCAAAGATGGAAGGTTGATAAAAGTTAGTCTATCAGAATAAGGGGGGAGGAGAATCCCTCTAAACCAAGGAAGAGATCGAAGACAGTAACGTAGGAACTTTTTTTGGATTGACTCAATTCTTGTTATATGTATTGAGTAATATGGTGACCATACAACACATGCGTATTCTAGAATCGGTCTTACAAATGAAACAAACAAAAGCTTGAGAACATAAGGGTCGTGGAAATCACGACCGAATCTTTTAACGAATCCAAGAACCCTATTTGCTTTTTTAATTGTATAATTTATGTGATCAATAAATGTTAGTTTTGGATCAAGAACTACACCTAAGTCAGAAAACACAGAAACCTTACTTAATGGACAAGAATTAAACGTATAGCAGTACGAAAACGGAACTTTTTTGCGTGTAAAACTCATGGTTTTACATTTGTCAACATTTAAGACGAGACGATTATTATTGCACCATTCCCTAAAAGTTGTCAAGTCTTCTTGTAGTAGTAAACAGTCAGTGTTCGATTTTATACTTTTGAATATCTTAATATCGTCCGCATAAATAAGAACAGAAGAGTTTTTGATGATGGTAGTCAAGTCATTAATAAATAAAACAAATAAAATAGGTCCAAGATGGCTCCCCTGAGGGACGCCAGAGTTCACAATAAATTGGTTAGAACACTCATTACGAAACAAAACACAGTAACTACGATTTTTTAAATATGAACCAATCCAATTTAAAAAATGATTATTAAATCCTAAAAGCGTTAATTTATGTAAAAGTGTAGATATAATGACATAACTTGTCAAATGCCCTACTAAAGTCGGTAAATATGCAATCAACTTGTTCACGTTTTTCAAACACATCTAAACAAAAGGACACGAAGTTAAATAAATTAGTAACTGTGGATCTTTTTTTAACAAAGCCATGCTGACTATCACACACAATTGAACTACAATGAAAAGAAAGGACATTACTTACAATTGACTCAAACAATTTTGGTATCACAGATAATTTAGCAATAGGTCGATAATTCATAACCTCATTCTTAGGACCTTTTTTATATACAGGAATAATAAATGAACTTTTCCAGATATAAGGAAAGTTTGAACTTCTTAAAGACGTATTGAAGAGAATACACAACGGATATGACAAATATGAGACACATTTTTTAAAAATAGAAGATGGCACACCATCGGGGCCAGGACTGAAACATTCATCGAGTAGTAAGATACTTTGAGTAACCGTTTCCTCACTTATTTCAAAGTTTATATCGTTTAAATGAGCATAATTTTCCGAAAAACAAGAGAAAGAAGATGATGCGTTAAAGTTTGATTCTTCGAATGATTCCTTGAAGTGATTAGCAAACATGTTTGCAATATGTTTGGGTTCATGACTAGTTGATAATTTATTAGTCATCAAATTTGGGTAGCCACAAGTTTTTCTTTTGTTATTAACAAAATTCCAGAAACTTACTGGATTAGATTTAATGTCAGCTTCTATTTTACAAATGTAATCGTCATATAATAAGTTAGAGTAATCAGTGAAAAGTTGTTTTATAATTAAAAAAGTTCTATAATCATCGTCAGTTCTTGTCTTATTAAATCTTGTCCAAGCTTTGTTTCTTTTGTTTTTTAAGTTTTTAATATGTGTATCAAACCATGGTGGTGCATTTGAAGATAAACGAGTTTTTTTCAATGGTATAGTTTCATAAAAACAATTAAAAAGTGTGTTATAAAAAATATTGCACATTTCATCTATATTGCAGTTACAAAATAAATGATTCCAATTAATAGTTAATAGCAATTCATAAAGATCTATAAAGTTACATTTAGGAAAGTCAAATTCAAGTTTGTTATTATAGTCAAGATGAGCAGAGGACATGTTCAAGTTTAGTGAAACATCTAATGCTGGGTGATGTCGATCCTCATCAATCAAAACTACAGCAGCAGTTAAAACAGAAATTTCGGTGTTGACTGTATCAGCAAAAAACACTAAGTCCAGAATTCTTCCAGAACTGTTACTCGTTCCATTGAACTGACTCAAGCCAAATGAAGACATACCATCTACTATTGTAAGTTCATTAAGACTGGACGCATTTATCGGAACGTGGAAAGTATCGTCATCAATTTTTATCCAATTAAGGTTTGGTAGATTGAAGTCACCTACGATTAAAAGTTCATCTTCGGGTTCCAATGCCTCATAGATTTTTTCTATGCTGTCGATCAGTTTTTCATACACATCTCTGGTTGAATTAGGAGGTATGTAGACGCAAATGATGAAAAGATGGCCAGCTTTTAGCTTGATTTTTATACATAGAGTTTCAATATCTGCGGATCTAAAGTCGTCTACTAGGTAGCAAGTGAGTGAGGCTTTGATCGCATAAAGAATTCCTCCTCCCACAACATTTTGGTCATCAGAATCATGACGGTCACGTCTAAAAATTTGGTAAGATGCATCAAAGAGCTCCGAGTCAAGAATAGATTTGTTTAGCCAAGTTTCAGTAAAAACAATGACGTCGTGGGGGAGGTTGTTTATATTTTTGTAGACCAAATTGGTCTTTGTCCGTAGTCCGTTTAAATTTTGATAGTAAACTAATATCTGTTTAAGCTGCTTAGATGCTGATCGCGCGTTGTCCGGTTTTGACGAAAAGGGTTCCGGGATATACCACGACTTTTCTGTTTATGCTCAAATTCATGTACTACTACGTCTGTTGGCCAAAAAGATGGTGAGTTGAGCAGATGAAAAATTGAATCCGGAAGTCGTATTTTAAACGAAGAATATTTTGAATAATTTCTATGAAGAATTTTCACAACATTGAAGTTTGTTGAATTTCCAACTTTATCTTTCAAGTAGTTTTTTATATTTAGGGCATTAGTCGAAGGTGAAAGTTTTGAGACGAATAACACCTTTTGCCCCTCCACTGCCTGAAGTCCGGATATAATCGGTGATATCATTTCATTACCTCTTATTGTCACATTATTAGTATTATTTATTGGTAAGGGCGAGGTTGAGTTGATGATAGACCATCTCCAGATGCTGAGATACAACTCACAACTGATGCTTCCTCCACCGCCATCGGAGCCAAACTAGGACAACTGTCTGGAAATAATTGGGAACCACTTGGATTCTTCTCACGGAAACTTAGTTCTGCTGAACAAGGCTACTGCACATACGATCGTGGGCTACTTGCCATATTTGCATGCATCAAGTTTTTCCATCATCTTTTGGACATTCGTCATAAAAACCGACCATAAGCCACTGACGTATGCATTCAAGCAAAAACACGACAAAGCTCCTGATCGTCGAATCCGCCAGCTAGATTATATCTCACAATTTACAACAAACATAGTTTACGTAAAGGGTGAAGATAATATCGTAGCGGATGCATTGTCACGAATCAACACCATCAGCATGCCAACCATACTAAGTCCATCAACCATCCGAGACGAACAGCTTAAAAATGATCACCTGAAACAACCCATCTTCCCTACCACTTCAAGAACTACAAGCTGAACCAGGCATCAACATCTATTGCGACATCTCCCAAGGCATCGTCAGACCCTACATTCCGTCATCATTAAGAAAAACAGCTTTTAAAACCATTCATGACATTGCACATCCCAGCGGTAGGACCACTTCACTCCTGCTGAGAGAGAAGTACACCTGGCCTGGAATTCGCAAAGACACATTACAATGGTCTCGAGAGTGTTTATCTTGTCAGAGAGCCAAAGTTAGTCGACTCACAAAACTTCAACCGGACCACATCCCAGTACCAGACTCAAGATTCAACCATGTCAACATCGACATCATCTTCTTACCAATGGTACAAGGCTATCAATACTGCCTCACCATGATAGACCGATTTTTGAGATGGCCAGTTGCAGTTCCAATCAAAGATATGACCGCTGACACCGTCGCGTCGCAACAGCACTCTTCAATCACTGGATCTCTCATTACGGTTCACCTGTTACCATCACATCAGACCAAGGATCTCAATTCGAGTCAGCGCTCTTCCATGCACTCACCAACCTCGTTGGAACACAGGAGACAAAACAAACACCCTACCATCCTCAATCCAACGGCATAGTCGAACAATGCACAGGACACTTAAAGCCGAACTAATGTGTGCTCCAAAGCCATAGATTGAAATTCTGCCAACAATACTACTTGGACTGAGAACCTCCTTCAAAGAAGACATTCAAGCCACTCCTGCTGAAATGGCACACATTTGAGACCTGGTGAGTTTTTTGTGTCATCAGATCTTTCATCCGATTCATCACTCTTTATTGAAAAACATCGAGAATACATGCGAAGAATACGTCCAACACCAACAGCACATCACAACAAAGCCAGAATCTTTATCTCCAAGGATCTCAATAAATGCACACACGTCTGGTAGGCACCCTTAGAACCACCATACCAAGGCCCATATAAAGTCATCGAAAGAACATCAGACAGAATCTACGAACTAAACATCAATAACCAGGAATAAATGGGTCAATTGACTTAAACCTTGTTATATCAGTAAATCCGACAGCACCAAAGCAGATGAGACATCTACAGCAACAACAACTCAAAAAATTCAGCCACACCTTTGGAGTTCCAATATGGATCCGCCACAACAAACTTACCAAAGACGAATCGTGAAGTTTCATCAACCAGCTGATAAAACCCACTCAGGGGGGAGTACTGTGGCGACACTCTATCGATAGTCACGCTCCTACTGTCGAATTTCAACATTCAACATTTTATCTTCAAACTGTACAAAAAACTGCATTAAAACATTCTAGAACACAAAGCTTTAGTTCTAAGTGTACAAAAAACTACTGTAACCGAAATTTGAATCATTGACTCTTCACTCTAATTTCTGATGTCCAACCGCACATAACACAGTCTCTTCTCTTTTACTTAAAAATTAATATTCATTGCATTTCATACTTGTTTATTTAATTATTGTTATAAATCTATTTCTGATATTAAAAATTGTTGAATTAAACTCAGTGTTACTTTTTTCACTTAATTAACTTTGCTTTTGTGGTGACATTCTCAACATTTAGTTGGTGTCAATAAAAGACACCACAGAGAGTAAGATGTTGATGGAATTATCTTCTCTCTCTCCCTCGCTGCAATCAAAGAACTCTGTTGATCAATTCGGTAGGAGATTTGACAGTCAAACCTCGTGAATATTTTTTTATAAACAAACAAATGTGCATTGATTTGTAATTTGTCTCCTTTAACAACAATTTTCGCGTTCGGATTTATTTGTAGGAGTTTGTTTCTGAATTCAACCAGTGTTTGTCTCGGAAAATACTGATCCCAGTGTTTTTTAGTTTAGGTGTGTGCCGCAGCAATAATCTGGTCAACAATCTGTGCCGAGAGAAGTTCGATTTTAACAGTTCCCCGTTGTGCGTTGTTGTTGCGTATTTCCTTAGATCGTTTAATGTGAAAATTATCACCTTCGTTTAGCTTAAGAAGCCCCTTGCAAGTCTGTAAAGCGAATTGAGTTGCATTGGTTTCTGCATTTGAAGGAAGGTGAACGACAATGGATGATTTATTAGCTTTTCGTGAGATAATTTCCAACTGGCTTTCAAGAAGTTCGCATCTTTGTGACATTTCAGTTAGTTTGTGTTTAAGGTGAATGTTTACCGCTCTTAAAGAGCCAATTTCAGTGTAAAGTTGATTTAGATCTTCCTTTGATACAAGACTCTTCAGCTTCTCATCGAGAACACTATTAAGAGTGGTTTCTAAGATGGATTTCAAATCATCAGAAGATAGATTTCCTACACCCATTTTGGACATAGGTATTCGAAGATTTTTGTTTTTTTTTTCTTTTTCTTTTATTCCTTGTGAATACTCGGTTCGGATGAGGTTTCAGTTATATTGCACAAGAATATACCGTATAGCAGCAAATTGATCTACTTGATAATTTAAACAAGATCTAACTTCGTACCTTTGTTGTGAAATAATAATTTTCCTTTCGGTGGTATGAAATCACGTTAAAAAGTGTTAAACAACTTGCTTTTATAAAAAATATTTGTTACTTATTTTACATAATTTAACAGTTTGCCAAAAGCCAAAAAATTTATATATTATATATATATTTTTTACGTTGCATTTGATGCTTCCCGAAAAGTACAAGAGATGATAATATTACTTTATATTATAAACCACCTCAGATGAGCCTTAATTAAATGGGCAAAAGGGCATAATTTTGGTTCTTAGATAGAAATAAACTAAATTTTTTTTACAAATTCTTGTACCTAGGTAGGTCCATAATAAAAATTATAAGCGCAAAATTTTCAAAGTTTTAGTACGATACTTAATCAAATTTAGTACTAGGCTGAAGTGACGTTTCCGTAAGTTTTACCTAAACGGTTTAAGTTTAACCCTAGGCATTTAGTATTATTTCAATTAATTATTTCTTTTTAAAATGGCTTTATTAAATTTTTAGTGTCATACTAGTCCTTAAAGCGTGCTTTACACGATATGGATTTTTCATATGGACTGTCACTTTTTCCATATGGAATATTATACAAATCGTGTAAAACGTATTATGAATCCATATCGAAATACAGATGGAAATTCCATATGGAATTTTTTTCATTTAGAACTGTTTCTAAATTTCATCTCTATACAGACGAAATTGGATTTTTTAAACGACAAGAAAGGTTATATTTAAATATGGAGAGCGCGAAATAGGGGAGTTGTTATGTTATTTTGTGTTTTTTCATAAAATATAATAATAATAATATAACACATTTAAGGTGTTTTGGACGAAAAAATGTTTTGAAACTACAAACGAAAAATCCAAATCGTCTAAATGCTTTTCTGATTTTACAAACAAAATCCAATTTGACATACAAATGAAAATACATTTGGAAATAAAAAGTGACAGTCCATATGGAAAATCCATATCGTGTAAAGCACGCTTAGAGGAAGTGTACCAATTATGGAATACGCTCCTAATATGGAATAGTGCAATATTTTGAAAACCACGCTGTGTATGCACCTGTTTATTTCAATGCAAGCTTTTTTTCACGTGCATATTCGTTATAAGTATCCTTGTTAACGCCGGGAGGTGTTGAAGTGCGCAATTCTTAAAAGTTGTTTTTCGTGTAGGTGCATGACATATTATTGCAAGTTTATTTTTCTTATATTTTTTTATCCTTTTAACTTTAAACTTATTTTATTTGTCGCATCATTAGGAAAAAGCTTTAACTTTAGATTACGAAAAAGTATTGATGTGAGTTCAGTGAAATAAAGAGTGAATTTGTACATAGTTCAGTGGAACGTGTTGTTCCTAATATGGAATATCAGGGTGTTCCTAGTATGGAATAGTATTTTTACATAATATATTTTTTTTTAATTTGTGTATGACACCAAAAGAAAACAAATGAAAGATTTGGGCCAAGTTGGCAATGTGGAAGGCCATCGCAATCGTCAAGTCAAAAGAAATGGATTTTCTGAGAGCCTTTAGACTGGACTTGTTTACTGAAGATAAAGGCACTGAAGAATGGATACAATGCTTGCCCTGCCAGAAATAGTATCACGTAGATTGTTCTGTTGCAAAAATCAATAATTTTATTTATGATCTCTGCACATAAAATTAATTTTTTACAAAAAACACCAGTGGTCCATATTAGGGTCACTTTTTTCAAAGTGCTCATTTTGTGTTTTCTTAATTTTTTATTTATTAAATGAAGTGTGATATTTTTTTGGATTTTCTTTTGTTTTTTAAGTAGTATTATATATTTTTATAAACCTGAACTTAAAAGACTGTAAAAAATTTGATTTTTTCGTGTTTAAAAATGAGTTTATATTTTGGTATTCCATAATCGGTACACTTCCTCTAAGTAAGCTTATCATTTTTCCCTTTATAAGTTTGCTGTATTTCTGTCGGTCTAGCCTTATAAGTTATAAGAAAAAAACTTGTTTTATGTCTGTACAATTATTTAGATGGGTTCCTATTCCTATTCCAAAAAAAGGCCTAATTTCAGTGATTCTGTACCTACTGAATTTCACCTTTTGTTGCTGTTGTTGGGTGTTGCGCGTATTGGAGATTGGAAGCGAATTTTATATTAAACAAAAAATTCCCTGCAACAAACAAATACCTTAAGAATATTAAGTTAAGCCTCGAAACGTAACTAGTACTAGGTACAGATTCTTAATAGTAAATATTAATTGCTCGGTCCATTTTTTTGTTGCTCTTCACGATATGCATTTCGTATCAGAACAAGGTCGCGCCGACTATTCAGCTATATTCTTAAAAACACATTTTTACTATTTGAATGAATACACATTTTCTTATTTGGATTTATTCTGAATATGACATTTGGAAAATTACAGCTAATTTTTTTCTTGAAAAGTATGTTTGTTTAGTGTTTTTGAACGAACTGTCACTTTTTAGCTGCGTTCATTCAACATTTCTTAATAAATTGGTTTTAGTATGTTACTATTTATTTCTCATTATTTCTCACTCAACTGTCCTGATCTACGCCGATGACATAAAGATCATTAAAAAAATCACTTCCGAATCCGACTTCTCACTGCTTCAAAGTGATCTGAATGTCTTCATTACTTAGTGCAACAAAAATTTTCTCGAACTTAACGTCAACAAATGCCAAGCCAGGACCTGCACCCTTATCATTTTTCCAAAGTACCTATACCAATTGTCACCTTTATTCGTGATCTGGGTATGATTTGTGATAATGAGCTAAACTTCAGATCTCACTACGAGTCAATAATTTCAAAGGCGGATTCAGCCCTTGGCTTTATTAAAAGGTGGTCAAAAGAATTTAATGACCCTTATGTGACAAAGGCTTTGTTTACAACATTTGTTAGACCTATTCTAGAATACGGCAGCATAGTATGGTCTCCTTACCATATAACCCATTCCCATCGAACTGAAGCTGTTCAAAAAAGGTTCCTTCGGTTCTCGTTACGTAACCTCCCCTGGAACAATCCCCTCATATTACCTCCTTACGAACACCGTCTGAATATTATCCAACTCACGTCTTTGGAAAAACGCCGAGAAATTGCGGAGATTATTTTTATCCATCAATTAGCTACAGGAGCTATTGACAGCCAATCCCTTCTCAATATGCTCTCGTTTAACACCAATCTGCGCAATCTGAGAACTGTGCTGCGGTCAGCTAATAATATACAACACGTTTTTGACTTCCACACCTCCTCTTCATACCTACGTACCACCCTATACCGACTTTCCAACTTGTCGTTATTTTATGTTACACTCCATACCTTGTCCTTTTAATTTTAAGGCCGTGTGCGAATTCAGTTAAAAATGGGTTAAAAATTGACGTTTGGTTAAATTTTGACACTTCGCATTATTTGACTAGCTGCTGAGCAGGTTAAAATATGACAGTAGTGGTTAAAAATTCATCCATTTTTATTTTTTAACCACAATTCATCCAATTCGCACACGGCCTAAGCCGTAAATGTTCTTTTTGGTTCTTGTTCATTAAAGAACTTTGTGGGGGCCTCTGGCCCCACATAAATGATTAATTGCAAAATTAATAACAAGAACCAAAAAAAAATAGTTTAAGTCTAGTTGTTTAAGGCTAGTTGTTAAGTTAATTTCTAAGTCAAGCTTGTATTAAGCTAATAAAAAAAAAAAAATAAAAATAAAATATACTTCGTCCAAATCAAATCTGCAGTACAGGGAAGATAGGATATTCATATCTCACTCTATCTGTAGAGAAATTCCATTACGTTTTGTGAAAGAAACAATTGGCAAGGGTTACCGTAGGTTTTATACTAAAACTGTAAAAAGCTCTCCGAATTTCGAAAGAGTTGCCTTCTATATTTTATTAGTATTGTCTTTAACAAAGATTTTCATTTAGAAAAATTATTTAATGCGAACATAAATTTACTTTAAATTTCGTAATTTATATAAACGAATTATATAAATGATGAAATTCGAAATCTTAACTATGGATATTTTGCTCCCTCAGTTTTTTTATCTCCCGCAAGAATTTCCTTCTCCATATTATTACGTCTTCTCTTTTAATCAGGACGCTCTTACGTTGACGTTTGGTGAAATTGAGAAATAGATCCTTCCTTAAGATGTTATGAAGGGTTGACCTGCTTAATTGAGTGATGTCTTCGTTAAGCTTAATATCACTTAAGACCTTATCCAATGTAGGGAGCTCATTTCTTGAGAAAAACGAATGGACTACCTGCCTAGCGCATTTGTAATAGTTGTCGACTTTATTTGCATTTCAGTTTTTGTTTTTTTTTTTGGTGGGATAATATGGCCTTTGGTCTTGTTTTTCTTAGGACACTATAAACAGTTCTTTCTGAAACCGAAAAAATATCGCACACTTGTCTTATAGCTTGGGTTTTGTTTTTTAAATGGTATTCAAATTTATTTGTTGCATCAACTATTTCTTTTTTTTTCTTAGCGCTTAAATCCTTCGAAGAACTTGAAGCCATTTTAATTAAAATTATATATTTCACACAGCACCAACAAAAAAATTATTAACGCACTAAACTTGTACAGATGTATGCACCAAAAATCTGTTCAAATTAATCAATATTTCTCTGCCTTGAATAAGCCTACTCTTTTTTATAACGGATTTTAATTTTTTATTGCATACCATGAATAAAAAATGGGACGGCAACGATTAGCTTCGAAAAACCTACTATTCTTGAAAGCTCCCTTACAGAATCGAATTATAAGTAAACATTTTTGAATTGTGTCATATGGCCATATTTTAATATATGGCTATTTTTGTCGCTTTGGTAATGTGTCATTTGACCATTATGGCGAAATTACACTTTCTAACTTGTTCTTAAACTGCAAAAACAAAAACGAATATACAATATATTTATGAAAATATCGTAAGTACCTAACTGATCTCAAAAAGTTTATTGCAACGTGTTAATAAATAAAAAAAAATAGTCAAACAGAAAGAAACAGACAGGGCAATTAATTTTTTAAATCTGCTGCCGTTTCCTTTAATTTGGAAAAGGAACGACCACGCACCCTTGTGATGCACGCTTGTGTTTGGAAAGCAGGTGCTGCATTGCAATAATTCATTTAAGCATCTTTTTTCACTTATGTCTTAGGATGATGACGATCTGGAACATTCAAAATCGATTTGGTTTGATTGAGGGCGAAATGAGCGGAAAACATTTTGCCCAAAAGAGAATCAATTTTCTATTCTATTTTAAAACACGTGAGACTGAGTTAAGGTTTAGTATTGCAAAAATAGTACTTACGTCTGCAAAGTAAAGTACCTACGTCATGATGCAAGAAAACTGAACATACCTTCAATACAAACATGACATTCTGATGGAGCTGTTAATGTAATTGAAACAGCTCAGTTATTTTAGGTGACAAAAAGATGAAAGAAGATGAAACTGGGTTCAAGTACCTACAGTGTGCTTGTAGAATGCTCTACTCTGACCGAACACCAAAGTTCAAAAGAACGCTTGCATTGGGAAGAGTTTCCTTGACGAAAACTGATAATGTTTTAAAAAATCTCAACGAACAACAATTTTAACTTAATAACCTTACATATGTTTTAAAAATTATAAACATCATCAATGATTCTTATTTAAAATTTCTCAATCAAAATTGGAATAAAATGTATATTAATATATCTTTACTAACGTGGTTATCATGAGCGAAGTGCACAATTCACAATTGTTTGTAGCCGCAAGCTGGTACAACACTAAAAGTACCATCTAAAAGATAGTTCCTGCTCGAACCATTTTGCAAATTTTGTGTCAAATGACACTTTGGAAGTCTGTCAAATGACCATATTAGAATATATGGCCATTTGCCGCTTTTAGAAAGCGTCATTTGACCATATGGCTGAATGACACAAGAAAATATGGTCAAATGACACATTACCAAAGCGACAAATAGCCACATGGTCATATTGACACAATTCAAAAGTGTCATATGGCCATATTTTGAAATATGGCCAAATGGCATGGCACCGCAACGCTGATTTATATGTTTGTTTTGTCAAACAAAAAGAGCTTTGCAAAATCGAGCATACGATCAGTATGGCAATGGCTTCAGCCGTGCGAATAGCAGGTCATATTGTATGAGGAAACAGTGGTTTAGTATATTTTTTTTAAGGGGATTTTAGATGTTTTTTCCTGAACAGGCACACTTTTGAGTAAAAAAGCTGTCCCATAAGCCCTGTATTGCAGATTTGTTTTGGACGAAGTATAGCTATCAATTTATTAAAAAATGTTTAATATGCTAACGATGCTAACTATACTTTATACAAAGTTATGTTTGAACAATACGAGTGCTATTATGAGCACACTGATGGACACAAGAGAGTATCGATGGACGTCGACTTCCAATCGCTGACTGTTCACACTCTTCCTGTTTTCGATCTGATTCGCTTCCTCTTGTAGATCTTCTAACGACTTCTTCCCCTCCTCCAAACTCGCAATCATATCGCTATGACTACCTAAAGATAGTGGTGGTGGTTTCGAAAAGGTTCTTACTGTTAGATTGGCATATCTATCCCTTAGTAGTTCAATAAGATCTGAATGGTTCACTCTCGGTTGATGGATCTTAAGCTTTGAACTCCAAACCTGCTCGTATGGTATACGCAATTTCTTCGTATTTATTTCACAAGGATGTAGAATGTGCAGAATTCCGAATCCTTTGAGCACTGGAGTATACAATTCCCCATCGCAATTAAAATTGAGAGCAATTGATTCTCTCATATTGAAAACCCATTGATTTTTCGTTGACACGAAAGATAACCCCTTTGTAGTTGGTGAGGCGACGTAGTTGCAGTTCACTTTTGAGATAACAGAGTGTTGCAATAGCTCTACTAGGAACTCGGAGCTTCCACCGCTATGTATGGGTTTTTGGTGTTGACATACCTTTATCGTTATTGACGAATTGAACGGGACCTCTGAACATTGCATCAACTCTGTACGTGCCATGATGAGAAACAAAGCACGATCGTCTACTTCGGCGATGTATTCAGTCTTAACGTCCAAAACCAAGTCCCAATGGTGATCGAGTTTTCACTGGGTATATCTTGAATAAGGAGAACATGGCGGCTTCAGGTAGCGGAACAGTGATCTTTAAAATGATTGAATCTTTTTGAGGGTAGGTTAGTGTCCGACCGAAGGTCGATTTTCTGCCGAAGCCGAAGCCGAATGTTCGGCTAAAAAAAAAACTTCGGTCGAAGCCGAAGCCGAAGCCGAAGGTTGAATGAAGTGAAGAATTCTCATTTCGAATAAGAAAAAAATATTTTATCTTATTCAAAAATTGATTTTTTTTCGGCACCTACTACGATTTTCGATATCAACAAAAAGTGCCAGGCAATTTAAAAAATTAAAAATTGAAATTTTTTTCGGCGCCTACTATGATTTTACACTAATAAACACCAGCTTCTGTGTCCAACAATTTCAAAAGTTCAACAATTGAATTTTTCGCCGCCTACTACGATTCTCGATATCAATAAAACAATTCTTCGGATTCGGCCAAAACTTCGGCCGAAGCCGAAGGTTTGGCCGAATATTGTTTTTTTGACCGAATTCGACCGAAGCCGAAGGTTCGGTCGAACACTAGGGTAGGTCAACAGTTGAACAACTTGAAACAACGCGGTTGGATTAAGAACCATTCTTTCATACTTAGAATTCTTCAGCACTGATGATATATTGTTTGCGTTCAAAATAAAAGGATGAAGAGGTAGGGTGCTTTCATAAATGCATGGTTGCGAAAGTCTGAGGAATGCATAACTTTCATAAATGCAAATGATAAATGTCAGATGTTCATAAAAGCAAAATGCAAATATTTGCAGCGCAAATGTGCAACTATAAAAACTCACATGCAATCTGCATTTCTTTCTCAATAAAAGAGACAGGTATATAGTAAAAACGATTTCCCAGGGTGTCTTTTGACATATGACGCAAATCATAAAAAAGTGTTCATAAACGCAGCGTAAAACACATGCGCAATTATTTTGTGTGACGTTAATATGATTGCAATTGATCGCATGTAAACAAAGCAACCATGCATTTATGAAACCACCCGTAACTAATGAGATCATTTCATTAATCTCCACTTTCAATTTCGTCGCAGCTAACTCTTTTATTGTTGCCGTCGCGAAATTTTCAATATCCGTGGTAAAGTTTTCGAAACTCTTCCCAATTTTGCCAACCTCTTCCGTTAACGTTTTGATAGGTTTACTGAGCCTATCAAAATTACTTAAATTGAGCGTTTCATTTTCGTTGGTATCCGAGTTGCTAAGATGATCATAAATCTTATCAGAATCCTCTTTGTCCATAGTTCCAAAAGCAATATCTCTATTTTCTCAGATTCTTGATTATGTTTGATTTTGTCTTTGGCGTTATATTTTGTCACGGCAGTTTTTTTTACCGCTACTTTTGAGTGATGGTATGATGAAGTTGTAGGCATTTACATCATCTTTTCATTGCAAGATTTTCTTGTTAGTTTGAATAAAATTTGTGCAGTGATCGGTCGGTTGTTTCAAACAAATGGGTGTTACTAAAAAAAATTGTGAAACTGTCCATCAAAAACAAAAGTGTTATTTATAAGTTTTTGAATAAAAAATTGTTGCTTTAACTATATTATATAATTGCTGGTTTTCTGATTTTTGCTTTAGATCTCAAATTGAGCGTAAAATTTTTTTACTCGGTTATTGCAACAACCTCGGTCAGTGCAACCACCCTTGTTTTAATTAGTTGCGATAATCGAGAACGTACTGTATGTTTTTTTTTGTTTTTTTTAATTTAGTGAACAAATTGAACAAACTGAAATTGATAAATTTAATGTAAGAAAAAGAAACAATAATTTATATTTGGTTAAAAAAAATAAATTAAATTGATTATTTTTACCAATCAGTCAACAATCTAGAAATAAAAGAAATCAAATTTAATCATTACAATAAGCCTTAAGTTGGCTGCGCCAATGTTAAAGTGTTAGGTTGATAAGTACAAGAAACGACCGACTCCTTTGGATGTTTTCAAAAGACCGATCTTGCCGTGTCATTTAGGCGATCGCAAGCCCAAACATTCGCAGTGGATAATCGTCGGCACGTTTAAAGAGTCAGCACAATTCAACTATTGTATGATTGCACTTTGATTGACCCAAAACAATATCCGTAATATGATATCGAATTGACAATCACAGAGTTTGACAACAACAAACAAAACACATATAAATCTGCGTTGCCGTGGAAATTATAATGCTTACTTTTATTTCGATTCTGTAAGGGAGCTTTCAAGAATAGTAACTTTTTCTAAGCTATTCGTTGCTGTCCCATTTTTTATTGATACTTTGGAAAAAGAAAATTAGAACCCGTAAAAAAATAGGTATCTTATTCAAGTCAGAGAAATATTGATTAAATGGAATTGGAACAGATGTTTGGGTGCACACCTGTTGTAAAAGTTTAGTGCGGTTATAATTATTTGTTGGTGCTGTTTAAAATGTAAATTGTAAAAACTAATTTTAACTAAAATGGCTGCAAGTTCGTCGAAGTCAAAGGATTTAAGCGCTGAGAAAAAAAATTGTTGATGCAACAAATAAATTTTATGACCACTTAAAAAACAAAACCGAAGCTATAAAACAATAGCGCGATATGTTTTCGGTTTCAGACAGAACAGTTAATTGTGTCCTCAAGGAAAACAAGCCCAAATGCCATATCTCCACAAAAAAAAATTTAATGAGGCAGATAGTCTATACGTTTTTCTCAAAAAATGAGCTCCCTACATTGGAAAATATCTCCAGTGAAATTAAGCTAAACGAAAACATCACACTCTGTGGCATATTATCCTAAAGGCAAACTAGGCACGTGCCTTGGGGCGCGGCAACAAAGGGGCGCGCGGGCGCAGTAATTCTTACAAGTGGCAAATAATGCGAGTTCTATGTGGTTGTTGAAGTAACAAACTTGTGAACTCGAATAGCACTTGCATGTTGCATCTTTTGATAAAATAAAAATCGGTCCTGAGAAATTCCTCTTACAGAGTCAACTCGGTTTGCCAACTCGGAAATCGGCTTAGCTTTCTTCTAATTTTGTAAGCGTTTTTGAAAAGGTATTGATTTTACTTATTGTAGGGGCAAATAACCTAGTGGTCGAAGTTCATCAGCGGATGGCAAAGATTTCGACGGATTTAAAACCTAATTTTTTTTTGCTTTTTTAAGTTCTTTCTAGATTGATTTTCGGGGCAATCCGATTTGAGAACCGAGTTGCCACAGAACCGAGTTTGCATAAGAACCAACTCGAGTTAAATTGGTTTACAAAATTTATGGTTCAGCAGATCATTAATTAAACAAATTCGTAAGATCTTTCCGACAATACTAATAGATCTCATGTTAACTAAGTCTCTTTTTCCTTGGCCCCTATTTCAACGCCTTTTCTTTAGGCGCGGTTTAGCGATTTCGTCAAACTATAGTACGAGATATTTCTATATAGGGGCGCCAGTGAGATGCTTGCCTATGGCGCCCTCAACGTTTAATCCGCCACTGATCACACTTGAAACTTTTTAAATATTCATAGTTAAGATTTCAAAATTCGAAAACATAAACTTATTTCAGTTTCGAATTCATTAATTTTTCTAAATGAAAATCTTTGTTTAAGACAATACTGATAAAATATAATAAGGCAACTCTTTTGATTTTTCAGAGAGCTTTTTACAGTTTTAGTATATAACCTTCGGTAACCCTAGCTGATTGTTTCTTTCACACAACGTAATGGAATTCCTCTGAAGATAGAGATGAATGTCCTATCTTCCCTGTACTGCAGATTTGATTTGGACAAAGTATAGTATCGCATTGAATCCTTAATACAAGGCGGACTTAAATTTTGCGCTATTATATTTTAAGTGCAGCTGCCCGTAGCGTAGTGGTATGTGCGTTTGGTTGCTACGCATGGTACGGCGTTATTTCACTTTGGTCAAGTGAAATAACGACGTTATTGCACGGCACCGTAATCCAGTTACAACAACGTCACTAATTCGCTGCTGACGTCGATAATCTTCAAGTTGGATTTTAATCTTTTCGATTTCTTGTCGCAATGCCTCTATGTCTCTAACATTGTTGCACTATTTAACATAATGCGGTTATAGTTTGGTTTATTTCATCTTTCTTATTATCTTCAAGAGTGGGTACGGTTAAAACAAAGGACGGTTGAAACAAATCTAATTTTCCAGGACCAGTAGGCGATACGCGAACGTGTGTCAAAAGTCAAAAGCAAACGAAGCGAAAACATAGTGCAGTGATAACTTATACCAAGATTGGAAACCTTGCTGTCAAAGTGACATTTGCCTACAAGCTGAGGGGCCAGGTTAGCTGAAACAGTATGCGTGTAATACAAACTTAAGGGGCCAGGTTAGCTGTAAGAGTATGCGTGTTTTTGTAATAAAGATACAGTTGCCTACATAATAAAAGCAAGTGAGCTGCAAGAGTATGTGTGCATGAAAAAAATAACTTTTGCGGTATTTGGAGGGTAAAACGTAGGTAGGTTTCCAATCTTGTTATAAAGTGATCACTGACATAGTGCTACAATCGTCAGTTTTCCTTTGCACGTGGCGCGTGGCAGTCGTATGAGAAAGCACTTTTTTTTATATTGACAACCAAAAGTAGGTATTTATGTGCGGTTTTCTTTTTCAATTACTGAATCTCTATTTATGTAAGAATATTGTGTATCTGTTTGTGTTAGAAATGAAAAGTGCATTACGTATCGCAGTGACTTGTTTCAACGTGTTTTTAATGTGACAATAGTTATATACAATTTTGTATTTAAAGAAGGGTTGGGGACGGTTGAAACATTTTTTTTTGGGTACGGTTTGTGGGGAACACCCTATTTAATACTTACTTACTTAATTCATATAATATCAATTTTAATAATACTTACCATATATAGTACATACTTACCTCTTATAATACTAACCATGTATAATACCTACGTTTGATAATACTTACCTTATAACAATACTTGCCTTATAATAATACTTACCTTATAATAATACTCCCCTTTAAAATAATATAATATACCTATAATAAATCTTACCTATAATAAATTCTACTTATAATATTACTTTCCTGATATAATACTTACCTATAATAACACCAACATATAAACAATAATATTTACCTAAATAAAAACAACAATAACTTGAACAACACTAACGCCCAATTTCTTCACAAAGTTCTAAAGTTCCCTTAAAACTCGATCTAGTAAATCTCGGTTTAACGTTAGAACTTAGTTTTTAGAAAATTTGGAACTCGGGCATTTCTTCACTTCTCTAGAACTCGATCTAAAATCATAACTGAGTTCTAAGCGCTTAGAACTTGTCATTTTTAGAACCTAGTTCTAGCATGTTTTTTAAATTTTTGAGTCACCCGGCCACAATTTTTGACAGATTTTTCTTTCAATTCAATTCAATTCAAAACAAAATAAATATAATTTTTGAAGTTGCGCTAATTTTTTGTTTGTGTTTGTACATATGTGTGTACGGTGTAGCTATGTATGTTTATTTTGGTGATGTCCGTGGCGTGTTTTGGCGTTTTTAATTGGCAATCTGGAAGTGAAAAAAAAGCATTCTGAATGCGCACAAAGTGACAGTTGTGATTATAAAACCAGAATTCTTTTTTTCAGATTCCAGATTGCCAATTGAAAACGCCATTAGTTTGTATGTTGGCTGTAAGCTGTTACGCAGAATCGAATCCTACTCGTGCCCATATCCCATAAACTGTCAAAAAAAAGTACTTCGCCAATGGATGGCGCAATGACCCGTTAGTACACCTATCAGGATTTTAATGTTCCTTTTATTCAGCGATAGAATATACCGAGTATCCTTTTCATTTGTGTTAGGCCATAAACTTCTAGAGATTACACAATCGTCCCTGGATTTCCAGGAGTTATTGATTTTCTCTTTTAATTTAAGGTCTATCTTCCTTGAGTACCCCAATCGGGACGAGTGGTCCCCTAACTGAATATAGGATCGGCCTTTAATTGTGCATCACATGCACTCAGAGAATTGTTAATGATAAGTGGCTTACACTTTGGCTTTGGCTTTCGTTAAGCTGTCGCCATCGCCGAAGTATAGTTCACTAACCATTTGCCAACAAGATTAGCATCATTTGATTCTGATGCAATGCCACCAGATTTCGACGTTTCCCATATCCCCATGCTCTCTGGTAGAAAAAAAAAGCTACAACCCTAATGACGCCGTCTCAAACCGTCAATTTTCCACCGACAGCTCATGTGTCTACAGCTTTGTCCACCGAAACAACAGTGCCGCGGTCGTCTGACAACACCAACAATAATTATTCATTACCAACAAATGCTACAAACTAAATACCAATTTTTCCCAACGAACGGTCGACGCTCAGCAAATTCGTTGAAAAAACGAAATTCTAATAAATCGAAGTTCTAAGGCACTAAACCCCCGAATTCGAGGGTCTAATTTTATCGAAGTTCTAACTATAACAAAGTTCTAAATCGAAGTTCTAACGCGTTAGAACTTGGTGAAGAAATGACTTAGAACTCAAATGAGTTCTAAAATTTCACTAAACCGAGTTTTAAGGGCTAGAACTTTGTCAAGAAATCGGGCGTAATAATAATAATAATAAAACACATACTAATAAATAAAACAAAAAACATAATATAATAAAGATAAATAAATGACGTAACCGAGCGACCCAGAGTGTGTAAATTGATTCGACACAAAATCTTGCCACAAAATCGAACAACAACAATTACACGTAGCCTTTTCGCTATATCATAAAAGAGCATTGCTGATTGCAAAGCATCAGCTAATAACAACAAGAAAAAAAATATTCCTTGCACTTGTTGTGTTGCACAGAAGTACCGCTGGCCACGAAGAAAGTTTAGCATAGCAATGATGGGCACTGGTATATGCTTATGCTTAAGCCAGTGCAATGACCACTCAAATTGCACTTGCTGCCTAAAAATAACTGATACAATTTCAAGGGCAAGTAAGAAAATTCTAATTCTTATTGCTGGATTAGCGGGCCGTCAAATGGCATAATTTTGTTTAACGGTGCCTAAAACAATTTTTTTGAATGCAAGTGCAACTTGAGTGGTCATTGTAAAGCAGTTGGGTTTGATGAGAAAACGCGGTCGGTCGATTCGTCGTAAAGGTAATAAGTCGTGTGTCAAATAATAAGATAAAAGTGCAAAAAATAAAATAAAAGTATATTGCCTTTTAATATATCTATTAAAACAAAAGAAAAAAAAAACAATAAAGGAAAAAAACACAATTAACAATAAAATTAAAGAAAAGTGTTCCCCCCGCATAACTTATTCTTGAAGTTTATATGTGCCTTGTAATTAACCTTTTTCCCCATACCCAAACCTACAGAAAAAAAAGGAAAATATACTAACCTGAGAAAACAAAAAGAAAAAAAAAATCCTGATCACCCTAAAGTAAAATTAGAAAAAAAAAATCGAAATACTTACCTAAGGGAACTAAACATACCCCGACTTACCTGAAAGAAACAAAGTGAATATAATTACCCCGACTTACCTGAAAAGTAAAATAAAAGTGAATATACTACTTACCCGACCTACAAAAAAAATTTAAATACTTACTTACCCCGACTTACCTAAAAAAAAAAAATAAAAGAAGTGAAATACTTACTAACCTGGCCAAGATTACCTGAAATAAAAAAAAAAATATATATATAAATTGAAACATTATTGTACTACTCATTCTATCAATACAATCTACTACTTACCTGGAATAGACTACCCCTGAAAAGACATCATCATCATCAGAATTCTAGAACAGAGGCGGCGCTGTTAATTTAAAAAATTTTGTGTTCTGTGTTAAAAGTGTGTGACTTGTGATTTTCTTGTTTTGTGTTTTACATTATAATAATATTAAAATAATGGTATATTTATTAAATTAATCTCAAAAGAAAAAAAAGGTTTAAATAGGTGGTGATTAGTAATATTTGAAATAAATTTAAATTCGGAATTAATGAGAATTTAGCTCAGCCAATTTTTTTTTATTGAAAAAGAATCTCGGTTCGCGGAAAAAAAATATTTCTTTTCCAATTTTCAGCAGTTCCAGGTAGTGCACTACGCGGGACCGCCTTGAATCATCGAAAAAAAAAACAAGTAAGTGAAACTAATATAATATATAACATACCTACATTGTTTTTTTTTTTTTTTAATAACAATCAAAAGAAAAAAAAAGTTGGTTGATTATAAAAAAAATATATTAGAGAAAAAAAAACGTTAGATTAATTTTTGAAAAAAAAAATTAATTAAAGAAAGTAAAATTTAGAGTAATTTTTTTTTTAAATGAAAAGAGTTTATTACTTACCATACCATTGGAAAACCTAGAAAGAAAAAAAAATGATAAAAATATTACTACGCCGTTATTAGCATTCGTTATTGTACTTACCTTGAAACAGCAAACAACCTTATAAAAAAAAAAAAAACAAAAGAACAAAAAACCTAGAAAAGAAAAAAGAAAAAGCCATAAATTTTTATATTTTGATTTTGATTTACTTACGTACCTTAATTTTGTTATTTTTATTTTTTATTCTATTAATATTGATTAGACTATAAGTTTTTTTTTAATAAACATTATAAATGTATCCTTGGTTAAACAGTTAACCGATGGATAATTTTTTGTTTATAATTTCACTTGAATTATTTAGTGTGGAGTAAGATCTAGTTCCAAAGGTAGAGATAAGCTGAGGTTAGGGGACTAAAGGACAGGCGGACTATCGGCGTTAGGGGCTGTTGCAAATATCCGAGGTCACAACAGCCAAGGAGGTATCCAATGGATACAAGGGTGGGTAAACCTCAGAGGGCCAATTCCATCAGGTCCCTCACCCCTCTACAGGAGTCACTACACCACCCGCCACTTTTGACATCGTGTCCCCCGGCAACGAATCTTTTTGTTTGGCATGATTCGTAACGATCGTTCATGCTACGATTTCAAGAACTCTCCCCGCCGACGAGCTAAGCCCACATCATCCAGCATGCCAACAGGGAATCATAGTATGAACACCCCCTCGCTTCTGCTGTCCGGACCAGCCTCAGGCGCCTGTACCTTTGGGGTTATAACGGTGGTCTACTAGGAGTGAGGGGGTCGCGGTCTATTTCGTTACAGGTTGAAACAAAATGTTTACGTAGTTTTTTTTTACATTCCAGATGCCAAGAGTTCGTGCAAGAAAGACATCTAGAGGACAGACTGACTTGCCAACGTACACCAATGCCTATGATGATGTCAAAGCAGGCAGTTCAGTACGAAAAGCGGCCGAGATGCACGGATTAAATCACTATTCGCTTCAGAGATAAATTAATTAATTGTTTGTTTAAAAAACACGATGAAATAAGGTTTTTGTTCAGTTTATTTTAAAATTATTAATTGTTTAAGTTTGGTTTGTTTTGTAAGGATATGGATTATTTATTAATTTATTTTCGTTTTGTTTTGTTTTTTTAATTGTTGATTTTTTTGTGTTATGGTTTTTTTTTATAACCCAATCAACAATTTTTGGTTGAAAAGCCGTTTAAAAACCTGATTATAACTGGGGTTGAGAAAACTAACAAGTTTGAAATTGGTTCAAAAGACGTCTTAAAGACCTTTCAGGAGCATCTTCATGACCGAAAATGGTCAGTTACTTTGTAACCCCAGTCATGAAAAGGTAATAAAGAAACTGGTTTTTAAACGGTCAGCCTACAACTTCTAATTGAAGTTAAAAATAAACCCTGTATTTATGACCCGTTCCAGGTTATTTTGCTACCAATTTTTTTCAGCTTTTTTAAAACCATTTATTGACGGTTTACGCAAACCTATTTTTGAGGTTATTTCTCTACCTCTTGCTAACGTTTTTTCGAAACGTCGTTGAGACGTATTTTAGAACCGTTCCAGTAAGGTTATTTTGCTACTAATTTTTTTAGCTTTTTTATAACCGTTTGTTGACGGTTTATGCAGAACTATTTTGTGGAGGTTATTTTCTAACCTTTTGGAAACGTTTGAATACAACGTTTTGTGAACGTTTCAAAATACACAACGCCTTGTATATGCAACGCAAAGAAAAGTGTTAATGCTGCCTTTGTGAACAAAATCCTACTTGTCCTTAAGCTGAAAAAGAAGTCTTTTTTCAAAATTAAACAGATATTTCCTTATTGACATTTATTGATAAAATAATTTAACTATAACATCAATTTATTAATTTATTAAAACAATATAAAAAGTAAGCAAATAACAAAATAAAAATATATATTTTTTTCAGTGATGTTTTGATGATTTATGTTCACTGGAATGTGGCAACTTCCACACTTTCCCTGAAAATGAAATAAAAAAAGAAAAAAAGAATATGATTTACCATTAGAAATTTATGAAAATTTTAAGATGTATTAATTTTTTCTTACATGCATATTCCGAGTATGAAGCGTGTGCCTTTAAAAAGGGGTTTAATTATGGTGAGGTTATTGCAGCTTCTTCCTTGCTTGAGATTTGCCTTGAAAAAGGCGGTTGCATCTGCATCATCGCTGAAGGTTGAAAATCTTTCCCTAACGGTTTCCAGAATGACGTCGAATGTATGTTTGTAGTGCTCGAAACTCTTATGAGTCGCAGTTCCCAACCAGGAAAATTGCATTAACAATTCGTCGCAAAACATAAATTTGGCTATGGTGCGAAAATTTGTTAATCACCCCTCAGATCGTACATAAGAAGTAAAAATCCGTATATATATAGATGTATATGCATGCAATTGTGATCGTTGAATTGAATTCACCAGTCCGTTTTGTATGTAGTTAGAAAATATAAACACACATTGCGCTGTTAGAGTTGGTTCAAAAAATATTGTTTGAATTGATCCAATACATAGTTAGAGTATTGGATATGTGTTCACAAAAATTATAAAAACAAAACAAAAAAGGACTGCGTTAATGAGAACGGCATATTAGTTGTGAAATAACTTTTTTTTACGGTTAAGAGAATTACGGCATTTATCAACTAGCGCCACATCGGTGGCCAGAGGTGACCCTAGCTCGTACAGAGAATAAAAGTTTTATATAAAGCTCATTTGACAGATGAGTCCTGTGGCGCACCAATCGGCCTATGGAAGCATAAACTTGCTAAGGGAATTTTGACACATGTCAACTAGCGCCATACCGGTAGCCAGAGGCGACAATAGCTCTTACAGAGTATATAAGTTTAATATATAGCTCATTTGACAGATGAGTCCTGTGGTGCACCAATCGGCCTATGGAAGCACTAACTTGCTAAGAGAATTACGACATTCATCAACTAGCGCCATATCGGTGGCCAGAGGTGACTCTAAATTTTACAGAGAATATAAATTTAATATATAGCTCATTTGACAGATGAGTCCTGTGGTGCACCAATCGGTCTATGGAAGCACTAACTTGCTAAGAGAATTACGACATTCATCAACTAGCGCCATATC
This sequence comes from Sphaerophoria taeniata, assembly GCA_943590905.1. Lineage (NCBI taxonomy): Eukaryota > Metazoa > Arthropoda > Insecta > Diptera > Syrphidae > Sphaerophoria > Sphaerophoria taeniata. Next base: position 78,403,076 of record OX016541.1, on the reverse strand, counting down.
GAAGGCCAGAGGTGACTCTAAATTTTACAGAGAATATAAATTTAATATATAGCTCATTTGACAGATGAGTACTGTGGCGCACCAATCGGCCTATGGAAGCATTAACTTGCTAAGGGAATTTTAACACATGTCAACTAGCGCCATATCGGTGGCCAGAGGCGACTCTAACTCTTACAGAAAATATAAGTTTAATATGTAGCTCATTTGAGAGATGAGTCCTGTGGCGCACTAGCTGACCCGGCAGACGTCGCACAGTGTGCAATTTTCGCAATCTAGCGGAACTTTAATGTAAAAAAAATGTCTTTCAAATGCAACAAAATTGGTATCATGTGAAAGGTAAAACATCCGGCCATTAAATGGCAAAAACAAAAACAAAAAAATAATTGTATTTACCGTTCACCAGGATCACAAACATCAGCTTGTTGCAAGTGAAAAAAAAATTAAATCTCATTGCTTTTCTTGTGAAATTTTTGTAACAGCGTGGTCAAGTGTAATGATAGTTGTCCATATTCAATTTATTTTATTTATTTTTAGTGGTATTTAAGAACTTCTCAGCGTAAGTTATTTTTCTTTTACACTAAAAAATAAAAATATAAAAAAATCGTTTGTTTGAAGACCTTAACAGTGTTGATTTTTATTTTGTTCTGAAACTTTGTGAAGTGTTTTAAAAATGTATCCACGTGTATCCATCGTGTTTTTGGGCTTAAAATCTCCGTTTGTATATTCTGTGTTAGAATTCATTTACTTTTCTTGCCCTTGGTTGCCCCACCCAAACAAAATTTTTTTTTTAAGAGACCTATATTTTCATGTTCTTTTTTTATTTTTTTCTTGAATTACTCAAAAACTATTCATCATACAAACATGAAAACAAAACTTTCGCATCATAAGTACATTATAGAACATGCGTACCAAATTTCATTACAATCGGCTTAGCAGTTTCTAAAAAATCGTTTTTGAAAGATGAACGCACAAAAAACGAAGTGATCTTATTAGGGTTTCGTTTTCATCTCAGTGTAAATATTCGAAGTTCTCCTATTTGAATCATTTTGTGATTTATTTTTGTTTTTATTGTACTCTATACATATGGAACTATTTTTAATTTTTTGTTTCAAAATGCCAGGCCCAGTCGTTTCAGAGTTCAGGGGGGGGGGGGAGGGGTGTTGAATACCCTATTTTTGACTTTGCATATTTTTCAATATTTTCAGGTAAGTTTCTAAATCTCACAAAACAACATATTGTTCCATAATCTAACAATTTTATATCAATAACACTCCAATTAAACACTAAACGAATAAAGTTCCGCTAGATTGCGAAAATTGCACACTGTGCGTCGTCCTGCCTTGATTTGAAGAATTAAATGAAACTCCGTCAAGGAGTTTTTGAAATTCATTGGAATGACTATGGAGCCAACAGCTGAAAATTCATTGTACCATCCCAGAAACCTTCGGGAGTTTCATTTAATTCTTCAAATCAAGGCAGGACAACGTCTGCCGGGTCAACTAGTTTTTAATAAAAAATTAATCACCTAATGGAATATGTGATAAACATAGTAGAACAATGTCAAAAATAAAAAAAATATGTTTATTATTTCATGTTGTTTCAACTGACCCCAGTCTCTGTTTCAACCGTCCTTGGTATGGGCACGGTTGCAACAAAAAAGATATCTTTTTAAATTCCATGTTTTTCATAAAATAATGCACGTTGGACTCAAAAGTTACTTTTCAGTTGTAGATGAAAACCCGCTTTTTTATTAAACATATCCACTTCGTCGCTCGGTTAACAGAAATCAAAGTTATGGACAATAAAATCGAAATTGTCTCAACCGTACCTAGTCTACCCTAGTAGCAGTTTAATTTGTCAAAGAGACTTGACTCAAACGCTCGAAGATGTCCGGGCTAGATCATTTGGCTACTATTATTTGGTGTCATTAACAATGGGGTTTTTATCGGAGTGTGACTATTCGATTGAATCTTTAGTTTTGTTTTGGATCGCGTGGAATCACTAATGTCAACGGCTCGGCTATTTGAGGGAAAAAAAACTTGTCCTTGTGGTGGGTGTTTTGGCGTTTTTGGCATAAGCTTTGTTAGTTTTGGGATTTGTGCTAATTTTTTGTATTATGGTTTACATTATTGTTAGCACTTAGCTGATTACTGTTGGGAGTGTTTTGAATTATTTGTGCAAAATTGCTGAAGATTGTGGTGAGAGCAGTGTTGGTGACGGTGGTGGCGGCTTCGGAGTTGGGGGCGATGTTTGTTGAGGTGTTGGTGATGTGTGTGGTGCTGGTTGAAATATTGAGCCATATGCATAAACGGTAGTAAATACTTTTACTAGTCAATTTTGATAGTATTTACTTTTTTTCGTATGCATAAACTCCAAGTAAATACTTGAATAAAAGCTTTTACTAGAGAAGTAAAAGTATTTACTAGGTATGGATGAATTGTGGTAGTAAATACTTAAAGTGATATGCATTAAAACCTTTTACTACTAGTATTTACTTCAATTTTTACAAGTTGCTAAAGAGCAACAACACCGTGTCATACCTTTTTGGAAAGCCAAAAACTTCTTCTTTTTGTTTTTAAATTAAATGGTTTTAATGAATAGTTTAAAAAATATAAATTTTCAATATCAAAATTTCAAAAAAAAAGGAAAAAAAAACATTTTTGAACAATTTTTTTTTTTCAAAATTTTATGTAATTAAGTACTAATTTTGTTTTTAAAATACAATTCCGTTATTAATTTTTAGTCGAAAACAACTCGTTTTTGAGAAGTTAAAAAAAAAAAAAAACAAATCCACTTTTTTCTAAGAAAATCTTTGTTAATTTATTTTTACCTATCGGACTTTTTGTTAAATTTATTTATGAAACATTAACCTTTTTTTTACTATTTGTTTTGTAATTGGAGTCTTATGAGGACTGAATTGTAGAATAGTATTGGATTTTCCTTGGATTAACCATTTTGTTCATTAATAAAGTCTGAAAACTGACCTGCAATTTTTTCTTATTATACCTGGGGCCGCGGCCACTCGCCGGCGAAGGGTTCTCCCTGCTAGGGGCTTAAGGTAATTAAACCGCAATTTTTCTTGAATGAAAAAACAATAAGAAACCTAAAGGTAAATAAAAGGCATCGCATATTTACCAAACAACTATTCCCAATTAAAATATTAACACATCAACACATAACAATAACAAACTCATACAATCGAGAAGAGTTAGTGGACTCTCACTTCTGCTACGGTTTAGCTAGTTGTCGAGATCGGTAATCCGGAAGACTCTACGCTGATAGATATCCCAATAGAAGGCGGCCGAGTCGTAGCATGTCTTCAAGAATCCGCTGACGTCTAAGAGAGCACGGAGAGCTAGAAGTGAAAGGTCAATGGCAGACGTTATCAATGAACAAAATGGTTAATCCACTGAAAATCTTAAACTTTTCTACTTTCTTCAGTCCTCATAAGACTCCAATTACAAATAAAATAGTAAAAGAAAGGTTAATGCTTCATAAATAAATTTTACAAAAACTCCAGATAGGTAAAAATAAATTAACAAAGATTTTCTTAGAAAAAAGTGTATTTGTTTTTTTTTTTATTTCTCAAAAACGAAGAGACATTTTTGCATCCGGTTTTCTGTTTTCGACTGAGCCGGTGATTTTTAATAATTTTTTTTTACAAAATAAGTCAATTTTTCAGAAAATTGCTCCTCCCGGCTAAACGGTTGGAAATGGAATAGACCCCCCCTCCCATACGATTTTTTTCCTGTCTCAACTCAACCTACACGCTCTAGATTTTTGCACAAAGCTCGTGAATCACCCTGTATAAATCGAAAGGGATATGCATCCATCAACATTCCAGCCACCCGTGATGTAAAAGAATGTCTTACAAGTGTTGTTTGTGAATGGCCAGGTTCAGTTCATGACTCCAGGATTTAGAAAATCAGTTTTCTTGAACCAATTTTAAGAAATTCAGTTAACACAGTTCTTTTGGCAGATGAGGGATATGGAATCGCCACTTGGTTAATAACACCATTTATAGAAACCCAATCACGAGCAAGGAGAAATCATACAACAAATTACAAACAAAAGAGAGGGTCATCATAGAACGATGTTTTGGTCAGCTTAAAAGTCGATTCCCAATATAACAAAACTATATACGGGTGCAATTAAAAAATGTGACTCTAATAATGGCATGTTTTGTTTTGCATAATGTTGCAAAGTATTTAAATGAAACCCGACAACTTTGAAGAAGAGGACAGAGGAGTTAAAAGCGAAACTACCAATGACCACAGACGCAGTTCTGGTGCACCTGAAATCAGGAGATAGGGGCAGCTGCGGAGAAATGAAATAGATTTGATCAAACGAACCGAATGCACCTCAAGCATTTTGACAAAATCTAACGTACAATTATTTTCGTTTTTTTTCCACGCGCCACGCGCCGCCGTATGAAAATTTATAATAATTAAAAAATCAATAATAAATACTTCAGCTTAAAGTGATGAAATCTAAATACCTAATTAAGGCAAAGTTAAGGTTTTTCTTGTTACTTTTTTAGTCTAGTTTTCCATTTTACTTTATTTTTCAATTGCTGTAAGTAAATGCCTGAGTCTTCCGATGAATATGTAGTTTTTACTTGGATGAATCTAGTATTTAGTACTAGTAAATGCTGGCTAGCATTTACTTTTTTTTATGCATACCAAATGAAGTAAATACTAAGAATCTGAGCTTTTACTTGTTGATCTAGTAGTTACTTGAAGTATTTACTACTAGCAAATTCTAGATTTTTATGCATATGCCCCATTATCACAGGCAGACCGCAGACATGTGGGCATATGCATAAAAATCTAGTATTTCCTAGTAGTAAATACTTCAAGTAAATACTAGATCAACAAGTAAAAGCTCAGATTCGTAGTATTTACTTCATTTGGTATGCATAAAAAAAAGTAAATGCTAGCCAGCATTTACTAGTTGCAAATACTAGATTCATCCAAATAAAAGCTACATATTCATCGGAAGACTCAGGCATTTACTTACACAGCAATTGAAAAATAAAGTGAAATGGAAAATTAGACTAAAAAAGTAACAAGAAAAACCTTAACATTGCTTTAATTAGGTATTTAGATTTCATCGCTTTGAGCTGAAGAATTTGTTATTGATTTTTTAATTATAAATTTTCATACGGCGCGTGGTTGTTTCATAATCTTGACAAAAACGAAAATAATTGTACGTTAGATTCTGTCAAAATGCTTGAGGTGCATTCGGTTCTTTTCATCAAATCTATCATTTCTCCGCAGCTGCCCCTATCTCCTGATTTCAGGTGCACCAGAACTGCGTCCGTGGTCGTTGGTAGTTTCGCTTTTAACTCCTCTGTCCTCTTCTTCAAAGTTGTCGGGTTTCATTTAAATACTATGCAACATTATGCAAAACAAAACATGCCATTATTAGAGTTGCCACGTTTTTTAATTACACCCGTATACAGTTTTGTAATATTGGGAATCGACTTTTAAGCTGACCAAAACATCGTTCTATGATGACCCTCTCTTTTGTATGTAATTTGTTGTATGATTTCTTCTTGCTCGTGATTGGGTTTCTATAAATAATGGTGTTATTATCCAAGTGGCGATTCCATATCCCTAATCTGCCAAAAGAACTGTGTTAACTGAATTTCTTTAAATTGGTTCAAGAAAACTGTTTTTTTTCAAATCCTGGAGTAATGAACTGAACCTGGCCATTCACAAACAACACTTATAAAACATTCTTTTACATCACAGGTGGCTGGAATATTGATGGATGCATATCAGTTTCGATTTATATATTCTCAGAATGCAAGTGAGGTTTTTTAATCTCAACATGTGTGCGATCCAAGGCTCCAATACAAGAAGGAAAGCTGTATTTAGAAAGCCAAACAACATTTACTTTTTCAAAGCGGTAAAGCATTTTGAAATTATTTGTCGCTGGAGATATCTTCGGTCCTTGTTAACTTGTTCAGTGTTAATGTGCATAAACGGGGCCATTTGACAAGAATATTGAACCGATCGAACGCCTTGAATGTTGATTTGCATATGAAAATGTTCGGTACAAACACCCAAAAGTATTTACTAGCAAATGTTCAAGTTGCTCTTTAGCAAACTTGTAAAAATTGAAGTAAATACTAGTAGTAACAGGTTTTTATGCATATCACTTTAAGTATTTACTACCAAAATTCATCCATACCTAGTAAATACTTTTACTTCTAGTAAAAGCTTTTATTCAAGTATTTACTTGAAGTTTATGCATACGAAAAAAAGTAAATACTATCAAAATTGACTAGTAAAAGCATTTACTACCGTTTATGCATATGGCTCATGATCTTGTCTGCAATTATTTTAATTTAGGTAATATTTAAATTTAAATTTTTATACTTGACATGTACTTTTAAAATAAAATTGGAAATAAAAAAGACTAAAGTTGTTGGCTTTAGTATAGTGTTTTGTATAGCGTTTAACCAAGCGGATCGCAGGAGCGAGGTGAAAAACGTATAAGCTTTGTTCATGCTTTTTGCTCAATTCAATCTATATCTATATATATAAATGAATGCTGGTATGTATGTAGGATTAGTCGTCCCGTACTGTAGGCCACTTTAGTCGTCCTGTACTGTACACATACTGACACCGACATTTACTTCGACGAACACCAACACAGACATATGGCGTCTTTATTCATTTCATTTTGTCTCCCTATTCTCCCTAAAGAAAAGGTTTAGTTTTTCAGTATTCATTGAACCATTAAGTCGTGAACACTGCCAGCGCGTCACTCGCCAAATATTTTCCATTCTACCTAAATACAAGTTTTATTGTCCACATAAAATATTTTAATAAAAATTATAAAGTAAAACGAAAATCTGTGTCTTGAGTATTCATTGACGGAAAACCTACAAAATTGGGGACTCAACCGCGATCATTGGATCATTAAAAATCTAAAACCTAAAAACGAAAGTGTAAATACATTATGATTGTGAGCAGTGCAAATTCAAATTCATGCAACATTAATTGCGTTTATTTGAAAGGCGTACGACGACGCGTCGCAGTTAAAAGACAAAAAGTGCAGCTGTAAAGAAATAAGAAATACAACCACATTTGTACCATTGTGTGAATGCGAAATTGGAGCGCAGTTAATTAAACAAAAAAAAACTGGAAAAAACTGAAAAAACTGAAAAACTGAAAAACTAACTGTTGAACTAAAAGTGACAAAACGGTGTTAAATTGTGGTACACATTCCCCGTACACACAAACACACGTAATATGAAAATGAAAAACTGAAAAACTAACTGTTGAACTAAAAGTGATAAAACGGTGTTAAATTGTGGTACACATTCCCCTTACACACAAACACACGTAATATAAAAAAAGCAGAACATCGACGATCAACGACGAACAACACAGAAGAGAAATAAAGATAACTAAACAACGCCAAGGAAGAGCATCGAAACATCGAGAAGAAGAAAAAAGAATATTTTAAATAAAGGGGTAAATGATCACTGGCAGTTGTGTTTTTTGTTTCTGTTTTGTTCGAAATTGAAAAGTGAATAAAATGAAATGGATAGGGACGCTATTTTCACTTTGGCTGTGGACGGACTACGAACGAAACTGACAGAATAAGGACTCGAAACGACAGGAGTGAAAAGACTGCTACAGGATAGGCTCCTCTTACATTTCGAGTGTGAGAATGACGGAGATCATAACTCGAGTTTTAAAACGGTCTCAAATCATGACAATGAAGGTAGAGGGGGAATATTTACGCTTCGGGAAATAGAAGATTCTCTTTCGTCGTTTGACGGTACAGGCCCACCAGATGTGAATTCGTGGTTAGAGGAATTCGAGGAAAACGCGGCTGCCGTCAAATGGAGTGAGTTGCAAAAGTTTATCTACTCAAAACAACTGCTCAAAGATGCCGCTAAGCTCTTTGTACGCAGCCAAAGGGGATTGAGTACTTTTGCACGATTGAAGGAAGCATTGTTCGAAGAGTTTGGAGTGACTTTATCTACAGCTGAAGTACACCGTCAGCTAAGATGTAGGGGAAAGAGGGGCAGCGAGTCGTTTAGAGAGTATCTGTATAGGGAAAGCTATCGATATAGACGAGGTTAGTTTGATCGAATATTTTATTGAAGGTATTCCAGATAGTTGTCAGAACAAGCTTATCCTATTTGAAGCAACCACGATTAACTGCTTAAAGCAAAAGATCGCCATTTACGAAAAAATCCGTGGACCTAGCCAGCAGTCTAAGTCCACAGGCAACGACGAACGCACCAATTAAGCGCGAAAAGGAAGAAAGAAAGTGCTTTAAATGTGGGGATAGCTCGCATCTGGCGAGAGAGTGTAATGTCAAGAGGGACATTAGATGTTTTAGCTGTGGCCAAGTAGGACACAGGTCCACAGAATGTCCAATGAAGGGACAAGTAGTACATCGAGGCCAGAAGAGAGAATCCAATGTGCATACTGCATCAACAGTTGACACGGAGGACATTCTCAAATCCAAGGTATTATTGGCCGTGAATTGCAATAGGGTTTTCAAAGATATCGAAATTAACAGTCATAGCATGTCAGCTTTATTTGACATGGGCAGTGATGTTAATCTCTTGAGATATGATAGTCTGTTGTTGTTGGGGTATGTTGAGTTAAGTCAAGTTAAAAGGGTTTTGTCAGGTATAGGACAAAAAAGGGTTACAACCTTAGGATGCTTCGAAGCGAAGGTGGAAACAGATGGGCTTGAATCACTATTGACGTTCCATGTAGTTAAAGAATGTGAAATTCCGAAGTGAAAGAAGTGGACGTCCGAATTACAGATGAAGGTGCCCTTTTTATTTTGAAAGAAGGACCTCAAGAACCCACAGTAAAGGCAGTGGAATCAGTCGTAGGTGAGCTCGAACGTAGATCGACAAGAACGGGGACCACGAAAGTTGACAGAGCAGGCCACAGGGGCGGAGTTGGGAGCACGAGGTACAATGAAGGCCGTGAACACTTGGGTGGCGAGATGAGCCAGGGACTGGAAGAGCCAAGACGGAAGGTTGGTGAAAGTGCTATACCCGAAGAAGTAAGCTTGAAGGAACTCGTGACGGAGTTTGAAAATATTTGCCTGTCAGCAAAGGATGGTGAATTTTCCCAAAGTGTTGAGATCAATGTAAACCACCTTGCATATGTAGAGAAAGAAAAACTACTGACGATAGTGAGTAACTAAAACCCGAGAAGAACCAAACCATCACCAGTTGAAATGAAATTGATTTTGAAAGATGACATCCCTGTATACCAGAGGCCTCGAAGACTGGCATATTCGGATCAGAAAATAGTAGAAGCACAGGTTGCTGAGTGGATCCTCGACGGCATCATACAACCTAGTACTTCGGAATATGCGTCACCTGTCGTGTTGGTCCAGAAAAGAAACGGAACTAAACGACTTTGCTGTGACTATCGACGACTGAACGAGAAGATAATGCGTGACAACTTTCCTATGGCATTGATTGATGATGTGCTCGAGAGGTTAGTGGGCGCCAAAGTATTCACAAGTCTGGACTTAGCCAACGGTTTCCTTCATGTGCCGGTGGAGAAGAACTCTAGGAAATACACCTCATTTGTTACCCACCATGGTCAATTTGAGTTCTTGTATGTACCTTTCGGGATCACCAATTCACCAGCAGTATTTTGCCGTTACATTTCCTCAATACTGCGGCCGCTGATTACAGACGGAACTATCATCGTCTATATGGACGATATCATCATCCCTTCCATAGATGAGAAGGAGGGATTGGAAAAGCTAGAGAAGGTGTTGAAGATAACGGCCGAGAATGGACTGAAAATTCAATGGGCTAAAGGACAATTCTTACAGAGGGAAATTGACTTTCTGGGGTATATTGTCAGAGATAATAGCATACGACCATCGCTAGAGAAAACAAGAGCGATAAGGGAATATCCGATCCCCGTTGACCAGAAATCGCTCCAACGTTTTCTTGGGTTAACGTCTTATTTCCGCAGATTCGTTGAAGGATTCGCCATGGTAGCAAAACCACTGTCGGACCTCATGAAGAAAGGAGTGGATTTTAAGATGGATGTTGAGCAATTAGCAGCGTTTGAGCAACTCGAAGAAGCATTGGTTCGGGTACCTGTATTACTACTGTTTAACCCTCACGCAGTAACGGAGGTTCACACGCGTGCATGTATGGGTATGGAGCCGTACTGCTACAGAAGGACGCAGAAAGCCAACAATTTCATCCTATCCAGTACATGAGCAGGAAGACCTCGCCGACACAAGAAAAATTGCATTCCTACGAATTGGAAGTACTCGCGATAATTGAAGCATTGAAAAAGTGGCGTATTTACTTAATGGGCCTTAAAGTGAAGATAGTCACTGATTGCAACGCTTTCGCTTTGACCATGAAAAAGGCAGACGTACCACCGAGAGTGTCGCGATGGGCCATGTTCCTCCAAGATTTTGATTATGAAATCGAACATCGGTTGGCCTCGCGAATGAAGCACGTAGATGCCCTTAGCCGGGTATGGTGCATGATGATCGATGCGTCCCTAAACCATCGTATCAAAGAAGCCCAATCCACCGATAACTGGATTCGAGTATTGAAGAAAATTTTGGAGACAGGACCCCACGAAGATTTCTTCATGAAATCAGGAATTGTTTACAAAGATCCCAATAATGAACTCATTGTTGTACCATCCTCAATGGAGCGCGAAGTCATCGAGTTGGCTCATCAACAGGGTCATTTCGCCGCTAAGAAAACACAAGATCGTGTCGAAAAGGACTTTTTCATACCAGACTTGACTAGGAAAACAAAAGAAGTGGTGAAGAGCTGTATGAAATGCATCATAATGGAGGCGGAAACCGGGAAGAAGGAAGGTTTCTTGTCTCCCATCGATAAAGAAGACCAGCCTTTAGGGACATACCACATAGACCATGTGGGTCCGATGGAGTCGACCAATAAAAAGTATAATCATCTGTTAGTGGTTGTAGATTCCTTCTCGAAATTCACCTGGCTCTACCCGGTGAAGAGTACGGGCTCTGCAGAAGTCATAGATAAATTGAAGAAACAGGCAGCCATTTTCGTTAACCCGAAAAGAATAGTTTCCGATAGAGGCACCGCTTTCACCTCTACCGACTTCAAGGACTATTGTGAGAAACAAGAAATAGTGCATTTACTGATAACCACTGGTGTTCCAAGAGGAAATGGTCAGGTGGAAAGAATCCACAAGATTGTCATCCCCATGCTCGCCAAAGCTTGCGTTGACAATACCACTCATTGGTACAAACATGTAGATGACGTCCAGCAAATAATTAATGACACCCCACCGCGCAGCACTTACTATAGCCCTTTCAAGATTCTCACTGGATTAGACATGCGTACAAACCGTTCGATTGCCTTGCGAGATCTACTGGATGAGGCCATAATTGAAGAGCTTAATCAAGGACGAGACGAAACACGACAAGACGCTTGCGAAAATATTCGAGCTATCCAAAGTGAGAATAGGAGAACATATAACCGGAAGAGAACAGTCGAACAAAGATATCAGTTAAACGAACTAGTCGCCATCAAGCGCACTCAGTACGGAACAGGAATGAAGTTACGTCAGAAGTACTTAGGTCCCTATAAAGTCACTAAACTTTTGAGACATGGCCGATACGAGGTATAAAAGGTAGGGAACCAAGAAGGACCTACCAATACGAGTACCGTAGCCGAATACATGAAAAGATGGAATGAGCATTCGGGGCCGAATGAACGTCAAGACAGCCGAATGTAGGATTAGTCGTCCCGTACTGTAGGCCACTTTAGTCGTCCTGTACTGTACACATACTGACACCGACATTTACTTCGACGAACACCAACACAGACATATGGCGTCTTTATTCATTTCATTTTGTCTCCCTATTCTCCCTAAAGAAAAGGTTTAGTTTTTCAGTATTCATTGAACCATTAAGTCGTGAACACTGCCAGCGCGTCACTCGCCAAATATTTTCCATTCTACCTAAATACAAGTTTTATTGTCCACATAAAATATTTTAAAAAAATTATAAAGTAAAATGAAAATCTGTGTCTTGAGTATTCATTGACGGAAAACCTACATGTATATTACCTATAGACTCATAAACTACACATTTGATCATGTAATAATCTTTGGAAAAGTTGTTGTGCATAAACCCGGGATGGTTCCTGAGTTGGAAAAACTAATTTTTATTGAATTACGTGCGAGAAAAACGCAAATAAAAATTGGGTACCTGTAAATTGTTATCGATAATTTCGTTGATTTATTGATATTTTCACTCGATATATTGACCACAGAGCAGATATAGAGAGAAAACCTCCCAAGGTATTTTGCCGCGAAGCTAGGCAAATTGACGGGCCACGCTTTAAACATACACTTACGTACATGTGTGCATACATATACGCAGCTGATTCTGATTACATGAGAATGCATGCGTAATTACACGAACAAAAATACCACAAAAACAGATTACAGAAGCCACAGACTAGATAAAGAGGGGAAACCCATGATACAAGTACCAAAGGTAATATACTCCCGAAGATTGTCAAGTTCGAATTGTCCAATAAAATCCAAGACGGTGGATACAGAGCGAATTCTGGTGCGAAAGTGATGCCACTTTAAAAATATTTTATGTACACAAATTGATGAACAAAAATTCAAAACAACGAAATGGAAATTTTGTTCAATAAATTCATTTTTGCATTTAAAACTAAATTGCATCTTAATTCAGTGGAATTTGATTTGTTTTGTTTATAGCGCCATACCGGTGGCCAGAGGTGACCCTAGCTCTTACAGAGAATATAAGTTTAATATATAGCTCATTTGACAGATGAGTACTGTGGCGCACCAATCGGCCTATGGAAGCACTAACTTGCTAAGGGAATTTTGACACATGTCAACTAGCGCCATACCGATGGCCAGAGGCGACCCTAGCTCATACAGAGAATATAAGTTTAATATATAGCTCATTTGACAGATGAGTGCTGTGGCGCACCAATCGGCCTATGGAAGCATTAACTTGCTAAGGGAATTTTGACACATGTCAACTAGCGCCATACCGGTAGCCAGAGGCGACCCTAGCTCTTACAGAGAATATAAGTTTAATATATAGCTCATTTGACAGATGAGTCCTCTGGCGCACCAACCGGCCTAAGAAAGAATTTGCTACGAGAATTTGAACACATATCACCTAGCACCATACCGGTGGCCAGAGGCGACTCTAACACATACAGAGAATATAAGTTTAATATATAGCTCATTTGACAGATGAGTACTGTGGCGCACCAATAAGCCAATGGAAGCATTAACTTGCTAGGAGAATTACGACATTTATCAACTAGCGCCATATCGGTGGCCAGAGGTGACCCTAGCTCATACAGAGAATAAAAGTTTTATATAAAGCTCATTTGACAGATGAGTCCTGTGGCGCACCAATCGGCCTATGGAAGCATAAACTTGCTTAGGGAATTTTGACACATGTCAACTAGCGCCATACCGGTAGCCAGAGGCGACAATAGCTCTTACAGAGTATATAAGTTTAATATATAGCTCATTTGACAGATGAGTCCTGTGGTGCACCAATCGGCCTATGGAAGCACTAACTTGCTAAGAGAATTACGACATTCATCAACTAGCGCCATATCAGTGGCCAGAGGTGACTCTAAATTTTACAGAGAATATAAGTTTAGTATATAGTTCATTTGACAGATGAGTACTGTGGCGCACCAATCGGCCTATGGAAGCATTAACTTGCTAAGGGAATTTTGACACATGTCAACTAACGCCATATCGGTGGCCAGAGGCGACTCTAACTCTTACAGAAAATATAAGTTTAATATGTAGCTCATTTGAGAGATGAGTCCTGTGGCGCACTAGCTGACCCGGCAGACGTCGTCGTGCCTTGATTTGAAGAATTAAATGAAACTCTGTCAAGGAGTTTTTGAAATTCATTGGAATGACTATGGAGCCAACAGCTGAAAATTCATTGTACCATCCCAGAAACCTTCGGGAGTTTCATTTAATTCTTCAAATCAAGGCAGGATGACGTCTGCCGGGTCAGCTAGTATTAAATACAATTAAAAAATGACATCAAATGTGCGACAGAATTGCAGTTTAAATTTAAAAAAATTAATTTTGGAACAAATCGATTGGTTGTTCGTTATGGATTTGCACACAAATGACATAACAAATGCACATAACTAAACTTATCTTGAGCTTTATTAATATAATGTTAATGTTTCTGAAATTTTTCTCAATGAATATTTTGTTCTGCATTAAGGTATGATACTGAAAAAAGCGAAAGCGGGGTCTATGGGGGAAAAGTAAAAAAGCACACAGATATGAATGAAGAAAAATATGTATATTTATTTGCAATTTCACAAAAGTGGCTCTACGGCTCTTTGCTCTTTGCTCTGCTGAAATCTTCTAAAAGAGAAGTGTTATTTATTTTAGAAGCTAATTCTGTTTCTATGGATAAAACTCCTAAGGCTGATAGACGTTCTTGCTTCATGGTGGTTCTCAAATAATTTCTGATAATTTTTTTATTTAGAAAAACTTCTTTCTGCAGAAGCTGTACTAACAGGAATAGTTTAAATAGTTCTTAATGCTATGTATATGTAGGGGTATATATCTTGTAAACTATTTGTTATTATATTGAATCAGCTTATTTGGTTCTTCAATTGAATCCGGGATATTTGGTGTGAACAGTAGCAATTCTTCATGCACCTCGAAAGCTTCAATGTCCTTGTTGTCCACATGCTGAATTTCGGCGCTTAAGGCATTCCAGTGGTTCAAAATCTCGCTGCTGGTAAAAGATTTTAAATTCTTAAATTCATATATTAAACCAAAATTAAGGTAAAATTGTGTTAGCGAAGAAAATCGTACGTCCGTATCTTTTATAATAGCGTCTACCACTGCAATACAAATATTATTTTTTCCTTATAGGTAGTTGAGATTTCAGACTTGCTTGCTGAGAAGTAAGAATTGCTTGGCAGTAGTGTCCGTGGCTTAGTGGTAAGGTGCGTTGGCTGCTAAGGACAACGTCGTGGGTTCGAGTCCTACTCGTGCCCATAGTTTTTTTTTTCATCTTTCACGGGCACTGCCTCTTACGAAGAACTGACAAAACTACCAAGAGTATCAATCTGTCATGAAAAAGTGCTTCTCAACTTTTAAGTTCGGAATCGGCGTTAAATTGTAGGTCCTCTAAGTTCTTTACACGCACGACGCACCCAAAGAATTGTTGGTGAGAGTAAGCCACTTGGGCTTTGGCTCTTCAAGAGCTGTCGCGCCACTCTATTTATATTTATTTTTGCTTGGCAATCACATAAGGTATCAGCATCTTCAGATTGATTTTTCAGACAAATCAAACAATCAATCACATCATCAAATTGTGATAGAATTGATCTAAATGAAGCGATTCGGCTCTCCCATCTCGTATTCAACAACGGTTTTAACGATATTTTCAATTTTTTATGTACTATTTCCCATCTCTAGCCAGATTTTGAAAATCATACATATATTTTTTAGATGACACCGAAAAAAAAAACCTTTCCGGTGGAAGACGTATTTGCGTCTACCAAAATGAGGTTCCAGCTATGGCAACCACAAGCAGTGAAGAAAGCCCTAGGATTGAATGCCAATATTCTGGAGTTAACACCTTTGCTTATACCGACCATATTTGCGCCATTATCGTATCCTTGGCCTCTACAGTTCTGAATATTTAAGTCAATTTTTTCCAATTCTTTGAGTATTGTATCTGTTAAGATCTCTCCTGTTGTCTCGAATACAGCTAAGAAACCAAGAAAATGCATTTCAGAGGTGCCGGTACAGACGTCTACAAATCTTAATATAACCGCCATATTTGTTTGATGCAACTTATGTCCCTCGTAACGATCTAGCATTGTAGCATAGTAATTACTTAGCTGGTTTTACTTTTCCTATATACGATACCTATTCTTATTTATAACAGATTGAGACATTAATGAAATGAGCTCATTTTAAATTTGCTAACTATTTTTCATTGATACGACTTAAGTGGTTACGTAGAGTCAAATCATATTTAGAAAGCAATTTAAAGAGATCGATGAAATTGCCACTATTTCCACCATGTGATCTATCAAAGGTTTCTCTATGACCTCGAAAAGCCAAGTTATGCGTAGCTAAATAATTAATCATGTCAACCAACCATTCGAATAAAATGTACCAATGTTTTTGACTCTCTTGAATCAATCTTTCTTGTTCTGGTTTAATGGTTTTTCCATGCTTGATACCTTTTTCGAATCAAAGCCACTAAATCATGCTTTTTTATGTTCAACTTTATGTTTGTGGGGTTCAAGAATAGCGTTTAAATGTTTCCAATCAATATACAACCTCGGATCATCTGTTTATTTAAGCCAGAGAAAAGCTTACAACTGAAGCAATAAACCTTATCTTGCGAAGTTGAATAAACTAAACATCTTCGATGCTGAGGTTCGCCATTACTCAATTTTCTCGTGAAATAAAATTTTGAAAAGTGCTTGGTATTTAATTTTTTTGATAATCTTCAAGTCTTGAACTAAATGTAAATCGCTTATAGGAGAGTTCCATTTTCCAGGATCGTTTTTTTCAAGCTCACAGAGTTCCAGCTCATTATCTTTCCGAACGTTTTCAGATGGTGTGGATTGAATCCACAAGAGAAGTTTTTAAACAGGGTTCCTTGTCACTTACAGTTACAGTCATGTTGGTATCAATTTGCTTGGCTTCTTCTGGTTGTGATCTAATTTCTTTTTTAACTATTTGTGAGTCATTTTCTTCGGATGCTGCAGTTTGAGTCATTTCAAATCTTTTCTTTTGAACTTCTTCTGACAACGTTTTCTCCTTTTGATTTCGATGCACCTGACTGCCATTTTCGATCGGGTATGATAAATCTACAAAAATATACTGTA
Organism: Sphaerophoria taeniata; assembly: GCA_943590905.1. Lineage (NCBI taxonomy): Eukaryota > Metazoa > Arthropoda > Insecta > Diptera > Syrphidae > Sphaerophoria > Sphaerophoria taeniata. Next base: position 78,386,149 of record OX016541.1, on the reverse strand, counting down.
ATTTTAATATTCGGATAACGTATTCAGCGCTATCGTCGTATCCGAACGTAATAAAATTACATCCGATATGTACAAAATATTATGAACGTTTTATTCTAGGTGTTCCGAATGATAAATCGTAAATAAATCAGAAAAAAATTTAAATTTGCGTTGAAATGTCAAACTCAGAGTTACGCATTACGGATGTCGAGTCGAAATTCAAAAAAGTATCGATATACTTATATCGTATCGATATTTTTTAAAAATATCAATATCGGTTGATATGTGCTTTAAAAAATATCGATATATCGGTAAAATATGACAAAAAATAATTTTGCCTATTCTTCTTCAAATTCAATCATCTACATTACTAGATATATATACCTACTTATCAATAGACATTATTTTAAATAAAATAAGAAGAAGAACAACGATTTAGCATTTGAATAATTTTTTAATCAAACCCATATGATACGAGTCATTAACAAAACTCTTTGGTTTACATGTTCGGCTGTAAGTCGGCTTCTATTGTTTGGTACTGCTAGACTAACAGCAGATGCCACTCTCTCTGCGGAAACCGAGGATGCAGGCGCAATCAAATATTTGAGTGCTATGTCGGAAAGGACTGGAGTAAAATTGTGACAATCAAACCAGAACTTCGCTGGATTTTCTTGTCTGGATATCATAGGTTGATCCAGATATTGCTTCAGTTCGCTGGGCATACCATCACTGGTTGAAAGTTCACTGTAGTAAACTGCAGCTGCAGCAATATTTACCATAATTTTTTCATGTTCGGACCACAATGACGGCGAAGAAATTTCCGAGTTTGGAGTTGTGGTAGTGGTAGTGGGTCTGACTTTAGGTGAAAGTAGTCCATGTTGTTGGCGTATTTCTTTTGACAGTTCGGCTAATGCACTGGAAACAGCTAGTGCGGAGTTGAAATTAATTCACTTAAATCGAGGGTCTAAAATTGTTGCTATAGCAAGATGGTTATGTCGCTCTAGTGGTTCTAGTTTGGCAAAAACTAAGTCTAGCAAACTCTTCTGAACAGCAGCACCTAATTCGATGGAAAGTTTTATTTGCTGAAGTCCTTTTTGTAGCAAGTTTCGATGGGAATCGAAAAGCTAGACGTCACGTACTGATTGCCGCCAATTTCTTATGTAGCTTGCTTAAATGGGGTAAGCAATATGATGATGTCTTGGATGACTGTTAACTCCGAAGAAACTACCAACTTGCCAAAATCTTAGCTACGATAGCTGATAATTTGTAAAATCTCTCCAGCATATCAAGGCAAGAATTCCACCTTGTTCCCACTGATTGTATTCGCGTTAGCACTTCTCCCTCTTTCTTTTCTCCCTCTTGCTCCGCTCGCAAATCGTCCATGGCGTTGACAGACTGTTTGAAATATGTCACGATGGCCTTCACACGATTGGCAACTTGTAACACTGGTGCATTGTCTCTTATTGCGCCATCCACAATAAAATTCAATAAATGCGCCATGCAAGGAATTCTTTCCATCTCATAACAACTTATTTACTGCGGAAACCATGTTAGCACCACCATCAGTAGTAACTGTTATGATACAATCTTTTTCTATTGAAAATTCTGCGATAACACTTTCAAGGCATTCTTTCATATAAACAACTGTATGTGCCTGCAGGAAAGAAGACCAATGTTAATGCTTGCGACTTGTCTACTTCGCTTTTTACTTTTTTGGAATTTACTCCTTTAGAATCGATTCATATACATATAGACCCCGGTATGAAAAAAATATGGATAGGAAAATCAAACATTGAAAAAAAAGCGTTAAAAAAATTGACTACTAACGCCTATTTTAACTCTTAATAACTTTAAACCCACTGGATGATCGATTTAGATGAAATTTGGTACAAAGATGGACTAGAACCTGAGAAAAAAATTTTCAATGCAATAAGAGGGGTCACAAGGGGTTGAAATATTAGGTCAAAGTTAGTATGGAGGTCGATAAGGTAAGAAGTTTAAAACTTATTTTTATGGCTTTTGACTAAACATAAATAAGTAAAACATACACAGCCTTATTAATTAGATTCTTCTCTCTTATGTTACGTTGAACAAATTCTTATTTATAAACATTTATTTAACATAGCATAGTTATGTTACTTCTCTGTCAAAAAAAGTACCAAAACGACGTTGATCTTCTACATTCGAAAGAAATTTGAATTAAAATGTATAACATATTTCCTGTCAACAGGAAACAACAGGTTGTTGTTTTTGAATTCAAATTCGAAAATAAAAATTAAAAAAATGCTTATTGGGTCAAACCGTTATTTTATAAATTTCTTGCCCTCGGGAAAGCGAATTCATGTGATTCACAACACTGCTTAATTGAAAAGGCATATTTAGTTTCTGAAAACATTCACAGAAATTCCACATTTCTTGACATATTAAAATTATAATTAATAATTTTTGTTTTATTGACGTGTGATGTCTGACACATATAGTCCCTTATAATAAACTTTTTACAACCCCAACCAGCGTTTAGCTTATTCAATTGCTATGTAGTGTTTCAAAAACTTTATAAATAAGGATTTTGCTTATACTGGCATAATAAGGAGAACATAAGCGATATGTTCGGTTTATAAATAAGGCTGACAAAGTCTTAAAAAAATTAACAAAGGGGGGGTTTAAAATAGGGGGGTGAAAGTCTTAGTGCCACGGCGAATATATTTTAGTGAACAGAAATTTCAACGTAGAACGGTGAAATTTTCACACATGATACAGAATTTCATGCTCTTCAATTTATTATACTTTTATTATAACGGTAACTCATAAATATGGTCAATGTAGACATTTTCACACAAAGGAGAATGGGCATTTTGGCCTACGAACCAATAACAACATGCTATACCTATATCAATGGAAAGGTTTTTCTGTTTACTTCAACTTTTTCTATGGCAGTAAGTCCCAAATCGCTGTGTGGAAAAAGTTATTGCACAATAAAGTCATTCACAAGTAATAAGTGATTTCTTGTTTTCACCTTGACCTTTGACCCAATAACGACATGATGTATATCAATTGAAAGGTTTTTTTGTGGACTTTAACTTTTGTCTTGGCAAGAAGTCCCAAATCACTGTGGGGAAAAAGTTATTGCAAAATTAAGTCATAGAAAAAAAAGTGTTTTCTTGCTTTCATCATAATAGAAAAGCTTTACAAAAGAAAACAAAACATAACTTATTTTTATCCTTGAATCTCTTAATTGTGCAATAACTTTTTCCCCACATTGATTTGGGACTTCTTGCCAAGACAAAAGTTAAAGTCCACAAAAAAACTTTCAATTGATATACATCATGTCGTTATTGGGTCAAAGGTCAAGGTGAAAATAAGAAATCACTTATTACTTGTGAATGACTTAATTGTGCAATAACTTTTTCCACACAGCAATTTGGGACTTACTGCCATAGAAAAAGTTAAAGAAGACAGAAAAACCTTTCCATTGATATATAGCATGTTGTTATTGAATCGTAGGCCAGCTTCCATACATTTTTGCCCATTCTCCTTTGTTTATAAGTTTTAATCCTTTGGACGGGTTGTTGAAATTTCCATATGCCTAATCTACATGAAATAATGGTAGTTTTGATACCTCATTTGTCTCGTACAAGCATCGCAATCTCGATTTTAAAATAAATATAATTGCACACAAACGATCTGCTTGGTTCGTACGATCGATGTGCGTAAGCGTAAGGATCTACAAGATAAAGGTCTCTTAAGAAGCACCATGCTTCAGGATTTAATTTAATGTAGAATTTTTCGACATTGAATTCCATGAAAAATGATATATGTGGGCCCAATTGTATTTTCATCATTAATTAATGAAAAGTTGATAAGAAATGTAACAGTTATGAAAATGTAATGATGCAGTTTTGTAGATTTTTTCATTCTTAACAAAAATGTTTGTAGAAGTGACTAAATTGATTCATTCAAAAAAAAAAGTTAGAACGTTTTAAACAAAGTTGTTAACATTCATATTGCTTACCATAAGTATTTAAGAAATATATTTTATCAAATTATTATGAATAGATGTATGAATATAATGAATTCAATCCTTTGCGCATTATATATGTATATCTTAAGATAATCATTCTTATTGAGTGAACTCTAGTCGCGCATCGGAGCTGACACGTACAATTTTTTTTTTATGTAATACATTTATTTTAATTAGTAAAGTTACTTACCTGATACATTCTCCGTGCTGTCAATGTTACCATCTCATGTTCAGGAGTGCAAGCGCAGTTATCTGCAGTGTTTAAAAAAATGGACTGTCACAACGATAAAACTTCTTGTTGAGTTTGTTAGAGTCAATATATCACTTGTTAAGCCAAAAGTTTTAATATAACTTAGTTTTTGTTTCAAAATGGCTTTGGTAGTGGCATACCGTTGTTCCATTAAGCCAGTAATCTGTAATGAGGAATATATAATAAAATAACATCTGTAAACCGAAACAGTTTTTTTTTATTTTTACGTGGGTTAACTCTTTTATGACAAATAAAACTTTTCTTACTTTTTTTATCTTAGTTTTATGAAATAGATTGAAACTACTGCATGTAATTGAATGTTGTTTTCGCAAGTGTTTTGCTGGTTCTAATTTAAAATATAGGCTCGAGCTCAATTTTAAAGCAGGAAAATATCTCAAATTTAAGTTTTTTGTATTGCCCTGAACTTATAAAAAAAAAATATAGACTCTTCATTCTAAATTTCATCGCGGGCAAAAGCTAATTTAAATTTGGGATAAGATAATAATTTAATATTATAGTTTGCTTACAGTATTTCGTGATGGAACCTCATAGCTTGGACAAATGACACTCATAAATCTTTTCATTCCAGATTTTTCTACACAAGATAGGGGCATGTTGTCTTTGCAAATCATGTAGATTTATTTGGCTGGTTTTTTTACCCCCTGCTAAATTGAGAAAAATAATAAAATTGTAACATCGTAGAACTAAAATATAAACAACACATTTATCTGATATCGATAAAAATATACCTTCATAGCTTGAACTTTTGTCAAACATATCCAAGAGTTTGGACTGTTTCCACAAGTCTTTACTCTGACTATCTTTGGAAGATTCAGTCTGACAAAAAAAAAGACCATTTTGTATGTATTTCATTAAACTTGTCGTGTGTCGTCATTAAATAGTATTAAGTTTTAGTGAGAACACCGTTTGGTCACAGATAATAAATTTATACAGATGTCTCACGTCTCACCCTTATCCCTTATGACGAGAAGTGATATATGAAACTGAGAGCTACAAAAAAAAGCTTTTTTCCAAAAGCTTTAACACACTCATTTAATGCATACAAAATCTATTTTCGCTCATCTCATTCCCTATAAATGAATACTTATTCAAAGAAAAAAGCTGCCGAAAGCTCCTTGTCTGTTAAGGCTTGTCCCATAACTGACAAAAAATTATTAATTTTTTTCTGCAGAGATGAGACATCCACATCTGTATGAGTTTATTATGTGTGGTTTGGTCTTACACAGATAAAATACTTACACTTACACCAGTATCATCGTAAATCGCATATTGAGACAATTCCACAAGGTTATTTCCTATCTCTGGTGAACTGGTTCTTGTTATTTGCATTCCTGAAACACTAGGTGTATTATCAATATCAATCACTGCACTTGATGTAATATTCACTGCATTGTGCATGCGCTTGCTTTTTTGTTTTTAAGTTGCAAGAACGCATGCTGATGCTTACTTTTTAGATGTGTATGTGTACTTAAATTCGTCGTATTGCCACTGGTTTTATTTTTTTTCCACACAGATTACATGAAACGATTTATTTGTCTTTTTTTTTGAAAAAGCTCCTTACAACACTAGACATGATTGGAATGTTCAAATTGTATTTATTGATAATTGATTGAATTATTTTCTTATTCAGATTTGGATTGCTTGAGAACTCAGCTTGACTTGAACAGAAATACGAAATAATAAGGAAAAGGGTAACGGTCTAACGGACCAACGGGCGAAGTCGAACATACTGACACATATCAGAAAAACATAAACAAGAAGAAAAGGCATTGTACAGCATGCTGTACACGCTCTGAACAAATTTAGCTCTGAACATTTTTTGAAATACAATTGAGCACTCAACTTGCTTCTTTAGCCAGTGATCACTTTATAACAAGATTGGAAACCTACCTACGTTTTACCCTCCAAATACCGCAAAAGTTATTTTTTTCATGCACACATACTCTTGCAGCTCACTTGCTTTTATTATGTAGGCAACTGTATCTTTATTACAAAAACACGCATACTCTTACAGCTAACCTGGCCCCTTAAGTTTGTATTACACGCATACTGTTTCAGCTAACCTGGCCCCTCAGCTTTTAGGCAAATGTCACTTTGACAGCAAGGTTTCCAATCTTGGTATAAGTGATCACTGTCTTTAGCCATTTTAAAAATTTTAAACATTTCTTTTCATTTTCCTCCATCTCTTACATGCTTGACATTTGTTTGTTCAGGCACTTTGCTCACAATGCTCGATCACTTTTGTCCGAGCTCGTCGTCGGTTTGACCCCGAACACTCAGAATCAGTGCTCTGAACGAAAAAAGAAACATAATTTTGAGTTTGGCAGTTCAGGATCTGTTCAGCTGTAAAAAAAGAAAAGATAGGAAACCAAGCTGTCAAAATGGATGTGCATTTTGTGCACGAACCCTTTGTATATATATTTGATAGGTACTATCACAGATAAGAAAATATACAGATGTCTCATCTCCATACAAAAAAATGAAGTCAGTTTTTTAAATTCACGATCGAATATGAACAGGCATTTGCCTGCTCATCGTCAAGCTCTTTAAGTTCATGAAAAAGCTCTGCCTGTTCATATGAAAGCTCTCATAAGCAATTTTGTTTTGGTAGTTTTTTCTTTGATTTCTTTTTTCGTTTTCTTTTCAAATTCTGTGTGTAAGCATCAGCGTTATCACTTTACTCCTTTCGAAGTAGATCTACTCCGATTTTTGAAAAATGTTGAAAATGTATATCTTTCATCGAACAATCCTATTTAGGTTCTTCTTTTTACGTGGTAAGTAGTAACGCTTGCGAAATTGGTTCAGGCAGGGATGGGTTGGCTTGTTGGTTTCGTATCTGTACACATAGGTACAATCAAATCTATCATATTTCATATCAAAAATCAAATATATCATATGCGAGTTCATAACTTTCTTTTCTAAACAAAATTAAGGGCCAGTTGCTCAATCGAATCATAAATTTAAGTTCTACATAAAGTTCTACTTTTGTATGGGGATTTTATGTAGAACTTAAGAATTCCGGAACGTCTCATACAAAGATGAGAACTTTATGTAGAACTTAAATTTGTGATTCGATTGAGCAACTGGCCCTAAGATTTTTTAGAATTTGCATAATAATTTATTAATTCTTATTGTTACCTACCTATATGTATATGAACAATGAACCTGCATATATTTATTAATTTCACTGCGTCTCGCCGCCCTTAAGTGCAACTCCAGAATAAGTTTGTATAATTAACACAAATATTGTGATAATGTGATTTGCTTGAATCCAATTGAAATAGAGAACTACATATCTGAATCTTTCACAGCCTTACAACTAACTTTATACTTCCATTAAAGCATGCAGTAAAATCCAAATTTCGTTCAGAAATTCAACAAATTCTTGTTATTCCGGTGTGTTTTGACTATTTTACCAAATCAGAATTCCAAACAGCTTACGATTGCCCCCCTTGTTTGCTGACTTTCCCGTAAGATTGTGCCCAAAATTTGTTTTTACTCAGGCTATATCTACAGTGAAAATTTTATAAAAATACATTGAAATCCCTACCGGACATACAAACCAAACAATGCGCGTTAAATTCCATGCAAAAACTTGATTTTAGGTTTTGAAGTTCTTCGTGCTCTCGCAGAGTTTTCCGAATTCCCAACAAAAAAGTTTCCATTTTTTAACAATTTTCCCTTTGAAAACCAATGAGTTGTCCGACTTTTTCATCAAGAACTTTCTGTGTTCCAATCGAAAATAAATTTTGAAATTTTCCAGTTTTCCATTTGAAAACAAATGCACCTGCAATAATATGCAATTTTCCCTTTGAAAACCAATGAGTTTTCCGAGTTTTTCATCAAGAACTTTAATTTTTCCATTTGAAAACCCATTTTGAAACAATAAATTCCAAGCAAAAAAATCTTATTCAAGACATTTGTTTGGTTTTTCAAGTTATTCCACTTTTCCATGTGGTTTTTCCAATTTTTTTTTCACAGAAATCATCACTGAATACAACAGTATTAACCATGAAAATTTCACAAATATCCGTTGGACCATTTCGGAGTCTATAAGAGACATACAAACAAACATCTATTTTTATAATATAAGGGTGAAGGTAATCAACGGCTTCGCTTACAACACCGTGCTATACCTTTCTGGAAAGCCAAAAACTTCTTCTTTCATTTTGTTTTTAAATTGAATTGTTTCAACGAATAGTTAAGAAAAAATAAATTTTCAAACTCAAAATTTTCAAAAAAAAAAAAAAAACATTTTTGAACTAATTTTTTTCAAAATTTTATGTACTCAATTACATAAAATTTTGAAAAAAATTAGTTCAACTAACTAACTAACTAATTTTGTTTTAAATGCTTTAAATTCAATGACTTTGTTAATTTTTACTCGAAAATAGAAAACCGAATGCAAAAATGTCTTTTCGTTTTTGAGAAATTAAAAAAAAAAAAAAATTTATTTAAATTTAATTTTTTGTAATTGGAGTCTTATGAGGACTCAATAAAGTAAAAAAGTATTGGATTTTCCCTGGATTAATCATTTTGTTCATTGATAACGTCTGAAAACTGACCTGCAATTTTTTCTTACTATATCTGGGGCCGCGGCCACTCGCTGGCGAAGGGTTCTACCTGCTAGGGGCTTAAGATAATTAAACCGAAATTTTTCTTGAATAAAAACACAATTAACAACCTAAAGGCACAGATAATAAATTTATACAGATGTCTCACCCTTATGGCGAGAAATGATATATATGAAACTGAAAGCTACAAAAAAAAGCATTTTCCAAAAGCTTTAACGCATTCACTTAACGCATTAAAAATCTATTTTCGCTCGCCTCATTGCCCATAAATGAATATTTAGACAAGGAAAAAAGCTTCAAAAAGCTCATTGTCCGTTAAGGCGTTGTCTGTTAAGAGCAAAATATGTTTCATTTTTTTCTGCAGGGATGAGACATCTGTATAAATTTATTATCTGTGCTAAAGGTAAATAAAAGGCATCGCATATTTACTAAACAACAATTTACAATTAAAATATTAACTCACCAACACATAATAATAACAAACTCATACGCTCGAGAAGTTTTTTTAAAATAGGCTTTTTCTGTTATTATGTCGCCCCTCCCGGCTAAACGGGGGCAATAGACCTACCCTTATTAATTTTTTACTTGCGACATATAGAATATATGGCAAGTATTGAATTCGTAAAAAAAAAAGTTGAGATAATGATGAGATATGACATTACGATGATAGAGAATTCGAAAAAAGTGGGTCCGGCGATTCCGTCCGATGTCTGTCTGTCTGTCTGTAAACGCACCTACAGCCTTAACCACTGGTCCGATTGACCTCAAACTTGAAAATTAGAGGTTTGAGCGAATTCGCGTGGGTCGTTTTTTTGATTTTTTTTTTAAGATCAAAATTTAGGGTAGCCACCATACGATTTTTTTGGCCAAAAACCAAAAGTTTCAATTTTCTCAAAAACGGCTCCTACGATTTTTTTAAAACTTCCTCGAAATTTTTTTTTTATAGCTTTGATGTATTTTTTGTAAAAAAAATATTTTTGTATTGCTCCAAAACGGTACCGCCCATAGAACCGTTTTTTTGTTATTAGATTTTCTCAAAAAATAAAAGTCCGATCAGCGTAATTTTTTTTTTTGAAAGTACGTATATACTGCTCAAATAATATTTTGTATTCAAAACAATTTCAAAATTTTTTTTGGATTTTTAAAAAATATTTTTATTTTTTTTTTTCAAAATTCTGTATCTCAAAAACGGATCAATTTTCAAAATCCAAATTAAAGTATAATATGTATATTTAAATGTTCTTAAAAACTGCATACCCAAATTAATTTTAAGGCTTTTTTGAAAAATTTTATATATAAAAAATTAATTAAAAAAAACGGCTCCGACGATTTTCAAAAAAAAAATTCAGTAAATCAAGAATAAGGTTTAAATTTGTTTGGCTTTTAAATTTTTGGAATTAAATGTATTTACGAGGTACATATTTCAATTTAAATTTTTATTTATGAATTTCATTTTTCATATTTACATATTTTTTAATGTTTTTTTTTATGAGTTATAATTTGGAATATAGGAGCAAGTTCGTACGACCGAGTCGTGCACATTTTTTCTTCTTGTCTTAATGCAACGTACACACTCCACCTATCAAACACATCGATCGTGGATCACCCTTTATAAACAATATAAAATTTTTTTAAACAATATAAATAATTATTTTCCACAAATAAAATGCTTCTGATTTTAAACAATATAAAAAACAAAAAATTCGAAAAAAAAAATTATCCAAATCCGTGCTCTTTCTGAGGACTTTCTGAAAACGCCCTTTTTTTAGCTTCATTGACTCCACTATAATGAAAAATTTCTTATGTTATCGTTATTATATGAATTAAACTACTTTTGAAAACGGTTAAATATCTTATGTCTGTTTAGGGAGAGAAAAATTTCAGTTACAAATTCAAAAAATCATTTTATGTTGACATAAGATAGTTTGTTGTTTTCATGCTTTTTCCAAATTTTGTTACGTCTTTTATCTTATGTCGACTCAAGGATGACTTTTGTTTCTGTTTGCACGTGCAAAAACATCTTAAGTCAACTTAATATGTTGTATGATTTCACAAAAATGTTAAAAGTCGTGAACCAAAATAATCTTAAGTCTAGTGTAGGTTTAAAGATAAAGAAGAACACAAGATCTTATGTGGACTTAAGATATTTTACCTCGTGCAGGTACGTGTCTTTTGAACATAAGATAGAGTTGTTTCTGTCTATAAAAAAGCCAAGGAGTGAGATTGAATGATGACGATAAGACAGAACTGTAGTCCGTTAGAATGGCAGTTAGATTCCATCAAAAAACGCGAAATATTTTAAGTCGACTTAAGATACTTTACCTTCACAGTCGAGATTTATATAGAGATTACAATTTTTTTGCAATGTTTGGCAAACATTTCTTTCGAATGGTTTGGAAAGAAAGCTATCGAATATTTAAATGCGATTTAGTTTCTAAGAAAAATGAGAATCTTAAAAAAAGAATTTCTTATTTTTTTTTTCTTGTTGTGGAAAAAAGAACTTGTAAAAGAATTGTCAACCGATTTCACAAAGTTTTCCAACAAAATTGCTTAGCAAAAAAAAGATCCATGAAGTACTCTGTATCTTAGTTATACATAACTGCAATTAACAATTTTTGTTTTCCAAAAAATAGTTTCAAAAACATCAACCCTTTAATTTTTTCCCAAAAAAAGTATATCCACTTTTATATTTTTCCTTAAGAATAATTTCAAAAACCAATGTCTTAATATGCCTTGATTATGAAATACCAGATCCAAAGAAAATCGATCGATCTACCCAGTAGGCAAACAGCCGATCAACATTTTGAAAACGACTTTTTTTCAGTTTTTATTGCAAACGAAAAAATATTATTTAACAGGTCCTTGAAATTATATTTTAAATATCTACAAGAGATCAGGATTCAGGATTGATCAAAATTTTCAATTTCATCGAGACTTTTAATACTTTTTACTACTAATCGTTAATACAATCACAGATCTTCAAGCGTATAAGAGCAAAAATTAAATAAAAACGAATAGAAACGCAAAAACTTCATCGCATACATACCCAAAATCGTATCATTATCAGCGCTGCCACCCTTCGAACAATTGAGCGCAGTATATTTGACAAAAAAGCGCAGTAGATTGAAATAAAGCGCAGTAGATTTTAAAATATGCAATAACTATGGATACGACTATAATACCTTGGCGTTGCAGACCTAGTTACAAATTTGTCCATTTCCAAAAAAAAGCACAACAAATCAAAAACAAGAAACAATTCCATAAAAACAAACACAATTGTACGACATCTAGAGTCAGCCAGCTTTCAGTTTGATGTTTTTGAGCCCATAGCCAATAGCGAATGTAGCAGTTGTCCGCGACTTCGTCCACCTGTACCTCGTCCACCGGCCAGATGTGCGTCTTGAGTTGTGCATCATGCGCCCGTCAGAATTTTGTTTTGAAGTTATTTTAAAATTGTATAACAGTCGACTCTTCCTAAGTCGAAATTCTCCTTAACTTAAAGCCTACAAATGTATAATTTTACACGTTCTAGCAACGCTCATGCTTTGCTCTTATTATTGCACCGTACCGTTGTATAGCTTAAAAATTGATACATTCCAACACAAAAAGAATTTTTTAGCAGTTCCTGAGAACAGCGCGTTCAAGCAAACAATACCAGCCTTCAAAAATGAATATTTTTTGCCGTTATTGCAACATTTTTCTCTGACGCTTCACTCCTATTGGTCGCAGCGTAATATTATATCGCTTCAAGCCTTTCTCGATAAAGCGGCCATTCAACACAAAAAGAATTGTTTAATTTGACTAAGCAGTTCCTGAGAAAAGAGCGTTAAAACGCAGAAAAATTAATGTTTTTTGCCGGTTTTTCAACATTTTCCACAGATTCTTCGCTCCTATTGGTCACAGCCTATTGTAAAGTAGCCTTAAGCCTTCCTCGATTAATTTACTATCCAACACAAAAAGAAATATACAATTCAAACCAGTAGTTCCTGAGATTACCGCGTTCAAACTAACAAACTCTTCAGCTTTATATATTACTAGTCGACCCCGCGAACTTCGTCTCGCCACCCTTTAGAGCAACTCCAGAATAATCATTCTGATTAACATAGACATTGTTAAAATGCAATGTGATTTGCTTGAATCCAATTGTGGTTCTCACATATCTGAATTTTTCCAAGCTCTACAATTAACATTCTACTTTCATTAAAGCATGAAGTAAAGTGCAAATTTCTTTAAAAAATTCAAAAACTTCTCTGTTTTGACTATTTCACAAAAATCAGAATTACAAACAGCTTACGGTTGTCCCCCTTATTTGCCGACTTTCCTGTAAGATTGTCCCAAAAAAAATTTTTTATACAATGAAAATGTTATGAAAATGCATTGAGGATTGAGCGGATTAAGAGTTCAAACCGGACATACAAACAAACCAATCCACCTTAAATTCCATAAAAAAACTTGATTTAAGGTGTTGAAGTTCTTCGTGCTCTCTCAGGGTTTTCCGAGTTCCCAATAAAAAAATTTCCATTTTTCTATTTTAGAATCAGTGCACTTTCTATTTTCCATTGGAAAACCCATTTTGAAATTTTCCAGTTTTCCATTTGAAAACCAATGCACCTGCAATAATATGCAATTTTCCCAATGAGTTTTCCGAGTTTTTCATCAAGAACTTTCTGTTCCATTCGAAAACCCATTTTAAAACAAAAAATTCCAAGCAAAAAAAATCAATTTTTTTTTCATTTTCTTTTTTCACAGAAATCATCACTGCATGAAACATAAAAATTTCACAAATATCTGTTAGGCCATTTCGGAGTCTATAAGAGGCATACAAACAAACACACATCCATTTTTATATATATAGAGATATTTAAATAGTTAATTTATTTTGAATGAAAGATTCGTAAAGTTGTGTAGAAAATATATACTCTTTTTCAAAATTCTAAAAAAGGAGTAGATTGGTTTTGCTGCGCAGTATATTTTCGTTTTGGCCAAAACGCAGTAGATCTACTGCTATAGGAGTAAAGTGGCAGCGCTGATCATTATAAAATAAAACACAAATACATTGAAACATTTTAAGAATGTATAAACGTAAAACGACAGAAGAAGTTGTTTTTGAAATTTTTTTTTGTTTTCTTGCCAACTCAAAGAAGTCAAATGAGAAGGCAAAATAGGGGATGAAGAAAGGAAAAAAAAACAAAAACAAATCTTACTCTCCGACTCTCCGGTCTCCGTGTTTCTGTTTGTGAGATAAAAA